>JAWWEU010000040.1:45943213-46092471 GCA_035583155.1 Acropternis orthonyx | reverse complement strand
GAAAACATGCCAAGAGAAGGGAAAGGGATAGTCCAAATGTGAGAGCAACTAGGAGGGTGTGAAAGGCGAAGGTTACTGGGAAGCAAAATGCAGTTCAGCCTTAGGAAGTCATGTTTGTATTGAACAGTACTGGAGCTGGCTGGGAAGTGAAGCAAGTGAATAGGTCATGCAGAAATACTAGCTGGGTAGTTATTGTGCTAAAGGACTTGGAAATTCTCATTGATGAGAGGACGTCTGATGTAACTGTCATGGCAGAGCATTAACAGAGTGATTCATGTGAGTGAAATCTTTGAAATCAGGGTGTAGTTCTCGTAGGAAGGACTGAGAGGGAGGGATGGCACCCTGCACTACCCCTTTTACAATGAGCAGTAGTTGGAAGAGTGTGGAAACATGCAAATGATAAACTACAGAAAAGATGTTGGGGCAGTGAGGAGGAATGAAGAGTTGATGTCTGCTACAAAACACTGAATCAAGCCAGAAAGTAGGATGAATTACTCCTGAAGCATCTGCCTGCATTGTAAAATAAAAATTGAATCATTATAGGAGACTTAAATTTGGAGGATCTCATGCACTAGGTAGTAAAACATTACAAGTTTTAGAGATTGAATTTTTTTTTTCTCTCCTCAAAAAGATTACACTTGACAGCAATCTATTTGGAGACTCATTCTAACAAATAATAATTAATTATTTTTAGAACTACAAGTTGTTGATTGCCTAAGGCTTGTATAATCTGGTTACATTCACTATGAACAAAGGACAATTCTAACTAGTAATATTTATACCTGGAGCTTCACCAAACTGGAGTTCTCATCCTTAATGAATATTAAAGAGAATTTGACCAAAGGGTGGATACAAGGCAGAAAAAAATGCCTGAAAATCAGGAGCTGTTTAAGAAGTTTGTAGATGGGCAAGAGGCCATGGCCTAGAGTCAAGAACGAGGACAACTTTGGCAGAAAGCTCAGGACAGTTGAGAAAGGAAGCCCATGACAACAGGTTTCTTAAGCACAAAGGGCCATAAAGGGGCAGTGAACTGTTGCACAGAGACAACCACAGCATATGCCTTCTAGCACAGCACATGGATGTCCTTGGATATTGGCAATTTTTCTACAGCCCATCAGGCCTTTCAAAGTCTATCCTCTACAAGAATGACTCTGGCTGAATGTCAAGGATAACCCATGCAGCAGCAGTGTTAGGCTGGGCTCAAAAAGTTAACAATTGTTTTCAGTATGACATCCAAATTCTGACATTGGAAAAAAAGCAAATACCTTCTTTGGTGTCCCTTGAGAAACTACACTTTCCCCCTTGTGACTGGTGAGCCTGTGTTTGAAACAGAAGCAATTTTAACAGGAGCAAAGGAACACTAATTTGGGGAAGAAAAAACAACAGCAGCAGCAAATCAATGGTTCAGCTGTACACATAACATGTGAAACATCTGCTTACACAGTAACCTCTAGTAGGCTTTTGTCTCACTCTTCCCATCTACCTGACTACTTCCCTTCTCCCACCCTTTGCTTTTTGATGCCCCACTCTGGGTCCAGCATCATTAGCTGACAACATCCAGCATCCGGACTCAGGCAGGCTCTCCTCGAGCCCGGAGAGAGGAGAAATGATACCGTGTTTCTGTGGCAAGGCTGCTGTGCCATTTGCCATAGAATGATAGTTCTCCAGGTGACCGCCATTCTAGAAGCCACACTCTGCCAGCTTGGTCCAAACCTGTAGGTCAGCCACTGCCCATAGCATGGATTGCCATGGTCTGCAAAGAGACACAGCAGTTCTGCAGGGCTGTGAGGCTTCTGCAGCTTCACAGACCCCTTTGGCTCCGACTCTGATTCCATCCCATCTCCAGAGGTGGAATAAGCTGCTCAGGGCTCAGTATGATGAGATTGTTAGGATGCAGGATGGGACTACAGTACCTCCAAAACCATCTCCACTCTGTTTGTAAAGACTCAGGTTATTTAAAATTACCTTCTAGTCAGGCCAACGTGCAAACCAGGTTATTTATTACATCAGTTATTTTGGGACCACATTTACGATGGCCGTACGGGCCTCTCATTCAGCAGGGACGGCTGTGGGGCGGCACGGCGGACAGTTCAGCACCCACCCGCTGACACAGCCCGAAACGCACAGCGCGAGAAAAGCTGCAAAGCCGCAAAGCCCCAAACCCGGCCCCAAAAGGCAGAGGAGCCGGGCCGGGTTGCGGGGCCGCTCGGGCACCAGAGGGCGCTGCCCGTCCGGCCGCGCCTCTGCGGTGCCTGCGGGCCGGGCAGCACAGCGCAGTCCCGCACTGCGGCAGCCGCGGCCGCTCCGCTCCCGTCCCGTTCCCATCCCGCTCCCAATCCCGCTCCCGCCCCGCTCCCATCCCGCTCCCGCCCCGCTCCCACCCCGCTCCCATCCTGCTCCCGCCCCGCTCCCATCCCTCTCCCATCCCGCTCCCGCCCCGCTCCCGCTCCGCTCCCATCCCGCTTCCAATCCCGCTCCCGCCCCGCTCCCATCCCACTCCTGCCTCCCTCCCGCCTCGCTCCCGTCCCACTCACATTCCGCCCCGTCCCGCTCCCGCCTCGCCCCTGCATCTGGAGTAAAAGCTGCTGGGACGGATTTGTTTGAAACCCTTCATGCTCAGGAATAGTTCCCTCAAAAATACTCCCTTCGGGGATTTTTAAAGACTTATTAAATTCAAAATTCAGAAATGTTATGACAAGTGTGTACAATAATTTGAATAAGTTGTGTTTTGGTTTTTTTTTTTTTTTTTTAGTAGAGGTGTAAAATTCAGCATTTATTTCAGACGTGCTTGCTCACTTTTTTATTTTCCTTGTTTGAATACTCTATGATTCATATTAGCTAGCAAGAGTGATAGGTGAAACAAGTGACATTTTGAATGATTACAAGAGAATTTTCATTGAAAGTAATTTTGGGATTAAAAAGCATTAGAGCTGGCATTGGAAAACTCTTGCTTTAAGAATGTCATCTAATCAAGGAACAGAAAACTATCATCTGATACACACTATCAATCAATATTAACCAATACAGCTCAAGAAAGAATGTTGAATGCTGCTGTAAATTTCTCTTGAACAAACTATAAATCAGGAACATATGCTTAAATTATATGACAAATAAATTCTAGCAGTGAATTACATTGATGTGAAAAAACTAGTATAGTTTGCCAGCAATACACAAAACAAGAGCTAATTCATGTAGTCATTGTAAAAAACAAACCCAGCTCTAATTTTTTGTAACTAGTTTTGCACTTGCAATTACATTTTCTGAAATACAGTATCCATTGTTGTAAAGAAGTAATTTTGATTCAATGAGATACAGGCTAAAAGCCCTTTATTCTTTTAAAAATGGTTGCTGTGTGCATGGTAATGTTGCAGAGCTCAGGTAACTGCCTTGTTGAATACATTTTGCATGAATATTAATCTGACAATATATACTGATGTTTCTGTGGGTCTAAAAATAATCACCTTCTCACATAGACAGGAAAGATTAAATATAAAAATTTACTGAATTTGGGAAAACTGTGAAAATGGACATAACACTGACAGGCTTTCAAAGCCCTGTAAGAAATGCTTCTGGTGCCAAAACGTGTGCTCAGGGGTAACAGTCTTATTCCTATTCAACTTGTTGCAACTCCAATATCTGAGTTGGACTCCTATACAGCACTTGTAGCTGTGTGTTTGCCTCAAGATGGAGTCCAAGGAGTTGCTCTGCTGTGAGAAGATGAAGATATGCAGTAGCTAACACTAGCAAATAGTGCACATGTCCAAAGAATGTTTCTCCCTTGGATTTAGCAAGGCTTCATGCACTCAGGAAGGCTCTTCCTTTCTGGAGGTAGGCTGTTGAGTCTCCCTCTTTTGTGAAGGGCACATTCAAGCTTCTGAATAGCAAGATGCTCTGGGTAGCTTGCTCCCAAGCTCTTCTTGGGTGCTGACTTAAATATTTATTTCATGGTTAACTGGGACCTCAGACCACATTTTTTCTGCTTCCAAAGGGGAACTGGATCACAAGAAGAGAGCATCAAGTTTCACCTTTCCCTCTCCCATTTCTAACATGTATTTGATTATTCTGTATAGAGCACAACTTGTCCAAAGCAGAGTTAGCCCAAACGCAGCTTGGGAAACAGTCCAAACTGCCATGGTTAGGGCATCCTCAGGCCTGTCAGGAAGTACCATGGGTTAATCCCTTCTGGTACAGGTGAGTGATAGCAATGACTCAGTTGAATCCCTGGCAGAAAAAACATCCTAGGGAACCCCCACTGCAACAAGTCCTGAAGAAAAGCACAGCCCCAAATTTGAGGGTCCCAGTTGTGCCCCTGTGAAGATAGAGCCGCTCACTGAGGCTGGGAGAGAGGCTTCTGTGGAATGAGGTGGAGTCAGATACTGCACTAGAGAAAGGTGATGTTTGAACTCTAAAAGCCACAGGCTGCAGGTGCTTTGGAGTAAAGGGAACAGAGATTACAAAGATCTGATTTTGGAACCAATATTTCAGTGCTTGTGTGGACTTAGCCCTCTGCTTTCTGGAAAAATAAAAGTATATTTTTATGAATGGAAAGGTGACCCTGATCTTACAACTAAAAACCAAGGGGAGAAGAAAGAGTTTAATGGTTAGGAATCCCACTTATATCTAGGTCACTCCCATTCAGATGTTCTGCATGTGTTCCCAGACCTCAGGTGAGATGAGAAAGGCACATGGAGAACAGCCTAAACTCTTCTTATGGCCGCTGAGTAGGAGAAAATGTTTGCCAGAGAGAGCTGATTTTTTTTTTTTTATTTCCTTTTGCAGTCAATGTTTTATTTTTTTTTCCCAAAAAAAAAAAAAAAAAAAAAAAAAAAAATCTACGTATCAATCAGAGATGACATGTCCTTCCCCAACACACTTTTGCTGTACTAAGTGGCTTCAGGGTATATCGATGCTGTTCATTTTAGCTCTGCTGCAGGTACAGGTGCTTGTCATTAATAAATACACTAAGAAATACATGGAGCTCTAGGATCATCTTAGGTAAATGAAACAAACTTTTCACAGAAAAAAAAAAAGAAACTTCTTTAATGGTTTTTATCTCTGTGAAGCTAAATGGAGCCTATTTAAAAGTGTTTCAAAAACAGAACCAATAATTTAAAAATGAGTTTGAGATGCCATGTTAAATGTTTTTCCTGAACAAGTAGTTTAATAGGGAAACAAACAGTGATGGGTCAGACCCTTAATATTTTATACAATAGAAACTGAAATTGCAATTCATGGAAATTTTGGTGAGCAGTCTGAGGGAAAAAAGTGTTGAAGGATATATTTAGTGTAGGTAGCTCTATGTGCAGCTCTAGTGGGAGCTGCAGACTGAGCTCTGCGTGGCACAAACCCGAGGCAAGTGGCTGTGAACTGGTGCTGACTCCCTGCACAACAAAATGCATGGGGACCTGTGGCCCAGCCAGCTGACCAGACACTCAGAGACATGGCAGGGGCCAATCACTCAGCAGGCAGACCCCAGAATATCGGACACATAGACTGTGAGGGTATAAAAGCCCTCAGAGGCACCAGCTCAAGCTGTTATTCTGTTGTTGCACCAAGACTAGATAATTTTAAGGATCCAGATGTCTGAGACTCTGCGCTGGGAAACCTTGTGTGACTGTGTGAACGTGGTGAGCGTAGGGAGTCAAGAGGGTCACCCACTGGCTCACTGGAACCACTCAAAGTGGACTTGATCCTAGCAGAGTTGGTGCAGGTGTTACTGCCAGTGTGTCAGGAAAGTTTCCTTGACAAAAATACAAAAGAAATGTTTGCTTATTTTGAGAAAGAAATAGGCTCTTTCTTTCTCTGGCTGTGGAACTCTCAAATCTGTTCCTCTGTGTGTTTCTCATATCCTGGCTGGAGATGTCAGGCAGGGCAGCTCACTCATGAGGGCTCTGCACAAGGGCTGGGAAGAGAAGGGGATTCACTCCAGATTATTGCAATGTAGGGGCTATTCATGCTGGTCTAGTATTGGAAATTCTCTTTACTGCTCCCAGGACTGACCCAAGACCTCTCTGCTTGAAGGAAAAGACAAAGAGGGAACTGATCTGAGATTATCCGAGTTATAATGTAACTCCATGGCTATTCCACATACCTGAGTTAGTACTTCAGTACCCTCAGAAGTAGAAAGTGAGGTAAATTTTCACCCTAGAGTCTTCAGAGAATTTGGATATATCCAAATTTGCAAAAATTATTCAAAACATAAATATAGCAGATAAAATACAGGAAATAAAATGGAATCATAGGTATCTGGCTGAGTCAATCTGTTCTTCTGTGTACACACATGGCAAATGCAGAGTTTTTAAACATACATATTGTTAAAATGAATGTTTTCAATGTACTTAAACTAGATTTGTTCAAAAAGACATTTGCTGTTAAGACAACACAGGAAAACTCAGTTGCTAGACACTACAAAGATATTACAACAGTTTCAATTATGAGGAAAAATTCTACCAGTTTTAAAAGAGCTTTTAGAAACTAAAAAGGAATGAAAGCCCTAACAATGAGCAGCTATTAGCTCCTGAGATGAGGGCTTCAACACTGGTGACCTATTTTTATCTTTTCAACTGAAAACAACATCAACAAGTGCCAAAGGTGTGTTGGTGTGCACAGCCTCTCCTTCTTGGCCTTCTCCACATCTACTTAGACAAGGAGCAGTGAAGTTTTCAAAAGCCTGGCAGTATCCACCACAGTGTTCAAGTGAACCCAGACAGTGCTGATTGTTTTAGGCATGTCAGCTTTCCATGTGGGAGTCATCACTACAGTCCTTTATGGCTCTTCTGTCATTAGACACCATCATGAGGATGGGAAAATCTTCTGCATGACTGTTCTTGCATTTGCAATAGACTTGATAAATATACAGATCCCTTATGTGATTGTTCAGATGCACTATCGAGTGATCCTGTTTTAAGAATCTAGATACAGAGAAGAGTATCCAGACTATTGCTGATATTTGGATTTGCAGCTGCTTGTGATGGGCTCACTCATTACTGCTTGTGCAGTGCCATTAGTCAGTAGTGTATTACTGACACAAAGGCACACTTGCCCTGAGGAGCCTGCAAGTCAAAAGTAGACACAGGATAGTGAAGGCTACAAATATTCAAAAACCACAAGTATGAGAGAATGAGGGCTCTAACATCGAAAGATTATGAGATATGCTTGTTATGTTCACCTTTTGCTAGTGCCTTGTTTTTTCAGGCTCTGCTGACATCTAACCTGAACCATCTTGGAAAAAATCATGTTCTGAATTCATATAGGTTCTTGTGATAAGCTGTTGGTGTGCTTGTGGTATTTTAAAGACACAGAGGAGACATGTCAGGGAAACAGGAGCCTGATTTCACTGCAGATAGAATATTCTAATCAGCGAGCAGCTTATCAGCACACTTACGGATAGCAAATGCTTCACAAATCCTGGAGAATGCCAGCTGAAAATCCCCATCATTACTGACATAACTTTCTCAATAAGCCTCCTCAACAATATGAGCTATTGTTTATGCTGAGAAGCACTGCTGAGGTTCAGTGGAAAGGTGTGCAGAGCTTTTCCCCCCAAACAAATGAATCGCTGAATTCATGGGTGAGAAGCATATCTGATGGCATTCACAGCTCTTATTCTATTCAGTGGTCACAACAAATGACACCCTTTCATTTTCCCTTTCTGCACTTCATAGTACAAAAGAAAAACTTAAACCTAAACCAGCTATTTTTATTTTTGATTAAATCCTTTCCCCCTCACCAGATGGTACATGCAGGGGCACGACATTAACCCGAAACAAAAATGAGCAACCCAGGAGCAAGTGTGCCATTAGCTCAGCTCAATGTCTGATGTGTTTATTTTCAGCGGATCTGTGAAGCAGGCTGACAAGCAGAATCTTTTCCTTCACATACCACTTACAGAGCTCCAGTAGAGCAGGCACCATATGAAACAGACAGTAAAAAGAGCTTCAGCAAGGCATGGCCATGTTTTTTTAAAATTCTTTTAAGGCTCAAATACAGTCAGTCAAAACCTCGATCAATGAAAGATACTCATCAGAGATAAAATTAAAGTAATTGCATCATAACTGCATATTGTCATAAGAGACATTTTATGACACAATTTAGCTGAATTAGATACTATTGACCTCAGAGTGGTTTGTCAAGGCAGGAGAAATAAATTAAGAGATACGAATAGTCTGAATACAAATGGTAAGCTGTGTTTTCCAGCTTCTCTGAGATAGGGTGGGTTGCTTCTATTTATCGTCACCAAGATGAAAAGTTTGGACTTTTAAGCTACTGATATTATATGTCTTTATTTATGGCAAGGAACCCAGCCAGGTTCTGTGTGTTGGCCTGGGATTATCCATACTGGAATTAACATAGAAAGGTCGCTGATGTGCTTTTGACCTGTGCTGGTTGGCATCCCTCCCAGGTTTCAGACAGAGCTTGGGGGTTAGCATAGGCTAAGGACCTGCCTGTCTGCAAGTCAGATGTGATCCCCCGTTTCGCAAATAAATTTAGCCATACAGATGAGAGCGATGCTGTGCCAGTGGACGTTAGGGCCAGAGAATGATCCTTGTAATATCAGGTAGAGAAGGGGCAACAAACCATCTTGTGTGCCAAAACCAGTGTTCCAATAAATGCATTAATAACTGGACTTTCTGGATATTTTGTGGTGGTTGTGTTAGAGTGCTCCACTCTGGTAAGCATCTCAGTGGGCATGGCTAATTTTTAAATACTGGCTTCCTTTGGGCTAGTTCCTAAGCTGGGCATGCAGAAGGATCCAATGAGGATATACACTCATCAGATGTGAGTTGGCTTACACCTGGAGGTGATGGAGGTATGCCAGGGTGTTGCGGCTCACAGGAAGAGCCTTAGCTTGTAAATAATGACAGCATCCCTGGGTGGAACTTTTGGTGTGAGTCTCTGCTGGCTGGTGTAAATGACTGTACCCCACCAGCACATCCTTTTCCAGGATTTGTATGTCAGCTGGGAGGTGACTTTTCTGAGGTGTTTGCACACTGAAGAGCACTGGGGTGAGAGGGGTCTGTCCGAATGATTTAGCTGCTGTTGAAGCAAAAGCAACAGATAACAGGAATCACTAACAATGAAAATTAAATGAGCATCAATCAACATCAAAGTCCAACTCACCTTGAGAAACAATGCCTCAAACACAGGCAAAACTGAGATGTCCTCTGCCACCTATATCTTCATTAAACCAGTGATGTTTTCCACATAATGTAGCTGGCAAACACACCACAAACCCTTACTGAGTTCTCTGCTGCTTTCAAAAAGTGGCACCTCTTGGGACCTGAAATCTGCTGACACAGATGTTATAAAAGACTTTTTGTAGGATTGACGGCAAATAAAATATTCTGCTGCTTATTGCAAGCCTTTTGACGGCATAATTATGGGTATCCTTGCTCCAGGCTTCCTGTCTGATTCCCACCTGACAGACAGCCTCATAGATTTTATGCATTCAGCAAATGCATTGGCACTCTCTCTCATATTTCAGCATAAATTCAGGAATGGAACAGGCATCAGGTGACTGCCTATTTTGAATCTGTTATACAGCTTTGCACGATCCTGTCTTTATTGTGTTGTTACAGAAAGTCTCGCTCTTGCCGCTCAGCTTTCTGAAAAATAAAGCACTGCATCATAAATGCCAGAAACAAGCAACAGGAATCATTGCTGAGCCAAGGTGCTGTGTGTGTATATTACTGTAAGCAATTCAACACCGTGTGCCTAAAAGAGAGTGGAGAGATACTAGAAAACCAGAGACTTCTTTTCACAGGTGTTGAGCTCCTAAAACTTCCATTAGCTTTCTAAAGGCTTCCATTTCTTTTAGGTTCAAGGTGCTCTGTGAACAAAAAGTACTTAAAAGAGACATGCTGCTTTCTAACTGACAGTGGCCAATGACAGACAATAATAATTTATGGAAGGACAAGGAGCACTTTTCTGTAAAAAGACAGGAGCACCTCTGAAAAAAACCAAACAGTACAACCTGATTTTTCTGTGCTTATTTTAGCAGAATGTTCCAGAGCAGACCTATCAAAAATCTCCATTAAATCTTATTTCTAAGAACGAGTGGTATAATTTCTAATCATGTACACCATCTTGAGCTTTGACTTGAACACTAAGCTCCTTTTTCCTTATCCTTTGTAACTTTAGTTGTGCAGTTCTTATCTTTCTTGTGTGGCACTATGCTAGCAGTCAGCTTTCTACTGTACATCTCTCTTATCACACCTTCATCTGTTCTTTATCTTTCTGTAGCTATTGCATCTAGCTATCACTCTCATTTGTCATAACCTCTAACCCAGATTTCAAAAGTCCCTCTCTTTTCAAAATAATCTTTATACTTTGTCATCATCACTTCCCAAAGGCTCCTTTTGGAGCAACAAATTTCGGTGGTAACATGCAAAGTGCAGTGCTTAGCTTCCTGTTATCTTGTGCCACCTGTTGAGATCCAAGGAAGTTGTACCAGTGTCATAAAAGTGAATTCAACTGTGTTATATTTGTGGTCTGAAAGGCCTCCTTGCTGTTTCTCAGAAGTGTGTATCCTCAGGCAACTTTCTTGCTCCCACAGGCCATGGAGTCTCAGGGAGTGATCCCTTAGCATGGGTGCTGCTTAAAGTCAGCAGCTGAGAATGCAATGAAGAGTAGAGGCTTTTCTTCTTCTGATCTTGTCCCCAGTACAACTCAGACCTTTACATTTGTAATTACTTTCTCCTGGGTAATGTTAAAGCCTGATAATGGAGTCTGTAGTCCTGAGTCCTTCCAGTAAAAGGTTTCAAAAATAGTGTCACTACACCAATATTACTTTTAATGTAATTGGCACATAAAAGACAAAATATTGTAATTTTGTACCCTAAGCCTGCAGAGAGTAATTACTGCTACTATAATTTTAATTTCCTGTTTAGGACTTGTACATAACAGTTTGGAGCTCTCAATACCTAGGAATGAAACTTGCCTAATCACAGTGATTAGTCACAGATGACTAAGGTGCTTTACCAGGTTATAGTTACCACCACTGTGGCACGGAGTGGTAGTCCAGTAGGTAGAAAAAACAGTAGCAATTTTTGCCAGTTATAACTGCCTGATACAGTGCCATGAATTGTGACCACAAGCTGTCACTGGAGAAGTGATACTGCTTCTTAAGACCAGCTGTGCATGTTTCTTTAGGGCATCCAAGTAAATTTGTACAGAGGGGTTACAATGCGACAGCTGGCCAGAAGTGACAGGGTAGGGGCTGTCAGAAGCAATCTCCTTTGCAGAGGGAGCATCAGGTGCTGTGGTGAGAAAACCCCAAACTAGTTACATTGTTGTGTCCATGGTAGTCCTAAGCCTGGAAATACTTACTGCACGGGACCCCTGATGTGATGTCAGTGCTGCTGGCTAACAAGCCCAGCAGGTTTTTGCATGAACAGTGTGTGTGTGTAGGGGTCTCTTGGGTGGAGAGTCAGAATTAAAAGGTGAAATAAATATCTGCATGTAAGGCCTACCAGAAACATTGGCACTTCTCAAAGCCAATGAGACAAGGAGGCAGCAGGGAAAAAAGGTGTAAAAGGAGTTCATTTCGGAGGGAGGCAGCAATGGTGAGAACACAGCAGCTAGCCCTGAACTCTTTCTTCAAAAGCAGAAAGACCCACTGAAGAGAAAAATCACAAATGTTCAATCCCACTAAGTGAGCTCACAGTAGGAGTAATTTTTAAAATGAAAAGCATGCCCACTGTTCAGAGATACAAGCAGGAGAATGGCTAGGGAATCTACAAAAGGAGAGAGGTGATAAAGAGAGACAGCAGGAAATCAAACTCCACTGAGTACAGCAACCAGCAAAGTTCCAGCACAGTCCAGACTGCAAAATAACAAATAAACTCTCCACAAGATGAATAAACCACTAAATGCACTGGCCAAAGAAGAATGAGTTGTTCCTACAGGTACCTCATGGCCCTTTTAAATGGTAACAGTTAGAAGTCCTTGTGTGAATACAACCCTCCTTTTCTTTCTCTAATTCACATTATACGTACTTTTCTAACAGCTACATATGGAATAAGGAATTTAGCAACTCAGAAAAATCATTAGGTTTCCAACAACGTACATCCCCATTAGAGCATTTTCATTTTCTTCTGATGTATTAATCCTTTGTGGAGGGAAGTGTCAATTTTAGACCCAAATAACTGTAAAAACATACCCTCATATTACATTTATACTTGGGCATAGTAAGTGAAGTCAGAAACTAGTGTAATCTCTATCTTAATCAGAAGTTGTCTGATACAGAAAATATTCCTTATTTGTAGGTGTTCTCACTGCCTGCTTTCATTACTCAGGTGTAAAAATTGCTCCATTACTTTAGCATGGCATTTTAACTTTCTGATAAGGAATCTTGCAATGAGTTGTCTATATTTTACCTTTGTAGTATCTGTAGTGTTCATGTTAGGCATATCAAGAATTGTTTCAGGTAGATAAAATAGGGAGATTTATGCTTTTTATGATTTTTTCCCCCAGCTTTATTGCTTTCACAAATCTCAAAGGTAACTACTGAACCATTTTTCAAAGTTTGAGATGGGAGCTTTGATTGGTCAGGCATAGTACATGGCTATAAGAACTCAATTAGGAATTAAAAGGCACTGCTCAAAAGAAGAAGATGGGTTGATTTCATTAGTACTGACAGACAGGTCATTGAGAAGTTCACCATGGGAAGAACTCATTTAGATGATAAATCCTCACTGATGTTTACAAGGCAAGTTTTACTTCCTGTCCAAAAGAAAAGTTTCTTCTTTTTTTTTCCCCCCTCCCCTTTTTTTCCCTTTCCACTAATGAAGGTGGCTTTAGGATTTAACACAAACATATTTGGATTATAGGACGGTCAGAAGTTTCACCAGGAAACTTTGGACAAACTTACCTAGGCAGTAATTTGCACTAAGTAGATCACTGCCATGTCACTTCTACTTCAAGTGCTAGATCCAGTGCTGGAGAGAACATCAGGATTTCAAGACAGGTATGTGCTTGCTGCATGTATTTGTGAATTCTTCCTGACTCAAAACTTGGCTTGATTCTGTAGTAGAACACCACATTTAAATTATTGCCTACAATTAATTTGTGCAAATTGCTTAGTAATCCTAAATCATCACAATGTTTAGATTAATGACTTTGAATTTTTATTTTAGAACATTTTCATTAGTGCCATTTCATTATCAGTTAGAGAATTCTGGCAAGGAAAAAATTGTGTTGAGATGGTTTTTTATTCAATTCCTGCAAGTGTGGTACTTTAGGTTGCTGTATGTCTGTAGGTATTCTCTTTCACAAATACACTGTGGGCAGCAGACCCAGGATGTCCCTGTAGTGTTTGGGGTGGTCACTAGTGAGATACTGTGCAGTACATTAACCAAGATTCTGCAGAGCTGACAGAAATGGAGTCAAGTTAAGAAGAAATCCTTCCCCTGCAATTTGTGAAACCCAGCAAAGGCACTGTGGCAGTGACTGTGAATAGCGAACGTATTGCTGATTTTCAGCCAGTGGAATTACATATTTGAGGACCCCTGCAGGCACACTTGGACTCATCCTTCAAACCATTCCCCTTCGTGTTGCTGCTGCTTTAGCTACAATAGCTGGCCATTTTCTCATGCAGATGGCTAATCTGCCACTGCTGCCCTGCAGCAAAACCAAGAGGAGTCGAATATCTCACAAAACTGAATTTCCAAGTAGCTAAACCACGCACCCCAGTTTTGGGATTGTTTAGGAGAGAAGTAAACACAATCTATTGATCAGCTATCTCAAACAGTTTCAAATTGGACAGGATGAACTGTCTCTACAGCTGAAAGTGATTGTTCTGGTGTCTTCAGTGTGCAGAGATTAAAGATGTGCTGAACTTTGACCTTACTGGCATCAGCAACTGTGCAACCAATGATATTCATGACATTTGCACCACTTTAGTGTGTGATCAAGATTTTGAGATTGCTATGATAATCAGGTTGGTAAGTATATGCCCAGACACATAATATATCTGGCTTTGGAAGTACACTGGGCATGCAAATGAGCACTCTTGTTAATCCCTTACTTTGTTTAAAGCACTGGAGATCACTACCTGTACTGTTCACTTTAATAGGTCGAGTAGTGTCCTCTCCCTCCCTTCCTCTCTCTCTCCCTCCCTCTCTCCCTTCCTCTCTCCCTTCCTTTAGTACTTTTTTCCAGGGTGAGGTGAAAGCCAAGTCAGGGACAAAGTGTGCATACATACTTGTAACTGTACACAAAACATATATATTTATCATATTCAAAAATACACACTGAAAATATATGATTGTTTACAAAATCAAGCCCTTAGAACTTAGAAAATACCAGAATCAAGTTTGTCTGTGCGCATTTAATGGAGTTCTGTTCTGTTTTCACATGATGAGTGCTCAGTCATACAGCTACATGTTTTTTACCCACAGGTGGCTGGTATGGATTAGGATCACTTGCTGGGCAGCTTTTCAATATTCTGTTTTATCTCCATAGTTCAGCACGTGACTGGATGTCTCGGCATTGCACTCTATTGAAGCTGTGATCTGGATTCATAATTGTTAGTTTCATCAGCAGCTTTTTGGTGGCAGGCACTGATATCATTTTCAAGTGACTCACAAATGGCATTTTATTCTGTTTTCCCTCTCTAAGATGAGGGGACATTGTTATCTTAATTTTTCAGGTGGAATAAAAAGAAGCAGGAAGATTATAGTCCAGAGGTTGCACTAATTTCGGCCACCAAAGATCTCTGCTAATTACCGTGGTGGAAAGCTGATACCATGAGGAACAGCCTTTATGTGGTCCAGTGTTAACAAAGCCTTGGCAGTGGCTATCACAGCTACTTCCTGACAGGGAAAGCACTGGAGCCCCAAGCACCTCCCAAACTCTTCAAAACAAACACACCTTAGACAGACAGAGACTCCTCTGCTCAGTCCCTTCACAGCAAATGATCTGTGGGCAGCCAGGCTCCCACCCCCCATCCCTGCCTCTGGCTGAACAGGGCAGTTTCATCACAGTGTCACCGAGAGCGAGCCAAGCAGGGCCTCTGCTGCCAACCCTGCCCTGGTCACCATCTCCAGCCCAGCAGCAGCCTTGGACGCCTTGGGTGATGCTGAGACACCCCAGTGGGGACCACACCCTGAAAGCACAGACTCTTTGAGGAATTTAACTGCTTTCCTTCGCTTGGACTGTGGTCTTAGAAAGGCATGTAATGTGGGCAAATTTGGGTGGACTTGCGCAGGGGTAGCAAATGACCTGTTAACCTTTCGAGAAGATGAGGCCAGGATATATTATTTTTCCTTAAACTAGTTCTTAGGAAAAAAAAGAGAACAGTCTAAAGTTGGATATTTCCCTAACTATAAAGCCTGCAGGAAAACCTGCTTAGAATAATTCAGTCCAACAGGTTAAAGTCAAGTAAAAATGCTAGCAGATGAAACAGGGAAATCCTGGATGACTTTACTATTAAGTAGTTCTTGTAGTGGCCTTGCTGCTAATAGCAAGGCACATGCACACGGGTATGCACCCACACACAGACTGTGTGTACATGCACAAGCGCAGTAATTAGCAGGATGCTGGATGCCCTCTCTCGTTTATTTCGCTTGTTCTTTTCTGTAGAGCTTAATCTTGCAGACAGTTTGCTTTAATCGTGAGCGGGTGGAAACGGCAGGAGTTTGTATAAAATTGGTGTGAGTTTTTGGCCGCTGAGAGCAGAACCCATCAGAAGGCAATGCTGAATAAATCCAGAAGAACACCGTGGCATTAATTGTGCACCATGCTGAGCATACCTACTGCGGCAGAAGGTGACTCCCACCCCAGTGATGGATGGAATCCTGAACAAACTAAGACCTCCTCATGTTTCACCAACACAGAAGTGCTTAAAGCTTCATATTGTGGCCTAATTCAAATTACTTGAATTTAAATGATAAACAGAGAATCATACAAACAGCTGAAGTACAAAGTGAAGAAAAGTACCGTTGTCATTCTTTTTTTGAAATGTGTTAACAACTTCGGAGGAAAAATCTTGAGACGTGGAGGAAAAAAGAATAATTTGCTTATGGGAAAAAAAAGGTGTTAGACCTTTTAAAAGGTGACCTGCTAGATGTTTTTCTGTATTTGTTATATCTTTATCTATAATTAAAGTGGGGGTAATGCATGTATTAGTAAGGGCTCAGATTTACAAGGAGTGTTAAACAGTAATTTAATCCTCCTGAGTTAAACTGTCAGTGTCAGTCCCGTGCTTTTTATATATGTGTAAAATTAAGTAGAAGCCACCTTAACTGTTTTCCTTCTTATTAAACACTCTTCCAAAATGCATAATTCTGTGAGACATTAAGCAGTTGGCATTTGTTGCTATACAATCCCATTCCACAAGCCCCAGTGTGAATTCAGCAGGGCATTTGGCACTAGCCAGCTTCTGTTGTCAGTAACTCTACATGAAAGAACTGGTATTTTCCTGCTAATGAAACAAATTGAAGAATAATAACGTATTTTATTTAAAGTATTTTAAGACCTTACTTTGGATTCCAGCTCTGAGATTTCAATGCAGAGAACTGCTGAGATGCTCTCAAGTCCAAGAGTCTCTCACTGGTAAGCACCTGTATGCTTTTATCTCCTACAGGTGAACATACAGCAACTATTAGACATCAGTGAGATAACATCACTAAATTCTGACAGTGGATATCAAATATTTAATGAACTGTATCTATATTAGTGAATTACAATTTGAAAAGGCAAACTTGACCCTTGGGTCTGAAGATGGTGAGAAATATGATGAAAATGGAGGCTGCAAATGCAAGGTGGAAAGATCAGATCCTGATACACATCTCCCCCTATCTTCCTAGCACAATCATTGCTTTTTAGGACCTATATTTGTGAAGAATGGTAACAGCTTTTGCCCCTCACACAGTTTATTGACTGATAAGCCTGTCAGCAGCACTCCAGTTGTAGGCACTGACTTAAAATCCTCCTTGGACTTAGAGTGCACTGAGGCCCTGACAGCTCCTTTTGGCCATCCGTGTGTTTGCGTGGTGCCTGCCACTGCCTCCCCTATGTGAACCCAGTTCAGCTGGAGGAGCCGGGTTTTTTTCAGTGAAGTGGCTGATGTTTCTCCTGAGATGACCAAAGTATGATGGATGGAAGTTGCTCAGAGTGAAATGCTTGGGAGGTCCTGATCCTAGTGCAATGGGGATCATGCTGGTGTGTCATGCTGGGGCATCCCTGGTAAACCCCTTTGGCTTCTGGAAAGCTCAAAATGGAGATGATGAGAACATGAGTCAAAGCTACTTTAAACTGTGGTCTCTGGCCTGTGCTTAACTCTGTCCTGTGCTTCTCAGGCCAACCCTGTACTGTCACAGTGCCCAAGGTGGGTCTGTCAATTCCCTTTTTTGATTTCGGGTTGTTTCTCCTCTGCTATGACACTATGTATACCTGTATTGTTTCTCAGATTATCATGAAACAAAGGAATACAATTTATTTTTTGGAAAACCACACCCTACCCTACTTCCTCAGATTTCATTGTCCATCTGTCTCCATCCTGCTCCACAGAAGAGAATTAACTGGATTTATCAGCATTGTGGGACTAACACATGATGTCATATTTAGCTAGAGGAATTCTTTCAATTTAGCAGATAAAATATCATTTTGGGAATCAAGTGCTCTGTGTTTGGACTCTGCCAGCGGAGGAGAGTCTGTATCCCACAATCAATAATAGGGTAAGTTTGAACTGATGAAACTGGAACAAGTTTTGCTGCTTATCCACAGATGGGCAATCCAGAGAGTTCTGCTTTTCTGCACTTGTATTTTTCAGCTTTATTTTTTGACTAGATGAATTATTACTGAAATAATTGTAAAGGACCAACTGCAAATATCTGCCTTTTGCAGGAAAATGCTCCATCTTCCTCCCTTCTGCATCCACAGATATATCTCATCTACTCTGCTTGAGGGACACCACATCAGAGCTAGGAGCACAGCTTTGCAGGGGGAGGGAAGGACCAGTCAGCAAAGTTACAGAAGTTGTTGCATGAGATTTGTTTTGCCCAGCACAACATTGTGCTAGCAGAAGGTTTCCAGGCTGTGCAAAAATATGCAAAGCATTAATGATCCTGATTTCTAATGAATTTTAAAAAGAATTTGTGCTGGTGTAATCAGTTTTGTTAACTGCTGAGCAACATTATTTGTGTTCACAGTTAGTTGTGGAAGCACAATGACAGGCATACAAATAAAAGCTGGATTTAAACCAGCACATTCCAATTAAGTACAAGGCTGATAACTACACAACTGGAGGCTTGTAACAATGGTATTGTCAGGAAAGATCAGACAGGTTTTTGAAGACATGGAGCTGAGGCAACTTTGAGGGCTGAAATTCTGCAGTCTGTGATGTCTGTGAGGAGAGCTGGATCTTTTCACTGCAAAAACCTAGACTGCGGAGGTGAATGGGAAACAAGGAAAAAGGTCATGGACTTCTTACAGTGGAGGGTTGTAAGGACTCTAAGTGGCAGAACAGTAAGGTCTCAGGCCCTCCATTTTGTCCCTTGGTCTGACACAGAGGGCTTGTTCCCATTGTGGAATAATGTGAAGACAGAGCATCAGCTCCTTTGTGCAGTAATTGCAACTTTGAACTATCCTGTTTGGGTAAGACTTAGGAACAAGTTGTTAAGTGTATGGATTGCTGAGGACAGAGAAGAGAACAGTGTTTTAGGAGGAGTCAGTTCCTGAGTCACTTTCCAAGTTTCTACCTTTGCTAAAAGGAACTTTCATGAGTCCCTGCTGTTGAAAGCCAGCCTTGACTTCCCTGGATATCTGAGTTTGAAGACCTTGTGGCAGATCATTCACATGACAATATTTCCTAGCCAATGAGGTAAAAAGAATTTTCAAAGTTTATTATAAATCTTGGAGATAAAATGGGAAGAGAGACACAGAGGAGGTAGAGTGAGGAGTTCTTCTGCCTATCCTGCCAGTCCTAGACTCTTTACAATCAGCATGACTCTTACAGGATACCAGAAAATACCCAGCATGGAGAATACACTGGTCAAATCTCTCCTAGTCTGCTATGTATTCATCTGCATGTAGCCAGCTGAAGACACAAAAGGCATCCGGTTTATTAGTTCCTTGAAGAAATAGCTGTTTCTTGGCAGAGAAAACACAGGCTGAGACACAGTATGACACTCCACACCTGCCAGGAGCAGCAAGGAGATGGGCTTGGAGCAACGTGCACATCCAGCAGTTAACATCTGTCCTAGCTGCTGGTGCTACAGGGACAGGAGGGTAAGTGGAGGGGCTGCCTGTGGGCTTGGCACTGGGCAGGATGCCTGCCGTCTGCTGCCTGTCTGAAGCTGGTGCCTCAGGCAGCCCAGTCCTGCTCCATGGGTGCACAGACCTCCCAGTGCTGGGATGAGAGACTCTGAGGGGTCTTGTCCTCTGCTGTCCTTTGAAAAAGGGATTATCACTGCTCAAGATGCACAGCAGCTCTTCGGGTCAGCTTCACTGTTCCCATTTTATTGCCTCTCTGGAGGAGGCTGCCCAGCCCTGACACAGTTGCTGGACCAGCTGCAGCTGTCTGACTTGCTCATTTTGCCAGGGGGCTAAAGGCAGATCGACCGGGAAGAGTTAAGTCATTGGGCTGATGATACTGACTGGATGGCATGGAAAAGGCAGGGTGTGAACAGAACAGAACAAAATTGAATATATTTTTAGAGCTGATAGCTACTTCACCACCCTATTCCCTGGCCTCCTGATCTTGAGGCCAGCTGTTCTGCCGTGGCAGAAAGAGTGAGAGAGGTTAACTACGGAATTAACCACTCCTCATACAACCAGCACAGTTTCTGCACCAAAGAGATATAAACAGCAAAATGCACTATTTTCAAGGAAAAGTGCTGGTGTCGATTCCTGACTCAGAGTGGGGAAAACAAGGGGATTTTAGTACCCTTAGGTTTTGGGCTACAGTTAAGTGTCTGTGCAAAAAGGAGTACTTGACACGTAAACAGGCAGTTCAGGAAGTGTTATTTAAATGTCAGGATTACATGACAACTAAACAGTTAATTTGTTATTCAGAAAAGAAACCAAATAAAACAACCCTGATTTTAAGAGCATCCCCTGTCTCAGGTGGTTAGCTAAAGGGCCCTTTTGCTATGAAACTTGTGAAAACATCAAGAAGACTGATTTATCAAATAATCACATAAACCACAATGGTATTACAATAGCCAGACTTCTACAGTGCTTTGAGGTCCTTCCTGAGGAGCCCACCGCAGGGCAGAGGAGAAGTTGCTGGGGGGACATCACCCATTCTTGCAAACTTTTCTGTGGTTTAACAATTTTGCTGCTAGAGAAAAAGGAACCAAGACAGAACTAAACCTATTCTTTATGCACAAGGTTATATAAATCAGCTCTGTGCTTGCTTTGCATTGTCTGTCCTTCCCACACCTCTTTGTCATTCAAATTATGCTCATAGGAAACTTCAAGAGAAGCTGCCAACAACATTATCAACATCAGGAGAGACAGACAAACCAATGGCACAGGATGTAAGTGAGAGGATACCACTGAGAAAAGCTACACAGGGGGTTTTAGAGAGTAAAAAAACCTGACGTTTCTAAAGCTCAGGATGGTTAAAAGGCAGATAGAGGGAGAGAGGGTGAGAGAGAAAAGTAACTTATTTATTCAATCCTTCTGGTTTGGTATTTCTGTAGGCCCCATCTGTACTTCACAAGAATGGGTTTGTGCTTTTGGTTGCACTCGCAGCTTGTTTTTCTGGGTGTTTATAGGCTACCCCAGATGTCAAGTTCTTCTTCAGAAGGCAAGTTGACAGCTCCTCACAGCAAGAACTGTTCTGTTCTGGGACTGTGCTGAGGCATTTTGCATTTTTGAAGTGAATTCCAGTCCAGACAAGTCCTGTGAGGAATGACTTTTCTGTTCCTAAGGCAAAGAAGCACCGGGTCTCTCTCTTGGCCTTCCTGCCTTTTAGCTAGAACAAATTCTTAGTTATAGCCTTTGTTCATTCATTCTCTCTTTGCCTAAAATCATTTATTCTAGCAGTTCCCAAACCCTGATCTCTTGTACCACATCAAACAGTGCTTTCTAGGGTGCTTTCCACTGAAGGCTTCAGGAAAGGAATATGTTCTAAGAAATTTTGGTGGTGCAATATTTGAACAAAAGTTTTGGAAAAACCTTTTCTCTTTCAGAAGATTTGTGGGTTTACCAGCAGTGATATTTCAACAAGGAGGTTAAAATTGTAAGATGGACTCCATGGGCCTTCCAGAATATTTGCCCAAAGTTGCAAAGTTTCAGGACTTCTCACTTCTGAATAAACCACCCCAAAATAGCCATCTCCTTCCTGCTAAGTAATTTACATTAAATGGGTGTTGCTTCTGGGCACCCAGTCCACACGTCCCAGGCCCATCCATCATCCGGCTCTCCTGCTGGATTCTGCACCCAAACACAGCCCACCTTCACTGTGCATACCGTGTGTCTTACCTATGATCCCAGTCAACGAGATGGCAATAAAGAGATCCTGAAATATTTCCTTCCATCCCAGGAGCCTGGCTAGTTTGGCCTGTGCTAAAGTTTCACTTTTCTGCCTATATGACATTCACAAAAGGCATAAACCTGTAGCCTCTTGGATGAAAGAGGGGCTATTCCAGGCTTTCCATTTCATAACCCAAGCAAAAGTAATACCACTGTCAGAGTCTTTGTTTGAATGTTTGAGACTGTGACGAGTTTGATGCAAAAGAACACTTCTAAGGGAAAAAAAATTATTTTCTTTCTGGGAACTGGAATGGAATGGGCTTCTGGGAAGTAAACAGACAGAAATATATAGACAGACAAATGAGAGGATGATAAAATTGGTCCTTTACTCTGTTTCTAACATATTTCAAAATAGCAGCTTTGGAAGATGGCACTTTCTTTGACACTCCTTTTCAGAAATAATAAGTGCAGCTCACTAGAATGTTGGTCTATTTAATTTCCACATTACCTTTCAACAAAGGTTTGGCCCTCATCATTAAGTAATTTACTCAAGGTAACAATTGATATAAAGCCAGGGGGATGATGTGGTAGTCTGAGATGCAAGCCTTAAATGACGTGTGGTTAGTGTGGTTAGACTTTCTCTACAGAACTGTGTTTTTGTTTTTTGTTTTGTTTGGATTTTATTTGCTTGTTTTTTGTTTTGTTTTGTGTTTTCTTGCTTGTTACATCTTGCAGAAAGCAGAGATTACCCTATGTATCTGCTGATCAATATTAAACTAGTAGAGTAAAATGTCAAGATGAAAAAAAATTGAAATCATGCTAGATTTCAATACCAACAGAGAAAATCCCGGCATTGTGAAATGGCAGCAATAAAACTAGCAGTTGTTATTTAGTTTTAAGTAATGAACCAAATAAAAAATACAGAACTTGCTACATTGCCTCCCAAATGGAGCTTATTACATTGCTGCTTGAATGTTTGTACAATCTTTAATTTAAACATTTTCTCTTCAGGTCTTAATAATAGGCATGGGTTGTTGCAATTTACTCTCTCTTCAAAGGCAAAAAATGAAAGAGGAAAACAAAATGCTTTCACAACTCATATGTGAACAGAATTGGCTCATGTAGCCAGAGGAGAGGTTGAAAGTCTGAGAATTTCACCCTGCGATTTATCTTTCAGCCAGGTAAGGGCAGGATTTGCATGTGGGCACTCCAAAGCTGCTCCCCCAGCGAGAAGGAAGAGCCATTCATCACTGTTTACTGGGCCTTTGTTGTGCTGCAAACCCTTGCAGAGAGGAAATATAAAGAGTAATTTGTGTTTCTCAAAAGAAGACCAACATGCAATCACATAGATGCTTCAAGGATTATTATTATTATTATTATATTTTAATATATAAGCAATCAAGAAAACCCTTTAGAGGTGAATGTTAATATATTCCATTCCTAGTGGCTCACAGGATTCTCAATTCTCAGTTCAATTTTTTCATTATATTTCTGGAATTATGGTGATAGTTTACCGGTTTGAAGGACTTTAGAGTCATAAATAGGAACAAATCTTAACCTTGAAACTCGAATGACAAAATATTCGTATTTGAAACAGCTCCTGAGTGGCACAGAGAGGATAAATAAATAAATAAATAAATAGTCTTTTTTTCTGAACATGACTTCTTCAAGTTCAAGCTGCTGTTTAAAATTAAGCATCTGATAAAATACCAAATTTTAAAATGCCTGGCTCTGAATTTTTTTATAAAGGAACAGAGGTGGGCTGGGGTATTTATTCCTGGCCTTGGGATCTGTAGATGCATGGCATCTTTGGGGCACCAGTGCTTACAGCTTCATGTGCAGGAAGAAATAATTTTGAAAAACTTGGGTTCAGATGCTCACCTGAAAGGTAAATAAGGAAATTTTCCTCTTGGGTTATATTTGATTTCTTTAAATGTTTTTGTTCTTCTGGTTCTGGTGTGCCTTGGCAGTGAAGCATGGATCATTATTCAACCTGCCACACCAGAAGCAGGACCTGAATGGAAGGACTGCTGTTTTACTGGGGTCACAACCTTTTTCTGGGCACTGCACAAACCCAGTACCACTTGGGCTGAGATCCCAGAGCACCCTCCTGAATATTTACATCTGAATTAAGGGGTTCTCTGGAGCATACTGGGACAATCTCCATGCTTCCGACTTTGTTATCCTTTTCCAGGCATGCAGAAACCTTCAGGACAGGACACATTTCCAGCTTATCCGTGACAGCTGATAGAAGAAATCAGGAGCAAGTGACAGCGACATCGGGAAAATGCATCCTGAAAAGTTGTCCAAAAGAATTTGGATTTGGCTTATTTTACAAGGGAAATTGAGAGAGAATATATGTTTAGTAATAAGATAATATATCAAGGACTGTATTAGAGGTCTAGCACAGCTATATAGTATGAGAAGTAAGAGAATATTGCTGAATATCTTCAGTACTTGCACCTACACAATGCTGTTCATCTTTTAGGTTCTGTTACAGATAAACTCATACAACCACTGTAAGACAAACTGATATTACACCTTGTTTTCCCTCCATTAATTTAGGAAGCAGCTGGGAACACAGCATTCATTTTTGTCTTCCTTATTTGTTGCACTGAGAATTTTTAACACAGTCAAACTATGGGTCAACCCGTAACCTGTAAGCCACAAGAGGTTGGTCATAAGAAATTAGGATAGGAAATTATTTTCCAAATTATGCCATATATTTTTTCCTCAATCACAGTTAAGTTAAAGGAAAAAAGCAATTAGAAAGATATTGCTTATCATTACTTTGCCAGAGTGTATACAAGGCAAAGAGACAGTTCTTGCTGCCAGCAACAAGACTCTTTGATCTATCAAATATTGAATGCTGATGGTAGACTTTTTAAAATCTGGAAACATTTAATGTCCAGAGAGAATACAATTTTAAAGATACTAGAAATTTCAATTATATATAAAGATTTAAGAAAGGTTACCTATAGTTATGAAGACATTATTCATTGCTATTTATGCTGAGGGATGAAAATATTGAGGAAACAATACTAGCTCGGTATGGCAAATTGAGAAAAATGCATCCTAAATCTAACTGGTTACCCAAGGAAGTTCAGAAGTATGTGACTGTAGATAGTCAGAAGAAAGCATTGTAATAAAACTAAAGCTCAAATGCTCCCTGTTCTGAGAGAGAATCTAGCTTAGGGGAAAAAACAACACCCACACATACTCCTACATATCTACACAAACCACAGGAAGCTTTAATGATAATCCATCATCAGCATTAATGGGGAAGCCTTGCAGCCACATCAAGTAACCAGGAGTGTGTGGCCACACTAGCTAGAGGTACTAAACCAGGCTGCAGTCATCAGAATTTTCCTGGTAATTCTTTGCTTCTTTTTAATAAAGGGCTATTGTGTACCTTCATAAACCTGTTGGCCTGGTCTCCTAACCCTAACCTTGACCGTAACCCAGGTCAACACCAGTACACAAGATTGGGAATTTCAGGCAGTACTTCCCACATCTTAGGATCCTTTGTCATTGCCTTAGAGCAGGAGACAGCCTTGGGACCTCCAGCAAACTAAATAGGCACTCAGCTATGCAATTTCACAACGATTTGAAGAGATTAAGCACCTTCCCCAAAGGGAAATAAAGTTAATCTATGTTATTAGGAGCTACATAAGCAAAAGCAAAAAAAAAAGTTAGGAGAATTACAGTACAGTTGATAAAATTGAAGAGTCTTCTATCTTTTGGGAAGTGTTTTTGAGTCTGGCTCAGATTAACTGTGATCAAAATACATTTTTATCCTTGGCAGGCAAAGAGAATGCTTTAGTCTCAGGCCTTTGCTCAGTGACAAGGGTTAGGTTTTGGCATCTGCAGGTCTGACCTGAGGCTGCAGAAGTGCTCAAACAGGAGAATGAGGAAAGGAAGGAGGAATTATCTGCAGTTAAAAGGCAAACCTCCCAGCACAGGTTAAAGCTTTTTTTGCTTTCAGTTGCTGTCTCTTGTTTCATGTTGTCTGATCTAGCATCTAGCTGACAGAAACTCCCTGCAAAATGAGGCAAAACAAAGGCAGGAGACAGAGGGGAATCACTTCACTTTACATCAATGGTTTACGCTCGGTGCCATGGAGGGGAGGAAGGAATAAGTGTGCGGTCTGAAGGCTTTGTCCCTCACCAGGTCAAAAAGGAAGAGCCTGTAGGTGGGAGGCTTGAGAAAAAAGACCTGTATTTATAGAGGCCATGAAAAAGGAAGGAAAATTATATATCATGAAAGAAGGGAACCCCTGTTTGAGCCAGGAAAAAAGCAGAAACTTAATGCTGAATGAAGGATTTTCTTGGAAGGAAGAAACATAAGAGAGTGGTGTCCCTGGTTACAAGGTAAGAGCAAAAGGAAAGACAGAGCAATGAAAAGTTTCTCAAGGAGGGAAAAATAATCATAGTAGAAGAGGCAATGTAGTTTGAACCATAGCAGCAAGCACTAAATGAGAAGGTGAATGAAATTCTTTAAGAGAGACAGTGGGACTCGGTGCTTGTTACAGCTAATGCCCAGCAATATTACTTTGCCCCACCAGGTATTAGTGAATATTAATATTATGTCATTAGCAAGCTTTCAGTACCACTGGCAGTATGCTATGCCTTTTCTGGGATGAAATTAAGAAACTCATTTAAACTATTTAGAAACAAAAAAAACCCAAAAAACTCATTTAGAACTATTTCTAGACATAATAATTTTATATCTTTTAAGAGCAACACTTTCCCTTCTAAAAATAAAATACAGCATGTAAAAGTAGTAATTTACAGCTAAAGCAACTATTTTCTCATGTTCTCATTAAGCCTATTTTATGCACCTGTCTTCAATTCACTCTTTTGAAATTGTAGATCACAAATAAATGTATTGGGAGTGAGTAATTAGGCATAATTATTTTTTCTTTGTAATATTTTGGGATGTTGAGAAGATTTCTTACAAGAAGGTGCCCTTTGTGAGAAGGGAAATATTCATAATGAAGTTGAAGCTTATGACTTGAACCTACACATCAACAGCAGCCTGCAGTGAGGAGAGAAAGAAAGAATTATAGCAGGATGCTTGCAGCAGCAGGTTTCACCTAGGACAAATCCCAGTACGGCTTAATCACTGCTTGGTTTTAAATATTTTTCATTAAATATTTGCATTTTTATGTCTGCTAAAGGCTTTGGTAGTTCCAAGCTCTTTCATTTCCCAAATTTGCTATAATGGTGTGTATGTTTAAATACATCTGTATGTATAATGATCTTTAATGTTGCTGATCTTCTGTGTAATGAATTAGACTTTCCACTGTTGTAAATAGGACTGATACAAGATTAATAAACCAAGCCAAAGAGTATTGATACATGGAATTGATGTGAGCCAGGTTAGAGGAGAAGCTCATTAACATGCTAGAGTGATTTGAATTCTAATCCTATACAAAACATTGGAAACCAAATTTGTGAGCACTGAAACAATGAATCCCAGCTGAAGTATTAAAAGCAACATTTCAAATTCTGCCATGGTTTGTCCCCTCAACACTCCTTAGTATTACATTAGGTATGATTTTGCAGACTAAATATAAGCATTGGTATTTATTTCAAAATTGGATTTAATGTGAAATATATTCATCACAAGGATTTTTAAAGAAATGTGTAGATTTCTCCATCTATTTGCAAATCTAAACTATTCAATTCAAAGAGTAACTGCGAAAGTGTGAAAAGCTGTTTGCAGGTCTGCAGCCATCTCTAGTTTCATCAATTTGTTTTTCAGTCTTTGTTATTTCTTGTTTCTCATGTGTCTCCTGGGACAGCTTCTTGCTTGAGGAGAGAATGTTAATAGCTCATTCGTCCTCCAGGATGTTTCCTTGCAACAATGAGAATACTCCCCAAATTTAATCTGATTCCTTTGCCTCTTTTCTGTAAAATCAAGTAAAAAAATTGGTCAAGAAACATGAACATAATCTGAATAAGGCTACTGTGTAATAACAGCCTGGTTTTGCTTGGTTTGTATAAAATGATATTAAAAAAAGATTATAAATTTTAAAAATCCATTAGTGAAATTCCAAAACGTTTTAGATCCAAAGTTCAGAATACTGTAGATGTTAAACAAACTTCATCTGAGAAGGGATTTATGTTTTATTCTCTGGGTTTTTTTTGGTTTTGTGGTTATTTTCGGGGGTTTTTGTTTGTTTTTTTTTTTTTTTGTAGTTTTTATTTTTGTTTCTTTTTTTTTTTTTTTAAATTTCAGCAACATATTCATCAAACTTGTAATTAAACCTTGTGTACCTGTAGGTCAGTCTGCTGTAATATTTAAGGACTAGTTTCCATTTTCCTGGGACTGTAAGATATTTCTTAGCCCATGCAATATGCTAATGCACTGTGATGTTCATAGTATTGCTTTAAAAATGGTAAGGAAATAGGAGTCTGAATGTAGACAAGTATTTGCATTGTAGATGGATTCTAGAGAGAAATAAACTCTAGCTAGGTGATGAGCTGAAGGTTTCTAAGATATAATATATGCAGAAAGCATCTGTTTTTTTCCTCTTTACCTGCAATTCATAACAAAAGATAATTTCTTTTGTTTGGAACATGTCTACCAGGGGAAATTAACTATGACAGCTATTCTGGATTAATTCTCCACACAGATGCTGGGTTAATGTCAAACAGGAGAAAGGCATTCTTCTACCAGAATTAGAGTGCATATGTAAGGGAAATAGTCTTGCATCTTGCAAACTTGTTCTGCTTTCTGCTCATGCCTGAATTTATCCAGATTCATTTCCATAGCGTCATCCTGGAAAAAAACAGATTCTTTTAGTTTTTAGGGAAAGGATTTAGAACTACAGAATGGCTTGTCTCAGAAGAGATCTTAAAGATCATCTCATTCCAATCTTCCTGCCATGGGCAGACATCACCCACTAAATCAAATTGCTCAAAGCCCCATCCAGCCTGGCCTTGAACACTTACAGGGATGAGTCATCCACAGCTTTTCTGGGCAACCTGTTCCAGTGTTTGGCCATCCTCAGTAAATAATTTTTTCCTAATATCTGATACAAACCTGCCCTCTTTCAGTTTAAAGCCTCGTGCACCTTCAGATTCCTTAGACGGTCAGAGAGCAGGTCATTCTCCCAGTCCTTGCCTTTGACTTCTGCACCTGTGGCTGGAGCACTTGCAGGTGAAGACTGAAGCAAAAAAAGTCATTGAGTACCTCAGCCTTTTCCATGTCTTGACTTACCAAGTCCCCTTTTTCCTTCCAGAGATGACCCACATTTTCCCTAATTTTCCTTTCATCACAGATGCACCTATAGAAGCTTGTCTTGTTCCCTTGATGTCCAGATTTAATTCTGTCAACAACTAGAGTCTGGTCTCCCAAAATTTACGGCAGTGAGCTTCCTGTGCGCCCTCCTCAGTGCCGTAAGGATTTCAAACTCCACGATTTCATGGTCACTGCAACCCAGGCTGCCCTTGAGCCTCACATTCCCCACCAAACTCTTCTTTTTGGTGAGAACAAGGTCCAGCATAGCACCTCTCCTTGTGGATCCTTTATAATTTGGAGAAGGAAGTTATCATCAAGGCAATCCAGAAACCTTCTGGATTGCTTAGACCTGACTGTGCTGCCCTTTCAATGAATGTCAGTGGTTGAAATTTCCTATGAGGACCAGGGTTTGTGAATGTGAAGCTGCTCCTATCTGTCTATAGAGGACCTCATCTCCTTGGTCTTCCTGGTCAGGTTGCCTGTAGCAGACCCTCACTATTATGTCACCTGTCCTTTGGTCTTCCTTTTATCTTGACCTGTAAGCTCTCAATTGGCTCCTCATCCAGCCCCAGGCAGAGTTCCAGGTGTGTCAGCCGATCATTGACATAGAGGATGATGTCCCCTCCTCATCTCCCTTGCCCATCCCTCCTAAAGAGCCTGTATCCCTCCATTTCCATTCTCCAGTCATAGGAGCCATCCCTCCACATCTCAGTGATGCCAGTAAGATCATAGCCCTGCAGGTTTATGTTTTAACTACTTTAATTCTCATGCTTCATTCATTTGCATAGAGGCATTTAAGGGGCCCCCTAATGAAGCTACTTATTGGCTGGAATGGCTTGAATTTCTTTGTGCTGCTCTTCAGCTGCTCTCCTGCTGACCTGTAATCACTCTCTAGGCTATGAGTATCTGTTGTTGACATTGGCATCAAACTGATATGAGTAGGATGAGTTGAGATTCCCCTTCCCCAACAACTTAATTTTACCATCCTCATAGTAGTTCCTTAAAGTTGTATCTGAACTTTGAGGAAAGGAGAATTACCTGTCTACAGATTTAAACTATTTTTGTGTTTTGTGTTTACTACTTCAGTTCCTGTCTGATTATACTTCTGGAGTTATTGAGCATTGGGATCCTTGGAGCTGCATACAACAGATATTAGCTCTGCTCTGAAAAAATAAAAAGAAAATAAATAAAATTATGCTTCCTGGAACAGATCTATAACAAAAAATAATATTAAATTCACAGTCAAATTTTGGTGTGATAGTAAAGGTGAGACTATAACTTCTCTGTCTACATCTTACATATCTGAAAAATCTGGGAAATTACTGGGCCTTTTATCTTTCTAGACTCTGACAGGTTATTTCTCTCTTTGTTAACATTAATGACTATGTGATAGGGGGACCACATTCTCATATTAGTTACTTGATTATTGTCTAGTGTACTGTAGCTTAACCCAACTTTCCCTCCCCCTCTCCCCTCAAACAGAAAGCATCTAAAAACCTATGGGAAATCAGGTGAGAAACTGTATTAGAGAAAATCAGTTCATATATATACAAACCAATAACCTTCTGACCTTTCTTGCCAGAATACACATGATAAGGGTAATTGCCAGCACTGTTATTTGTTCTCATTTTATTAAGTCTGTTTTTACAATAGGTGTTAGAGATAAGTACTCTGATGGCTATTTCTCCGGATGTCTGGTTTAAATGTACCATAAAACACATTAGATGGTGTACCCATTAACATCATATAGTGATGAGGATAGAAGATTAACATTAAACAATGTGTTAAAGGGGAAAATGTCTCTAAATTGCATTTGCTTGGGTTAGTCCCAGCAACCAGAAATAATTAAAACTGGAATAATTAAAAAAAGAATTTCTTCTATACTCAGTTTACTTTTTTTCTTTCTTCCTTTTTTTTAATTCCCAAATGTTTTCAGAATAAGGATAGTCAGGTTTGGTGCTTCTGATGCAATGGAGTGAATATGTTTGTGCTTCCAGAGCTGTGAAGGAATCACAGATATTTTGTCTCTACTCCCTCCCCACTCCCTTATTATGCACAGACACTCTGCCCTTATATGTTGGGTAATTTTATACACAACTGAGATGCACAGCACCATGATGGGTGCACACAGTTCTTAAAAAATAAAGGCTCTCCTATTTTCAGTATTGCTGTTCCAAATCTCCACTTTTGAAAGTCTTTTATGTATTCTAAACCTAACCATTGGACCTACACTGCAGGGGAACAACAGCCTTACAACCTCTGGAAAGAGTCAGCAGCCTTTAATTCTAAGAATCCATGATGCTTTATATGAAATACACTTTCATATGTTCTTCTAAATAGGCTCTGTCCTCTTTTGGTCCCCCAACAAAACACTGAATACTATACTGTTTTTGTGCATGGCTTTGTTGCCACCACCGCTACCCCAGTTATACCTTTCAGCTTTGATGTTCTGTTCTGCCTTTTTCTATAACTCCTCAACAGTAGTCTCCAGCTACCTATGAATTTTCTTTAATTTTTGATTATTTTTTAGTCCTTTATTGGATAATTTTCTCTTTCTATCTCTTCCACCAAGTATTTTTCAACAGCAACAGTATCTGACTTGTTTGATTTAATTTCCTAGTAACTTGTATAGAGAAAACATACTTTGACAGATACTTCAGGCAGATAATGAGGATTTTGGAGATGGGTGATCATGTGGTGCTGGAAATCCCTGCTGCAATGAATAACAGCCTTTCCCCAACTGGATGTGTTCCATTTCACTTTGTTTAAATGCCTGTCTCAGCTTCACAGAGTATAGACTAGTACTGAGTTCTTCTGAAAGGTTTTCAATTAGCACAGTGTTCCCAAACAATCAAAGCAAAAATGTATCAGAAGGAGGGAAAAAAGCAAACAATTAACAATTTTTACTTCAAAATTCTTAAACCACTTTAGTTGTCTTGCAGAGCAAGAAACATAATTTGAATGGAGCCTAATGAACTAATTTTGATTAGTTCTGTGCTTGTCAAGCATTGTTTTTTTCCCCTTTAAATTGATACAACACACTGCTTTTATTTCTAAGCAGTGAACAGAAGAAAGTGAAACATTTTAATTGAAAATTGAGCTTGTATATTCAGCACAAGAAAAAAAACAGAGCAGAAAATATTTCCTTTGCATTAACAGATGATGAAAAGTGTTCCTCTCTTCTGTGAGAATGTGATGATTGTAATTTCTCAATGCCAGTGTATTATGACCCCTCACAATGTTTCAGAAGTTTTTTTTTCCTTGACTTTGGATGTTAACCTTCTTTTTAAACTTCATAGTATGGGATGGCAGCACAACACCTGCCACACAGGAGGTTGGCCCCTGGATTTAAACTACTCAATGAAGCGGGAGATCCTGGCACGAGGAGGGTAATTATATTTGTTGAAACACAGGTCTATGAGACTGGATAACTGATGGCTGACTGACTGTGTCTTTAGGAGATGGGCTTCTGCAATTTCCCATCAGGTGGAAGCAGGAACAGACATTGGTCTACTGAGAGGAAAGATTACAAGGGACTAATGTTGTGGTACCTATATGAAGAGGTTTGGTAAAAACCTCTTGTCTTCTGAATTGGTAGATTTTCCCAGCTGTACTGCACTGCTTCTCAGTAGGGTTGAAAACCCATGAGGCTGATGCCCAAGGCAGCCAGCACCATTTTATATCCACAGTCTCCATCAGGCATGCAGGAATTTGGTGGGTAAAACAGAGTTTTTGAACATTATGAAGGTGATATTTTTTCTATCTTCTCTTACCTCATACCAAAGCTGGGTGTGCGATACTGGTTGAGGCTAGTTTGCCATGCAGAGTGGCCATTTGTCATCACCTTGGAAAGCTTCCCAGCAGGCAGGAATTTGGAGGGATAATGTGAGCTTGACAATGTTTCTTCCTTAACAGCTCATCAGCCTACCCCATAATGTTTACAAGAGACTTTCAGTACAGTGAAAAGCTGTGGCATAAGATTTTCATCAATGGGTTTCACTGCTGTAATGAGTGGGGATTATTTTCACTTGTAATAGTCCAGGCAGCTCCTGAAACTCCAGTGTTTTCTTGCTGGCTCAGAAATTAAGGTAGATAACACTGGTGTCCTTTCCTCCTGGGGAACTGTCCAGGACTCTGTTAACCTTTTCATCAATTAGCTGATTAAAAACCAGAGTTATCACAGCTGACAATTGGGTCTGAAATTTGAGGAAGGCAAACAGGGGTTGTTATCAGATGAATCTTAAAAACAGTTTAAGGAAGTTGTTAAATTCCTGTACTTAAATGCTTCAGACTGCTTCAGCCTCCCTCAGTGTGTGGTGACCATTTGTGCCTTCAAGGTGACATGCACATGTGAAGAGATCAGAGAAGCTGCCGAGGGCGTGAGAGGAGCTTGAACACTTGAGGGCCCATGGATTTATGATAAAAGAGAAGGTGAGTGACTGAAGGTGTGCTCAGATGAAGAGGAACAGGAGAAAGGGATAACAAAGGAATAGTTACAGTAACACAAAAGATGGATGAAATGATCATGCAAGAAAGTCAAACTGGAGACATAAAATCAGAGCAGAGAATGGATGGGGAAAGACAGAACTCCCTCCATCCTCTGCTGTGACTGCCAAGAGCACTGCTGTGTCTACAGTGATAGGGGAAGCTCCAGTTATACATACAAACTGCGTTGTCAGGACTGATGGAGGAAGGCCTTTTCTGGCCCTAATTTAATACGGAAGGAAAACTCATGCAAGATTTTAGAGAATGACACTGTTTTATTCAACAACTTTTAAAAAAGATGTTCTTTTGAGGTGGTGTAAATTTTACCTGATCACATGAATATAAAAACATAGTCTTCAAAGTTGGCTATTTGATGCACTGAAAAATTAGACTAGCAAATTGCTTCATGTGGAGTGATGACTATAATAAATTTCATTTATGTGAGTTATGTTTATAATGGATATGTCTTCAGAACAATGCAAAAAATTTATTAGATCAAGTTACATTCTGTCCATTTTTTGCTGGTGATAGAAGTTGTTACAGATTTCCTGGTATTTTTTAGTATTTCTTTGTGATTAGTGCTTCTTACAAAATGTTTCCTACTGTGCAAAGGTAATTAATATAGGCATTTTGAAACAGGAATGTTTCATCTTCTGTATAGAAAAGAGTAACAGGAACTAATGCTGGTGACTAAATATAGAAAACAGGCCAGCCTTTGAATTTTCTAGCATGTAACTGAATAAATCTTTTCTACGTAAACCAATTCTGTAGAAGAAAGATTTCATGGTGCTGCTGGACATACAAGTAATAGCTATCTCTTTCCTCTCTGTCTTGAATTCTCAGCATCTGACAGGTGTGCTGGTTTTGGCTGGGATAGAGTTAATTTTCTTTATAGTAGCTAGTATGGAGCTATGTTTTAAATTTGTACTGGGAAACAGTGTTTATTACACAGGGATGTTTTAGCTATTGCTGAGCAGTGCTTGCACAGAGTCAAGGCCTTTTCAGTTTCTTACACCACCCCACCAGCAAAGAGTCTGGGGGTGCACAAGGAGTTGGGAGGGGGTACAGCTGGGACAACTGACCTCACTGATGAAAGCAATATCCCCTACCATATGGTGTCATACTCACATATATAGCTGGAAGAAGAAGAAGGAAGGAAAGATATTCAGAATGATGATGCTTGTCTTCCCAAGTCACCATTACGTATGGTGGAGCCCTTCTCTCCTGGAGATGGCTGAATACCTGCCCAGCCTTGAGAAGTGGTGAATGAATTCTTTGTTTTGCTTTGCTTCTGAGCATGACTTCTGCTTTACCTTTTAAACTGTCTTTATCTCAACTCCTGAGTTTTCTCACTTTTCCTATGGTCTCCCCCAACTTGTGGGGGAATGTGAGTGGCTGCATGGGGATTAGTTGCTTACTGTGTTTAAACTATGACACAGGTTTACCTTGACTTTCAGCAATAAGCTTCTTCCAAATAAATAACACTTCCCTGGGTACAAAGGGTTGCTCAACAAACACAGACAAAAAGTCAAAACCCAAATGCACGAACAAACAGTAGTTGCATGTAATTGTATTTCAGAAATGCCATGGAGTGTGTTTTAAAAGTATATGACAACATACAGGCTCTGTCCTGGTTTGATAGCATTGAAAGCTCATAGGAACTGGGAAAGTTTTGAAGTACTGCCTCTAGATATAGCTTGTTATTAAAGCAACAGAGTACTGCTCAAGAAGATACTCCTCTGCTGTAAGTTCCCCAAACCATTAAGTAGCAGCTGGACCTAACATGGGCCTTTCGTGTGCTGAAGAATATACCTGCTTTCACTCAGCTAGTGAGGGAGCGTTAATTCCCTGTGGCAGCCTGGAAAACACAGGTGTGCTTCCAATTAGGAAACCTTTCAAAGTGTGGCTTTGCAGCTCCTCTGTGATCTGCAGACCTCAGCCTGGGAACAAATATGCTCTACTAATGGCACCTGTGGGGCAGGAGGGATAGGAAACTGGGGTTTGAGGGAGCAGAGTCTATTAAATGCTATGGCAACAGGTAGCAAAACAATGTTCTTCCTGTCTCCCTTGCTAATTAGTAGCTGTTAGCATCTGGAGTTTGACTGTCAGTTGGTGGATATAATTTGCTGCACTCTATCTTGTGACTGTGCAAGGAATCTGAAGGATGATGCAAGGAACAGTCAAGAGGCAAAAGAAATATTATGGATGAGCTCCTGTATACGTACTTTTCAATACCATATTTTAAATAAAATTGTGCTCCTGGAGGCCTGGGAGTAACGTGCCTAACACAGCAATATTTTCTACCCTGTCTTAATTATTTTTGTACTCTGCATTCTTTTGGCAGAAAAGAGTCCCATACTGATCTTTTCACTTGTTGGAATTTCCAGAAAATGGAATTGCCTGTTACAAATAAAACTCCCACAGTAGGTCTGAGAATATCTTTCCCCTTAACTGTTAGTGATCCAACTCCATTGGAAAGGAGAGGTTTCCAGGTAAGCTCTGGTCTGGTGGCATGTTGATAGAGGGCCAGGGAAGAATCCATAAGCATGGAGCTGCTCCCGTCCATAGGGAGAAGTAGGTTCACTGCAATCAGTAGAGTGAAGTCAATAGTGAAGTCTTTCTTCTCACCAAAGCTGAATGTTTTGAGGTCAACATCTTTCTATTAGATATGATTATTATTAAATAAATTTGGCTTATAGGGACCAAAACTGTTTGCAGAGAGAGGAGGAAATGTGTACTATATTTTGCCTCTGCAAATATATTTCCTCATTTCCTGAGGAAACCAAGCTAGAGAATTTCAGACTTAAATATGGCATATACTTGGTATGTTTGAAGCCAAGAGTGACATTAGACCACTATGTTCAATGGCATTGATACTTTATGCTTGATTGTATTAATCTCTTTCATTCAGTGCTCAATTACTACCAAACTCCACAGTTTCTTTACTGTCTGGCTGGAGAGGAAAAAGTAGTTGACACCAAGAGATGTCAAAGGAAAGATCTGTCAGCTGCAACTCTGTTGAGAATAATTTTCTATACGAAATAAAATGAGGAGGTTGCTATTTCAAATTACTTATGCTATTCATAAGTACCAAGGTTTGCCCAGTGCTATCCTGACATGCTACAGAAAGATCAATTATAGTTGTGCAGCTCTGATGGTGCAAGGAATGTTCAACCTTCTGCCCACCCCAGTGGCCAAGAGACTTCAGTGTGAGTTAGTTACATACTTTTGTAAGACTTTACAAAAAGCTGTGCATTTTACGTGATCCTAATCGACAAAAATTTATTCATAGACTTCTTTCTATTGTTGTAAGACATTCCAGTTATACACATTTGCAGAATGTAGGTATCTCATGATATATGCTAAAGTGCAGTCCTTCAAGTTATATCAACTCTTTGTCATCAGCAGATGGAAAATTTCCAGTGATTTAATAAGCACAGTTCTGATTATTCATGTACTCATGTTTTCTTTTGCTGCTTTATGTGAGTTTGGATGATCAATGCAGTAGCTCTGCAGAAAGTTAGATATTATTAGAAACTGGAACAAAATTGAAATTTCTTCTAAAACCAGAAGTCACAGATTATTTATTAGGTAAACAATATGGTTTAATGGAAGGAGGAGGGCATTTTAATTTTTAACCATGCCTAAATAGAAGCTCCAAATTCAAATACCATGAGCTTTGCAAAAATGGGTTACAATTCCTCTCTGTGTTTTCAGTCTGTGTACCAGCTTGACCTTGAAGGCCTGCCAAAGAGATAAAACTATTTTCTGAAAATGTAGAAGAAATGATAAAAGCTATGAGATCTAGAAGATGATGGGTATTTGAAAATCCTGCGAGATACCCATCTGTGTTTTTAGGCACCTGAAATAAAAGATTAATCTTAAAATCTGCAAAACCATCAGTTGCTGGCTGGGCGTTTGTGATGGTGGATTTAAAGATCTGCAGGTGCACTAATAAGAATTTAGCAGGATCTGAAACAACACAAAAAGCTATGTTATACAGAAAGTGTAAACTGGGGTAGGCTGCAGGAATGACTCAAAGGAAATGATTTTGGTGAAGCTTGAGGAGCAGAAGCTCCATAAGGACCATAGAGAAATACTTGACTAGAGTAGTTTTGGTTATCATTACTATTTGGTGCATATGTTCTACACAAGATAATATTTTTATTTTTTTTCCCAAGCCCAAATTCAGCAGTTCAATGGATGGCAGTGGACTAAACCCTATTGACACATGTGATAAAACAATACTGAAATAATTGCTTAGGATTCAGGCATTGTCTGAGACATGTAGATTATAGAAGGGAGAAAAAACAATCTATACCAAACGCACCAAAATAATCTTAATCACTGCACCGGTTTTTAGTGCCCAAATCATTGAGAAGGAGAAGAATGGCAGACAAAGTGCAGATGAAATGAAGGTCAAATAACACAAAATTAATTCTAATGTTTTCCCTTATCTCCAAGTCCTGCTTGTCATTTCTTTACACTAAAAATGTATTTTTGAAGTACTATTTCATTCAACAGATACATGATACCTATATCAAAGGTAGCCTAATGCTGTGCAAGGATTAAGGTTGCAGGATTTTCCTGGCTGAGATTACTTAAATTCATCTGTACTGCATTTTTAGCTCAGTGGCCCATTGTACTTGCTCTAGTTTTTTAGCCTGCAAGAACAATGACACTCATTTTATGAAGATGAGGTTGTAAATCACTTACTTTTTCAGTTCAATGTTTTCCCCCAGCATTCTCCTCTGAGAGCATCTGACAGAGCTGGGCCTGGAGGACACTACTTTACTGCTTAGTCCCTATGAGTGCCACTGCCATCGTGTTGGTTTTTCTCTGCCTGCATGTTTAAGATAATACTTCTGAACTTCCAGTCACTGTCAGTTTGCAGTGATCTTTAAAATGCTCAGAATGACATACAAGCTTGAAAAGCAGTTTTGGATTTCCTGCATTAATACACTCTGATGTGGGCTTTAAGAATCTTATTTAAAAAGAAACCAGATTAATGAAAAACAAATAAAAGATCTCAAAATCTGTCATGTGTTTACATTATCTGTGGAACAATTAGAAGGATTTTCCAGAATACAATGTTTTTTCAATATTCAATGTGTCAGTCATGCCAGACAGTGAAAGGCAGAGAACAGTCCAAGGTGGAGAAAATGCAGTAATGATACAGCTATAAATGGCCAACTTCATTATTATTTTAATTGAGAGGTACTTGGATGATTTTTTGCTTTTTTTCTGAAGGTAAACACACAGAATTTTAGCCATGTTGTGCAATGTGTTATATTGCATATGTCTACCAGTTCTTTAACAGAGAACATTCTCTTACCTTCTAATTTGCCTTGTGCATTAATTTATAAATGGAAATGTTTGCTTTAATTTAGCTAAAAAAGCACAGCAGTCATCATAGGGACTGAACATATGTCTGGATGTGTCACCTGGGGACATGGTTTAATGGTAAACATGGTGGTGCTGGGTTAAAGGTTGGATTAAAGGACCTCAGAGATCTTTTCCAAGCCAAAAATTCTATGATTTTTATCTTGCACTGTGGGGACATTTTTTTTTTGCATTCTTTTTACTTGATCTTATTATTTTTTATTTATTTTTTAACAGAAATGAGAAGAGGCAAATCAGTCATTCTTTAATATTATCATAAGGCTGTAAACATTAATCTTCCCTGAGGATAGTTATGAGGAGTAGATAAGGTGTCCTGGTCAGGGCCTGAAAATACTGTCAGTCTACTGCAAGAACAGCACATCGCATCAGCCAAAATAATAGCATGTGCCTTGTGTGTATGGTGTGAGGGACTTGCAGCCTTCCATGCTGCAACAGTCTCTGCATGAGAAGCAGAGGATGCAGAGACACACACTGATTGCTGGAGGATGAAGAAGAGAGAATGAGCACCAAATGGACTGAGCAAGGCTTGAGTGTAAAGTCCCAGAGAAGCCCTCAGAGAGAGCTTCATGGCTGAAAGGGAACAGAGGTGGCTCCTAGCATTCACTGAAGAGCATCTCTCCAGGGAAGCAGTGTATAGGCTGGGCTCCGACCTGGGAGCTCTTGCAAGACCAAAAGTAGACAAATGACATGAGAAGCAGGGCAACCCATAGAGCTCACAGCAAGGGAGTGAATATGCCTTTGCCAGAGTCAAGCAATTAGCTGATTTCAGAGACTTTTCAACTGGTGCCAGCTATATTTTGCAGCTAACTGCGTGAAGACCCTTCAATTTCACTGAGTCATTCATCAGACTTGTAGTGATGGACGCTGAGTTGCTAATTTGCAGAATGCAAAATGGAACCAGATGACTTTTGGTTGAGGAGATATTTTGCCTTCATTTCTGGGTCCCGTCAAGGTCTGGAACTAGCCATATATGTTCTCTGCAAGGTACACACATTAGACAATTAAAGGACAACAATTTGGCATCAGCTATGACCAGTATCATAGAGATGATCTGCAAACACATATGCCATCTGTTCTGCTCTCTTCAAAGTTTTTATCTTTGTTACAATTTTGGCAGTCAACCCAAAAAGGAACTGGCATTAAAATCTGAACTTAAATTTCTTGCCAGCAGACCACTCCCTGTTTAACCTTGAAATACTCGATGAAGGAGTTCCTAACTCTGCTCCTAACAGTGTAGGCATAAAGGGGCGTAATGTAACTTTGTGGTGTAAAGTAACTTTGTGGTATAACATGCAGTGAGAAGACATTCATTTGTACCTGCAGAATTGTTGTGACAAGACTCAGCGGATTCATGCAGCCCTCGAACTGGAGAAGGAGGTTAGTAGTAAGGAAAGGACATCACTAAGTCAAGAGGACAGAAAAGGAGTGCAGGTAGAAACGTTGTTAATGCAGACTGAAATGAAATCAAGACAAATCTGTATTTCTCTCTGTGAAACCTTTCCCTTTTCCATCTGTCTCAATATTGTCCATGTTGATGTGTCAAGGAATCACCTTATACTTCTCTTTTCATTATACTCCTATAAATAATGAAGGATATTAATCACTCACCTGCAAAAAAACATGGAAATTGAATAATGACAGGTTATGAGGCTGGTATTTCATCCTTAGTCAGTCCTGGAAGCCTGTGGGGTTTCCCATTACTTTTGCCTGTTTTGTACATGTATGTTTCATTTTGTACATAACTTTTCTCCAGTCAAGAGGACAGAAAGTGGCAGAAGTAGAAACACTGATAGTGGAGACTGAAATGAAATGGAGCCTTTTGCTGTACGAGGGGTCCCTGTATTGTTCACATGGGCTACAGTGGTCCTCAGACCCATGGCACAGGTTTTTCTTTTTGACTGTTAGCTTTTTTAGCCTGAGCTGAAATTTCCTTTTAGCGTTTACTTTAAAATAGAAGAGACATTGAACTATTAACTTAAAAAACCTTCGCAATATCCCTTTCTCCCTCTCTCATGGGAAGTTTACAAATTGTTAAAGAACATAAATAAAAGTAGTTTGGTTTATAGCAGAGAACCATTCTCACTTCTGCAAGACAAATCAAACTTTTGTATTTGCATGTGATGAGACACCTGTGAATTGCCTCAGGGACTGTTTTCACCATTCTTCAGCCTGGTCCTGGACAAACGGTGTGGGAGGGCATCACAGAAGAGCTGGGACTTGACTCTATTCTGCTTATATTTAGCTGGGCATATAAGCATGCTCAGAACTGATTTTTCAGATATTTTAAATTTTTTCTCTTATTACTTAGTTTGTTAGAGCTTCACTGTGCAAAATCCAGTCTTACATACACATAGTGACATGAGTATTATTTTAGGTGTGAAACTAGAATATGTTTTAAATATCTCCACAAGCCACCGAGACTCAAATTATAAAACTTACGTTTAAACATAAGGAAAGAAAACTGCAAGGCAAATAAAACATCTCAGCACACTTTTCAGAACCAATCTTAAGTAAGAAACCTTAGCATAGCTGTTTCCCCCACAATTAACTGGAAAATATCCTGGAGAGAATCACTTTTGGTTTTTTGGTTGATTGTCAGTTCCATACTGTACCTTTTCACTGAAAGAGAGTTTCTGTTAGTATAAATAATTAATAGTATTTTGATCAAAGTAAAATGAAAACAAAAAGAAAGTTCTTAATATATTTTTTTCCTTGCTTGATGTCTGAATGTATCAGATTTAGAAGCCATGAGAAAGATTTCTTCTGAACACAAGTCCCCTTTCGCATTTTACCTCTTGACTCTAGCCCTATTGAGCTGATTTTTTTCTTACTTTTGTATGATAACCAACTGAAATGACAATAAAGTAATTTAGCTTTCTCTTACAAATATAGTAGTTGGTTGGCACTACTATTTATTTGTCCTGGAGGGTGAAGGGGCCCAGAATAGCTGGTTGAACTCCCAGGACAACCTCTCCAGAGCACAGGAACTACTTTGATGTGCAGCAAGTCAAGAAAATGTAGGAGGTGACCACCATGAATGAGCAGGAGACTCCTGATTCAGCTTACGTGCAGCAGATAAAGGCATGGAAGGAAGAAATAGGAACACCTACCCAGGAGTAATGGGGAGTCTGCAGGGAAAGAATTAGGAAAATTCAACTGGAGCAGAAACTTACAAGGGATGTGAAAGGCAGATAGGTGGATATTGGCAGCAGAAGAAAAAAAAAAAAAGTAAATGAAAATGCTGCCCCCATGGCTCAGTGACTCAGGGGACATGGTGGTAAAGACGAGATGCTAAATTCCTTTTTTGGCCTCATATTTTACTGGAAAGATTTGCTGGAAGAGCTTGTGGGCTTTGATGAACAGGAAGCTGAACTTGAGTCAGCAGTGAGCCCTCAAAGACCAGTCGTGTACAGGCTGTACTAGCAATAGTATAGTTAGCAAGGCTAGAAATGAAAGCTGTTGTCTCCCCATACTTAGTACCAGTGAGGCCATATCTGCAGTACTGGATCCCGTTTTATAGTCTCAAGTATGAGAAAGATACTGACAGAGAAGGACTGCCAAGATGATTTGGTACTGGAGCACAAGATGTATGAATGCGTGAGAGAAAGGTATTTGTCAAGTCTGAAGACAAGAAGGTTAACTGGTGATCTCGGTGCAGACTTTATCTAGCTACAGTAAGTGTATACACCGATTTCTCAGAGGTCCTCAGTGGCAGGTAAGAAGCAATAGACATAAATTGCAATAATGCAAAGTTCTACTGAATATTAGGGAGAAAAGATCTATAACAAGAGTAATAAAACATGGGACAGGTTGCTCAGAAAGCTGTGGAATGTGGAGAAAATTGGATTCATGTAAACAACTGGACAAGGCCTTAAACCAGCCTGAGTTACATCTACTATGAGTAACAGACTGGAATAGATGATCTCAAGAAATCCCCCAGCCTAAATTATGCTGTGATTCTGTGATTTTATTATTCTTGCCTTGCAAGTAACTAGGTGAGAGAAGACAGAAATGAAGGAGCAGATTGGAGCAGCTGTTCCAATAGCTATTCAAAGCTATGTTCTTTGGCTCAGAGGAAGATGAACAGTATAGCGAGGAGTAATACTAGACACCAAGACTAGCTCTTGCATTTTATCCTTAGGCCCCCAAACTTTTCCTTCAATAACAAACATTTATTCAGATGTTTTCACAGCTTGAAGAACAGTGTGCTCCACAATATGCTATAGGAGTCACCATGAAAAAGAGATTCTAAGTAGTTACCAACAAACATAAGAAAATTTTGTCATCTGTATTGAAAAACTAGAATCTCTATTGATTTCTGCCACAGCTTCATTAATCACTTTCTGTAAAACTCTAATTTGCTGGTCACAACTAGCAACATAAAGAACAATATAGGATACACAGAGAACCAAGATCAGTGCATCTACCTCAGCAATCTTTTATTCACCAATCAATAATTTAAAACAAAACAAAAAGGTTGGGGTATACACTCAGAACCTGAAACATCAGTGTATTAGATTTGAGGAAATCTTATAATAGCCACCCAAATCTGCCCCCAAACTTCCAAAAAAGGATTATCACATGTGAGGCAATTCTGTGAAAATAGACCCCACATGTAACCAAATCACCACATGACCATAAACAAAGTCTCTTAATTTAAAAAGTCACATCAATTATATGCAGATACCTGGACAACACCACAGCCTTGAAAATAATACTGAATTATCATCCACACTTGAAGAAACTTGGAATATATTTCCTTCATTTGAAAATAAATTAACAGCACATTCCCTCGTGCTCCCCCCCCCCCCCCCCTCCCCGCCCCATCTCCCCGGCCCCGACCCCAGTCTCACTAAGTTCATTGCCCAAAGCAAGTTTCCTGGAGATCAACATGCACCACTTGTTTAGGGCATTGTTCAGGAAGACTGGGAATTTTGGCAGGAGGCCCACTTGGCTAAGGAAGGAGCTTCATAATGAACTAAAATGCAAAGCACATAAGAAGTGGTAACAAGGGCAGACAACAAAGGAAAAGTATAAAAGTACTGCCCAGACATGTTGGGACAAAACCAGAAAGACCAAAGCCCAGCTGGAGTTAAAACCAGAGAGGAACATAAAAGCTAACAAGATGTGATTTTACAAGCATGTCAGAAGTGAAAAGAAACTCAGAGAAAATGTGCATCCATTTCTAAATGGAAGAAAACCTGATGATGGACAGTATGGAAATGGTTGAAGTGCACAAAGACATCTTGTCTCAGAGAAAACGTGTTCCCATATCTCTGCACACACTAATGCTATATGGGAAGCCAACAGTGCATTAAAATCCATAGGGCTGGATGGGACTTCTCAGCAGATGCTGAAAGACATGGCTCATATGGTTTAGAGGTTTGCCATAAATTTTGAAAAATCATGGGTTTTGGGGGGGATCCCTGATGACTGTGCAACTTCAAGAAAGACCAGAAGGAGGATCTGGGTAGCTGCAGGCTGATCAGTCCCACTTCAGTCCTTAGAAAAATAACTGAGCACATCCATTTCTGAACACATGAAGGACAGGTAGTAATCAGGAGCAGTCAACAGATTCATTGAAGCAAATCATAATTACAGAGATGAGCTTGGACTGAGTACTGGACTGCATGAAAAGATCACAGCTAGCACGTTGAGGGTGGTCTGATAATTGTTTTCCTCTTTTGAGGAAATTGTTTCCTCTTTTTGACACTTGTGAGGCCACATCTGGAACACCAGTTTGACCACCTCATTTCTCCCCTGTGTCCACAGTATAAAGAAAAATATTGACATATTAAAGTGATTCCTGGGAAGGATCACCAATATGACTGAGAGAAACACAACTTGTTCAGCCCAGAGAAGAGAAGACTACAGGGAAGTCTGATTGTTGATTTCTACCACATAATGGGTAAGTATAGAGAAGACAGAGACTTCTTGAAAGTGTCTGGCAAAAGTACATGCTAAAGAGCAGCAACTTTGGTCCCTGGAATAATCAGAAATATTCAAAGCTCAGTTGGACAAGCCCCTGACCAATTTGATCTCAGTTTTGAAGTCAGCCCTGCCCTGAGCAGAATTCTAGACTGTACGATCTTGAGTTCCCTTCCAACCAAACCCCTCTGATGTTTTTATGATTCTGTGTTGAGACAACCCGGTTCCTTTCTGCAGTGAAAGGACTGGTGACATGGATACTGAGTGGTGCATATGGGCTTGTATCTTTCTTGTCTGGAAACTGAAGAAGAATAGGCTGGACAAACAGACTGGTAAGTGAACTGAAAATTATCTGGGCCACCAGGCTGAAAAGATAGTAATCAACGTCTCAAGGTCAAAACAGCAGCCAGCAGCAGAGTGCTCAAATGTTTGATAATGAAGCTAATACTGTCTAATATCTTCACCAGCAACATGGATGATGATGCAGAATGCATCTCCTAAAAGCTGTGGAAGGTTTGGTGGAGTGAACCATGACAGTCGAGACAAATGGCCTATTGAGATTGAAAGTGCTGAATTTAGTCTGCTAAAGAGTATCCACAGGGGGAGAATCTAAGAGCAGCCTACCACATCTTGAAGGGGAATTGCAAAGCCAGCAGAGCTACAATCTTCTAGTAGAGAACAGATGGTATAAAAACATGCAACAGCTGCAAATTACAGCTTTAAGGATTCAGAGTGGACATCAGGAATTACTTACTCATTAGGAGCATAGGACAACAATGAAACAGTCTTCCCAGAGAGATGATGAATCTCTGTCTTTGAAAGTTTTTCAATACTTTTTGGCTAGACAGAGACACAAAGTCTGACTTAGTGTTTGCTATACACCTGCTTAAGCAGTGCTCAGGACTAATTGAGCACTCTTCCAGTCAAAATTCCAACAGCTGTGTGAACCAAACTGCATCTGAGCAACACATGAGACCTGCCAACATATCTTCACGTCCACAAAATTAAATGCACCACTACAGAGGCATCAAAACCTCTCATTCCTGCACAAACACATTCTAGAACACACTATGTACTGGCCAGTGAGGCAGATAACAGGCTGTTTCCATGACAGTAAAATAGCAATAACCAGGCACTGAAAAAACTCACAGAGATCATCAGTAACGGACAGAAGCTTCCAGTTAGCAGAAGGATTTTTTTCACAAAATAGTGGTTTCATCTGTGGCTGTTCAGGCCTATCCATCCAGGGAGATGTGGAAAGCACCTTCAGAAGAAGAGTGTGACAAATAAAATACACACTGCAGATAGACACTAAAAATTACAGACTAAATAGAGAGATTGGCTTTATAGCACATTTTAATTCCCTCCCCAAGCCCCTCCATCTTTCACAGACAATGAACTACCTGTCTTCTTCTCTTTTTGCCCAATAGGAGCTAATGACCTTATCAACTTTTTCATTGCACACACCACCTGTATGCTCCACAGGTACCAAGCACTTTCTCTCCCAGCCTAACTATTTAATGTAATCAAGTTAGCCTCAGACCAACTGTTCAGTTGCCTTGAAATTGGAGATTCTGCTTTTATTTTGGCTTTGAAAAATGGCTCTTGTAGCTGAAAGTCTGTCTGCTTTTTTCCAACAATCTTCTGGACCTAATAACCTGTACAACCCTTGCCCCATTTATATCCATAGATTATCCTGGTATAACAACAATGTCACTTTTCTGAATTACATATTTTGAAAGAACCCTGTTTTCAAAGAAAAATGTGTAATCCTATCTTTGACTCCCACTCATTTCCCTATACGGAGGCACATGCCCAGACTCTGCCTATAAACTGCATTCTCTAGTGGAGCCAGTTGATTTGAATAAAAGTTTAATTTACTCCAATTTGGAACGCTGCAGGTCTTAATCCTGATATAGGTCAAAACTTCCTTCTTATGGTCTGCTGAAGGCTGCTGTAAGTTATCTGTTTGTCTTTAGGAACTTCATCAATCTCAGACTCCTCACTGCAAACACAAACAAAACTATGCCGTAGCAGATTTCTCTGCTCCTGGAAATTGCGGACCTGAGCAATTTATACTAGTCAGGTGGTGTCAAGCCTGCATTCTTTAGGGCTAGTGATCTTGGCTGACAAGGAATCTTTCTAAAAACTTATTTTTTCATTTTTTACTGATTTAAAATCAGCCCATTAGCTAGTTGCTGAAAATACAAGGGAAGTTCTAATGCCAAAAAGGAGTCACAGACTTCTTTTGATGGACTGTATCCCGTGTCATGGGCATGTCATTTCAATGTAAGACTAGTTTAAGATGAAAGCTTGTGTGAAATTTGAGTATTACATTAAAAGAAGGATTAATGCAAAGAATAGCTAAAGTACACTACATTCTGTAACTTTTGTAGTTGTTTATAAACCAATTATACTCTTGCTAGAAGCCAGCACCATCATTGGAACTATTCTGGATTTTCGCTTTCAACAGTTTCACTGTAGGTCAGAGTTCACAGTAAGCTGTATAATGAATCAAACCAGAAGCGTAGTAGTCTAACTTTGAAATATCCAGACACCGTGGAAACAAAGGTTTAAATTCCAGGAGGATTGACTCAACCCTTCTACTTTTTGAGACAGATAAATGGTGTGCAGTGCGCTAGACTATCTACTGGACCTCTCTGGTAAGGTAAGACCTCAAAAAGAGACATGCAATCTACTCTCTGCACACATGAAAGGGCTTACTGCCTTTTTCTCAAGGGCAAGTTTGTTTCAAACTCATGTCCAAAATTTTTCAGCTCCAAGAGTTGTGCAGTTCAACCTGTGTTGCTTGTCTGAGTGACTATTACCTCCTGTTTGAGAGACAGAAATGCTTCAGTGAGACTGCCTGCATTTCAGCTTGATCCAAAGCCCATAAAAATCAAAGTCATTCTCATAACCTTTTATTGATTTTTTTTGGCATGACACCTTCCATAAAACCCTGGGTGTCCCCTCAAACCCAAATATTATTAAAGACAATCCCTGTAGTGCAGTATATCAGAAGTACAAATGCATGTGTAATACCATATATTTATGTCCTCTTAGATATGCATCTGTGCACACACCTAATATGAAAATGAAATCAAACAAATGTGACTCAGTCCTTCTTGATATCTCAGCCCACTTGTCCCAGTTGTGCAGCATATTAGCATTCATCTCACAGTGATTTGCCTACAGAAATTTTGCAAGATGAAACTTTGATGCATAAGAAGAATCTCAGGACAGAGCTGTTCCCTTAGCAACCCTGCAGCCAGCTCCAGCAGCTCTGACCCAGCTACAAAGCCCTTCACAAGCAGAGGAGACACACTTAATGACAGCTGACGGAAATTTGGGAGTACTGATAAACTGCCTTCTTATCTGGAAAACACCTTTGAGGAATATTATCTTTATTGACTTGCTTAACAAAAAAAGCCCACAAACTGCTGCTACAAATTAGTACACAATAATAAGCAGCAATACCAATTTATTAGTGTGCCCTCCCTCTCCACCAGTAAAGCACCTGGGGCACCGAATAACAGAGTAAAAATAAACACAGCATAATTAATTTACACTGATTACACTTCCTCCCCTCTAGACCATCTTGAATGTAGCTGTTTAGTCCTGTCTGTCTCACCCATGTCTCTCCCCACATTACCTACACCAGGGAGCCCTATGCCACATCCCCAACAATCCATTTCCTCTGCAAGCTCTGGTCTTGCCTCGTGTCTTGGGGTCAGCATACAACTTTGTCCTTTTTCTACTTTTGTCAGTTATGGCCCCACCTTCTCTCCCTTACCCCCATTTTATGAAAAACACCCAGTTTTGTCTTGTGTTGGAGAGGGAAATAAATTATGGATGTGAATGAATTGTGGTAGTGAGGAAATATTTGTAGAATAACATGGGCAAATGTTTCTATGATTTCCCAGGTCTTTCTATCTGCAGTGCTGAAAGCAACTATTATCAAAGTTTTGTCTTTAATGACATATTCACATGGTAAGTCTGGACCATCCCTGAGCCTCTGGGCTAAAACTGTTGTCCAAATTAAGAAAAATCAAACTTCTCCACTAGAGAGAAGTCGGTGGTATTGACCTTTCTGCTTAGTTAGGAGGTGCTGCCTTCTAGGAAGTTTCAGTCTGAGTTTTGTAAATTTTCTCTACTTCACACTAGAGCTGACTCATGGACAAAGGCAATGTTTAGCAGGTAGGGATTGCAACAGAAAATTTTTGTATTTTTGTGTATGCATTTGGAGTGCAAGGGAGGCTCAAGAAAGCTTTGTCCAACACAGCAGAAGAAAAGCCACTTTCTATGGGTCAAGATAATCCCTTTTCATGGTCAAGATATTAGTAACAATTTAAGAATATTACATTATTATATGTCAGGAAAAGAAAGGCCTTTAGTATCTTAACTTTCTCCAATGTGCTCTTTTTCATGCTCAGCCCCTGTCACCACATGATGAACTCTGCAAGGGTTAACCAGCAAAATCCCCACTGAAGACTACTCTGCCAGTGCACAAATCCACAAGAACTCGGTAATGCCTTCCAGACTCTTAGAAATAAAAATAGAAAAGAAAAACCGTGGAAGTTTTGTTATATATTATAATAGCTATTACGTGCTGTAAACTATTACATGTTGCAACAAATTTGAATGAAGCTTGTAGCTACCTGCATTGCATTATTCATATAACTATTAAGACAGAATGATAAAGTCTTAGCAAGATTTATAAAATTCTGATGGGGATGGACCTCCTAGTCTCCAAGATAAAAGCTACCTATGTAAACAGAAAATCTGCATGTCAAAGGGATATATTCCCTTTCACAGCTTGTGTTAGGCAGGAAGCTGTAGAATTGTGGCTGAAAAATGAGCACTGTGTACCCGTGCAAGACTGCGGCTGGAGATGTGACAGTGCGTGTGACAGCAGCTTCAGCATTCCTTCATGCTGGGGTGAGCATGAATCTTCTTTCCACAGATTTGCATTTTGAAGGCATTGTTTGTGGAGAAGATGAGGGGTTTTTTAGGAAAAATACACTCAACCTAGACCACCACTCATTCTAAACCTCAATTCTGCACCTGTAGATGTTCAGAAACAGATTTAAATAGGTTTAGATTAAATGATGATAAATAGATCAAATATGCTCCCACACCTCATGTTATTTAAAGTGATTTTTCCCAGCTCACTTGCCAGCCTTATTATGTGTAGGTACACATACACAGTTTATAATTTTGAATCATCCTTTCACCTTGAGATCAGCTGGGCAAAGCTGAGGCACAGGCAGAGCAGGTACCTGGCTTGAATGCCTTACTGTCCCTGTTTGTAAAACTGTGATTGGCCCTGTCTGCCACAGCTTTAGCCTGGTTTTGCCTGTCCTTTCCCCTGGAAGGCATGGGGATGGGCTGTCTGAGCCACCTGAGCTACTCTCAGAGCAGACATCTCTCTCCCTACACAGCTGAATGTGCCACTGCCCTGTGGTTGGGGTCAGGTGGGGTGCTGGGGGAGATTTCTCCAGGGTAGGGGTAGAGAGACAGGCTTGTCACAAAGCCAATTTCCATGTCTTTACCTTCCCACGCCTTCCCCATGCCAATCGTGCCAGGGTACAGATTCAGGGAGAGAAGGGAGGAGGAGCCAACAAACCTCTACCATCACCTAGCACCACCAAACCATTCATCCCTCTTCCTTCTCTCCCTTTCCCCCAGGCATTTCCCATTCCTGGTTCCTGATACCTCTCTTCTCCAACCAACACATGGCTTTCCACACAATCCCTACACTGCCTCTGGTAGTCCCGTTTCATCCTAGTTTTACCTGTGCACTTGACATAAACGTTTCTGACCTCTGGAGCAAAGTATTCCTACTTTCCCCCTCTGATGTCTTAGCTCTGCCCATGATCTGCCAGCCTGAGCTCTTGCTGAGAAGCCACAGGGGGCAAACTGGAGCTGTCAGCCATGCACCAACCCCACAGCACCATGATGCCAGCCCTGCAAAGCAGACAAAACCTCTGGCCATGAAAGCTGCTACAACAAAGAATTTACAGTCTCAGCAGACAGGATGAGCAGAGGACTGTGAGAAGGAAGGCAGGAAAGCAGAGAGAAGAAATGTGACAGCCCAACACAGAGGACATCAGTAACATCTTCGGAGCTAGATGTGCTAAGGTGGGCCTGTATCTCAAAAAGAGCAGGGTACGGCTAAGGGACCATGGCTCACAGAAAGCAGGATTGCAAGATTTTATGACTGACCATGTGATTTCTCAGAAATCTTGAATTTAACTCTCTAAACACCTAGCTCAAATTAAAAATAATTTAGGATGTTACAGTCTGAATAAAACATTAAGACATACCAGGTATCCACAGTGGTCCCCTCTGAGTTTATAAGCCATGATTATTGAAAATTTTAGACAGAGATGTGTCACCTCTGAAGTAGATCAAAATAATTGCAAAATAACTGCTGAAATATACACGCAATAGCAGAAAGGACACTGCTATATATTCAGAGTGATTGAAGAATTTCAGAAAGATATTGGCAATTTTTCATGGAATGGAAATTTAAAGAAAAACAAAAATGTATCTGCCTCAGGTATCCCAGTTTTGTGTTGTTTTTCTGATTAGAAACAGCCCAATTTTTTTTATAGTATCATTTGTTACTGTACCGCAAGGTTCCAATAAACATTTTAATAAACATCATAACCCAAGAACTCATAATCTCTAGTTATGTTTCCATAAAAATTTATAACAGCATCATTCTGCCAGGGTTTCTGACTGAAGAATTTAACTTAGATGGTTATTTATGGATTTTGGCTGGGAGGCATGTATTTGTAAAACAGTTGGATGCAGCTGGCTAATCACATTCTCCCCACACCTCCATAGTGGAAGTAATTTTGACTTTTTTTGGACATTTGTGTCTTTGGCCTCCCGCCCTGGCCTGGTTCACAAAGGAATGAGAGGCTGATTGGTTACGAGCCTGAGCTTGATCTGCAGCTCAAGCCTATGGATGGGACACTGGCTCTACTTTGACATTGCCCTGCTGGCTACAAGTGCTGGTACTGGGGCTGGTGAATGACTCTTTCCAGACACCAGAAGGTTAAGCCCATTGCTTGATATGTATCTAGAACCTGCATGACCTTTATAGTTTGAACACTGACAAGAAAACACTTGAATTGACTTCTCCCCACAACCTGACTCTGTTCTTTCCCCCCAGTTCATAGCTTCAACTAATAGTTTTGCACCAAGTCATGTTGAAACAGTAAGATTATTTTCATATATATCTAAACAATATCTGATGCTATCAAAAACTTCAAAATAAGCTCTGGTATAAAGGCCTTCACAAACTACAGGAGTGAAGGAGTAGCTCTGCCAAAACGAAGAGGAGGCTGGACCTGCCCATGGTTCTGAGCTTGGTGGGAACTAACAGCACCAATGAAGCAATTCATAAGGAGGGCCACAAAAACAGTAAGCAAGAAACAAAACAAGGTCTTTCTGTTAGCCACAGTAAGGAGAGTAGACACAGAGCCTGATCCTGGTGCTCTGGGCAGGCACTGGGTGACCTCAGCTTCCGTTTGCAACTGCACAATTGGTGAGATTGGGAGCCTGCATTAACACTCAGCTCTATGCAGCACCTTGTCCCTGGGAGCTGCTGCTCAGTTCCCTCCTTTTAACTTCCATTTTTCTTCAATTTTAGTTGCAGTATGGAAAAATAAAATAAGAGGAAGGGATCTGATGCATGCAGAGATAGTTCAGTTTAATGGTGGCAACAATCTACCAAATTCCCAATATTAAGTGGCCGTGTTTTTCTCCTCAGCTGAAAAGAGACTTTATCAGGAATGTGATTTATATAAAAGACTGTTGGTTTTATATCTCTTTATACAAAGTGGGTAATGTTGGCATAAATCAGCATTAAAGCATTTAAACAATAAGTTGTTAACTCATAAAACAGTAAGTCAGCTTCCAGTATAAGCCAAAATCAGTCACTGTCAGGTTCTGATCACTTGGTAGGAGTCTCCAGGCAATTTCTCTCACATCTGTGCCTTAAAAATAGATTTATCTCAATGCATGGGGGATTTAGCTCAGATTCTCATCAGAAAGAGGTCCATTTCCAGGCCATTTTTATAGCAAAATCATGGTCACACACAGGTGTGGGTTTTTTATTTTTTTATTGGCTTTTATTTTGTGGTTTTTTTTTTTTTTTTTTTTTTAAGGAAATGTCACTGTTTTATTTTTCATGAGTATTGCACCACAGAGACCAAAAGTGTATGGGCTTCACCACTGTGCCTTCATCTGTAAGTTGTTCTGTGGCTCAGTATAAGACTGTTCTTTACTACACTGGTTTCTGCAGCTTTTTCCTTTTCAATTTTCTTAGCTTTGCTTCCTACTGTACAGCTCAAGACTAAAAATAAAGGATAAAATGACAATGAAAGCTCCCAGGGAAAAACAAAAGGGAGGAAACATGAAAAGGACTTGAGAAGAAAAGGGTATAAAAGCACGAAGTACAAAGGAACCTAGAGTTGAAAAGATTATAGAATTAATGGGGGAAACGTGCTAATGTAATCTTAAAAAAATAAAAAAAAGAAAATAATTCAAATGAAAAGCCATCAAAAGGAAGATCAAAGGAGGAACATTTAAAAAAAAAAAAAAAAAAAGGAGATATTTTTAGACAGCCTGTTTAACCTGAGAGGACTGCCCTCAGGAAAGCCAGATGTGGTTTACTGAAATTATTATCCTAATAAAATGTGTAACAGAACAGAGAGCACCATAACAACACTTTTAATGGAGAACACAAAACCACCTTCTCCCTCCCTGTTGGTAACAACTTTGCTTCCAGCACAGCTTTTGTAAAGGGGACTGGCATCTCAGCTTGTTAGTTCTCTGCCAAAACAATGCCTGTGCAGCTCATCCTTATTTCCTGTGAGAAACACTAAAAATTCAGTTTTCTTGCCTATAAAATGGGGGTATTATTTCTGGACTTTTCTCTCCCCAGGGGGAGAGCAGGTGTATTAAGGGTCAGTGGGGAGCAGTCCCCAGGTCCTCTGCATCTGTAGAGAGCAATGGAGACGCAGAGTGAGAGCAGCATCCCCAGTCCTGCCTGCTCATCGCCCTTTCCTCAGGCTCATCCCAACAGGTAGCTTTATTTATGTGACACTCTTAGCAGGGTTAAAATGAAATGGCCACTGATGGCAGCAAGGGAGAATCAGCTCAGCTTGGTAATATGCAGTCATTAATTTTCTACATGATAGTATTTCCTTACAGTGCTATATTTAAAGCTAAGAAGTTTTTTCCCCCTTGTTCATAGCCCTTATTTAGAGCAATATCTGCATTTCCTAAAATATTGAATTTTTTTTCTGGGAATTATTATGTTTCTCTTAATTTCAGGAATTAACGATTCTGAAAATTTAAAAAAAAAGAAGGGTTATACCTCTGTTCAAATTATATCAGTACAAAAAATGGAGCAAGTACTCTTATTAGTCTGCATTTCCCATTTTATTTCACTGGGGTCATAGTATAAAGTAGTCAAAAAAGCAGTTAGATAAATTTAAAAACAAACATTCATCAAAGACTATTAATCACAAAGGTGCAAACTCAGTTTTCAGCTTAGGAAGCCACCAAGCTAAGTTACTAAGACTACAAGAAACTGACATATCATGTGGTTCTCACCTTGATTTAATCTTGCTTTAGACCAGAGGGAGGTGGCTTAGATGCATTGTTGCGTGCAGCGTGGCATTTTAATACTGTAAAATCAAAGCACAAAGAACCAAAAAACACCTTTTTAAGGTATTTGTCATGGGGATTTTGTTGGCATGCATTGCATCAGAAGAGACAGATTGTCGCTGCTAGACACACCATTAAGGGCTGAGAGTAGAAAGGCTATATTTTGCACTGCCACACATAGGTCTGTCTAGACTAAAGAAAAAAATCATTAATGGATCAACTTCTTATTAGGTCTGCACATGTGCAGGGAAAGACATTGACAAGGAAGGTAGAAATATTCAGAAGTGGTCAGTGGAGTTCCCAGACAGGCTGGGTAGCTTTTTCTGATGTTCATGAAAACTTTCTCACTATGGGTTACACACAGCCAAATCCTATTAATGGCTGACCTATCATTGATGGAATGAAGATAAGGGAGGAGAGGAAAGGCTGAAATCAGGGGAGTCTAGACAGCAAGGAAATTAAAAGTTAAAAATAGACTACTGTCAAGCTGTATTTAACATTTCCCACATGCAAACCCTTGGTAGTTTAGAACATTCAGGAGCAGCTATAAAACCTCATTTCTGCCCATGGTCTGATATTGAAGTTGGGTTATCTCTCTGATGAGCTCAAGCCCATAAGCCTTGGGAATGACACTGCTGTCATCTAGGGATGGACCCAAATACCTCTGTCATGTGTGGCACCATGTAATCAAGATGTGCAGACAAACGGGAGCAGTAATGAAGATGAATTGCACAATCACTCTCTGCATACCTTGTGATCTGATGTGTGTTCAAGTAAGTCCACTTATCAAATCCACTAGAGAAAATAAGAGACACGTGTTTTTGTGAAATTCTCAGGAATAGAAAAGTAGTCTGCTAGAGAAACTTGCTGCTCTTCACAAGTGGATCTTCGGTGAACTGTTTGACAATATGCAGGTGGGACTGAGTGGGATGCAGTTGGCAATTTCTCCCAGAAGGAGGTGTTTCAGGAGCAGAGCAGTAAAGGATCATGGAGATGACGCAACCAGGAGGTGTTGGCTGGTTTACCAGTTCAGGACCCCAAACCTGCAACTCCACCTGGGCATGTGAGTCTATTAAGATAGGACTGTGTCTCCCTCAGTTAAAAAACATAGTTCTGTCTACTGGCATTAGTGTAATGATTCTGTGCAAATGAAAATACATGAAGCATTTCCCAAATGGTCATGCATATGGTTTTTCTTGACTTCAAAGCTGAGTCTCTTTCTATGACCTCTCTCCCCCTACTCTCCCTTTTCCCAAGGGAAGAAATTCACGTCTCTGTTTCTTTTGCACCTTCCTTTGAACACATCTTAATGTTCCTAAATGTTAACTCCATTCTACTTTAACAACATATTCTCTTTTATATAAGAAGTCTGAAAGCAAACTCATATGTGAAGAATGGTGTCAATATTCCCCTCCACAACCTCCTTGTCTTTAAACAATAGAATTGTTGACACATGGCTCAGAATATGAATATTTGATCAAAATGAAGCTTCAGTGATTCCAGAAATTTCATGTCCCCAAGCATCTTTTTGGCAGATGGCCAGTAATCATCTACATTTTTTTCCATTTGGATCCACCTTGTTTCAGGTTTAATGCCCTTAGAATAGAACAACCATTATGGAAATTAGTTAGCAGCTGCTGTACATCAATGTTTAGAAAATTAATATTACCCACATTACACAGCACAGAAGCTGAATTTTAATGAAGCATGGAAACTATAAGCAAATTGACCTTTCACCTCATCAGAGAAATAGTCAAACACAACTTTGCCTGAGAAAACTTATAATTTCCACCAGAATTCTCTGGGCACGATAACAGAAATACAGTATTTTCATTATAACAAAAGGAATTAAATGCTTCAGCAGATTAAATATGACAATAGAATCTAAACTATTACGTGCTCTTACTACTAAGCTTTAGAAATATTTTCTTTTCGTTGGATGACAGTGGAAATTACAATGCTTTATAATAATAGCTCTAATGCATGAAGAGAAATGATCAGATATACGCTGGGAAGAAAACTGATCTAAACAGTCAGCTGAGGTTTCCTCTGGCTTAGGAGCCATTACCAGCCCCTACCAGAAAGGCAGCAACATCAGTCCCTCACTGGGTTTTGAGTTGCAGGCTTCTTTGCTCTGAGGTTTTTCATCAACTTTGTCTTTTCCTTTTTATTGAACTATCCAAAATGTTCAATTCTGACCTCTGTAATTTAAATCATGTATCTTCTTTTATATTCTAAAACAGCTATAACTAAATCACAGGAAAAAAAGAAGGGGTGAATTTATTATACTCAAGTAATGTATCATGGACACTTTAATTTCAGCTAGAAGCATTTGGTTAATACATTTTTTACTCCTTTAAAAAAAGAAAATTACAATACACATTTAGGAAAACTTGCAGGGTGTCTTTCTGCAGAGACTTTCTAAAACATTTTTGTAGCCTTTCTAAAACACCCTCCCAGTGTGTGTTTCCGTGTATGTGCTTGTGTGGTGTTGTGCATTTTGTTAACATGCAGCAAGACTGCCAGTATAAACTTACCTTCAGGGTACATTCATTCTATAAATGGCAGCTAGCACAAGAAAGTCTTTTGATGGAAAATTATGCACAGTTTCTAGCAGAACTATTTACTGGTGTACAAAGTTAGAGGAACAAGTCTGGATGCTGTAGTGGCCACATTTAGTTTTTATTCACATTTCTTTAGAATAAAAAAGGTCTGAAAATCTCAAAAGTTAATAAATGCAAAAAATAAAAAAAGGCATCAGGAAAATATTACAAGACTCAAATAACTGTACTATAGACTGACTCACCTGGCTGCAGCAGGAATGCTGCTTGGTGTGCAGGGAATCAAATTAACAGAACTTTGGAGGAATAGGAAAGTCTGCTTATCATTTGTTTCAGGCACAATGCTGATTAGAAGACTGAAGCAGAACCATAAAGTGCTATAACATTACTTAAAGGTCATCACATGTTGTAATAAACTGTAACCTACTTTGTTTTTTCTTTAATGTTGACATGAATCTGCTGAAACTGAAAAAACAGGTAACTTTCTCGATTAATGTCAAAATGCTCCATTTTATTTTATAGGTTGTTTTACCCATTCTCAGTTAAAATGATACTTCATTATGGCATCATTTTATGAGCCCAAAGAGACATTTTGACATTTAGCATAATCTTTCAGAAAATCAGTAGAGAAATGGTTACAAAAGATCTACTGAATAAAACACCCTGCAACAAAATATAAGAAAGATTACATTATAAATAGGAGTGGTGATTAAAGTATTGTTTTTTTCCCACTTCAGGATGTGGGGGCTGTATTTCCCCCCACCTTCTTAGTACTCTTCAGAGCTGTCTTTGAAATAAAAGGCAAGCAACTTGCAAGAGAGACCTTTCAAAGTAATAAAAATTCTTCTTGAGCCTTCATTTTTGTCTCGTTATTTTATCTGTAACCATTTGATGTCAGTTTAGTGCAGAGGTATCATGGGTTTAAACCGCAATTTATGGGCAGTCTCTGCTCCTTACTGGGGCACTGTGAGTGAAGAGACGAGACATACAGGCTTGAATAGTCTCACTTAAAGAGCCTCTTTCTCCTGGTCCTCTCTGTGATGGGGGACACGCCAATTCATGGCACCTCAATGCAAAGGTGGGAGAACCCCTGCAGCCCCTCTCCCTTCCCTGGCCTTTGTCCCCTGCTTGTCTGCTGCTTCCCCACACCACTCAGCTGTAATCCATTGTCATGGCTCATGGCTGAGGGAGGTGCCTGACACTGCTTTGGCTCCTTCAAGGAGGTGGCTGCCCTCTGCCCCTCCACTGGCCTCCTCCCTGGCTCCTGGCCATTGCTGCCAGTGTGCCAGCCACATAGCCCCACACATCTCTGAAGCCAAACGGGATTTAAAAGTACCCCATAAGGGTCCTTGAAGGCAAATGCCATAGGGATCAGCAAAGAGTCAGTCCCTCCTAATTAAAACTTTTAATTTATTTTTGAGCCACCACTTATATCCCTAGAGCAGTCCTGGTTTTCTCTATTTGTCTTCAGAAGAGCATTTCCCATTTTCCTGTCTCCACCAGAGACCTGAGAGCTGGAATTGACTCTGGGAAGATGCTTTCCTCTGGAGGTAGAGGTTGGAGGAACAGATGGAAGAAGGTGGCAGTGGCCTGGCAAGAACCCCAGGAATCAGGGCTTAGCCCAGCAGGGTCTCACTGTCTGTGGATCTTCATCTCTCCTCATTGTCAAGGAAATGGGAGTTTGTACTTTGTTAAGTATTAGTCACTAATGTCTGCAGTTTCTCTGTTTTAACAGCATCTGGTTCCAGGGACCCAGCAGCAGCTCACAGTTTCATGAGAGCAGTGATTCCTGGCTGCCCATGGACATCAAACGTTTTAAAGCATGGGATTTGTGTGTGGAGGCAGCAGTCCAGAAGGGTGAGAGGAGAGGTATAAGGAAAGGCCATTGCCAGTTCTTTCTGGGGAACTATGAGCATCTGCTCAGTGCTAGAGGTGCGCTGTGCCATGTCTGCAGTTGGGAAAAGGTGGGAAGAGCAAGCCATGGATGGCTGGACATGCAGGGGGACACTGTGAACGCAAAATGCAACTCCTATGCAGCTGGCATGGTGTCTGGGATCCCCAAAAAACCTGTATGTTGGGTAGCATTAGAAATGGGACCAACAAGACCTACAGTCTGTGTGGTGAGTTGCCAGGAATAACCACCCAGAAAAGCTGCTACTGCGGGAGAAGGTGCAGAGCTCACACCTGGGACAATGTTGCTCTTTTCTTACATGAGAAAGGAGCAAGCTGAAGGAGAATCATCCCACTTCTGCACACACCTTGGAGATCTGGAGCTCAAGTCAATTGAGCAGGGGGAAAAGTCTCCACCAGACTCAGCACCACAGGATTGGTATTTGTCTGCTGGAAGGTCAGAGCAGGATGTGGTGGATCACCATAATCTCCCCCTGCAATGTGTGTGTGGGTTTGGTGTGGTGAGAGCACCTGGTCCCTGCAGCAGCAGCAATTTTCTTTGGGAATTTAAACACTGCCAAGAGATAGAGAGGGACAGCAAAACCTTCATTTTGGACAAAGAAACTTTCTGCTGAATAAATTACCTGTGGTTTCCCTATAAACCTCATGTATTTTTCACTCTGGTGGTGCTTACTGGAAAGGCATGAAAATGCACTGCTGGAACAAAAGCAGGAAAAAAAAAGAGACAAAAGAGGAAAAAAAGAGGAAGGCATGGGTGTTGCACAGTAAAAGGTGAATGTTAGAAGAGAGGGCATGTATTTGAAGTATAAGACTGGAATCCCCATTGATCTAATGAGCCTCACAAGCTGCTTTCTCACTATATGTTAAATCACCAGATCCCTTCCCTTGCACACCTTGTAACATACAGCCAGCCGGTTTTCATCCTGAATGTTACGCTTGCAAAATCTCCAGTAGGCCTCATTAGCAAGGAACTGCTAACATTTGCAGATGTGTTGGATTGAGCTGTATCTCTCAGGCACGTTTTTAATGTCCTTGCTATGACTGCAGCTGCAGCTTTGAAAGATTATACCAACTCCAAGTGATTGCAACTTTCTGCCTTCCCCTAGGAAAGGGACAGCAGTCACAGGTCAGCCAGGACATGGGGGATTTCTGCTCTTCTGTGTTAATCAGAAGGCAGGATCTGAAGTGCCAGTTCTGCAAAGAACCCTGTGTCCAGTTTTCCTCCAGCCTGGATGTTGAACTGTCTGATCAATACTAAATCTAATTTATAATGATGGCCCCTATGAAGCTTGCAAATGTTATGTCAACATATCTTAAGAGCTTTGGCTTCCTGAGTAGCCTTGTTAGATGCAACATTTTCTGCTTCTGCTACTGTCTTAACTACTTCCACCTATGGACCTCCATTTCTAACAAGGCTGACCACTTCTCCCATCACTCTTCCTCTCTTCTACTGTTGGAGGCTTCTATGGTGTTGGTTTGTGTCGTGTGCGAACTCTCCAACAAGGACATGGAATAAAAAGAGAAGAAGAGGGAAGAAAACAAAATTAATTCCCCTACCGATTCTCCCCCTCCCTGTAACTGATGAACCAAAGAAGGAAATAATTGCTACTCTCTTTTAATAATGCCACGTTTACAGAAATTTCCATAAAGATGATTCAGAAAGGAATGCATGGATTTCTTCTCTGTGGGGTGTCCAAAACAGTTTGCATTGTTCGTAATGTAATGTTATTAGTGCTCCATCTCATTTATATTTGCATTTCTTTGTCTCCAGGGCAAATTTTTACAACTCACTTGCAAAGTACTAAATGAAGAAGTGCTGCAGTGCTAAAGAATTGCATTTTCTAGCAAGCTTTCAAGCCTTTTGCTAATTGCCAAGGGGCCAAACCTTAAAGGTGTTGAAGGGCTCCAAAGAAACACTGACATTTCTCCATTTTCATGTGGAGTGCAGAGCACACAGCACTGCAGACATGGTTGACCATTACAGTTGTAACATGGAAGGTGGAAATGTGTGGACTCTGTGTCTGCAGTCTGCATTTGCCATAAATGGGAAGAGTTGTCTCCCTATTTACTATTGGAATGCAAGTTGAAAGTGGAACAGAGGCAGATGGATGATGAGTGACAGCTGGAAAATCACCATATTTCTGAGGTGTCTTATTGCCAGAGCATGTGCCACATCCATGTGTGTGATGGGATAGTTTAGAAAAATCAGTTTTCATTAATTGAATACTTACAAACACTTAAAGACCCCTAATTGTAGAAGACTTTCTCTTGCCAGTTACTGTGTAGGCACAGGGTCTCTATCCCAGTGGAACAGCAGAGGTGAAGATAAGAAATAATATTAGTGTTATTAATAAATTATTCTGAAGTAGCTGTACACTCTCCTTTACGTGCACTGGAAAACTGATGCAAAAAGATGTAAATTACTTGCTCAAGAGTCAGATGGGAAATGAATGGCAGTGGGGAGAAGGACACAAATCCCATAAGTCAGTCATATTCTTCACACTCAAACCATTTCTCATCTTTCAGATATTATTGGTATAAGAAGTCTAAATATCTGCACATAAAAACCCCTGCATAAATTAAACATCATCAGTGGATTCTTAATTCTGAGAAGAAGTGTATATATTTCAAGAATTTTCCCAGCATCTCAGGTCAAGCTAATTTTGGTATAGCGAAATAAGGTGCAGACATACCTGAATAGTCATCAAGGGACAATGGTTACTTTTTTCTTGCAGAAAAGAGCTTGGGCTTCCTAGCCTATGTAAGAAAAAATGTACTAAAAATCACCAGGGCTGGGAGAGAAAGAAATATGTTATGAGCTTTCTGTTCTAAATACCTGATCAAAAGACAAGAAAAGAAGAAAGCAGCAGCTTCCTAACCTTTCTGGGCAGCAGAAAGTCTTGATGATTTCTGTGCCTGTGATGCCAAGGTGGCTGCTTTGCTTTCTAACGAGAGAGTATTATTGTCCAATTAAGACAGAATAAGCTTATTCCACCTGTTCTTTAATGTCAATAACTCAAGACTGCAGTGTATGGCAAACTCCATCCACACAATGGGGAAGCTGCACCTGCTTAAACATCATGTCTTAATTTAGGAAAAAAAAATCTTTCAGAATGCACCTCAGATTTTGTTTCAATAAGATGACTGCATGCTTCACTGGGTGCTAACATTTCAGATATATTTGCAAAGCAGAAAAAGGTAATGTTTCAACACTTAAGCATGTTTCTCGGTTAGCAATTCAAGGCTTATGTTCCGATATTTTAAAAACCTCTTAATTAATTCAAGGTAAGGAGTCAGAATCATGTATAGCTTTTTTTTTTCTTTTCCTTAGCAGGGATTCAAAGAATCTGTCCACCTATTCAAAACAGAGGATGACCCAAAATTGCCTGTTGGGACAGCAATTATGTCTGTCAAGAAAACAACAGTTCCCCCTCTACCCTTTTTGTTTAGCCTTTGTGTTCTGGAATGAAAGTGTAATCTGCAAGCCCAGTCTTCTACATCTCCACAAATCCAACAAGTATCATTTGCAAAAATTTTGCCAAGTTAAAAACAGCAACAAGAACAGAAACTAATTTCCACTTCAGCAGCTTGAAGGTTAGGTTGAAGCAATGCAGGTACTTGTGTTTATAAATATTATTGAGCTCTAACATGTAATGAAAGTTGTATTTTAAAATTGAGGTAAACACCGGTCAAGAGAATGTCCTGCTATGTAACTGTTTGGAATCCAAAACTAATGACTATGACTTTCACAATGGAAAAGAACAACATCTATCTCAGGGTTGGACTGTCCCTTTGTTCAGTCAGTCCTCTATAGATCCATCTCTCTCTGTTCTTCAGCTTTGGTAGTCAGCAAGCAATTTTTTCTTTGGCCAGAGTGTTTCTGCATGGCAGTGATAAACATCTTGCCACTCACAGCAGTGAGATTCTTCATAAGGAAGAAAAATCTTATACAGCATCCTCACAAAGCCCGTTTCTATGAACCAGAATTCCAAGGACAATGGTAGTAGTTGGAGACTAGAAACATTGTATAACATTTAGGAGCAAGTCCCTGTGATAAGAATTTAATAACTGAACCATGTTTTCAAGAGAAAGACCAGAAAAACACAGTAAAACATGGAAACTGACTTTCAGCTCAATGTTTAGAGTTTCTACAAGTTGGGTACCTGCAGGCTTTGAATGTAACTTTCAGGAGACCCAAAGTTTGGCTCTGTGTGAAGAGTGCCTAAATGAATCCTGGAGGATCATGCACATCACAAGACAGAGTATCATGAGCACTTTTTCTGATTCTCCTCCCCTGCTGCACATGTGCCCCCATGTTCTTTGAGGGCTTTCTTTTCCCAAATATGTGCTACAGGTGCATCCCTTCAGTCCTGCTTCAGAGAGGACCCTCACCAAGGTCTATGGATTTTCCTAGGCTAATCGAACAGCCACCGCACAAAGAATTTTTGCTGGTTGAGTCGTGTGCAGAGGTTGCCATGCTCTTCCTCTGCCTCAGTGCAGTATCTGCTGGCTTGATTTGGACCACATTAGTGGTATCTTGAGCTAATGCTGCAGTCTGAGAGAAACCCACTGATGTGATGCTTTCAGTAGCATAGGAACAAGCAGCTGCTGCCTGGCAGTAATGCCCAGTGCCCTCACAACCACTGCTTCAGTGGCTGACCATGGCCATGGGCATCTGGGACGTAGGAGCTAGGTCAGATCAGTGTTTGTTACAGGCACTCTGCCTCAAAAGTGCCTGAATTTTCACACAGGCTAGACAGGGTGAGTGAACATTTGCAAATGAACCCCCTACAGATCCTAGTCTAGACAAAACTAGTGGATGGGTGTTTCAGCCGGATTTGGATGATTTGGCAACCAGCCAAGCCACTTCTCTGTTTGTAGCAAACTTAAAAATAGGATAAGGTTCAGAAGGCTCAGATCTGCCCTTCAAAAAAATCCATATAATTGAGGAGTTTCTCTCCCCAACACGTTTCTATTTCTGTTGTCAAAAGGAAAGAAAAACTAATAATGTTGGGGTTTAATAACAGAATATCCCTGACATACAGAAGGTCCTTAGATTTTGATTGGGAGATTACAAGGTAGGCTGCTGTTACCTCTGCGTAGTAAATGGTGCACAGTAAAATCATAACTGAAGGACTGAGGTACAGGTCAGACATGCCACAAATGAAAAAAAAAAAGTGAGGGAGGAGAGCTATAACATCTTTCATTTCTCTTTCACCCTGCAGGGATTTAAGAACAGCAATAAGTAAATAGGTTTACAGCTGTCCACAGGTGAAGGGTTTTTGATCGCCAGTATACTTATATTTTACAGACCTGATAAGTTTAGGACCAGTGTTCTTTAATGATCAGAACTGGTCCAAATTGCAGCCTTAGTACCTCAACAGAAGTTCAAGCTTACTGTCTAAAACACCAACAAGAATGAAAGTGGTAAAATACTCATAAAAGGATCTGATTTTCTGCCTGGAATCCTTATTATGGGTGGCAGTCAAAAACAAACAAAAAAAACTACCCATCTTAAAATGGCAGCTCACTTCTATAAATAACCACTCCCTGTGAGACTTTTGAAAGATATGCATTTAGTTTCCTGAAAAAATATTACACATTTTTTCTTTCTGTCACCAGAGTAGAGGCAATACAGCTATACATGAACACACTGCATTCTGTCTCAAACACTTCCCTGGAGAATTTTCAGTTAAGTTTTTATTCTACAATTTCTATACTCAGCAATGATACTTAAAGCACAGAAATAATGCAGTTTAACTGGAAGAATCTTGAATTAACTTTAAAAATGAGTGAATTCATATGGAATTTATGGTGCAGAAATATGTAGGGATTGTTTGCATGTCATTTTTATAGGGACAATTCTTATAGTAACTGAAGCTGCTATAAACTGAATTATGGAATATGAAAGTCCTTAAGGTTTATGGCAGAGTTTGTGACTACTGAAATGAAGACAAAGAACTGGAGATTAGAGGTGTGCCAGCAGCACAGAGACTAAGTATGATGCATTTTGATGTAAAATTAAAATACAGTATTTTCTGCAAATATTTAAATTCCACTGTAGGTGAGTAAATACTGGTCTTGTATTAATTCATACTGAAAAAAAAAGCTTTCCTCTTTGATGTTGAATAGACTATATCACACTATAAAGTTTTAGTGCTGTTATTTCTCTTGCCACTAATACCTTTAGAATTTCATAACTATTACACTGCCATGCTCCTTGGACTTGAAAATATGTTCTGTGCACTGATCCCACAGAATATGTTTATGCATTTCACTCTCCTGAGTTTGTTCATTAGAGCAGTAATTACTTACAGGAGCAATGCTTGCCTTTTCAGGTCCTAAAACATGCTACTCTACTCTAATTAGGTTCTTTGAAGCCAGCACATTATGTAAATAATTCAAACATATCTGATTCATGCAAACAAATCAAAATGCCCTGTAAATGTAATTTCATACAAAACAGAGATTGTGATACCAGTTCCTAGATTTTGCCCCTTCTGAATCATTGGGGCTGCAACAGGGGCTGATGCTGCACTGAGATCATTCAGGGCCAAGAAGTGTCCTGGTGATCCAGGCTCCTCCATGCCAGAATCAGGCAGGGTGCAGCTTTCAGAAGCAAGACAGCAACTCAGTATTAGTATGGTTCAAACAATCTTTCAGCTTAAATGTAAAATTCATACCTGCATCTAACCATTGCTGAAGGAAAAAGGATGCATTTGTCAAGCAAGAAGCTTAGCTGAGGTTTTGCAAAAGGCTTTGAGATGCGTGGTGGTTATAAAAGAAAGGTACAAACTTTGAACACTTGGAGAGGAGAGGTCAAGTGTCAAGGCAATGTCACCTGAATGCTAAGTATGATGATCGGTATTGCATTTAGTTACCACAGGAATAGGTACTTACTTTTGAAATAAAACTTGAGAGATATTTAATGTTGGTGAACACAGTGTCTTTGAAAGCCACTGCAGTGGAATCTCTGACTTCCCCCCACTCCCAAACAAATGCACCAAAGGTAACAAACACAGCAAAGGCAGCAGACAGGCTAACCCAGCTGTGTGCTGCTGACTGACCCTGAAGCAACTTCAAGGGTAGAAAACTTGCTCATTTCTCTGGCCCACCTAATCTCTGACTTCTCTATTGAAAAAGTGCTAATGAAGATTACAGTAGTGGGGTTTTTGTTGTTGGGTTTTTTCCCATCACTTTTTTTTTATTTTCTGCAAGCCAATTCCTGCACCAATATGAAGCAAGCAATCCCCTTTTTAACATAACACTAAAATATTCACAGAAATATAACAATTTGTTGTTGACATGAGCCTAAACATGAATACCACTTGCTTCTCTTTCATGTTAATGGGACCATTCATGTGCTTCCAGCTATAAGTATTTAAATGTCTCAGTGGATCAGTCCCACTGAAGTGGAATATCTTAAAGATTTACCTTAAAGATCTTGATACAAGTACAGCTTTTATACTTTCTGCTCTTATGTTATACAGCAGCTCCTTGAGTAGGCAAAAAGTCCAAGCAGGGGTGATGTCTTCTAGGTATCAAAAGTGAGTATAGAAAGTGTCAAAAATATGTAGTAAAGCAGGAGTTACAAAAATTCAGACACATTGTTCATAATGAAAAGAAAAATGTGATAGTTCAAGATACCTTATGAAAATGCTTTAAAAATTTGATGCAATACTTGCATGAAAATTATAACACCATTTTTAATTCCATTGACACCTTTTCATTATTTAGACATTTCTAAGCCTTTACCTCAGAGGTATTTTGTGGTAATGTCTTCTGAAACTGTGCTTACCCATTGCAGACCTGGTTCTGATACCTTTTAACTGGTGGAGATCTCAACTTTAGTAGATGTGTGAGTGTGTTTGGATATGCTTTATGCAATCAAAGTTTAAGGGGGTAAAATTGTACAAAACCACAGTAGAGTTTTCCATTAGAAAGATAACCCTAACAAGACAAAACTATTTAGTGGTCAGATTTTGGAAAACAGATAGAATCTTTCCTTACATCCTATAAGGACCCTTCTGACTTTCTTCTGTGACCTCTTTTCTAGCTCCAACCAAGTTGTCATGTGACCATCCCTATGAGCTTGAGGACTGCCAGAAAAATATGCAATAAGAACTACTTGTCACACAGGCACACAAATGCACAAGAACTCTGAAATGCATTTACTGAACTTCTTTTAAAACACTAAGCCAATATACTTTGTTCAGCTTCCCCATGAAAACGACAGCTGAAGCACACAGCTGTACAAGAAATTCTTACTACTTACATCATCAACAAAATCACAGGACAGATGGGATTTTGAGACCTTATATCCTAAAAACCTCCTTTCATTCAGTCCGAGATGCATGCACATGCCCACATCTGTGACCTTGGGAACAGCTGGGGAATTTGCCACTGTATGTGTGCTTTCACTTCTGCTGTGCTGTGGGCTGGATGCTGGCGTGTGCACCAGCCATGATCACCACAAGGAGGGGATAAAAAAGATTTTAGAAAATGGATGAGATCCCATAACCTCGAAGGTAAGAGCTGTCCCTGCTCCAGTACCAGAAAGACAGTGGTAGGCACAATTAGTAATCTATAGAAAGGAAGCTCGCAGTAGAATTAAGCAATATAATCATAATGTTCTAGAAATTCCCAAGTTGTCTGTTTAAAATCAGCTATGTTTGACAACTTGGTGAAATATAAATAATTTTAAAATGAAGGTGACCTATAGCTGCAGTATATCACTTTGCCATTTTCTGTTAAACAAAAAAGAAACCAAGTACAGAATGTAAAATAGTGGGAATTTAGAGTCTGATAAATTATTAAAAACAGCTAAACAGATAATGAAAAGCAATACATGAACAATCTACATTTCAAAAGCTTAAACATAGCCATGCTGCATTTCCTGCAATTAGTTTTGTTGTCATGCTCAACTTGTGTAGAACTTAGGAGATCCATTTTAACACTTTCCAAGTATGTATTTTACAAAAGGCCATCTCATTATGCCGCCAATTAAAACGATTTGTTTGTTCGTGAGGAAATCTAATGTAGAGATTTGTTTTCTTCCAATAGATACTTTCTGCTAAGAAGCCAAATTGGCACAACTTTATAATTGTGCTAGTTCCACTGGGAGCTACAAAGAAGTTTGTGAAGCTGGTAATTCTTTAGTGCAAGTGAACAAACAATGAAGAAAAGCCACTTATAAAATTTTCCACTGTGAAAATTCAGAAACATTGTAGCAACCAAAGAAAACATAGGAGATTAAAAACCTTAGGACTGTGTTATATTATCATCTTTATTGTATTACTTATGTCATAATATCTGTTATATTATTAAATTAGCATGTATATTATATTATCAGCTTTATTGTTGATGCATTGTTGATGCCTTTGTCTTGAGGATTTTAGGACCAACAAATCAGTATTGCAAAAAAAACCCTTGTTCTTTCCCAAGCAAGATACCAAGGATGCTGTAAAAGTTGTCACATTGATGAAGTTTTGGGTTCTGCTTTCCAAATAAACTCAGTAACTGTCAAAGCCAACCGGGACATAAAGTTCAGTAACTTACACAACCACGTTTCAAAATTGCAGAGAAAAACCTATAGAGCCTTATAGCCTTTGCTTGTAATGAATGTGAATAGAAATTTGCTGTGAGGCATACAGAGCAATATGCACCCCACACAGTGTAGCCTGTTCATCAAAACTGCAGTACATACAAACCCACAGATTAAAGCATGAGGCACAGAGGGAACAGGAAGAGCTGAAACTGAACTGTAATGAGTGTGGGTACAATTTCAGAGCAAAAAATAAGGGTTTCTGTAGCTCACAGTGGAGCTGAATTTGGCATAGAAGCTTAACTTGTGTCATTGCTGCAATAGAAGCATTCATGAAACACTTAGGTATTTTTTTGGCTTTGTAGCTTGTTTTTAATTTTTTATTTGGGGGAAAAAGCAGCAGAATAAGGACCATCAATATGATCAGAGACAGACCCGATCTCACAAAACTGATGGAGAGACTAATAGTCCTTGTTGCAGACCACAAAATCTGAGAGCAAATACTGAGAAAGATGTGAAGGACTTGTTATCATCCTTGTGGGCATGGGTGATTCTGTGGCAATGGTAGCAAATTACCTTATGGATGCCATGATTCTCATGCAGCTATCAATAGAATGAAAAAAGATGGGTGTTGGTGGCAGTGCTAGCGGGAAGATGTGACCCTTGATGATCCCTACAAGTTATTTTTATGGGTGACCAGAACCTCATACTCGTCTCTGCAGGAGAGTTAACAAGTCAGGAGAGACAAAAAAATAAATACTAGTACTGAAGAAAAAACCACACTAGTACTGAAAGAACTCCCTTTCTTCTCTTCTCCTTATCTCTGGCAATTCAGCCCAAAAATGAAGGAGGTCAAGGAGGTCTCCAACGGCTCTGAGGATAAGCTGCTGCACACCGGGAAGCTAAGCAGAACTCCCAGGGTGAGGCACAGGTTCCATCACAAGTGATTCAGTGGTCCAGATCCGAGGGTTTTGTCCACACCATGGTATTAAGCAGAAAGCTATGTTTCCTTTTCTTGGAGGCAAGGGTTTGGTTTATACCATTTGTTTTAGAAGATTAAAATTAGGAACTAAAATGTGGTGTATGCTCATATACATGGAAAAGTAGAAATTTGCCTCCGGGTATTTTAATTGCCTCAAACAGACCTCCTTTCACAAGCCACAGGTGTGTGGAACTAGCATTTACCTTACCTTGTGACTTTATCATCTTCCAAATCAGTGCGAAGTAGCACTCAAGTACCACAAACCCAGGCATGTGTAACATTGCATTTTGGCTTGGTAAGTCTCTGAAGTGCAGAAGAAAAGGTAGTTTGTTACCGTATTTAAGCTATTTTCCTTTGGACAATAAATGCCAGTTTGGAACATCATTATTATTCTTACTGTAGATAAAATTAGAATTTAAACTTGTAAAATATATGGCAGCAGCTGAGGACATAATAAAATGAAGTTTTGGAGCTGATGAATAGTTTATACTGTGGATGCTCAAATGAGATAAAGAATGGAGTTAATGCTGAAAAAAATGAGCTGGATACATCTCATTAAGGGCTTACTGCTGCATTTGCATTTTTGTTTAATACTCAGATCCTGAAGCACTGCAAATGAGCTGTAACTTTGCAGTCTTTAAAAAATAAATAAAGATTAGATAAATGCAGATGCTATGCAAATAGTCAATCAGCAGCAGGCTACTGGGTAGCCATTAATGAGTGCTGGGCTGTTGCACAGGTGATCATGAAAGACCTTTCCAGTAAGACTAAATGCCACAGTAAGTTCCTTCTGCTTCTTCCCTTGAATTTGTCATACAGGCTATATGAGGTAATGGGATGTTATGTCTTTTTACCTGGGGAAAGTTGATGTATCTGTAGGTGGGGAAGTACTTGTAGTATTGCAGTCATGTAAGGAAGAGACAAACACTATAATTGCACAATGCCTGAATTATTGCAAGGGTAAAGAAATAACCTTTTCTATTATTTCTAGTTCTTCATCATTATCAAGTAACATATGAGTATCTCTCGTATTCATGATCATACTCATATCTGAAAATGACTCATCTTAGATCAGATCAGACAGTTGCTCATTTACACCCCAGATTACAAAAGCATTTTCAAAATTGTTCTTTCACTATCCATTTATTTGTCTACCCTACATGTTCTTATTGGTTGTTTGTTATGAAAGGGATTTATAGTTTAGAATTCCATCTTATTTATCCCCTTCCTTTTAATGAGTAACTATAAAATAAGCATAATTTTCCTAATGTGCATTTTGAGTGTCAGAAATAGGCAATTTAAATGTGAAGCTTCAAAGGGCTATTAATGCTGCAATTTAGTGACAAAACATCTCGCAGTTTTCTGTGCCTCTTGCCACATTTCTTCATTTCAGTGATTTATTGTATTATTTCTCTGCCTGTTAGTGCCCTAAGTGTCTGGTTTATTTTTGTATTTCTCTGCACAAGCATACATTTTGGTACTGGCTAGTTCTACTTTTGTTTGACAATCAGCCAAGAGGAACGTGACATAAGCCCCACATTGTGCCAGGCCCTTCGCAACACCTTTTAGAGATTGTCTCTCCATTCACTGACTGTGTATGTCTCCTGAATATTAACTTGGAAAAGCTCAGCCTGCCATAAACGTCTCTGGTCTTGCCAGAGAGTGCCAACCATTGCTTTCTCCCCCTGATGACAAGGGGGAAAAGCTGTCACAATGACTAACATGAAAGCCTAAGTAATGATAGAGATTAGAGGGTTTCTTGATGATTAGCTCAGCTTCATCTGTTCAGAAGCCTTTAGAGAGGATGAATTCTGTCTTGAGAAAAGTACTGTTGCTCAGTGAGTTTACCAGTCTCTTCTCAAACATGTTACAAGCACAAGTTCTTAGTACTTGGTGTGTGGCAGGCACAGCTTCAGGGTGTGCGGGATTATACGCCTGCCTGCATGAGACACGAAGTAAAGTATGCAGCATCCTGCTGCTGTTTGAAGATATTGAAAGGTTGTTGCAATTTTAAATATGTGTTCAAAATCCAGAGACTGCACTACCATGCATCTGATATACATTTGTGTCAAAAATGTTTTCAGACAGCTTTAAACAAATGGGACTTTTGTGAAATTATATTGTGGTGTTCTGAAAGCTGCAAAAGGACAAATGGTTCATGTCAAAGCTCTTCCACACTCTTCTGCTTTTCTTCTCCCAGACTTCAAAGCCTAAAACAGTATAGGTACCCTCACCATACACATACTGTATATGATGCAGGAATGGCTTAGCATCCGTGTTGCCATTTAGGGCCAAGGAAATAAACCCCAGAGTTGTGAAGTACCTGTCCTAGTGTTGTACATCAGATCTATTAAAGTACTTCCTTGCTCTGTGCCCTAATCAAATATTACTAACTGACTGACACAAATGCATTCCAGTTGTGGTGTCCCCACAGACAGCTAAATCAAGTTAACAGCAACATTTTCCACTGAACAAAATTATCTACAAATTGCTACAAATTTTGTTCTGCATTTGACTCCTGTGTCCTTATGGATCACAAGTTCACTTTTGCTGAGATTTTGTTTTGAGATGTAGTTGAAATGTTGGCAGAAATGCAGGAGTCCAATTCTGGGGGATAAGTAAAGGGAAGGAATAACCCCCTCCTCTGCTTTAGAGTTTAAAAATCCTGGAGAGTTATTTCTAGAAGAGGACAAAGCTGCTAACATAAGGATGTAAAAAAAAAAAAAAAAAAAGGACTTCTTGGGAAACTGCGTGATTTATTGTGATCAACAGCTCATTTTGATGCCAAAAGAGAAAATTTTCTTACAGCCTAATGTTTCTTTTCCTTTTTGTGAGGATAATGTCCCACTGACCTAGCAGAGGATGTGATGGCAATGAGTCTCAAGAATGGCTGGGGGATGTCATTGCTGAAGTAAGTTCCCTCAAGGGAAAGCCAATGCTGATGCATCCAGAAAAAACATGTGCCACTGTATTTTTAAAATCTATCCAGGCTTGTCAACTGTACTTCTACTTAAATGTATGTTTGTACAGCATTTAGCATTGGAACACACCTTTTTTCCCCCTCAGACTACGTTTCTTCCAGGAGAGGGAAACCCATCACTTTAGCAGGAGCATCCCTGAAGCCAAACCATTCTGAGGTTCAGTGGAGACTGGCTGGGTAGGAAGATCATTAGTGTAGCTCCTAGACTATGGAATGGGAAATGTCATGGAATGGGCCTTGTGTGAATATCCCAAAACTTCAAGATCCTGTGCAAAACTTGGGTCACCCAGAAGTTGGAACACATTTCCCCTTTGATCACTTTACAGGTGATGAATTTTATAAGACCATATGTGCCTGAAATTCTGCCATTATGACTCCAAGATATACAAACCTGCTATTCAATCTCACATCAAGTTTTACTGTGAGAGGACTTAAGTTTGCATAGAGCCTGAAACAATAGCTTGAAAAGCATAGATTCTCCACCTGCAATAAAAAACCCCCAAACCAATAACCAAAACAAAAACAAAACAAAAATAAAAACCATAAAGACACCCTGAAATTTTCTAAGTATGCCACTTCATTGAATGAGTGCACCTAAAAGAACAGATCAACCAGAAAATTGTTCACTACATGCACCTGAATGCTCTTTGATTGCCACAGTCAGTCACAGACCATCACATTAGTCTTTGAAAGAAGAAACTGCAGACTGACTGCAGAGACTTGAGGACATTAGGCCAGCAGGGCTTGGAGACACTCTGAAAGTTTCTCTCTTCACTCATATGGTGCAGCCCCGTTGAGCATTTTGCACTTTAGCTGACCATAGAGAAGGCTGCCAACTATTTTTCCAAGTGCTAATCATGACACTTTTGTGTTGAATAAAAGGGGGACATAATAGAAATGAGCTGTGCCTTGGAACAAGAAGAGTAAGCTGGCCCATCTGAAAGCATCATTTCAGGCACATATGCAAGGTCCATGAGCTTAGTCTGCCCACTTCTTCAGGTTGGCCCTTCTGCACAGCAGGATTATCTTTTTGCTTCTCATCTGAAACAGTCATTTATCTTCTACTAATTTTAATTATATGGTAGATTGGTAACTTTCTTATTCTGGCGTTTTAATTTTCTTCGAAGATACAGATTTATTAAAGAAAAAGCTACACAAATGATCCTCTTGTAGCAGTGCCCCTCAAGAAGGGAGCAGTCTTCTTCCCTTTGAGTGAAGTTTGCACAATGTTCTGAGAAGAGAAAGATCTGAGTAACTTCTTCTATTGTATTCAAAAGTCACATGGACTGTACAAGAAATATTTCATACTTTTACCACATTTTCACCACAATTTTCAGTAAAAAAGGAAAATCTGGAAATAAATGTGGAATGATGTAGTACAGGTTTATTAAGTCTACTTGACCCTTATGTCGTATACTGACATTTTAATTTTACTGCCTGACATTTAACAAATCCTTAGCAGTCCTGAAAAGGTTAATGATTAAAAAAAAGAAAAAGAAGTCTCTCTGCATAGTTAACTTAAATATATGCAAATAAAATAAAATAATTAGCAGCATCTTTTGTTTTATCATATAAAATTGTTCACTATGATGATTTTTAATTGCATATTCAGCAAGTCTTTATCCACAGCCTTTTAACTAACAGCTTGCCCCATTTATTTAAATACTGGTTATTTCTTTAAATAGGCAATAAGAAGGAGAGACTACTATAATAAAAATGTATAATATTTCTAACATGTATCAGACTTCTCCCTCCTTCACACTACTGACCTGGAAAGCCTCTGTTACTGGAATGAAAGTACTACGATGTCTTTGCATATTTCCTCCAATAGGATCATGTCCCTCCCAGCTATTTGCAAGAAGTCCTATAGGAACAATTATGAAATACTCTCATTCATTTGGTACAATGGCATATGGAAATTTCCTGCAACACTAATTACTATGGTTGCAATCTTTAGCCAAAAATGTCAGTGTCTAGGATTTAATTAGGCTGCAGCAGGATTTTAAAACTGACCTTATAGTTTAGTTAATTAATTTGCCAGTCCTTTTCTTTTCTTTTTCCTTTTTTTTTCCTTTCAGAGAATCCTGTCACAAGAGTTTTTAGGAGATTTTAATTAAAAAGACATCACTACTCCAATGCTAGCAGAATATCTAAAAGCAGTTGTTAAAACATTTTTAGCAAATAAAGCAATGAGGTCAAGTTCCTATTGCTTCAGAGTACCCCTCCTGCCATTGCCCACAAATGCTAAGTTTGCCACCCAGGTATTGGTGAAAAGCTGCTCGCAAAATGTAAAAGTGTAATGAAGTGTTCCCCCAATTAACTATTCTTTCCTATGCTTGTGTCAGCACTCTCTGCTGATAGGGATTTCTTTAAAAGACTCTTTTACAGTATTAATTAGAAATGTGTTTGAATCAAAATATAGAAACAAACACACTGAAATTCTTGGAAAGATTGAATTGTCCCAATATCTCCAATGAGTGTCTGAGCCTGGTTTCTCATTTGAACAAGAAATCTTGATATAAATTCAGTTTCAGAGTTATAAAGACAGAACTGCGAGAAAGATTTTTTTTTGTTCAGTTTTATCTTGACATGAGCCAAAATATGCCTTTTATTCTATCCTCTTTCTTTGTGACAGTTACTCTGCTGAGAAGTTACACATTACTCTTTCCTGTGGAGAAAATTAAAAACAAGCCATCTAGCAGTCCCAGCTCTGCGGCACATTTGAGCTACTGAACTGTGTCATACTGTTTTAAAAGAAGAACTATAGTACATCTTCTGAAATGGAAGCAGCTGTGGCTTTTTAGGTGCAAAGGAATCAATAAAAGGATGAAAAAGGACATGGACATGCCTGAGACTGCTCTTGACACACGCGCCCGCACACAATTACGAGCGCTACAGTGTACAATAATGGTAGGGGTTTTACAGCTGGAATTTAATCACCAAGAGCATGGATGTTGCCAGCTAACCCATGCAAATGAACCTTGCACTTGTGTAAAACATAAAACCTTGGCTGGAGCCGTTCATTTGCTTTGGAAAACTAGAGGCTGGTAAATTGGGTGAAACATTTTAATAAAACAATGCAGCTTCCAGTAATACACCTTCCCATGTTGAAATGTTGACATATGCAGGAGAAAAGAAGACTAGGTCGGTAATAAACTCTGAATAGTGAATTACGTTTCTTCTACATCAGTGGTGTCGCCCTGGAAGGACCAGGTACCCCACTGTCAGCATTTTCTGTGCTGCTGACACAGGCCCTTCTTACTCCCCTTGACTGGTTTTGTGTCCAGCTTCAGATTTGGCATGTTCCCGTATCTTTTTCTGCAGTTCTACACTGGTTTTTTTCTGAGACATTTTATTTGAGTCTTTCAGAATACTTTTCCTTATTTTTAATTTTTTTTTTTCCCCCCAGAAAAGAGAAGAAATGAAGTGAATTCATCTGAGTCACTGAGTCTCAGATACTCTGTAGGGACAGTTACCACTTCCTGGGCACTTTTCCAAGACCGTTTCTAAGCCCTGTCTGGTAAACTGCAAAGAAAAGGATGAGAAGCTCCATGTGAGACAAGGCATATCTACCTGTGGACAGATAAGAGTGACTTGACTTTTCAGTAGCACTTCAAAAACTGAAGGCTCCCTGCTAAGCCCTACTGCGTCTTACCACACTTTTGCAATGTGACTTTGCTAGATGAGCTGGTGTGTCCTCCTAAAATGGCTGCATGGGTGACTGAGCATCTTCCAAAAGGTCTAATCCAGTGATAGACCACCAGGGAATTTCACAGTCACTATTACCCAGCCATCGAAGTCAAGAACACAACTAAAACTACAATTAACTTCAAGGAACTGCCTTTTTGTGGAACTATGGTAACCTTTAATCTCTATGGCAATACCTCTGGTGAACTTCTAGTCATAAATCCACCCTCTTTCCCCTATACCCTAGATGAGACAAAGGACTTAAAGCACAAGTAGAAGAATGTCATCATTGTGATAGAGTCATCACCTTGCCAAAAAGCCCCAGTGATATATAATCTCAGAGCTATTACCTGGGATAGCTCATCAAGCCACTAGGATGAGCAACAGCTATATCCAAGTATATCTGCAGCTCAGACTGCCTGTATCTGTCAACTTTCCATTGCAGAGAAATGCTTCCTGTACGACAAAAAAATGCTACTACATTTTAGAAGCAGAAGAAATGAGACCCCATTCTTTAAAGTAGACCAGGTTGTTAGGGAGATGATGAATGGAGAGGAAAAAGCAGAGTTATAAATGAAGCAAGATTTGAAGGAGGTGAGAAAAGAAAATATCAGAGAAAATAATTTCAGGGAATATGCCCATTTAAATCTCAGAAAAAAAAAAAAAAATCACAGCTTCGCAACATCTTCTGCATTGTTAATGTTGCTGGTATGAGCAAGTAATGCACACTTGCAGAACAGAAAGCCAACCATACCTGGGCCACATCAATAGAAGTGTGACCAGCAGGTTGAGGGAGGGGATTCTTTTCCTCTTCTCTGCTCTTGTAAGTCCCCACATGGAGTATTGCATCCTGCTCTGGAATCCTCAGCATGAGAAAGACATGGACCTGTTGGGGTGGGTCTAGAGGAGGGCCCTGAAAATAATCAGAGAACTGGAACATCTCTCCCCTGTAAAAAGCCTGAGAGTTGGGTTTGTTCAACATAAGGAAAAGCAGGCTCTGGGGAGACCCTGTTGCAGTTATTCAATATAAAAAGACTGGGAAAGACTTTTTACCAAGGCCTGTAGCAACAGGACAAGATATAATTCATTTAAACTCCAAGAGACTAGATTTAGATTGGCTATAAGGAAGAAGTTCTTAACTGTGAGGGTGATGAGATGCTGGAACAGTTTGCCCAGAGAAGTTGTGGATGCTGCATCCTTGGCCAAGGTGGATTCAAAGCCAGGTTGGATGGGGCTTTGAGCAACCTGATCTGGTGAAAGTTGTCCCTTCCATGGCAGTGGGGTTGGACCAGTTGATCATTGAAGGCCACTTCCAACCCAAAACATTCTGCAATTCTATGATCTGCCAGTGAACGTTTGATGGCAGGCTGCAGTTTGTTTGCCCAGGAGAACATAGCTCATCACTGGTGAGTTATGAATACTATATCAACTCACTTTCTGTACAAAATCTCTCTTGAATATGATGAAATCTCCAAAGTGCAGGAAACCGTATCAGATGTTCCATAATTTCGAGGAATGTGCTTTTGATGTTATCCCATTATTCATTCATCAAAAGGAGCTCTCTGGACCTTTACAAACTGCACGTCTGCTTTCATTTCTCAACTCTGAGCTTGCCTGAAGACATGAATTCTCTTCAGATAAGTTTTTCCTTAATATTGCTGGTCTCTTCCTGCATCATTGCATGATCCTAAGCTCCATTGCAAGGACTAGCAAACATGAGATGAACTATCTCCCCTCTTTTAACTGGTTTAACTACTAAACCTATCCTCTCGAGAGAGCTGCAGAGACTCTTTTTCACACATGACTGAAAGTGGTTGTATGACTGCGGTGTTTGCTGACTCTTCATCCTCAGCAGGGGAGGATATTTCATAGCTCACGTTTAGCTGAATGTTTCACAGTCAGCATTACTGAGTTAAAACCAAATAATTTCTTTCCCTTTAAAACAAGAACCACAGAGAAGTTATGGGCTTTCATTTGCATGGTAACTGTTTGACCATTTAACAGTTCAAAGCAAGTTCTGAATAACATAAAATATAAGCTTTGCTTATTATTACACAATAAATGAATGGGTGACTGTTTCTGTCTCAGAAACCAGAGAGCAAAACTAGAAGTAACAACTTGTGAAATGAAATTAAGCTTACAGGGAACTAGATTGAATACCTCATTTCTACACTACCATTAGGAATTTTGACTTTTCATTGCACAATGTATGTTCCAAGGGCAAGATTTCATTTACCAGAATATATTTTGGACTCATCAAGTTAAAAATCAAACAAGAAAAAGAAAGAAGAGTCAGTACATCTTTCATAATATTTTTACTGTTAGAAGCTTCAAGGCTTTGAAGAATTGACTGAAATCATTAGTTGATATTCTTCTTACCTTCACAGTGTGGAAGGAAGTTCCCTCTCTACCAGCTTTGACTGTCTACAACCTTATCACAAAGAACCCAGTAGACTACCTGTACCCATACTTGTATTAACTTTCATGTCCTTTCAATAGCTGGAGGTACTTTTTCTGCCTTCAGTAAAATCACTCCTTACCAATCAATAAAAAACCCCAGAGAATATGAATCTTTCAAAATCAATATTACGTACCATAATCACACAAGTATGTTAGCGACATCCAGAGTGTCAAAGCAAATCCCAGGACCCATGATATCAAACCCTCCAGAAACAAACAGAAAATGATGCGGTTTTATTCACTTGTACTTTTGTGTGAGCCAGTGTTAAGATTAGATGATGAGTGGGTGTATTAACTCCTTAGCCTGTTCTCTCAATTTTCACAAAACAGGCTCCACTTAAATGCAAGGATTTTCAGTTTCATCAAAAACTTTCTACTGCTCGTTGCCCATTGAAATGGCAGAGTTCAGACAAGGTGGTAAAGAACAAAACAGTGTATGTGAGCACTAACCCCTCACAGTAGTAATTTATGTGGTACAAAGAGGATTCACTAGGCAGCCTTACAGAAGCAAAAATTACAAGGTTAGTTAGAAATGATTGCAGCAATGTGAGCTGAAAGAAGCTTGGAAAGTCCATGTTTGGCAAGGCGAAGGAGTGGGGTTCTTGTCTGCTTCGTAACATTTTTCAGTCATATTACAAAATTAGCTGGTGAGTCTTCCAAGGATTGCACTGTTTCCTAAATAATATATCCATATAATGTGTTTTTAGGAAGCCTGAAGTCTTCAAATTCCAAGATATCAAACGATTTCCATGCAACTATACAACCTTTTCAAATACAAAGCCTTTTCTGAATCTATTTGTAAGCTGTAGCTGGATTTTTTAAAATCTTTCTTAGTACTCATTCTAAGCTCCATACTCATATATAAGTTCGCTTTCCTGCAAAGAAAGTACAGAGAGTCGATAGGAAATGAGGAGAGGTAAGGGTGACTGGCATAAGAGTGTGTGTTTTCACATTTGTCCACAATGCTCAGCAGTGCTTGTTCGAGTCTAGCCTCAGTTTCTGGTGTTCTTGCTTTCTATTGGATTGGTGCATAAAGCTGAATGACCACATGCATAACATTGACCTTCCTTGGTTTTGACTAATTTCTAAGTACAGCATAATGCAGTGGACACCCTCAGCAGCCCAGTCCTCCATGTGCTGGGGAAGCATGACTTCAGATGGATGTCTAAACTACATTGCCATTTCATCCCTTTAAGTATTTTTATATCCAGGAATATAACAAGCGCCTTACGAGCAACCTGTTCCACTCACCTCTCCCCACCACTCTCCCCGTTCCCTTTTTTTTCTCCTTATGAATACAGATTTCTACTTACATCTTTGTAGAGTCACCAAAATACATGGATTACATTTAGCTATCTCAAACTGAACATGCTACCCGGAAAGTATGCTGAAAAATCCCTTCTGGGGAAGGTGTAAGAAGATTTACATAAACAGCAGCCACAGCTTGGTTATTCATGTATGTTGTTGCCCAAAAGTGTAATGGAATCGAAGCAGGGTGAGAAATGGAATAAGAAAAGATTTTAAAAATTAAGAAGAAAAAAAAAAAAGAAAAGAAAAAAGAAATAAAATTAAAAGTACATCTATATTGACATTCCAAAGCACCACATTAGAGCTCAGGTTTATCAGCAGGAAACTGGATACACTGATATCAAACAGCAGCTCTAGCCTGTCAGTCAAGAGTTCAGCCAAATCTTGTTTGTAAGTGTGTGCAGTTTTTAGGAATCCTTTGGTGATAAAGTAGGCTTGGATGTAGCCTGTATTTCCTGTGTCCTTGGCTTCCAAGGAGAGTATTAAACATGTGTAAAAGAAAACTTTCCAGAGTTAAAAACATCTGACCTTTTATCATATTTCTAAACAATCAAGCCAGAGAAGCTGCAAGTCAGGTCAGTCAACAGACTAAACATGGATGTAATCAAACCACACTAAAAAGGGAGTCAATTTGAAGAAGTGAAAAAAGGAAATAAAACTTTAGTGTACTGACTACTCTACCTTTTTAATCCATCCATGGCTTTCTCTGTTATTTTCACTGTTCTAAGGTATTGCTTCCTACATTATAAAACCTCTATTCCTGTCTTCCCCAATTTTCCTTCTTGTTTCGTGTTTTCCATGAAATTTTTTAAGGGCTCTGCCAGCCTTTACAGACAGGTAAAACTGGAAAAGGTACACAACAGAAGCCAGAGATATAAGCCTTTAATAAACAGGAAGGTAGGTTTTTTTGAAAGAGTGAAATTCAAATAAAACCTAACTTCTGGTCAGCCTTGGCCATTTGCAGTTGTCATATTATCTCAGGGCCTTGTTCTCCTGCTTAGGTTATTTTGTGCAGTGGTCTGCATAAAAAACCCCAAACAAAACAACAACAACAACAACAACAACAACAATACCAAGAAAAACCAAAAAACCCAACAAAACACCACAAAAAGACACCAGGCAAGCAGAGATGGGTGTCCACAGGGCTCTTTTGACATAACCATGTTTCTCTCCCTGCAGTTTGGGACTCCTCTGTGTAAAGTGTCTCTATTCATTTCCTCAGTAGAATTCAGGACCTGAGAATTTGCCTTATTGAAAGTTGTCAATTTCATGCAACCACAATTCTTAGGGTATATATATGTATATATATTTATATGTACAGATTTGGTGTATTTAATTTCTTCTTCAGAACTATGGAAAGAATAAGCCTGAGTTAAAGATGCAGATAAGTAACCCCTGAACATGAAAAAAATATGAAGGGAGATCAAATCTCTGAGTACAACTGCCTGTCTAAACAATACTAAAGACCTTTTATAGAAAGAAGAAAAAACGGAAGCATGAAAACTTCATTTGGCTTGCTTTCATTTTCCAGCTCACAGTCATAGTTTACTGCCATATTATCATGTAGATAGGGAGTGACAGATCTGTAGACTAGATAAATAAGATTTGCAATTAAGTCCTCATTGAAAAAAATGCCAAAATTTACCAGCAGGACTCTTTGCAAAGAATTTCATCATTTTTTAAGCATTTCTAATAAATGGGGTGGCAGATGGCCCCAGATTCAATACAAGGTTGAACTGGCTCAGAGGGCTCTGCTTGTTCACGGGTAGCAGCTGAACTCCACGACTGGGCTGCACCCTGGGAGGTGCCTTTTGTTCTAATGGGTAAAGCTTCATAATTGTGTGTGTATGTGTCCCTTTTTAGTGTGTGTGACACCCACACAATGGCTTGAAAATGATTCCTCACTAGCTTTCCTTTTTGTAACATTGGCAATGGTTTTGTCATCCACCAGTTCTTAGGGAAAAAGGCTTGCATAGCTTTTCCATAATGACCTTCTTATCTGTGCAGCCAGCAGCAACCTTGGCAATGATGGAAATTGGGTTTTATAATTAAACTAGTGCTCCCTCTGTTGGCTGGATGTCAGGGCCCCGAAACAAGGAGTTACATAGGCAAGGATTGCATTGACTGTGAAAGAAAAAAGAAAAAAAGCTCGAGTCGAGTTAGAGACCAGATGATATCCCAAAATACAGTGCTACACTTGTCCTGTAAATGAAAATTAGGTCCTGAATAAGTGCTTTCACTGAGTGCAGCCTGGGAACATTAAAAAAACCAAACCAAACCAAACCAAATCAAAACAAAAAAAAACCAAAACCAAAACTCCAAAACAAACGAACAAAACCCAAAGCCAGAGAGATGTATAATTCTGACTCTTTGTAAAATAGAATTTCTCCTTTTTGAGTGTGCATGCCAAAACTCCTTCCCCTCCTTTTACATTCATATCAGTCAGAAATAATGTAGAGAGTTTGAAGTTTACCCAACAAAGAAGAGAAATAATTCAGACCTTTCATGTCCTAATGCTGTTGAATACGGAATGAAGTCTGAGAACCGAATTTATTCTATGTCACTTCAGACTGTGCCCAATTCAACTCAGGAAGGTTTCAGAGAAAAAACTGAGCAACTAGCTGGAGTGTTGTCTTCCAAGTAGCGCCACAACTGCCAAAGAACATGGATGAATAATACACACAAATAAGATTAAACAGGAAAAAATGCACCTCATTCAAGTTGACTAACACCTGCACATAAGTCCACTTTGCTCAGCTTTGAGGGTTCTGCTGTCTCAGTGGTTTCCCTCCACAGCTGCTGAAAAAGAACGATGAACTTCACACAAAGCAACTAACACATCTGGAAACTGATGGAGTATTTGGGTCCCTGTGTTTATTTCTCTCACATTGATGGAAGGTGAGTCAAAAGAGTGTAATGAAGTTTTGCCCTCTGTGTTCTATTATGACACAGTGACAGAGAGTCCCATTATGACTGTGTTCTGTTTACAAGGATAGGACTAGACTTGTGAAAAACTGTGATTAACCAGGCTTTCCACAGAATGCTGAATATCTTCACTAAATTACAAATCTTGTGTTTCAGAAATAATGCTGCTCTCCATTTCAAGAAAGCCATATGTATCAGCTTTTTAATTAATTACTTACCTGGTTCTCTGTTGCAAGATAAATACATTTGGGGTTGTATTATTAGCAAACAGCATTGTCTTGGATGCAGCCCAATGGGTTGTCAACATTGCTTGCACTAAGGAGAGTGTCTCTACTTGTTTGGCACAATGGAGCTTAGGATATTTTGAACTTCATAAACTGAAGGGAAGGCAAGACAAACCAAACCAAAAAATGCCAAGACATGCTTCAGCTCAGCTCAGGAATTCCTTTAATCTTACCCCTTTGTAGGACACTGCCACCTGCAGAGGTGTTTCTTGGCAGGGCTCTGGCACTGGCGGCTTTCCAGAACCTCTGACCTGCCAACAGGGTGTTGTTGCACCTCATCAGATCTTGCTGGACATGAGCTTCATTCTCAACTAAATCCATTCTTGAAGCTTGTTCACTCAGCTAGCCCACTAAAAAGATGTCCTTCCTCTTTAGAGACTGTTAATATTTTTTTTGTTACTCCATATTTTTTTCCCATTTCTCTCCTATTAAAGTTATTTATCATCTCAGTTTCAATCTCAGAATGTTTTGTACTTGTTCCACTTATAAAAAACCATTTTCTTTATTTGCTGTTGAAGCCATATGTGCTGCCAGCCCCTACCCCCAACATCTTCTTTGGTGTCAGTCTTTCTTTCAATTTCCCATTTTTGTTACTTCAAATCCTGCTGAAATAAATTCCCACATTTCAGGTACCACAGGGAGGATCAATACCAATTAGGAGATCATATTGTAATAGAGATGTATTAAAATTTTTCATTCTTATAGGCCAATTTTATTCCCACTGAAGGGTAAAATAAGGCAGCAATTTAGTGACAATGTCCTTTTCCTGAAAAGGGCTGTATATCAAGTTAGCTAAGAGCTTAGCAGGGCATGCTGCATTTGCCTACAATAAAAGTCTTATTCCTTCCTATTAAAACACTTGTTCTTAGTTGCTTTTGGATATAGAATTGGTTATCAATTAAACTAATACCTGACTTTAAACCCTGAAAACCATTGAGAAATTATTTTAATGAATGCCTATAAGGTTTTTTTGTTATTTTTATTGGAAAAATAATATAATTATAGTACTGTTTTCTTCCTTCTACACAAATACAGAGGTCTCATTCACTTGCTTGGGGTGCAAATCCTTGGTACAGGATTTGGCTCATATTTCTGTCAATACAGGCAGAGAAGGAAAATACGTAGTTACTAAGCTTTTAAGCTTAGATATTATTTCAGAAAAGCATCAAACTCCACATCAAAATGCTTAGTCTGCTCCTTATGGAAAGGTACTTGCCTTATTTTCATTACGATGGCATCTGTGGAGATTACATCAAAAAAAGACAGGGCGATGGGTATGTCTTCCACCACCAGGAGGGGCCATAGTTGCAATCAAGTGCATGTCCTTGACTTGGACCACACCCGTCTTCCTACATCAAAACAAAAAATGACTTAATTTTTCTTTCATCTGCTTGCCAAAACCCCAAACCCAATGAATTTGCCTGCTCTCCCTTCACAAACTCTCTTTAATGGAGAACATCAAGCACCCCATACTATCGCTCTGTTATTAAGAGTGCCTCAGAAAGCAGAATAGTCATTGCACAGAATAAGGACAGGCAATGCTGTTTACTGCAAATGAAAGCAGGGGGCTGGGCTGGGCAGGGGGGTGAGCTTTTCACAGCCTCGTATTAAAAGGTAACTCTTTTCATCTCCACTGCTGTCAGGAAGAGCTGTTCTCTAAAGTACATGGATTCCTGATAGTGTTTATTCTGGCAGTTTGAGTTTAAAATAATGATCTCAGACTTTAGTTAAGCATTTAACAAACAGCAAATTAAGATTTGCATTCTCAGAGAAATTACTGGAACAGGCCTCATTTCTAGTCTGCCAATCAGACAGAGTAAAAAGAATGAAGGAATAAATTGCTTTCTCCCATCCTCCTGCCTGCCTTGAGACAGGCAGACCCACCACTCCCGGACAATGTGCTTCATCCATGTGTGTCCTCCAAGATAGGCACTATAACCCTAATAAAGGCCATTTTTTTGTAACATGCAGTACCAGTTGTACATGCAGCCATATTTGCACTAGCCCAGCAGCCCCCTTTCCCTCTGCTCCTAAACTGGAGTTGATTCCTTCCTCTGAAGCTTTGTTTAGGTGTCTTTTCCATCATCACAGCCCATGATTACACCAATCTAACAGAGCAGAGACTCAATTTCTGGTTTAATAAAAATTTACATTCTCCCTTTTTTAAATCAGTTCTTGTCCTTTGTTTTCATTCTGCTTGTTTCTTTTATTCTATTTAAACAGCCCTGGCAGCAATTCAATCAACTCACTGTCTCTTTCCTCTGTCATGAGCAACTCTTCCTCTCTACCCTTCTACCCCCTTGCCACATTAGCAATGTGTTGCTCTTACTAAGTTACCTAAACATGTCCATGTCATAAATCTGGACCTCTGTTCTCCAAAAACTCGTGCTAAATTTCAACTGAAAATCTGCAGTGGGCAAGGAAAGAGCCTGGACTGCAGTGTCAGAAGCCTTGAAAGCCTCACCACATTTTTGTTCCAGTTCATAAAGCTACTACCCTGGGAGGCTGGGAGGGGGGAGGGCACAGCTGGGGTGGGGACGGAAGTTGATGAAGTCTGAGCCTTATACAACTGCAGCATGTCTGGTGCTAGACCAGTCCATCTGGTGGTTCAGCTTCTTTACTGCTTGCTGTGAGACAATCGCATGGGTCTATTCAGGCATGAAAAAAGGCAGAAGACAGAGTCATTGCTGTGATTCGAAACGTGGTGCTGCCTGACAGTCTGAGTGTCACTCAAGCCTAGCAGGACTCAAGGCAGGGAGCAGTGAGAGAAGGAGAGCAAATACTGAGTGGAGGTGAGAGAGTAGTGTCATTTTCTTCACTGAGACATGAGATTTCCAACTGTCAGTGTTAGTTGGACAACTGTTTTTCCCCTGCAAATGAATTCTCAAATAAAAAGAATATAAATGTTGACTCCTGCTTTGACTGTGCTTGGAAACTCCACATCTTCTGATTCCTTGTCAGGCTTCCTCTGCACAGGATCCCTTTTGTCCCTTACAGAGACAGTGGCACAGGGTGTGATTGCCATGCTCTCAGGACCACTGATCGCCTCTTCACTGCTTTACCCAAGACTTCATCAGTGTTCAAGCCTTGCAGGCACTTTGATTTGTCTTTCTCCACAAATGTGCAATAATAAAAAATCCTGCAGGTTTCTAATCCCACTGCTCTGACACATCAAGATTGCAAAAGAAATACATATATGTAAAATAGTCCAACCCCTACCTGCTTCTTTCTGATTCAGTTTCCTTATCAATCTAAAGCATCAGACTGTTTAAAGCATGCAGGAAGCATCTTCTCCTCCATCCTTGGGGCTCCTTCTGCCTCCTCTTATTGGGCCATGAAATAAACCTCTCCTTCATAGAATGCTGGAATCACAGAATGGTTTGGGTTGGAAGGGACCTTAAAGATCATTCGGTCCCAACCCCCCTGCAGTGGGCAGGGACACCTTCCACTAGACCAGGTTGCTCAAAGGCCCATCCAGCTTGGCCTTGACTATTTTCACGGATGGGGCATCCTTGATTTCTGTGGGAAACTCCTCCAGTGTCTCACAACTGTCATGGCTTTGCAGTGGGCTCATTTGTTACTAGGAAGACTTGTTCAAACCCCTCACTGTGTTATGAGGCTGTAAGTGGACTGAGGTTTTTATGCTACCATCTGACCAAGAATACTTCATTTCAAAAGTAAATTACCAAAGTGTAACCCTTCTTCATAGCCAGCCCCCTTCTTTTTGTCTGAAAGGTTCCCAAGCTGAAAACACATTGGAGAAGGTAAACAAGGCTCTGACTAAAAGTGTGAGTTGCATGATGGGTATAAGGCTATATACAAATAATTATGCTATTGAATTTGCAAGCACTTCTGACTAAGAAATAAAACAGCAGGTATTACTAGAGCAATAATAGAGTAAGTAAATATGGAGTATTTTGTTTTAAAAAATTAAATAGAATAAAATAATAATAATTAAAAAGTCAAACAATATTAGTCATGTTTTATCACTTTTCAATAGAAAAAATTATTTAAAATGTCCCAGCTATTCACTTTAGTGATTTCTCTTGTTTATTAGTATTTGTTTTAATTTCTTTTCAATTACAGAATATTTCTTGAAAAAAAGACCTTAATTTCTTGGCAATAACTTTTTTTGTTATTAAAAATGTCTGACACTGACAGTCTCGTTCAGTGAGTAAGAGAACTAAAATAGTTGTGATAGGGCTTGTTTGCATATCTCAATTTTTTTGTGAAATGTATGCACTGTTTTCCAAGAGCACTGATGTAAGAAGTAGAAATAGCAACACTCTCAAAATGTTAGATTAACACTTCTGAAGCCATCGTTTCAGAGGTAAAAATTCTGGATTTTATATATAACTTTTAAACTCTGTTCATTCATCAGTGACCTCCAGGAGTCTGTGTTTTCAAACAATGGAGGGATGGTAAGATATCATGGGAAGTAACTGTAATTTAAAGACTGGTGGGTATAATACTTTATAGATTGAGAGTAAGAGGAGAGAGAAATATAGCTAGGATCTCTGGCTGGTTTTGCATTGATTATGCGAAAGATCAAGGCACATTTTTGGTGCTGCCTTTGAGGAAAAGAAAGAGTTAATAACTGCCTAGTGACTGTCTGAAGAATCAACCAGGACAGCACAAAGGGTATCATTTTGCATCATGGAAGGAAGGATTTGTTTGTGGCAAGGCCACTGAGAAGAGGGGTAGAAGGAAAACATGCATCTAAATCTCATACAGACTAGATAAACTCTATAATTGTAGGCAGGGATGGACAAGTACATTCAAACCTCCTGTAAGTCAGCAATTAAGGAATCCACAGAGATGCATCATTTTGGTCCTGTATAGACAGATTTTGCAAGTGCAATGGCAAGGTGCAAATCAAGAGAAAGAAAGGGGTTTCTGAGCTGAGTCTTGTCTCCCCATTCCTGCCCTTTGCACAGTTTGAACCAACTTTCTCAGGGGGGGATTGCCATCAACAGAATGGTGTGTTCTCTTCCATCCCACAGTTCTAAAGTAACATGTTAGATGATGGGGGAGTAAAAAGATTTAAATCCTGAAATTTTTCTCCAAAATCTAGAATCCAAGAAAGGACTGAAGGATATTTTTCTTTCCTTATTTTTGTGCCTGCCAAGTGAGCTCTCTCATTAATAGACTAAGTACAAATAGCCTACGCAGTTGGCTCTGGCAATTTTCAAAATATGATATAAATAAATTTAATGTCATAATCTGATGATAAGTATGATGGTAGGAAGAAATAATAAATTATACACTCTTTAAGGCATCTTCAGAGACTGCTGAAATATTTTGTTGCTGTAGCAAGATTCATACTGTCTATTACGTGAGGAGTCAGAGGAAATAGCTTTTTCTTCTTCTTCTATGCCTTACAGAGAACCCAAACAATTCGAAACAGTCTTTTTTCAGGTAGCTCAACTTATTTTCTCTGTTCACATTGGGGATGGAACATTTTGAGTTCAGCCTGGAGAAGGTAAGGACAATTGTCAAGGACCAAATGTTGTTGGTTTCACATCTGTGATGTCTCAGAACCACATGAGATAGAAGAGTATGAAATGCTGTATCTAAAATTTTAAAAGTATTTTTAAAAATCAGAGGTTGAAAGCAGGAGGGGAAATTGGCAGAGTAGGAACAGAGGAGCAATGGGTATAGGGATAGGATGGAGGAGATAAAAAGTTGCAGAGAAGTCAGTCAATCCCTACCCAAGTTTTCCACATTTCATGATATATTTTTGTTCATTATCAGAACTGAAACCTCAACGCACAGATGTGTACACCATTGGGATTGCTTTGCTCCACAGACACTGCTGTGACTCCTGTCTCTAGAGGCATGCTTGAACCCGTATTAAATGAGTCAATTTGGGTAACACTATTTAAATGGGACAGCAGAAACAGCACAGACAAAAAAAATGACACAGACAACTAAGCATTTGCATAGATTTTCAAGCAGGATTTGCAGGTCATATAAAGCCCATGCAAAGACCTGTGTTGCTGCAAATGCCCTTCCAGTAGCTTCAAGCTACTTCTCATGAGCACCAGTGGATGTAGCCCAGGCAGTCAGCCCTTAGGCTCAGCCTTGACACTATGGTAGAACAGAACTTGCCTGAGTCTTCTGAGTACAGTCACACAGGGCTGTAATGCAAACTGTAATGGTCTAGACCTCTTGTCCTCAGTCGGCATGGCTGGTGAGTTAGGATTTTTTCATCCCTTACCAAAATGAACAGACTGACTCTGCTGCAGTCTTCAAACAAAGCCACAGTATTCTTGAGAGATGGGCATGGAGAGGGCAAAGACTTCTCCTAATGAGATAAATGAAAGAAAATATGCTGATTCAAACAACAACTCTTATGATGGAAAGTCCCACAAGATGGGCTGTTTCCCTACTCTGTTCATATCTACATAAAAAGTCATAAACATCCACAGATCTACTTGCTATTGTATGATGTTGTAATAACTATAGTTATATATATGTGTACATGCATACATATATAAATATATGTAGAGAGATAAACATATACATATGTGAATGTTTCTTTCTTCTTAAAGTGATTAGAAGCAAGGAGTGGACAGATGAACAGCTGCTTCTTGATTAATCCAGGATACATGTGTGATATTTACAGGAAGAGAAAATAGCACACAAACTGTGCCAGTTTTCTAACCTTTGTCAGTTGTATAATATCATTTGGGTCTTATGGGACACCTGGATGGAAGAAGTGTGGTGAGGAAAACCTTCTGTCATCTTTGTCTGGCTGACATACTTTCATTTGCTTGTCCCCAACAAAAACTGCAGTTCATCCTTTTGCCTGCCCTGGGACTTACCGCAGATTCTTACTCTACCTGAAGGTGAATGTGACTGTCTCAGATTGATTGAGTCAAACAGCCCAGTAATTCAACCACCCATGTGATCTACAAAGGGCCCAGAAAACACATCTCATGTTTCTTTATAAAATTCTTCAATTACACATTCCTTCACACCAAGTTCAAAGGCCCGCTCCTCTTTCATGAAAACATTTCCAAAATCAGGACTGATCCAGCTAAGAAACACATCCACTAAGTTTCTCATCAACCACTAGAACTGCATCACTGAAAGGCTGTAGTTTTAAAGTGGTATAAACTGAGGGCACAAGACTGTCTGGCCAATCACTGGCTGTAGGTCCATTCCTGAGAGAATTCAGACTGAGAGGTACTGCATTTAAATTTAAACTTTTTAATACAGTCTTTTGTCAGGAACAGTACTGGTAAATAAGGCAATGAAGGCCTATTTGAGGAAGACAAATGATAGAAAAAGCAAGAGAAAGATTGATTCACAAGAGTGGTATTTCTTTTCTTTCATCAGGAAATAACAGGATTCTGTCATCATGTGAAAAGCTACTCACCTCACAGTAAGGCAGGATTTGTTTCCTTTCATTACTGTGCATCTCATCCATTTCTCCACTCCTAGTACAGTTAAGCTTTCTGTTTCCTGTTGAGCACATCCTTATTTTTCCACCTCAGAGAAATTTTGTAGCATATGGTCTATTAGGTGTAGACGTGCAAATGCTTACATAACTTAACGCTTGCTGGAGTACAAAGACCTAAGTATACAACAGATGTACCAATGAACACATGGACGAACGTGCTGTGGGTACAAAATGACGATGATACTACTCAGAATCACATTTATTCTGCTTCTCCTGTGGAGTACACCTGTTTTCTGCTGGCAATACATGTGGTTCCCGCCAGCAAGGCTTCTTCATGCAAAACAGAGGTTAGATATTCTTTACCCTATTATTGCACTGTGATTCCTCCTCCTATATCTCATTTGCACAGAGCATCTACATGTTTGTCTAGGTGTTTCCTTAACATATTCAAGACAAATCCCCAAAGGACCTGAATGTGATACATAAAGATGCAAACAAATAAGTCTAGATGAGTAAACACAAGCGCACCTGTGGGTTCTCAACAGGTTTTAAACAAATTCCCAGAAAGATGATTAAAAGTTATGACACCTTTAGTTGTAAGAAAGTGAGTCGTATTTGTTAATCCCTTCTGGCAGTCCGCTATCCCTTTAAAGGGTTCCATGTTACTTATGTCATGAAGGGAACTTCCCCAAAGGAAGCTCAACTGTGGTCTTCTGCCAGATGGAGCTGTTCCAGGGGGCAGATATTAGCTCCTGGCTCCTGCGCCTTTACACTGTGTAGGTAGTGCAAAGGTGATGGAGCTACTCACATCCAGCTGGTAATTAACTGAGGAGTCTTCATGTGGGATAATTCTGCTATGAAGGAGTTACTCCATCTGCTTTTCCCTCTGACGCAGGTATGTGGGCATGTTCAAGGTAATCTGAGTGCAGAGCTTGGTATTCTGGGCTCCAGCAGTCTGAAGGGGGATCTTTAGGGGACTGAAACTTATACAAAAGGTTAGACTGGTAGAGAAATGAAAATAGGCCATGAAGCAGAATGTCCAGGCAAGCAGTTGCAAAGCTCTCTTGAATATTTATTAGAATAAAAATTACTTGTTTCATGGCCTGGGAAACCAAGTGACCTTTCACTTCTTTACCCAGCTCTACAGCTTCAGGTTCCATAGTATGTCTTCCATAGCCCTCCCATCCCAGTACTCCTCCACACCCAACACATGGACCTGCTTCTGCAGCACTCCCATCCTTCCCTCACTGGGGTTGTATCTTGTGTGTTCAGTGTGATTTGACATCTTTGAGACTGAAATCTGTGTCAAAACTGGTTCACAAGTTCTCAGGGAGCAGAGGCTGACAATGCAAATGCAAGAGCATGATTTCCTTGGGATATCTTACCTGCATGAAATCAGGAACCTTTCTTGTTGACTGCAGTTACCTCGAAGACAAAGTGACAGAAAGCAGCCTCGGAGGCAGTAGTGGGTCTTTTATGCGCAAACGTTTCCTATTTAGCATCCTCAATGGTTTTGCCACCAACAGTTTAATCACCTTACAAAGCCATGGATCCCTCTGACAGTAAAGGACACTACCTAGAATTACCTCATCTGCTTCTTCCTGTGGCTATATTGTCAGACATTATCAGCAAATATTTGCTTGTTATAGACTGTCATTGGGGGAAAAAACATGCCAGTCTTCCTGCCTTCCAGGTAACTAAATGCTTTGTTGTTTATCCAGCAAAGACCGTCTTGTTCAAATTTTTCTTTCTGTGTATCTTGCTCATCCAGACAGGCCAAGAAGTGACAAGCGACAAGCTGCACCCACAAGCACAAGTAATTCTGAGTATATAAAGGAGTAAAACCTTTGTATTTCAAATGGCATGAGTTTGTTTTCTCATTGTTCCCATCTGCTTCTACCCATCTCATGGTTTATACAGAGGGTAGAGTAGGATGAACATTTCTGACAATGAAAACCCGTATTGTTCCTAAAAGAATATAAACTCTGCTGTATTTTTAGAAAATGAGGGATTTTGGAGAAGGAAAATTCCATGCATTTCAATCACACTTTCTCAGGTTCAGGATAAAATGATAAAAAGGTTCTACCTAATGTTTTAAGCTTGAAGCACAAATTCACTTTGAAAATATTAAGAAACATTTTATAGTTTCGAGAAAACATCAAACTTGAAAACACCTATATTTCTCCTATTTTATTTCCTTATTCTTTTGTATTGCACTACAGAAAAATGGAAGCCTTTATTTTATTTGGTTTAGGGTAAAGAGAAATGTAGGAGTTCCAATTGAAATGCAGACAGTACCTGCCAACTTTCATGCCTCTCTCCTGAAAAGCACAGAAGGATCACAGGCTGAGACAGCCATGTAAAGTTGTAATACAATGTTAAACATAAATTACTAGAAAACAAGATTTTCAGTAATGTGTCTAATGAGTGGTTTAAGCATAATTGTGAACTATAGCAATAATAAATCATACAAGAAATACCAGTTCTTAATTAATGACCCATTATTTTGGTAAAAGTGCAGCTGCTTTATACCTTAGGTGTATATAATTAAGTGTATCATAAAGTATGGTTACATTTTTCTAATTGCTGAGCACTGTAAATGAGCCTCCATGGCTAGGTGCTATTTTACTTTTCCTGTTCAAATTTAAATTTCTTTTTTAAGCTGCAGACTAAGCAGGCTTACTCTTAAACAAGAGAAACTTCTTTTACGTTCATATATATGAGAAATAAACAAGTGAGAGTTTGAAGTAATTCTTATAATCAATATTAACATGAGTCATGCAGAAAAGTTCCTGAGTCTGTTACACAGTTCCTCTAAACACAGTGTGTTAAAAAAGCATCTTTGACTGCATTTCAACCTCAAAGTCATTAACTGAAAGACAAATTATTTTGTTTCAGTCCTTAACAACTAAGAACTAAAATTTTATTTGAAAGTGTTTTGTATTGGCTTAAATAGTGATGGTGTTTTCTCAAAAACATGAAAATGCATGTTGTGCCTTTCTCCCATATAGGCTTAGCTTTCTCATGCTGTAATTCACGGCAACATATAAGCCTTTATTTCTTTTCCTATACAGGGAGTCTTGTAACTCAGAGTGTTTTCCTGTTGTGACTGAGAAGATGAGGAATTATAAAAGACTAACACTACAATTTAACGCTTCAGAGAAACAGTGTATATCATTACTCCTCTGTAGCCAAGCACACTAATTAATATTTATTGCAGCTGTCAAACCAGTAGCCATGGTCAATCCATTGCTGCAGCAGTTCAATGGGAGGCTGGGCACCATATTTCTCCTTGGCAGGCATGTTTAGGTCATCAAGAAAGACAAAAGCCCTTTTCCCCAGTGGAGCACTGTAAACCCTCTTCTTTCTCCTGCAAAATTAAACCATTAATTTTATTCATGTTAATTTTCATCTAACTTTGAAAAAGCAGAAAAAGAGAGAGAGAGAGGAAGAAGAAAAGAAGCTAAGAAAGAAGGAAGGGAAATCACACGCTTTCAGGGGAGCCTGCCTGACATTATTATTAGAACCAGTTCTTTTGCAATCTATGACCTTTTATTTTTCTCAGATGTGCCGTAAAGGTCACAGAAACATGGGGAGGACATAGTTATAAATCCACATGGAGTTTAATCAAAGGTGGCACGTTGTTCTGAAGTAAACAAGCTAATAAAACTATTCTAGTTTAAACTAAGAAAAAAAGAGGAAAAGAAAAAGCCTTTGTATAAGACTGTCAACAAAACTCTGAAGAACTTGAATGGATCAATGGAATAAATTAGGCAAGAAGGATTATAATAAGCGAATTTTGGTGTTGCACCTACAGTAGGCTCTTTGGTACGCTGAGTAAAACACTTTTATTTCCAGTTCTGCAGCTCGATCCAAAGCAGGTTGAGGTGCACAGTGTGCTGCTGGGGAGATGCATTCACTTCGGCTCATTACAAGACAAAAAGAACTTGAACTAAAGGCAGCTACAGAGCAGACTGCTTCAGTTCTGCCAGCCTGTATCCTGATTACACCATGAACACTTGGAACACTGTGAAGTAACAACACAAAGGGAAGAGAGCTGAGATATGACGCCCTGTATTTCTGCATGGAGTATGACAATAAATTTTAATTGCCAGCCTGGCTGGGGTGTCAGAGAAAGGATAGTAGTGTGCTCCACTGTGGGTACTATGTAAGCTAAGGAGTCAAATGTAAAATATCAGTTCTACTTTTACTCAAACTGGACTTGTTGTGCCAGTTCCTGGGCAAATGTCTAACATACTAAGGCACATGAGGGTCTGGCAATGCAAGGACAGGAGGCAGTGTTGAAATACCAGCTATCAAGAGAGAAAGTGGTGAAGTAACCTGAAAACCTACTGGCTAGAAGAGGAGTAAAGCATTTGCTTGTTTTGGAGAAGATGAAACCCAGTCCTGCATGAGTCCTTGTAAACACTGAATCAGATGCCAAGACTTACAGAATACATTATAAAATGGTCAGTGAATGGATGTTTTAATGTTATAGATGCATCTTAGTAGCATCATGCTTCTTCCTGCAAAACGCCGTGAGCTGGGTTTTCAGTAGATATATAATACTCAGAGAAACAGATAAATGCTTGGAAAATCTTGCTGGCTGTCTAAATAACTCTTTGAAATAAGAAGTGGCTGTCAAACCTACTAAGGTACATTTGAAAATCACTTTAGCAGTTACATGATTCAACAGATGTCTACATACCTTAGGAAATACAAACCTCTATGGTTAGATATACAAGGACAGATGTATACATATTTTGTCTCTTACACTAAGACTTGTTAGTCAGATGGGTCTGGATCCACTGGGAAGATTTAGGTCATGCCACACAACTTTTAGGCCCTCTGCCTTCTTAAGGAAACTACTGTCCCAAGCTGGATGCTTGAGGCTTCTCCATACTATGAGAAAAACAGGTTCAGACCAACCATGTGCCAAAGCTTCTATACAAGAACCTTATTTTCCAGGAGACTGCAAGTATCAGAGCAAGGCAAAATCCCACTTTCTAAAGGAGAATTAGGCACCTCTCTGCTCTCATTCCTCATCAGTCCACCTAATGGCCTGTTGCTTAATACAAGAAACAGGAACTGTGCCAACCCCAGGAAAATGCCTTGAGTAGGCATTTCTCAGCTTTCCTGAGAAATGGCATAAAACCCTGCCCAGGGTGAGGGGTGGCCTGAGCCTGGGTCCCCAGCTCCCAGCAGGGAAGTGGGGGCAGTCTGGGAGCCAGAGTCAGTGCAGGGGAGGCAGGCTGCAAATGCTGGGGGTGCTGAAACGAGCACTAAGTGCCGGCGTCTGTCTTTTGAGCTTAACCTATATTTCTTGGCTCTTTAATTCCTCCACAGGGTTTATTGCGCAAGGCTGGTGAAATGTGTCAAGAACTACACTGTGATCTGACTGTGGAAAGAAGCCATTTTCCCTGTGCAAATAATTATAGAACTAATTCTATGGTCTTTTGTCAGCTGTCTTGCCTCTCCCTTAAATGCTGTTGGATGGTTGTAGTGCCATAAAATGGGTTCAAAATAATACTTGAAATTAATACAGTTTGATTTAGATGACCATTTATTTTATAGCCCTAGTTAAAATGTCAGGTAGATTTAACAGAAGATAAACTTTGTATTTGGCCCTTTATGCTAGAATAATTCCAGCAGCTTAAAGCCGTGTTTTGAGGGCCTAGAGTTAACAGTATTTTCCATTTTTCCCTGACAAATAGACTGTAAGTTAGCCATCAGTTAATTAATGACAGATAGAGGTGATATATCAGATAATACTTGGTATCAGAAAGTCACAGGAATTGTATGCAGAAAAGACTTCTATGTTATTCATGTCCCTACCAATATGGAGCTGTTTTGTATTCTATATATCTCTACAGTTCATTTTACATGACCTAAGAAATGATGCCTTCATTGTTTCTCTTGGAGTCTATTCATTAACAGGAGTTATTTTCCAATATGCAGCTTAAACGTTCATTACCTTATTATGCTTCACAATGAACTGAATTCAGTGCTTTCAGCATATAGTCATAATTTTTACCTATCAGATGGAAGTGTACTCTACCATATGAAAACGTCAGAATTATCATACAGCTACTGCCTGATAAAACATTACTCAGATCCTGTAATGTTTTCAAAGCTTGAACTATTAATAATTTAACATAATTAATTCAAAACACTTCACTCAATGTGAACCAGAGAGACATGATGGGGAAATGATGCATATTCCATCTTTCAAGGGTGGAATTAAATATGGAAAACAAGGAAAAGATAAAGAACTGCCAACACTTACTTGGAGTGTAATTCACCTGTTTTGAACTTGCTATAAATTTCATGTTTCTAAGACTTTCAACTAACTTCACAGGCATAAATAACAAAACCCTTTCCCCTATCACAAGCAAACAATTTAACATGGTTAGAGCTGTTTGTCAGGCATAAGAAGAAAAGAAACAAATTAACAAATGAGGGAGATTTTTCTGTAAAAGGAAGTAACAATTAAGAAAACGAACATTCTTGTAGAAAATCCTTTAAAATGCAATACACAGAGATTCCTTCCTCTTTTTGTTAATGCTTATCAACAAAGAGTGTTGTATTGCTAATGCTTTTCCTTGATTAAACCTTCTTTAAAAGCCCATTGTTGTTGCTCTTTTCATGACAGAGTTGTTTTTTTAAATTTTATTTGTTTAAATCAAGGGTGGACCCAACCTTTGTTTTCCTGGTTGGAAATTCTTGCTGTTAGAAAGAACTGCAGGTGCTAAATTATGGCACAATACATAGCAGCTGCAGAAGTGCACCTGGAAAAAATTAGGCTAGTAATGAAAATTTCACCTGAAAAGTGCCAAATTGGAAGTCTCAGAGATTGAATGCTTCCATTAAGCCACCACTCAGGAACAAACCAAGTGATAAATACTGAAACTTTCTCTCTTCTTTACTTTGACCATGAGGACTTATTTCAGACGTATTTTCCTCTCTGTTTGGGGAAAGAAGGGAAGAACACAGAGAAAACATGTTCATCTCTCATCTCAAATCCCTAGCCAACTTCCACTGCCAGTAGAGGTACCAATTAGTACTAATTGTAGTAGACACTAATAGTGTAGACACCTGTCACTATCTATTGAGCTGGGACCATCAGTAAATTCACAAAGGCCACCAAAAAAACCATCTGGAATAATAATGATCATCATTTTGGTACCAATCCGGTCTGAAATTAAACTGTTGATTCAGAGGTGAAAAGTTGAGCAATGTTTCTTTGAAGGTACTATAATCTAATAAAAGTAATGCACATATATATATATATATATATATATATAGTTTTTTATTGCAGAAAAGCACAAAAAATGAGACAGAACTGGTTACCATAGCAACAGTGCTTCCTGCACTGCATGGACCAATGATCCTCACTATTTTTGAGCATTACAATGGATTCATGCTTTATAAAAAGAAGCAAAATACTGTCCCCACCCCTCACACCCCCCAACAGTGGCAGGACCTGTGTGGGTAAAATGATGAACCCCAGTCTGTCCTAATCCCCTCCACTGCTGAGATGTACATCACTCATGTCCACACAGGGCAATGTTCAGGTTCTACTATTTCATGTGTAATAATGTCATAATTTTGTATGTAATATGTCACAATGCGATGAAAGGTAGCCACCTTTCATCTTGACAAAAAGCATGCGGAGTCTGTCAGCTTCAGCACAACAAGGGCAGTTCAAGGGCTGAGCCTGAGCGTTGTTTCCAGACCACCTACCGATTATGCGATGTAAGTCATTCCATTAAATGCTCCCTTCCCTCAAAGTGGTTGTGGGAAAGACAAAAACCGTTATGATGTGAATCATGCTAAACCAGCCATTCAGACACAGGACGTGTGCTGCTTGGCTTGAGAATGGGAACCAGCACCTGTTGGTCTTGGGGGAATTTGTAATTCCTGCAGTTATTCTGCAAGCACTCCAGACACACACTGCGAACACTGCTAGACTGATAACAAGCCCATAAAACACTGAATGTTAGAGATTACATGTAAGCATGATAGAGAAAAATTAGATCAATTAAAAATCCCTGCCAGGCTGCGATTAGTTATTATTATTTTTTTAATTCATTGTAATATACACTGTGCATAAGAGAAAAGCTAACAAACATAAATGAGAGGGAAGTTAATAAACACATTAATTTCCATTTTAACTTAGGTCTCTTGCCTGGAATGAATGGAAGTGGTAACTCATGTAGATGAGTTCTGTAGAGTTCATGTAGATATGTTCTAAAGCCTTCTAGATGAGGAAGCCTTGCAGAAATACCAACAGAATGCTATTTGTTCGTGGCTTCTCTTTGGCAAGGGAACTGCCTGAAGTACTGAGAGGAGGCCATCTTTCCTCCTTGTGGAACAGCTGGGCAGCCATGGATTCTCAAGCAGTTTCCTTGCGTTGAAGGAAAAGGGGGACTGGGAATTAGAAGGGTTCCTGCAAGCTGTTTCCTGCTTGAAGCTGAGCACAAAGCAAATACACAGGAATATGGAGAAGCCCTTGGAAAAGCTTTTCCCCAAAGACAGACATGTTTCACTTTCAGTTATCAGAGTGCTTTTTTTGAACTTCTGCATGTTAGGAAATCTGCCACCTAGCTTCTCTTATATTCTAATCTCTCATAAGGCTGTATCTTGGGGCCAGCAAAATACATCAACTCCAGGAGTGCCTGATGGGACCAGAGATGCTCATAAGGATGGTCTCTTTTCTTCATCACTGTCTTGGAAGAAACAAGAAAGGTTTGCATTAACCACTAACTCACCAGGGAGAACTTGGATCTGGAGTTCCCTTCGCTCACCAGAGGGCTGTGAAGACAAGCATGCAAAAGTGCTAGTTTGCTCCTTGCCTTTTGGGCAAGGTGTGATGAAGCAGGTGTGATGAAGTGATGTGCTTAACAGTGCAATCTGCCTATATGCTCTGGTGGAAAACATTGTTGCATGAAACTAAGTTTCCACTCGGGAGCCTGACTGTACATCCTGAAAAGACCCTGTCTGTGACAGAAGTTACTTGGCAAAGTCATCCCTCTTTATTTCAAGAATTAATCAAATGTGGTCCCCAAGGGATGGTGAAAGAACTCAGCAAAGAACTTCAGAGCAGAAGCTGTAATCAAACTATGGAAATTACTCAACCCACATTTGCTCCAGCAGGTGGGTAAATGCAATCTGCTCTGAGTGGGATGAAAAGGTCCACAGAAGATGAAGTTATTTCTCCTGCCCCTGAAGAGCAACCTTCCCCATCTCATGTTCCAAGCCAAAGTATTTTGACTGACACAGAAGAGGGTACGCTGCAGCCCTCAGCTTCCTCTCATTGCCCTTCAGCAGTGAGGATTTGGACAAGTCACAAAGCAAGCAGACACAGGTAAAGAAGTACAGGGTGTCCTTCTTCACTTATTAGTTGAAAGAAGGGAAGACCAATCTTTGTCGTGACAAGTGAAAGAAATCTCATTTTTGAGAGCACACTGTGCATCGTCAGACCCCTTTTTTATTTGACTGCTTAATTCAGTATGTGACTACACATACTAAAGTATGTGTAGTCAGACCTCTGGTGTTCACTTTCAGTCAGGTGTTCACGTTCAGTCAGTTGACAAACTACCTGAAAGTTTGAGTCATTTGATCACATACTTCATGAAGTAATCACTGGCTGAAACATGACGGATCCAGGCTGGGTTCTCCTTTAGCTGATTTCATTGTAGACCAGAAAGCTGCCTTGTGATGAATGTAGCTTAAGTGTCTCTTTGATCAGGCAGTTTGGCAGTGTTTATTACACTGAAGGTATATCATGCACCTCTGTCACAGCCTCCTGCTGCCTCCACTCTGTCTGAAAACCATGACAAACTCTCTCCTCCCTCCTCCTCTGGGGCCACCATCTCCCTCCTCCCTGGTCTCAACTGATGACTGTCCAGATGGACCTGTATTCATTTGGCTTTCTTCATCTTGCTTCAGTATTGCTGTGCCACCGAATGCCCTGTACCCTGTCCAGGCTCACCCTTTGTTCTCATCCTGAGTACGAGCATTGGAGATGTTTTGGTGGGGTTTACCTAGTGCCATGTCCATGCACAGCCTTCTCTTAATAGCTAGACTGAATTTTTCAAATTGTTTCCAACACATCTAACTTTCACAGCACCCACCTCAAGACAAGAGCCACCTACATCACGTGGATCAAGTTGTGTGTTGTGTTATTCCATCATTGGCTTTTACAACATTTGATTGTGTTGATTTCTACATAAAATAAGTAACAAAAATAGTTAAATTAAAAAGTTCATAAAATACAAACAATGACCCTTATTACAAAAATGGTTTCTCTGTTCTTTGCTTTTACAAATCTCCATGATCAGCTGGAAATACAGTTTGATTTTGTTCCCGCTTGTAGACACATACATTAAAGATTTTCTCACTCTGAGTAAATATTTCTGCAATATTCACTATCTGTTTCAGGGTAGGAGGCCAAAGTTACTCTGGGAAATTACATTACAAGTTGTACCACTATGATCCTGCCCTCTAACAAATAATCCCAAATGAACCCAAGCATAATCAGCAAAGAAGTCTCATCTGGTCCATAAAACTATCAAAACAGTGTAGTTGGTGTTTCTCATTCAAAAAAAAAGATAGATTTCTTTCATATAGTTTTGGAACACCATGTTTCAGATTCTTCTGCAGATTTTGGCTCAGAAGCAGATATGAAAAGAGCATGAGAGGCACTTTTTCAAAATATTTAAAAGTTTTTCTAGATGTGTATTACAATTTTCAGAATCTGCATGTTCTCACTCAATTCGTCACCCAAACAGACGGACTTTTCAAATTATTTATATGAACTGGAAAACTGAAATGCTAGTAATCAAAAACTGACAAGTTTTACCATCCCTGTGTTGAACTAGCACTTTGCCAGAATCTGCTCTGATCTTACATATGTACTTTGATGAATTGAAAATGGTTCCCTCCTGAGAATTTTTCTTGTTTGAGAGAATATTCCTATTTTAGTATGGGCTAAAATAATGCAGCTGCCTCAGAGAGTTTATGGTGACTTTGTCAGGATCCGAACTGATCATTTTTGAATGTCTAGTTATTCCAAATCTTCTGCCTAGACTACCTTAACCTTCTTTTTGATGACAGACTTTGAAAACACAACTTACAGGAAAATATAAATATAAAACAAAAATACATGGAGCAAGTGGTTTTATCTTGGCTATCCAGAGATTAAAATGATCCTGACTTGTGAGCCTCTCAGTAAATACCCTCATGGAATTTTCTAGTACTTTTTATTTTCGGTAGTATACATTTCTCCATTCACTGGAGTCTGTCAGTTGTCATAATAACCTTTATTAACCAGTGTGGATAAAAATATATTCTTTATATAGTTGAACTCTATGTTACAGCTGAATCAAATTCTTAGTTTTGTGTGCTCAGAGAAACTGCAATTATTGCAGTAAGTTTTAGCACCGAAAGTATAATCTATAATGTTCTTGAAGACTCTTATTTGCACTGAGCACTATCGGTACTTTCTCTTCATTTTTTGAAGTTTATTTATTTCTGTATTCACTGGTGTGTGATGTTGCCCATGGATCTCATTTCTGGTGCTTGCAAACACAAAGTTCAAAGTTTTGTCTAGGCTGTCTGGCAAACAATGCTCTCTGTATTGAAAGGTGCAGAATACAGTATGAGCTCCCTTTTATCATGCCAATTAATGTTTGACTTGTTTTTCTGCCATGTGATGAATTAAAAATGCATGATTTAGATACTGGAGAGCTAACCATTTTCTAGATATAATCCCCTGGATTCTGCCATTTTTCCAGTTGATCTTTTTGCCCTCCGTGTGTTGGCAAGTCCCATATATAGCCTACTGCTCAGATCTTTCCCTAACAGATGGCTCTCTTTACTAGTTGGGACTCAATCTGGTGATTCCCTTTAATATGCTTTAGACTGAAGATTATCCAGGGACAGGCAGCTGATTCACTCTCCTAAAGCAAAAACTCCTAAGAAGATGAAGTTAAGCAGATGTGCTTTCTGAACTATGTGCTTTTCTATACACCCCATAAATCAGAATATTTGTCAACATCAATTAAAGTGTGGTTTCCCCAGTAATAAACATTACATAGAGAAACAAATCAGCTTTCATTTATTCTGTCAGAAATGGAAGGAGAGCATTTCATAACATTTTGTGGATAATCGCTGTGGAGTAAACTAAGCACAATTATATATTTGATTTTAATTAAAACTCTGGGTACCCTTCAAGTTTCGTTAGGAAGATGACCTGGGTATGATTAGCTGAGGCTTGTGCTGAGAAGTTAATTTGACATACAACATATTTTTCATGAGGTAACAGTCACAGGAAGTTATTTGTAATAGCTATCTTTCCCAGGCCTGTGGGGGCAACAAAAAGTAATGGCTTATCCTGAAGCAGCAACTTCTCCAGTATGCAGCACATCTGCATAACAGTCCCAGTGGTGCTCACAGTAATGTCATTAAGCTGAGAGAATAAAAGAAAGAACCAAAAGATGCAGATAAAGGTGTTTCATTACCCACTGTACACAGAACAACAGTAGAACTCGGTTATAAAATAGTTTCAGGTCACAATAAAAGCAAAACCCACAGAAAATACCTGGGAATGACAATGGAGTTCTGTTTATGAGCACTGGACTTGCTGGAATTGCCAAGCTGGAGACTTAAGCACAAAAGAGCACTAAGAAATCCTGTTTGGTATGAGGGAAGGAGGCTATTATACCTAAAGCTGGTAATGAGAATGCAGTGTTGTTAACTGTTTTCTTTTACAATATTTGACACCAGGATGGTTTGATGCTATGTTGTTTTCTCTTCAAGCTACAGTTTGCCTTTGCAAGAATGTGAGAGCAGAATTCTAATGTGAGAGCAGAATTCTAATGTGAGTATACACTGGGAAAAACGGCCTCGCTGCTCTGCTTTGTCTTTTTCAATCTCTTACACCTTACTGGAAGGTCATTTCATTTATTACACACAGAAAAGGGCAGGATCCACGCTTAAAACTTGGTACGTACTCGTATATCAAAGTGGCACTTATTTTGTTCTCCCCTATGTGGCTTACCTTCCTGCCCTCATCGCTGCTATAGGTGCATGTGTCTGGCTAGAGAGAGGTCAAAATGATCTCACTGCACGCACTCCTCCTTTTCACCCTTACAAAGGAGTTACCTTAACTTGGGGTATTGGTGGCAGAATTGTTCTGCTGTTCCACAGGACATTTTCTAACCTAAGCAGCTATCCATCTGCATGAGAAAGCTACAAGGAACATGTGCTCCATGCAGCAGGTTCACAAAGCAATTTCATCTATTCACAGCTGGCTTATTAAGGGAGTCTAGCAAATGACCGTATCATTGAACCATTATGTTTCCTGCCATTTTCCTTTTGAACATAGCTTTGAAAATGCAACCAATATAAGCTAATAGAAACCAATTGCTGGGGTTGATAGGTTGTCACTTATGTTTCCTGAAAACCAGAAGTTATTCACAGTCCCCTCTACTGGGGTCCAGACTGTGCTTTGAGCAACCATGGCTGCAATTACCTCATTTTCTGTGCCCGTCAGTGCTGCATGCAGTGCCATGTCTGCACTGCCTGCCCCAGTGTGTGGGCTGGCAGCTCTCCTCCCAGCTCAGCCTGGCCACAGCACAGCTACCAAACTCCTGAGCAGCCAGTGGTAGGGTACTGTACTGGGCTCTGGTACAGCAGGTCAAGGTGTGGAAGTGCAGAGGACTGAAATAAAAAAACCTCTTAGGTAATGCTGTACTTTTATATGAACTCTGTGGTCGAGGTTGAACCACTCAGATTTCCTCTCTCATTGCTTCTGGATTAAGACTGACAATGCTTTTGCACCATGCTGGGTATATTGTGTGCAGCAACACTTTGCTAGGCAGCACACAGACGGACAGGTAAAGTTAACCCATCTCCTGCGAGAGCCTAAATTATGAACTGCCAAAGCAGCTAAAGAGTGGGAGGGGAAGCCAGAGAGGTGGTATGATGTCCCAGTGTCAAAATTACAATTCTGGAGCAAAATAGTTAACAGCATCCCTGGCTGCCTGTGATTCACTCCAGGGCCCCTTCCAGCAGGATGCTGCGGTGAGCAGCATAGGTGCATAAGACCCACTATCCTTTAGTGAGGATGTCTGTAACATTTATAGAAACCCATGGCCAAATACACAAAATACATCAGTGCATAGGGAGCTAAAAACATCCTTTTCATTTTAATGAGAAGCCTTTGAAGCCTTTTAAAGCTACTGATTGAAGAGCAAGCAGTTGAACAGTGCTTCCACAGTAAAATATGGCCTTTCCCCTGGATTTCCCACCTGTTTTTGTTAAAAAACCAAATTAGTTCTGTTTGGAGTGTGTCCTGAAGCACTGTTGCTCTAATCAGCCCTCTTCCTGACCAGAAGCTGGCTCTGGGCCTGGCTGTACATTACCAATGGGCTGGAATTAGACATTCTTGCAATGGACAAACCTTTTCAGTAGTGCATCACCTCTGCACAAATAACATACCAGGGGACCTTGTTGTGCCCTTTAGATGCAGAGCTCAAGGCTGCCATAGAAAAGGGGAAAGGGAAGAATCAGAGAACAGAAAATTCCAAAGACGATTTAATTACCACAGAAGTTTTGTGGCTCCAGAGATGTGCACTGTATACACCTGAGGGTACACAATTAAGCTGTAAATTAACCACAGTTTGACCTGTACAATATTGGTAGCTGTCCTTACAGATTGGTTTTACTGCAGCCCAAATTCACAGCCTAAAAGGTTAAATATATAATACTTCATTTTCTCAATAATCCATTTTTCCTGTTTTCAGCAGTAGGAAGAAGGTGAGCATAGAGCTAATTAAAATACATTTGTTGAAAAGGTCATGCAGTGAGCTACAGTTCAGCTGAATAGAAGGATTACAATCCTATTCACACAATCTGGTGACAAACATACTGAAAATGGAGCCCAAGATACAATTAAACTGTTTTGTGTCACAGAATGGAAAATGGCTTAACTGGTGTTCAGGTTCTCACCCCCCACCCCCTCCCCCCCCAAAAAAAAACAAAACAAAAAACCCCCACAAAACAACTCCCAATCCCTAGTGTTCCCAGCATGCTCTGGTACAGTGGTAATGGGCTATGACCATGCTTTTCCTGAGGGATTCAAGGAGTCAGCTGCTCTAATTCTATTCAAGTGCATTCTGAGCGTCTCATTCAGGTCCCTGCAAAAATACTAGTTTACTTTACAGAAATTGTAGAGTGCAGTCACATATTAGTTACTACTGCCTCCTGGCAAATAACTAAGCAATTAACATCTATGCTCTGTTTGAAACCACTGATCATCTCCTTTATCCTGGAGAAAACTTACAACAAATAAAGTTGTTTGTGCCTACATATAAATATTCTTCTGCAGAGTCTGATCTCAGTTCAGGAGTCTGATATTTGACTTTATCAAAGACGGGAACTGTTTTATATTTAGATTTTACCACCCACCAGAGGAATCTAAAGGTATCTCCTCTGCATGAAGGTATAAAAAAAGAAGTTGTGAACATCTCATTTTTCATGCTACTCACTGCTCTGAGTCAGACACCTCCATGACTCCATAGACTGAAGAAGATTTTTATGCCAAGGATAGTTGAACATTAAAGAGAAAAAGATTACATTCATCAGCCTCTCACATTACCCAGAAGAGGTTTGAAAAGCCACATACTTGTGCTGCTTGTGATCATTATTCACTCTGGGGCTCTTTGTTGAAGTGCTAGCTCCCCATCCTAGTCAAATTTTACCACTAGGGCTCCTGCAGGAACTGAAGTTGCTCAGCAGTTCACAGAGCCTCTACAGGGGTGGGACCTATGAGGTGATGTGGTAGGATTGTATGATCCATGCATTCCTAATAGTAATTGTGTAGCAGGCAAAAAGATGTAATTAGCATTTGCACTAGAGGGAAGACTTTTCCATGCATGGGAATGCAGAACATCAGCAGAAACAATAATAAAGTGAGAACATGGTACCTACTTGATTACACTCAGAGGTAAAAATGCAAGTAGGCAGACAGCAGTTAGCCACAGATAGTGTAATTGCTGAAAATGAAAGGCAGCCAAAAGCAAAATCTATTTATAGGTGTTCAGGTTGAATTATGTGAGATTTAAATTCATTAAGCAACTACAAAGACTGACAGAATATGGAGTTTCAGAAAATCCAATTTAATTCATGAAAACACAGATGGTCGATGACCAAGACTAAAAATTTGATTCAAAATACAAGGGACCGAAACCCAGATCCCACAGCGCTGAACTCTTAACTGTCTCCTTCTGAGATTCCAGATCTCTTATGCAACCTAACAGGTTGCTTGTGTAGGTGATCTTGTACATCATGTCATGAAGGGCAACACCATGCAGAGTTTTGCCCAGCTACCTCTAAAATTTGAAGCAGCCTTGAGAAAGAGGGCAAACTAGCATGAGATAAGGTGCTTCTACACTGCGGTATATAAACAACAGATCCAGATCCAACATGTCACCGTAGAGACTCAGACGGCCATGGAGTGCCCTGTGCAACAACTACACCCTAACGGCATGAACACACAGTGCCAGTTCTCCAGCTGACAGCATCTAGCCTGGTCTCCAACAGCACCACAAAACCATGTGTCACACAAGCATTCCTATATGCAAAATGGGCTCACAAATAGCCAGCATGCTGGGCAGGAAGATGCCTAAAGCTAGTTGACACATGCAGATAATGACAACAGTAACTCTTAAGTTCTGTCCCTCAGGCAGAAGTTGCTACCAGAACTCTCTCTTGAAGATTGACATCTGTACTTTCTTCCTTCCCAAGGCCTAAGCAGGACCTCAATTCCGCTGTCAAAGTAATTTTTCTTACTTATTATCCTCCTTACTCCTCACACAGAGACAGAATCAGGAAGCTGTAGGCTAACATAGAAAAGGATGCTAAGCAGCCCCTATGAACCAGGAAGAGGGGGTTGATGAAACATATTTAAAAATTAAATTTGATTATATTATAGATGCCACAGTTTAAGGAAAAAATGCTCAGTTGTGAGAAGAGGGGCTTGCTTTCCAATACAGTTTAATCTGACAACCCAAACAAGGACTAAAGCGAGGTGTTTGTCACTCCAAGATAACCTCTGAACCAGTACAGACTATAGCATTGTACTCAGTTTACTACATCATGTCTGAACTGGTTCAGTGCATAATGCCACAGCCCCAGAGGCACCTCTGTCGTTTGCTCTGGTCCTGAAGGTTAGAGGACTTCAGAGGGCCCCTTTTGCAAAGCAGAATTGGGCAGTGATCAGTTGACCACTTGATAGATGAGCACAGAAACTACAAGTAAAGTTTGTACACTAAGAGGAAGAGGAACTGTTCTGAAGGAGGACACAGCTGGGCTGGCCTTCCCAGGGAGCCTGATCTGGCTGCTCATGGTCTCCAAAGGCTGTTAAGGCTGGCCTGTAGGTGACTCTTCAAAGGGAAAATTTCCTCTCAGGCTGGAGATTGGTTGCTCATCTCTCAAAACAGGGAAAGTTGATAGGGATCAAACAGAGTCTTTAGGCATTTCCAGAATCAAATGAATAAAATAATTAACTAAACTGAAAATGGAGCAAAAGGAGAAAAAAATTCTGCAAGTAATGCTACAAAAAGCTCTTTTCTTTCTTAGATTATCTACTCTCTTACAGAATATGAGTTCTGACTTCAGATTTATGAGACCACAGCTGGAATTTGTGATTCCCTCATTCTCTCTCATACAGACTTCAGTGTCTAATAAGATTTAAGCTCATACTGCGTGCTTTATCTCAGTGGGCACCCTAATTACAGTCTTACTCCTCTACACAGCTGTTTATTTTCATCAAACTTGTGGAATTTAATATATTCAAGACAGTCATTCCACTTTCAAATCTGGTTGAAAACTAAGTAATGAGCTCAAGATGTACTCACAGAGAATCTGCAGGTAAAACAGATGTATTCTGGATGATCACGTCAGTCTTACTTTCTTAAGAAACCAGGTAAAATCTGCAGTATGTATGAAACTAAGGTACCTCCAAAGGTAGGGCACAATGAAGGGAAGTCTTTAAAGGTATCTTTCGGAATCACGTGCTCAGGTTTGATTAAGTCCCACCAGAAGATCTGTATCTGGGAGATTTTTCTTCATTAAAAACCAATCCAAACCAAGCCAAACAAAACAAAATAAAACTAAACTAAACTAAACTAAACTAAACTAAACTAAACTAAACTAACAAGCACCTCTGAGGAAAGGACTCATTTGTTGTCTTACCACGTTGAACAGAAATCTTCTTCTTTGGACCCACATGACCCTGCATAATGTTAGCTGTACTAATTGTAAACAAAAGTCACACTGTCAAAATAAAAGGGAGATGAATTAACAACAACAGGGTTCATTAAAGCTTGTTAATCTTTAGGAGGATGGGTGCAATATAATTGGAAGAAAGGCTAAGAGCTATGTGGATAAAATATTTCAAGGGAATACATTTCACTTCAAATGACAAAATATAATTAAAAGTGAGCTGTTATATCAACTGTCAAAAGCACAGTTATAACTGTCTTTTTTTTTTTTTTTTCCTTTACATTTTAAATGCAGTGATGTTCTTTAACCAGCTTTCCCAGCCTGTCTGACCTAGTGTGCTCTGCTCTGGTTTTAGCTGCAGGCTCTGTCAGGCTGGTTCTCATTGCTCCAAGGGAGACTGTACCCCTCTTGTATTTTCCACTCTTTTCCTCTTTTGTTTCCCACCCCATGTACTTAACTACTAGGTTATCCTCACAACAACATCTGCTGCAGCTTTCCTTTTTCTCATGGAAACCTACTTTCATTCCCTAGCAAAGTTGATACTTGTTTTGACAACCAGCCACAAAATCTACTGTTTGCAAGTGAGTCTTTCCTGCCTGTAAGCCAGACATGTAGGGATCTGCAGTCTTCTACTTCAGTCCCTGAGTGATCTCTCTGTGTCAAATATCTCAACCTACTCTCCTGGACTCTTTCTATTTTAACTCTTTGCCCCATAGTCCTTGTCTCCTTCTCTGCAACTTTCTAGTCATAATATTTTACCAAATATCAGTTCTAATTCATCTTCCTGTTTGAGATGCCTGAACTTCTACTAAGAGTACTTTTGTGGTTTGAAGATCTTCTCTCTTCTGCTGGGCACAGTAGTCACATGGTTATGGTTTAGGTCCTCTCAGCCACCACAGTGCTCCATTCCCTGGACAACCTCTGCTATCACTGCAGTGCCAGACTCATCTACCAGCCCATACAGAGGTAAACCTGGGAAGTATAAGCTTAAAGACACAACATCTGCACCTACAGCATACACTCACCAAGAGGATTTTGCTTGTCTCCCTTTGCATTATTGCATGCTATCTCATCTCTCAGTTTAATGCTGCTTCTTCTGGTACTGCCTATCTCAGCTAGACAGTCAGCTCCTTGAATCACAACCTTTTATGTGTAAGCTATCTGAACAGCGCACATACACTCAAGGTGTCTCTTCCTTCAAGCATAAGCACATTATATTGCTCTCACAGTCAAAACAGGTGCTTCCCAGGGAGGGAGGAGAGATGGAACAAAATAGCAGCATAAGGTGATTTCCCCACCATATCATTATTTTGAAGTCCTCTGTCATTCTTTTGAGGCCTGGTTTGTAACCAGAGACTGGGTGCTTACACACCCCCGCACCCACACCCACACGCTTGCCTTTGTCTGAATGTACCCACAGAGAGCTGCCAGTGACTGTTGCCACGGTCCTGAGGGCACTCCCAGCACCGGGATCCCAGCCTGAACCCTCAGGGTTCCCCCCACCCTGTCTAGATCCCAGAACCCCATTTCAGGCATCAGTCCCTATCTGAGAAAGCCCACCATAGGGCCAGTCTCCAGCTCCTTACAGGAGCTCAGGGGAACCCTGAGCCTTGACCCTTCCCCACGACCCCTGTGAGACCATCCTGGGGCTTTATCTGAGCTCATATCCTGACACTTGCTCTCAGGCTGGTGGCCTGGCCTGGCCTCAACATGTCCCCAGGAAGGTGCCTGACTGTCAGGGCTGAGGTTGCCCCAGTGACCCCCATCTACTCCTGCTCCTGGCTCAGGTGGTGGGATGTACCTTTGCTGTCCCATGGAGAGACCATAGCCCCCACAGGGTCCTGGCAGTTGTGCCCAAGGCTCCAGCATTTTCTGCAGGCTTTCACAGAGAAAATACTGTGAATGGTTGGATCTCCTCTGCCTGGGTCACCTCCATGTCTCTTCCCACACTGAAATTACCAGAATCTGCCAGATTTTCATATAATATACAGAATTGTCGTGTTTATATTTGTGGAGAGCTATTTGTAGCATACTGGTGCAAAAAAGCCACCCACCCTATTCTTTTGGCACCTCATATTCTCCCGGCTGCCAGGCTTACCACAGTGCCTCCTGGTCATGGCTGCACCAGCACGATGCTTCTGAAGTGTCAGATTCTCTCCTCACACCAGTATCACAGGACACCTCCCATGTTCAGCTAGATGCTGAGTGCTGATTACATTTACTGTAAATAATAATCATGGAGGAATGACTTGATAAGCAATGTATTGTGAGACCACTGTTCTATTAAAACCCTCTGTTCCCACAGCTCTAAGTACCCAGTCTCTCATTACAAACCACACCTCAGGTCCTCAGGGCTCCAGAGCTGAGCATCAACTTACCTCTTTTCCATGCCAGTGGCACTGCTTTACCTCCTTGGCTCAAAGGAACTGCTTGTGGTGGACTTCAGCCTTAGCCAAATGGCCATGGTTCACATGAGTGTCCATGCTAGAACCTAGTGTGAGCTAGACATAAAGATGTACTCTAGACTCTGCTGTGAGATCCAGTGCTGGAAATCAATGGTGGAGATCATGTTTCCCCTAGACATGGTCTTAGCTCCTGCCTCTGACACCATGATCTGAACTAGTTCAGTGCCTCCCAACATTTGTTAAAAATATCATCACATAGGACACCTCAGAACAATCCCAGTGCTTCAAAAACTCTCTAAAGAGCTGGGACCAGCAGTGCACTACTATGGTACCTGCTGGCTGCTTTCACCAGGTATGGAGGTAGTTGTGAGCACAACTGGCTGTAAAATCAGCTGAGATAGGGAAATGAGAGACAAACCTGAAAAAGGGGAAAGAATCAACAACAAATACTCCAGCCATGAGTTTGCATGCTTGTATCCTGTCCCAGTCACCTCTCCCTTCTTAGTAATAACTCCTCACTAACAACTCTGACTTTAGAAATGGGCAGTAGTCTGATTACTTGCATATAAAGTGTCTAGCACCCTGTGCGTACTATATATAAATAATTCATAGTGTTCCTAATAACATGACAATACTATTCACAATTTTCACAGTCGTAGTTTTCATCTTAGCAAAATAGGTAGAGAGAAACCTCATCTGTACTAAATGAAAAAGACATCAAAAAAAGGAAAGTATGAACAGAAACCAAAGGAAGGAAAAGTATCCTTCCTTCCAACATATCTGAATCTCTGACCCAAGAGCTGTAAGACTTCAGTTTCAGGCTCAGGGTTAGAGTGTGAAATGAGTGGGACCAAAACTCTGCCTAAACATGAAGATTTAAGGTGTCCCTGAAAGTTACCCGTTCAATTTACAGGAGAGAAATAGTGTACTATATGAGGTAAATCTTTTAGTTCAGTGATATTTATACTGGCAGCTTAGGCCATCTTCCAGATGAGGTATGTATAATTGTAATAACAAAGATTATTACTGCAGGTTAATTGCATAACTACAAGGGTATACAAGTTGTTTAAGTAACACTGCTGTGAACACAGATCTGCTTGCCCACTATCACTATATTTTAATATGCTTTCTTGTGGTGTGAATTATGATTAATGAATTTCTAGGTGAATGAAATATAATATTGTGATTAAACATAATACATTAAAATGTCTCTACTGGTGTCTCTGTATTAGAAAGAAATTAGGGTGATTTTTTAGTCTAGGTTTGTGTGAGGTATTCTAAAACATATTTTAGCAATAACATATGTGATAATTTTTGAAAATTGGAAGGGATTTCCTCCAAATAAACCTTAACATTGAAACATATGAATAATTAACAGGAAGGAAACCATACTATCCTTTTAAAGTTCTGAACTGTGAGCTTTGTCATGGGTATCTTTGGGGCCTTAATACAGAGGTGTTTTTTTTCATTTGCATTCTTTAAGTCAGACCTTGGTGTATTAAAACAAACCCACCTTATAGCACCAGTTCAACGAAGTGCTTAAATACCATGTATCACCACTGTTGTCATATACATAGCGTTGGATAGGGTTGATTTTCTCACAAGAGCACATGATCATTTCTAGCACACTGGAAAAATGTCTCATGTTAAGAGGCTTATTATTAAGTCTGGCAACAAATTTGACTTAACTCAGTCACAATTAAATATGGAACTATTGACTATAAATAATAGATAAAGAATTCAATTATTTTAAATGCTTAATATTTTTATAAAGAAAATACTTTAATTTTGTATGAAGCCCTGAAGTCTTCTTTGCACCACTGTTTTAATGAAAATATTATTGTTCACTCTATTTTCTGATTAGAAATGTGCAAAAGAAACATACACATCCTGATTTTTTAATGGTTTCTTTTTTCTTTCTGTCTGATTATAAGAACATGAATGGCATTTTCCCTTTAGCTTATTTTTATTTCTATTTTACTTTGGTAGACATAAGCTGCATAAAAACAAAAGCCCAAACAACTGTTGCAGCCTAATTTTTTCTGATTTTGAAAGATTTATATTTCCTATGATGATGTGTTATGTTGCAAGTATAGTTGATGCAGTACATTCTCCTTAAATACTCCATTCAAGTCCTAAAACTCAAAAAGGTGCAAGCCTTCTGCAAGATATTGATGAAAAACTCCACTAAATTGTTTGTGCCACCTTCAATTCCCTGAACAGTGGCCCTTTAATATTTTTTCTAATAGGAATCATAGACCCAGGCAGCAGCATACTAATGAGTCTAAGTCTACCAATTACATTTTGCTCTCCATTTCAGATTAAATGACTGCCTGTCTAGGCACCCATGCACTCCACCCCCTCCCCACACCACGGTGTCCTGCTTTTCAAAAATAGAAATAATAACAATAATAATGTACTGTATCTTTCCAGTTAGCTGCAACTCTATATGCTTTGTTAGGCTAATGATAAAGAAAATGCCTGAATCTCAATGTTATGGTAGCTGCTTCATGAGGATAATCAACTTGCCATGCATCCCTGATGCTTTGCACAGCAGAACAGAAAGATAGGCTTTAAGGAATCAGAAACAGCAAAGTGCAAAGAGAAAATGAAAATAACCCACAGATGAAAGAGCAGAGGAAAGTTGATTCATAAAAACAGTAGAGCTGCTTGGAATTTTCCACTTAATTCTTTTCCTCTGAAGAAGACTTTTTTCCATTACATGACCTTTCCATTATTTTCTTTTAGAAGAAAGTCCTTTTCAGCTTTGTGGCAACCCTTTTCTCCACATTCCTGGTTTAGAAGGCAATTGGGATATCTGCTGTCCACACTCCACTCTCCCTAGCTGCCAGAAAACCAGTGGTTTGGGGTGCTCAACTTCCAGCAACACATGGAAGATTGTTCTCAGTCTCTCCATTTGCCTTCAGATGCAGGTGGACACCCAGGCATGCAAAAACATTACACATCCTTTGAGCTCACATCCTGTACATCAGCAAAAACACAGAGGTTGAAAGAGTCACGTTCCTCTAATGATCTACCCTCTACTTCTGTATGTCTGGCCCCAACAATGTACTTAGTATTTTATTGGTTGTGCCAAAAGCATAGCCACACCAGCCTGAGACTTCTGAAATAACACAGGCTTGCTGTCAACACAGAAATGCTCAGCAGCTCGAGGCTTAGGCTTGTCCTCTTGGGTTTCTGAACAGATTGGAAAGTAAGAGGAGAGTGAGTCTGAAACTACAGGCTACTTTTATGAGAGACAGGGATTGGGTTTATGTAGAGTAGCTGTAGGAAATGTTTGACAGAGACTTGTAGGACATGGTTATAACATTCCAGAATTTGAAATTTACATGCATCCAGGGATACCATGGGTAGGGATAGGGCAGGACTGCAGATAGACAGCCTGATAGCCATAAGATCAGAGGCAAGCTAAAGCCTCTCAGCACCATACACCCACACACCACTGCCTTCAGTGTCTGATCTGCAGGAACTGGAAAGCAAGGGATATTTCTCACAGCTCTTTGCCATGGGTAGTAGCATAGTTCATTCCCTCCATATGAGGAAGATGTTTTGTGCCAGGGGGATGACTATTTAGTCTATGGAATTGTAGTAACCTGCCTGCTCTGGAATTTTAGAAAGAACAGTTTGGGGAGATTTGCTGCACTCATTCTCATAGCACAGCGTGTCACTATAGTCCCCTGAATCCTACCAACACTCACTTTATATGTGGTAGCTAGAAAAACTAGGTTTTGGTTGACAGCTTCACTGTTGGCCTGTGAGTAGTTGAGGTCTGCGTTGACATTTTGCTGATGATTTTTTCCCCTCTGCAGCCAGGGACCAGAGGAACACATTGAGCAAAGAAATACACTCATTTCTTGGTGAGATACTTATCTATTGCTCTGCACAGGAGGAGAACAGAGCTGGGGCCATTCTGAAAAATCCTCCTTGCCTCTAAGTGCCATGGCCTTGCATGGCCCTTATCTCAGCTGCAAAGCCCTGTTTATTGTTAATTAATTTCTTCCAAGGATAACACATTTCCCTTCCTTACTTTTTTCTCTGTCTCACCAGAGGTGGACTCCTGTGCTGTGCCAAACTCCTTTGCTCTGCTTTCAAAGCAGGAAGAAAACCACCTCTCTTGAGCCTGATAGCTCATGAGTGAAGAGAAAAATGGGATACTGACAACGTGTTGGCATGATTCCTGACAAATGGATGAAGCAGACCTCAAATTGGCTAAAATTAATGAAGAAGGATGGCTGACCTATACTGTAAAGCATTCCAGGATGGCTTAATGATGATGAGGAATGGTAATAATCTTGCTGCCTCAACCATGTTTTTCTCGCCTTGTCCTGAGGTCCTGAAACATTGAAAGATGGCATAGGAAGGATGATTCTTTGTGTCAGTTCTTTTCTAAGGCTGGTTATATGTTCCCAAACTCCTTGCTGACTATTGTACAAATGTGTTGTCTGGTCAGAAAGGGCCAGGTACCCAGTTTCATCCCTGTCTAATTCTCATATGGCCAATATGCTTAGAGGATTCCTGGGCCACCTTCTAGGATAGATTTGCACAAAGACTTTGATTACCTTCTCTTCACAGGCTCCATAATGACAGCAGAATTCACCCAGCTGAAACACAGGAGGGTGCATGATTACCCTACTGAAATGAATGGCAAAACTCCACATGTGGGAGCCATGGGTGAGTTTTAGAGAAATCACTGTTAGGTTACAAGTCACTAAATGACTCCCACTGGCTTTGAATCAAGCACATACACTGTAAGAGAACTGAGGGAGTTAACCCACACTGCAGTTTTTAATTTTTCCTGGTAGGCACAATTGAAAAAATAAATCTCACTGCAAAGCATAAAAATGACATGTATTCTGTCTGTCCCTTTGGAGTTCAACCACATAAACTGCTGAACTGGCACAACTACAGGAGTGGAAAGACCTCACAGGGGAGGGGTAGGGATGGAGGCTTGGTGGTTTGCATTGGAAGTTTTCTAGGGCAGATCTGTGCCTGTGGAGGAATACTGTTCCATTGGAGAAGACTGCCTTTTACAGTTCTCCATTCATCATGTTCATCCTCCCCTCTCTCCAGAGTGCCAAATGTCAATTCCTGCATTTTGACACCTATGGAGAGGCACAACCACAAGACCTTCAAAAGAATAAGCAAAAGAAGAAGGGATTGTTGCAGTTTGTCTTTATCCAGTGGGATTAGGATTTCACCTAGCAAGTCTGTTTCATTGACATTTACCATATTCAGATGCTCTTTACATTTCATTCCATTCAAATCTACTAGTGTCAACTTCCAGCAAGAAGTGTAGCACCAGCTGCAGCCCTCAACGTGATTAGCTCTACTGCAGAAACAATCTTATTCTCTGGTAAAGTCTTATTCAACTGCATTAATAACGTACCTGGAGGAAGAGTTATTTGCCAAGAAAGGTTAATTGACAAACACAGAATATTCTAAGTTGGAAGGGACTCACAAGGATCATCAAGTCCAACTCTTAAGCCCATAAGGGGATGAAACCCATAACCTTGGTGTTATTAGCACCCTTCTCTAACCAACTGAGCTAAACCCAGGGTCAATCAGAGAGTCCAACTAATATGGAAAGGCGAGAAACCAAATATAACTAAATTGTCCAAGCACCACATACAAGTGAACCACCCAGAAGTACCAGAAACCCCTGAACACCAAGGATGGAAAAGAGTTGATTAAAGTGGTGTCACAGGTAAAAGCAGGAGCAATAGTATGATCATCTTTTCAGAAATGTTACGTTCATAGCTAAGTATAAAGCCAAGCTTTGATACTAATAGGAGAGTAGTTTTTCAGTAAGCCATTAAGTCCTGCCTCCTGAGACCTTAGACCTAGACTCAGAAAGTACCTTAAAAGCCAGGGACAAAGCTGCCGCAGCCTCCAGTATGGAAAAGATGACCCAATACATCTTTTTTGTTCATAATTTCTATAATTCTTGAAGCTTTAATATTTGGAAAATAAAATTAATTTCTGTTCACTGAATGTTGCCACTGTCTTTTGCTTTGTGAAAGTAGAAACCTCTCCCCAAAAAGTTTCAGCTGCCCTTTATTGCAGTCTTTCATCACTGTCACATCTTCGTCTTCAGGCTATCTGCACCAGAAAAAAATTGTTTAGGAACTAAGATTAATAACAGGTTTATTGGAATGGGTGAAAATGCAGTAGGATGCATGATTTTTAGCCTCTAGCTGTTAATGCAGCATCTTACATATGTTGGTATTCTTTGCCTTTACAAGAATACTGTTTCTGCTGATACTGGAAATGTGGCATGTTCACAACGCTGCTCTGAGAAGACAAGTAATTGTTGACCAGTTGCTATTAATAAACAAAGACTTGGAGTATAGCAGTCCTTTCTAAGAAGGACATTTTTTCCAATTTGTCTAACTTACCTTTTTTATTTTTTTTCCCCCCAGTTCTCTTGAAAATGCAGTGTCATTTTTAAAATGAATTAAGGTTGAAATTAAGTAGAACAGTAAAAGAAACAGTGGGAACAGAAAGGAATTTTTTATTAAAACAGGAATGACTGAAGTTAGATATATTACTGTGGAAGAAAGCTGCACTGTCTGTAACAATGGACTAGCACTTCTCAGGAACTCAGAGAAAAATCAGAATTTCAACAGGACTCAGTAGGGCCAGAAAGGTGACACAAAGGAAAGCTGGACAACCAACTGTGAACAAATTCCCTGAATATTTTCTCCTTCCCTCTCTTACCCCCTTGGTGACAACAAATCGTTGTCCTACCTGTTTACTCGTTCTTGAGTATTGTGTGCTAAGTAGTTAGTCCAAATTTCACAGAGTGAAATTTGTTCCATTGGGAAATAATTGCTCTGTTGGGGGTGAGGAAGGGGAATTTTTTTATTACATATCTTGGAAAATGAGATGTGTTTGGATCATTAAGCCATTCTTTTCTCTCTAGATAAAATCAGATCAGAGGGCACTGAAGACATGACAGCAACAGTAGTAAAGATAGATGGACATATACAGAGATAAGATGGATAGACAGATATGACAGATGCTGATAACAGGGTTTTAATATATGAGGTAGAAGACATCTCAGAATCTACAAGCTTTCTCTGGCCAGATGTGGAAACTGTTTTCTGGAATGTTACATTTGCTGTTAAGAGTTCTGTAAAAGCATTAAAGCAATTTGATGTATATGATTTATAATAACTATAAAGAAGTTATCATCCTGTAAATGGAAAAATGGAAAGGCTCGGAGGGGCAGAAAATCATGGGACAATGAAAATAATTTGAAAAATAGTATCCTCAAGTAATATAGACACTTTCTCACAGGTATCTCCAGAGAAGAAACTTCTTACTGAAATACACAGCAATCTTATATCTAGTATCTAGTCCCTGTAACCGATTACATCATCTGCTATATTTAGAATACCTCCAGTGTAACCATGGAAACTGCTTTTGTTTAAACTCACATTATTCCATTCAACATTAGTTGACAGCACAGTAATACTTTCGGAAGCTCACAAAACAATTAATCTATCACTGTTATTATATGTCTGTATATATAGCAACATGGTTTTTGTCTTTTCTTGAGAATGCATTATGCATACCCAGAGGTGTCAGATTTCTGACAAAGACTACAAAGAGTCAGATTCATGACAGCGGAGTGCACATACAAGACTCCAGGAGAATTCACAGTACATCTCTGTACTTTGCTTTGGACCAGCTACCTAACGAAAGGACTCATGCTGTCACACTGCATGCACATCTCTGTGTGTCTGTCTTGCACATGCACCTTTTGAATCCAGTTTCAACCAAACTGGACAAAGACAGGAAAAAAAAATAAAAAGATGGAGGCTTTTAATCTCCCACCAGGTTTGCAAGGCTAAGCAGCTATGCAGAAGAAAGTCTTACCAGTGATGCCACTGAAAGACTAAAAAATGCAATCTTTGGTAGATGTAGGAAAATCTACAAAAAAGAGCCTCTGTGAATTCTGCAAGTCATGGAATACTTGTAATATCATCATATTAGAATCCAAGTAAAAATTATACCTATGCATTGCATTGCGGAAATGAAAAAAATAATTTCTATTGCTCCTCTATAAAAAGGCAACTTTTCAGAGGTCATTAAGAAATCACAAACAAGTATCAGAACTTCAAACAGAAATCCTGGACAGCAATTTAAAAAGCCCAAAACATTTAGAAGCAGAAGTCCCAGACTCAGACTTCCAAACTGGACTCAGGGAGTTACAATAATTGCGAAATGAAATTGCTTTAAATTTATACAAGTGATTATCTGAGATTGAAATGTAAATAGAGAACAAATGTACTAGAGGACAAAATACTACAAGATAAGTACAAATGCCCAGTTTTCACAGTACAGGAATGTTAGCATGAGGCTCCAGGTGCATCTGTACTCTGAAATACAAACTGGAATGAGGCAGCTACATTTGCAGACTACAGTTGATTGCAAATAATTTCAGAAGGATCTACTGCTATTATGTGGCTGAGTGACAAAATGGCAAATGATATACTATGGTAATAAATATGAAACAGAGTATGTGTGTGGAAAATAACCTCAATTATACAGGGACGAGCTCTAATTTAGCAGTTGTTACTCAGAAAAAAATACTGGATTTGCTGGCACCTCAGCACAGTGATGGGTAAAAAAGGCAAATCAGATATTCAGAGTTATTGGAAAAGTTATCAGGGCAAAATGGAAAAGACTTTATGTCACACATTTTTATGACTCATGTAATTTTAGTCACCTCAGAACTGGTGTGAGAGAACTGGCTAACACAAGGAGGAAGAAGAAAACAGAGAGCCAGGCTGTGGCATTCTTTCAAGAAGAGAAGACTAGGTGAGAATTCCTTAGCCCAGAAGACAGCCAGCTGAGGGGTAGTAAGATTAAAGCCTACAGATACAGGAATTGTATGGAGAAGATGAAGGGGGAGTGACCTGCTTCACACTGGGGAGAAGATGAAACAGGAAGAAGGGAAATGGCCTTGACCTCAGCTTCTACTTCATTTAAGAGTCCTGCCAGTGGTGCATCTTTTACATCTGTCCCAAATCTTGTATCCTGCCTCTGACTGGTGCTCCCCAAGAATTCACTGTCACATAAAGAGACCGTGGGAAAGCAGAGGAGTATTGCAGAAACATGCAAGAGAGTTTTCTAGCAACTACATATTTAATTGAACAAAACTCACCGAAGACTTTGCTTTTAATCCATTAGAGCTTCTTGGGTAGCTTACTGTCTCTAGCACTATCCCAATGAGTGGCACAACACATGCTTTGAAAAGACTGCAATTTTTCAGCCTTTTCATCTTTTTTCTCAATAACAGCAGATTAAACTTGGTGTTGGCTACACCTACAATTACCAAGTTGGGTCATGAAAACAGACCAGACCTTTAGAACAAAAGGATCTGACATATTCAGTTTGGGGAACTGAAGATGCTTCAGCTTAGATCTAGAGCAGTACCATGGTCTGAAGGCAGCAGACCTGCTGCTGCCCTCCCTCTGTGCTCAGGAGGACAGACAGCCTTCTCAACCCTGCTCCAGGTCTGTCCTGGCAACTCTCTTTGCCCAGTCAGGTTGTAAAATAAGTTGCTGAAATGATCAGAATTAAAAGTAATCAATCATAAAAACCTATGCAAAATACTTCTCTGCTGCAAATGATGGCAAACAGCTTTCCAGCTTCTGGGTGGGTTTTGTCCACATGACTTCTGTGGGAAAACAGTCAAAAGAATTTTCAGTGCACTGGCTGAGCAAAGGAAGACAAGAAGAAATGATAGTGACAGTCAGTTCCTCCAGCAGCAGAATGTCTCCAAAATGGCTGGAAAGAGACATCTAAAAGTCAGTCCTGCAGTGTTGAGTGTTGGGATCCCTTACATAGCATGGTTCAAGGAATGAATCCTTCCCGCAGAGAGGAACTCTGCAACCCCTTGATGGTGGCAGATCAGCAGTTACAGCAAAAGCTTTGATACTGAACACATGAAAGCCATAAGTACTTCAATTTGAAAGAAAATTATCACTCACATGAGGTAGATTGATTTTCAAGAAAAATGACTCATTCAACTTTTATGCTTTTAACAAACTTTTCTGAAAGCACCAATCCCTATTCAACCTTGTGAGTATCAAAGTTGTTTGGTTGAAAGGATAACCTTCCAAAATATTTTGCAAATGTTTCAGGGTATGTCCACTTGTACCAGTGGAATTCTTAAACAGAAAAATCAGATTGTTACCAACATCCAGAAACTAAACAGGAGGGAAAAATACATTTCAAACTGCAAATATTCTGCTTTATATTCCCAGTGCATTACAAATTGAATGACAACTTGATTTTCAACCCCCACCCCCTTCTGCAATGTTAAAAATGTGACTTGAAAATAATATATCACCAGCCTGAAACCTTGTTTTACAAATCCACATAGTAGCCTAAGGCAATAGTTTCAAACAGTCAAGCGGGAAATCCTGAAACTAGGGCCTGGAATGTCCTCTTGGAGTGGGGAGGCACACTGAACTAATGCATTATCTGCATGTTGATGTTTTGTAGAACCTTATTTTATCTAATGGGGTAGAGGTTATTTCAGATCTACATTAATTTGCTAAGCAAAGTCATTAGACTCATTCAAATCATTTGCATCTCACTTTAATCCTTCAGTGTAACATAGACAGTTCTGTAGTCTCACATAATATGAACCAGTTGAATGGATTCCGATTTATCATGAAACTATAAATTTCAAAATATCAAGTTGAAATGACAGTAACAAATCCAGTGATCATTGTCCCATACATTGTAGATTGTTATTTAAGACCTCTTGGGAATGCTGTATAACCTATGCTATACAGCCTATTTATCAGGATTCTTGTCAGATATATGAACTCTTTGCAACTGTTTTCACTAATATATTATGACTTGTTTATAATACTGAAGAATAAGTAATGGGATAAGCATAGTCACAGTGGAATGGGAAATGATGTGGAAATCATCTGAAAAAGGTGTAATTATTTTTTCCTGTCTCTGTATGTATACACTGAAGGATTATTATTAGCCTATTCCACAGGCCTCATATTTGCATCCCTCACACATTATGCTTGGACCTAGATGCATCCTCTTTGTGAAAAATACAGTATCTGAAATACTCACTGACTCCATAACAATTATCACAGAACTCAGACTCAAGCTTTAACCTTAAAATTAAATTCAGAAGTTACTGAGAAGATACATCAGCAAAACGTTAAATCTGTGGACTTCACAGATTTTATAGCTGCCAGGCAAACAATACCCTACTTTGACAGCAACTGATGTACCAGCTCATTTTGTCCTCTACTGTGTCCCTGTCTGGTCCTGCTGGTTCACATGGCTTCCAGGAACCAGGAGATTGAATCCCTCCTGGAGAAATTTCCTGCTCAACTGCAGCAGAGGAGATGGACCCAACAGGTCCTTTTGGTGAAATAATGCACCAGCTACCCACTGGGCAGGAGATTTGTGATTACACATCCTTTACTTTCCTGCTTCCTCAGCCAGCATGTCCAGTGAATAAGCCAAGCCTCATCAGGAAGGCACTGGAAGGAGCAAGCAAAAGCCAAAGTTGGTTGCCTTCCCTCCTTTCTGTGGAAGCAGCTTCTGATAATAAAGCTTGGAAAGCAGTTGTGGCTAAAAATGTCAGGCAGGGCAGCCCTGGGACCACTGCTGGCAAAATTTCATAACCCTTCTTTCTGATACTCCTTGAGGCCAGGCTCCCTTGCTTTGTGTCCCACTCCTACATCTTATGTGTTCATAGCTTCATGTGCAAGCCCTAGTATTGTCAGCACCTCACGTCTTTCACACTGGCAGCAAAAGAAATCGTGTCCCTGGGGAGGCTGCTGTATGCATGCTGTTTTCAACTTTATATCCTGGATTTCCCCAAAGGCTTACCCTATCAGCACAATTACTTCTGTTTTACAGAGGACATAACTGCAGCTGAGAGCTTACCAGTTTTCTCAGAGATTTCTCATGTGAATTACATTTTTAGCTCAGGAATACATTTAAGTATATACTTAAGTCCCTTTACACTACCCTCTAGAACTACACTATTAAAGACTTATTTTAAAGCCCACTTTAAATCCTGTTGATTAAAGTCCATGCCTATATGGCTTTCTGAGTAAGAAAACTGCAAATTGGAGTCTCGTGTATAAAATGGATGACTAAAAATAAAATACTTTTCACTGTAGGTACCCAACAGAGCAAAGAAATGTATCAAGGGCTTTCCTGCTTGGTGTCAGTCATTATCATTTTGGGTCTGTCCTCTGAGCAGTGAAAGTACCAGCAGCATGAAACTGTAACACATAAAAAAAGAGAAACACAAGCGTTTCATGTGATAATGAGAATGCAATCTGTTTTCTGTTGTCTTCCTTTCCTGCCCTGTCAAAAAAAATCTATTTGTTTTCCACAAATCAGTAAAGAATAATAGAACCATTTGTCCAATCATGGAAAGTTTTATTTCCCATTGTTTGCAAAGCCTTAGCATATCCTGTATCATTCCTACAAGGCAGTGAGTTTTGCAGTCAATGTGGTCCTATAACTGTATTTCTGCAACAAGGTGCTTTAAAAGGTTATGCTCTACCATAATTTACCATGCAACTCGGCTGCTTCCTTTTTATTCACTCCCTGCACAATGATTTGAAGGATGCAGCCAGAATGAGTTATTTGTAAAGCCATCATTTCATTTAATTCACACCGATATACAGATCTCTCACAGCAAAATATTGTACAGTCCATTGAAGTAAAAGCCGTAATGAGAGGAGTTAAATTGTAGGATGTGTTGCAGTTTTCAGAGAGAAATTATTAAAGCCTTTTTCTTTTCTGTCATAAGACAAAATGTATCTTCACAGTATAAACAAATAACTTTAAAAATAACTATCTAATTACAGTAGTTAGTTTCAAGTTCTGATTCTGAATCTTAATTGTGTCTCACCCCATATGTAGGCATGCACCTACTTCCCTGATGATGTGAGGGGCCTTGATAGACGTCCTGGGCCCATCAAGCTAGGAGCAAGTCTCCCTTGTGCTGCCTATCTCCACCTCCGACACTTTCACTTGGGCAGCTTGTTCTGCCTGTTGGTTGTTTGCGATGTTGTGATGTTCTTCATTTGCTTGGTTTCTGGGTACACACATGTCTACATGGCAGTCTTTTACGATCAGCTTCTCTACCTAGACCACAATGTTTTGCACACATTTCAGAAGCCCAGATGGCTTTTCCTTTGAGGTGCTGAATAGCCTTCTTCCATCTGTCTAACCATCCCCACAGAACACTGGCTACCATCCACAAGTCAGTGTAGCAGTAAAGCCTTTGCCACTTCTCTCATTCAACAGTGTCCAAGGCCAGGTGGATGGTTCTGAGCTCTGCAAATTGACTTGATACACCCTGGCTTTCAGTGGCTTCTGCAACTCATCAGAATAGAGCTGCATTCCATTTTCAGTTTGTCCCTACAATGTGACAGGAGCCATCAGTGAAGAGTGTACTGATATCATCATCTAGCAGTTGGTTTTACAGTAGAGCTTCCTCAGCATGTGTCACCTGCTCTTCTTCCTCTTCATCTACTAGATCAAAGTTCCCATGTTCAGACCAGTTTGTGATTATCTCTAAAATCCCAGGGTGATTAGGGTTTCCTATCTGGGTGCACTGTGTGATTAGGGCAATACAGTTGCTCCATGTAGCATTTGGTGGCATGATGTGTAGAGGGAACTTTTCCTTTGAATATCCGCTCCAGCACTGGTAGTTGGGGTGCCAGAAGCTGTGCTTCTGTGCCAGTCTCTTCTGAGGCAGCTTGAACTCCTTCACAGGCTGCTAGGACCTTCTCTATCAGAGTGTAGTTGGCCACAGACCCTCTGTAGCCTTGGCTCCAGAATCCAAGTGGTCAAGCTCAAGTCTCCCCAGGCACTTTCTGCCAGATGCTCCATGAAAGACCATTATTTCCAGTTGTGGTGTAGAGCACATTCTTCACCTCCTGTCCTGTTCTGAGTGGACCAAGGGCTACAGCATGAGCAGTCTCCTGTTTGATCTGTTCAAAGGCTTGTTGTTGTTCAGGGCCCCACTGGAAAACATTCTTCTTACATGTTACGAAGTAGAGAAGACTTACAATCTGTCTGTATTCTGGGATGTGCGTTCTCCAGAAACCTATGGAGCCTAGTAAAGCTTGTGTTTCCTTCTTGCTGGTCAGTGGGGACATTGCTGTTATTTTGTTAAACACTTCTGTTGGGATCTAAAAATGTTCATCCTGCCACTTCACTCTCAGGAATTGGATTTCTGGGGCAGGTCCCTTGACAAAACCAGCTTTCAGAAGAATCTGGATGATCTTCTCTCCTTTCTCAAAGACTTCTTCTGCCTTGTTCTCCCATACAATTTTGTCATTGATGTACTCAGGTGTTCTGGAGCCTCAGCCTTCACTAGTGCAGACTGGATTAATCCGTGACAGATGGTGGGAGAGTTTCCACCCCTGGAGTGTACTGCACTCCCCTCCAGGTAACAGCAAACTGTGGCCTGCACTTTACTGCTAAGGGAAAGGAGACACAGTGGTACTCAGCAGTGAGGTAACTTCATTCAATGATACAATAGTCCATTGTCGGTCTCCATTTTATTTTGGGCTTACACATGGGCCAAATGAGGCTGTTGAAGGGCGAGTGAGTCTTGCTGACCACTCTTTGACTGTCCATTCACAAATTGTCTTGTGGATGGGAATCAGGAAGTCTCAATTTGTTTGGTACTGCCAGTGGTGCAATGGCAATGTTTACTTGTTCTTCCACCTTAGAGAATCCCAAAACAAAAAGGGGTTTCTGACAGACCAGGTGCAGTGTTCAATTGTCTAATCCTTTCTGTCTCCACAGTAGCAATTCCAAAGACCCACCGATGTCCGTTTGGATCTTTGAAGTATCCATTCTTGTGACAGTCAATGCCCAGGATACATGGAGCATCTGGACCAGTCACAGTGGTGTGTTTCTGCCACTCTTTCCCAGTCCAGCTCACTTCAGCTTCTAACACTGTCAACTCTTGAGAACCCTCTGTCACCCCAGAAATGGAAATAGACAGGAAAGAAATGGCAGATAGCCAGGATTTGATAGTGAAGATGCTTACATGGTGCTGCAGTGGGGCTGCAGTTCTGATACAGGCAGTCAGAGCAGGGCTGTGGACCCCCTGGGTGACTGGAAGGACAATTGGATCCAGGGATGACTTGATTACTGCAGTTTTGATGTTCATTGGTCAAAGTGTTGGTCACTGTCTGAACCATTGAGCTGGTGGTGCAAGTCCCAAAACTCAGTTACATGTGCTCAGGTTCAGGTGGTAACACCTCTGGTACCTCTCCTGGGTTGAGGAGTTTTACACTGAATGATCTAATACTGTGAGTCAAGGGATACACTGGGATCTCTGACACCTTCTAAGATACTGCAGCTGAGTCCATTATGGCCCACTATGGCTCATCAACCAGAGATGAATATCTTTGGTCTAGGTGTGAATGTTCTGGGGAGTCATCTGTGTAAGGAAAAAGAAACATTACCCTGCTTCACAGGATTTACTTCTTCCCTTATCTTTTTTAACATCCAGCTTGTAGCCTGAAGAGTTGGATGTGCAGGCCTTCAGCACCTGGCCTGAGTGGCCACTCTGCATATTGCTAGCAAAGCACCCTGCTGTTTGAGCCATCAGCACCAATAGTCCAGCCTCTTACAACACCTCGATGGTCACTGCAGATGGTCAAATGTTTGAGTCATTAATTACTTGCAGTTCAGTCTCTAAAGAAGGCAAAACACCAAAAAGGGGTATTTGGAGAAAAGTTGGATACCAGAATTTTTGTGTAACCCAGACACACTTTTATTATCCTGTAATAAAGGACAGTGTTATTTTGACCTAATGGAGAGAGACTAGTTTTATGAACCTTTGCTCAGCATTAAGATTATATCTTGCTCACAGCACTTCATCATAGACATATACACGCCCAGATGTGCATACACACGTTGTCTAACTCAAGGTGCAACATAAATGCCTTGTCTACTGATAAAAGATGACCTTTCGAGGATGAACACTTGTAACTCTTTAGTGGTATGCAGTCATGCGCAGTAATTTTAAGAAGTTGGGGGCTTGTCTACAGGGGGAACTGCAAGGAGCAAACCAGTCACAAACTGAGATTTGGCAAAGCCATCAGGATTAATAGTCAGAGGTTTAAAGACCAAGCTATCTTCAGTGCACAAAGACGAGGACACCCTCAGCTTCGAGGACCAACAAAACCAGAGAATTTCCAGCAGCACAGTTCCTGCTGCCATCTGGACTTGGTACTGACACAAACACTGAACTCCAAAATGCCCATCACCATTTTCTGCAACATGGAGGTATTTTTCCTATGTGCTTATGCAGAAGAGACTAACAGTGCTCAGCGTACCTGAGCCAGCTCTGGCTGGGCTGGCTTAAGAACAAGAAACTACACGAACTATAGGTTGTTCCTCTTCTGCCTTGCTGAGAAGCATGTGGTATTGACATAGGCTTCCCACCTATGCAATGATTTATTTTCTCCTTGCTAAGCATATCAACTTAGACAGGAACAAAGTACTAGTTGGCATGGCTGAAAACTAGTAAACTTATAATTTGCACAGGATACTATGCCAGTATTATACATCATTAATAAATATGACAAAAATCAGACAGCTCTGCTTCCTGATCTTTCATAATACACAGGAAATTCACTAAGAATGTAATTAAATAGAAATTTTTGCTTGCTCAGAATCTGGAGCACTTTTTCCTATTTTTCTTTTCAGAATTTGTCTAAATCTTAAAAAACATACCTGAAAAATTGCTTTAACTTTTAAAATGTCAGTTCCAGAAGTGTTTTCTTCCAGATTCTGAAGAGTATTGACAGGATTTCTCATTTGCAACTCTCGGAAAGTTCCACAAATAATATTTTTTGTCTGATTTTTAAGTCAATAAATGAGACTATATGCAGAGAAAATGGGATGAAAGTGAAGCAAGTGAAGAGTCATTGATTTAACAGCTTCTTTTAAAAGATCTACTAAACTAGAACAAAATTTTTGAGACTGGAAATCATCTCCACATCCCTTCAACAACAAAAATATTTTGCAAAAGGCTGTCTGAAGATCTCATCTTTCACCTCCAGCTGTAGATATGAGTGGCTTTGAAATATTTTAGCAGGGGAAAAAAGGCCATCCTAGCAAACCCATGAGTATTCTGGTGAAAACAGCCAGTAAATTAAAACCAACAGAAAATATAGGATGTTGTCAAAGCACAATCCAAGGGCTATGTTGGATGCTGGATCTCTGAGACCTCTGTGTGGTGACACCAACCTTCTGTCTTAGCGTTTCTTTCCCACTGTGGTGTTCACCCATGGGCTGATCTCAGGAGGACTTTCCTGCTTTTCATTAAGCCTCTTGCCCTTCTCCCATGCTGCCAAGTTCTGTGCCAGACTATTCACTTCCTCTGCACATCTGTTTTTCCTTTGACTGCCAGGCAGGCCTGCGTCACTTTCTGCAGTACCTGGAGCTTTGTAGGGCATTTCTTCTGGCTGACTTGGTGTGATCAAAGGCAGCTGCTGTCTGACATGCTCGGCAGTTTCACTGCAGACACAGGGATAAAAAAGACACACTTTCATGGTCAAAGTGTAATTTTGGGGTTTTGATGCCCATGTCTGGCTACTCTTTGTCATTAGATTAACAAATATCAGCAAGGCGAAAATAACTCAGAAAAATTATAAGGGGTTTAAAAGCTTAATATTACACACAATATTTTTTTAAAAAATGTTTTGGCTTAGGAAGATGAATTAGCAAAAAGAAAAAAAAAACCAAAACAACACAACAACAACAACAAAAAAACCCAGACTAAAGTGATCTCTAAGAGCAAGCAGCATGGAAAGTACTGAATGTTTCATAATTTCAGGCCATGACCAACAGTAATTGAGAATAACGTTTGTCTCAAACATAATAATACTGAAGGATAACCACGCCATTTGAACTGGAAAAAGTGGAAGAAAAAAAAAAGCTTGGTCTGCTTTGATATTTAGGATGCAGTCTTTGACTTTGTTAAGATAAAGTTGAAGATGGAATGAATTATTCATATAAATGTTGCTGTAGTAATAAGCCAGCAAATAATGAAAGCAGTTCCGTGATTTTAAAGGGGGAAAGCCTCTGAAAGTTCAATAGTTTGTACACTTGAAGGCAACTGTAACTTATGTCTACACATGCAGCATACCAGTTCTGCACAACCCTGAATTCCCCCTCATATGATCATTTTTAGCATTCAGAGGAGTGCAGGAGCAATTGCCTTAGTGAGCCCCATGCTGCTTGAGGTAGGTATTTCAGTGTCACCCAAACCCTAGTCCGGCAGATAGTGGAGAAGGTTTTTTCTTTTTCTAAAAATCTAGATAGCTTCATTCAAATGCTTTATTAAAAGAAAACAAAGGTCAAAAAGCAAAGCCCACCAGATCAGGAAATGTCAGCACAAAAGTGATAAGGAGAAGATTTTCAAATAATACAATCTTGTAGAAGTGGATGCTGATACAGAGCTTGGCAACTACAAAGCATTTAAATCGATTAGGGTGAAACCAAGAAAAGGAATAGTGTAGGGGGTTTGTAATGCCTGGTGAAAAAAAAAAAACCCTGTGCTTAAAACATGAACTTCCTGGTGCCTGAGGAAAGTTCAGCAACTAAAAAACTGTCCCAACTGGCATGGTGAGACAGGAGTGGCTGACTAAAGGCAGAAGACCAGAAGGGAGCAACACAAACCTACTGGCATGGGGGACAGCAAGATGACAAAAGGGCATCCCTGAGACCTGGGGAGCTGTCTGCAACACCCAACCAGGGAGCACTGTGGGTGAGGCAGCAGGCAATGCCTGACCTTTTGTGCTGGAGGGTGTCCCTGCACACTGGCCAGGGGATTGGGGAGGGGACACACATCACTGAGACCCGAGTCATTAACCCTCCAGAGCAACTGTGGTGCTCAGGACACTCACCTGGGAGTGTGGAATCCAATATTTCACGGAGCTCAGGTATAAATCAGAGCACTGGCAAGCTGCCTGGTGGTCTTGGCTTTGAGAGCCCTCGCTGACCCTCTTTGTGTGGGAATGAATGTGCACACAACTGCTTTTCACAGCTGTGGGTGCCTACATGCATACATAAACATTTTCTATTCTATATTAAGTGTTTAAAATGGGATTCATCTGGAGAGCATCAATACAGGTGGCAATCAAGGTGTCATAGGGCACATTCACCAGTCAGGATGGACAGCCCATAGGGTGAGACTTGTTTTCCTGAAAGCTGTTGTTTTAATCATAGGTGTTTTGGCTTATTTTGCAAGTCCATTTCTATTCATCTCTTTCTCATGTCATTAAAATCAACTCAGCAACAGTATTTGGCTCAGTAAATAAACCCAAGGCTAGGTTAGGAGCAATACCCGTTTATACCATCAGAGAACCAGGCATATATTCTTTCATATTTTCTTCTCTTTTTTTCTTTTTTTTACCCTTTCTGATTTTTTTTTCTGAAAGTATTTACTTTAAGCAACTGTACATAATAACAGAGAAGACAGAGTGCAATGTGATATCTTTGCAGCACATTGCTTAATGTCCCAGGTGTAATCAATTTAGACAATCTCTAACAATGGAGAGTTTAAATAAGGGTCAGATTCTTCTATCTAAAAAAGTTTAAAAAATATATATAGTTTAGCAAAAAAAACTTGTTATAGATATCAATTTTCAAACACAGTATCAGAATATCCTCTGGGTCTGGTGTTTTTCCCTTCATTATCATCTAAGCTGAGCTTTACAGACTACCTTACATAAGATCATTTCAAAGCAACATCTGTTGGTTTCAAGGTTAAGTTTGCTGTTATAATAAAGTACTGCTAAAATGTTAGCTCTCTGTAGAAATACCTTGGCTGAAGTCTACTTCATGCAAAAATTATTGTCTCATAATACTGCATTGAAACTAGAAGAAAATACAAGCTAAATGACAAGGATATTTGTTTGGAGTAATCACTTTTGTTTACAATAGCTTCAGTTTGAGAGCACTGAAAGACCTTGGCTTTACACTATTTTTGAGTCTGTGTTCATGAAATGGGTGTTCATCCTCTCATTCTCACACTTCCCTGGCTGAAGTGGCAATAGATCCCTCCATTGGAGTGATTGCGTCTTGTCAGCCAATGCAAGGATAAGCAGGGCGGGATGCAGTGGGGCCATAGCTGCTGTTTGTAGGGGATCCCTGTCAGTGTGTCACCCTGAAAATGGTGTTGATGGATTAACACAAATCCATTCCAGGGACTAAACCTCAGTTGGGGCATGACTAACTGAACAAACAAGTAAACAACAGTATTTTTGTTGCATTTACGGTGGTTATTTTCATTCTATTGAATTTAATCAAGTAAGATTAAACAGACTTCTGGCAATTTCTTTTTATCAATTTACCTTGTTTGTTATACTTAAAACCACCTTTTATTCCACCTAAGCTATTTATTAGATCAGCTTGTGTGGGTGATGATGCTTGTGAAGTAGGCAACTGCACAGGAATTGTCACTCCACATTTGGATTTTGGTCGATAGCCTGAAACTCCAACCTTTGAGTGGGGCAAATTAATGTTTGTACCAAACAGCTCCACCAGGATCGTGGGTCTCAAAAATTCTCCTTGGCAAACAGAAGTTTCATTAGAGGTTAGAAATATAAATTGGTGAAGTGACATTCTATGATATGATGGAAGTTCAATTATAAGTGGATAACATAATATAACAAGTGCAGATGAAATCCTATTAAGGACTGAAAATCCAATATCTCATCTTCCTAACTTTTAATTGATCTTTACACATATTATCGTTGCAGTCAAATATTTGAAATGATTCCTGTACACATAAACAAATGTAAGCACATTAACTCTGTTAATAATTTTAACAAGTAATTTGTATTTCCCATTAGAGTATCTTACAATTTGCTTTACTATAATTAGATATCACCAGTGATAAGCTTTAATGTGTTATTTAAACTCTGCTTGTTTATAAGATTCACTTTTATCATTAACTGCAGCTTGATAAGATCCACATCTTAATGAAGATACCCTCATTAAGAAATTAGATTTTATGTCTAAAGCAAACAGGATGTTCAGGAAGGGAAGGACTGCTCAATTTTTCATAAATCCTAAATATAAACCTTTCTACCTGAGCTTGGTTTGTGGTAAGTCAAGCAAGTTCATTACACCATGGCTTTTAGTCTGTTTTACCAGAAAAGCAACACTTCTGCCTTACAGCATGTCCATCACTTGCCATAAAATTATGCATATCTGTGGCATCTAGGGTACTGATGGGCAGAAGTTCTGCACACGAAGAGAGTTATGGAAACTTGCTCTGGAGCAAGGTCACAAGTCACTTTGCTTTTGAGTAGGATGAAAAGCCCTAAGGAACAGAAGCCTTTTTGCTCCAGTTTCTTAAAGCCCAGACAGCAGAGGCTTTCAAGGACCAAGCTAGAGAAACAAACAAGAAACATGTGGTATGGGACACTGGTTTAAACCTTTGCAAATATTTTGCTTCTTACACCCTTCCAAATCAGGTACAAAACACCCCTCCCTTATTCTTGGCTGATACAATGGGAATAAACAGGCTATTTGCCTCTGCCCCTGCTCTGTCTTGTGCTATCATTATGTCTCTCTTAACAGCAGTGTTCTGAACTGCTGTTCAGAGATGATTTCTTTTACGTTATTTGCCAAGAAGAGAAAGAGAACTAATATGTACGTTTCCAGGTTGAGGTTTGAACTCTTTGCCTGTGGTACAAATGTGACTTTTGGGAGCCTTTCTTTAGTTATACCCAACTCTGACCCTTGGTAAACAAAAACAACTTTTGTCACCAGTTATGACGAATCCATTGCTTTAGTTCAATATGTAGAACATACATTCAATTCATAACCAAACAGATGAAATTATCCTGCAAGGCTGAAAAACACAAGTGGTTTAGCTATACTTTTTAAGGTTATAAGACTTTTAGAGCGAGGTAAATAAATGTTCTAGTGAATAAATTGGCAGAGTAGGCGGAGGTGAAAGCAATATTCCTTAGTTTATTTTTCACTTGTGGTTTGTTTAGAGGGTTTTTTTTGTCCTCAATTTTATTTTAAGAAATGAGACACTTATTCCCTAGCCTCAGCACCTGCTGCTTTACTGTTCGTATTTTTGTGTAGAGAGATGATTTGGACCTTAATTAAAACTGGAATAACTTCTTCCTGTGGAATGCTATTAAATATTTTGCTAGCAAGAACTAGCATGTGGGGAAAATTTTGTCTTACTATTATTTTGATGAAACTTTCAAGATTCCTTAAGGAGGTGAAAAAAAGACTACAAAAACATCACTGGCAAGTAATTGATTGATGCTCTTCCACTACATATAGCATTAAGAACAGCAAAATCATTTGAATCCTGCTTCTCCAATATCTCTACTACCTTTCCTCTGCAACTAACATTTTCTGAATTGTTGAGAGCAGAACAGATTCAACTATAACTTTAACTGAGAACTGTTTAACTATGCTACTATAATTTTGTATTGATTTTATGTAAACTTTTAACCAAACACAGATTGCACTGCTTAAAGAAGACTTTTGGGAGTTCCTAATAAATTGCCTTTCCGATCTTTAATGGAGCATTAGTAATTATTGGAAATAATTGGATATAAAATCATTTAGAAACCACAGAACATTAGCTTGATACAGTATATTTCTACTTCACTAAAAAGTTGTGTTAAATGCAATTTGTATCTGACAAAAATTGCTAGAAAAAAACACTGGCAAAACTTTACCTTGATTGCAAAATTCTATGTGATCTTCATGATATCTCATATGAGAGATTCATCACCAAAACCTACTACAGTGATTTTAGCAGACAGAAGCATACAGAATATGCCAGCTAGGAAGGGACCCACAAGGAACAAATCCAAGTCCTGGCCCTGCACAGGACAATCCCCAGGAGTCACACCATGTGCCCGAGAGAATTGTTCAAATGCATCTTGCACTCTGTCAGGTTTGGTGCTGTGACCACTTCCCTGTTCCAGTGCCCAACCACACTCCGGGTAAAGAACCTTTTCCTAATATCCAGCCTAAACTTCCCCTTACACAACTTCAGGCCATTCCCTCAGGTCCTGTCACTGGTCACCACAGAGAAGAGATCAGTGCCTGCCACGCCTCTTCCCCTCACAAGGAAGTTGTAACTGCAATGAGGTCCCCTTCAATCTCCTCTTCTCCAGGTTGAACACACCAAGTGCTCTCAGCCACTCCTCATATGGCCTCCCCTCAAGGCCCTTCACCATCTTCATTGCCTTCCTTTGGACACTCTCTAATGGCTTAATATCTTTCTTATATTGCAGTGCCAAAAACTGCACACAATACCCAAGGTGAGGCCAACCCAGTTCAGAGCAGAGCAGGACAATCCCCTCCCTTGCCCAGCTGGCGATGCTGTACCTGATGCCCCCCCAGGACAGGGTTGGCCCTCCTGGCTGCCAGGGCACTGATGACTCAGATTCAACTTGCCATCGACCAGGACCCCCTGCTTTCCAGCATCTAATTCCCCAGTCTGTCCATACATCTGGGGTTGCCCCATCCCAGGTGCAGAATCCAGCACTTTCCTGTGCTGAACTTCCTACGGTTGGTGATAGCCCAGCCCTCTCATTTGTTGAGGTCTCTCTGCAGGGCCTCCCTGCCTTCAAGGGAGTCAACAGCTTCTCCCAGTTTTGTGTCGTCTGCAAACTTGCTTAGTAACCCTTCCAGTCCTGTGTCCAAGTCATTTATGAAGATGTTAAAGAGCACAGGGCCCAAGATGAACCCCACTAATGACAGGTCACCAGTCTGATGTTACCCCATTCACTGTTACCCTCTGTGCTCGACCCATGAGCCAATTGCTCACCCACCATATGATGTGCTTATCCAGCTGTGGGCTGGACATTTTGTTCAGAAGGATCCTGTGAGAGACAGTATTGAAAGCTTTACTGAAATCCAAAAAGATTACATCACCTGGCTTCCCTTGGTCATCTAGGTGGGTGACCTTGTCACAAAAGAAATCAGGTTGGATAAGCAGGACTTTCCTCTCAGGAAGCTGTGCTGGCTGTGACCAATGACTGGTCTGCCCTTCAGGTGTTTTTCAATACCTCCAAGAATAATCTTCTCCATAACTTTACCAGGCCTGTAGTTTCCTGCAGTACTAATGTGTACCTATTTTCAACAAAATCTTAGCCAAGTGAAAATAACCCAATTCAAAGCACATGAATAAAAACACACTACTGCTTGCAGCAGTCAAATTATAACAGTTTGCCCACAGTAAAATGAAAATTGAGAATGATCTGATTATTCCAAAGTTGAGATAGAATTTCTGGTGATGACCTTCCTTTCAGTTGTTGATTAACAGCCAAGGAAACCAAAAGAACACACACCACTGGCTAACAAGGATCTTTAGGTGACCGTAAGTTGCTGTGATGTGTTGTAGTGGGTTACATGAATGGCCCAACAAGTGTTCTGTGTATTTTCCCACACTCATATAGCACCTCTGATACTTGCTTTAGATACAAAATGCTTCAGTAATTTTTCCATAGTCCTGTTGGTTGTTTGGCACAGCTGGTTTAAGCAGGCTGACTGTGCAGTGAATCACAGATGTTCTGGGGAGAGAATTTATTTCTCTGTGTTACTATTGCAGTATCTTTTGGTGCCAACAATCCCCGTATTTTCAGCAGTCTGTACCTAAGGCAAGGACTAACCATTAGGCACTGTATAGCCGTGGCCAAAGGCCCCATCACCTTGGAACGACACCCAGGCCTAAGAGAAATCTTCCTACCCCTTGTCCTCAGCATGCTAAGGATGTTACCGCTGTCAGTTCATGCCTCTGTCCCTGTCACAGTTCACTACATACACAGCCTGCTCACAATGATCACTGTCCCTGTTCATCCTTTTTCCTTTTTCCCCTGTTCATCCCCACATGGCCCTGAAGCCCACACTTATGTCCCACTCAGATGCTGATTCCCCATGTCCCTGCCCTCCACTCTTACCTTTTGTAGACCCAGCTCCCAACTATGCATTTTTCTTCTTTCAGTATCTGAATCACCTTTTCAGTCTCCTTTCCCCATTAGCTGCTTCCACTTTGGCTGTTACTGCTACTCAATTCCCTCTCATATTTCCACTCTATCCACAGCAAATACTGCCCAGGTCTGCAATAAATTTCAGCTAACCCATTTCTTGTTCCTTCCATCAATCTACCCTGATGCCTTTTATCAGTTTTCTCCCTAGGGAATTACTTGCACTTTACTTGGCCCCTATAACACTGTTGAAGTAACTGTATTCCTATCATGTCTACCCATCTGTCTTCAGCATTTATGGTCCTCAGGTCATTACAGAGCATAGGTACCCCTACCTTTCACAAGATCACCAATTACCATTGGAGCCACTTCCTTAAAACTCAACCCATTAATTAGATATTCTTGTTAGTAGCCTCATCCCCTTCCCACTAGCTCATATATACATTTCAATATCTTTGTCAATTTATAAACAAAAGAACAAGCCTGCAGGACTGGTATTTGTAGGTACTTTTTACCAAACAGATCTGAAAAGGCTGACATGAGTAACAATGCTCCCCTCCACCTTTGCAGATTGCCGGATCCCCTGGCTTGGTGCATGACCCATAAAAATTCATCTGTTAACTTGAGTGGCCAATGAATAGTGTCTGCTGACATTTCTTTATTTGTAAGAACAGACAAGAGCAACACAACTAAGCAAACATTTTTAAGATTTAAGAGAGGGATTTTTTCATCTACTCATTTCGTGGTGTACCATGACTCATGGAGGTCATGGGTGTGACTCAAGAAAGCAAAAAGCTAACAAATATTCTGCCCAGCTATCACTGGTGGAAAGAAATGCAAATGTTCACAGCCAGCAAGCAGCTAGCTTACCTCATCCATTACCTCAATCAGTGTATTCTCATGTGTGCAGGAAACTTCTTAGGTACATCTAAAACGAGACAGTGATTGATTATGGAAGAAACTGTTATGTAACTTAAACATCATCTCCGTTTCCACAACCCTAATCACAAAGTTCCAAATGCATTCAAGTGACAAACCAATTTAAAAACAATTTGACTCCCAAGACAATCACAACAGGGAAAGACTTTAAACTGAGCAGGTATTACAATGCAATTAACACAATTAACCCTTTGTCACAGCAGCAAATCAAGAGTTTCCACCTCTTACTGTTTCTTTAAACATCTGCAATTGGGAAAGTGACTTCCAGCAGGGAGGAGTTAACACTAAGGCAATCTCTCCCTTACAGATTTTTAAGAGTCACCAGGTGGCAAAATCTATTTATACACCATATGTTTGTAATAGGATCTCAATTTGTAAGATACAACATTAAATTTCTCAAATGAATATACTGAACAGAATAGCATGGCAACTGGAGCTGCAGTAACACGATGAAATGTATTAAAATTCGTGTTAATATAATAATCAACTGCATTTTGTTCCATATGGCAATTTATGTTAGCAGTTAAGCTAAACCCCATCTGTTTCTTCAAAAGCTGAATATAATAAAAGAAGAAAGGTCATGATCATGAACTTCTGCCTCCAAGTCACACTGCGTGTATTTAATAATAAATGTATAGCTCACTGGTTTTCTAAATGATGTGTGCCAAGTTAAAAGGCAAGGGGGTTTAATGCACGTAAAAAGTAGTGGTTTTGGACAGAAACTCGCTCCCTACTTCCTGGCTTATTGAAGAGTCTTGCAGAAGTGCACAGATGGCAGCAGAATGGTCAATGGCAGCGTAAGGAGCACACCTAAATTTTTCCTGCACTGAACATCCTGTCATCTCAAGGTATACCTGATTCTGCAGCTATGACAAGACAAATGGTATATTCCACACATCTAACAGGTGTGCTGTGATACTGTTCTGCTTGTACTGAAATGCGCTGACAGTACAGCAATGAGAACATTTGTCTTTATAACAATGACAAGATGCATGATTACCACTGTAAGGGTATCAGGGATAAAAAAAAAAGGCAGGCCCTGTCTATGAGCCTAGTTATTAGTCACATGCTGAAATGCTGACCAAGTCTAGGAGAGCAGGAATTATTTGTAAAATTGCCTTCAAATAATATTATCTGCCTCCCTACTTCCAATGAGCAGATCAAACAGATCTCACCTGCACCAGATTTTCAAATATTTTTTTTGTGAGAATTTCTGTCAGTTTTGTAACTTAGCCAAGTTCAAACTATTAATGGCCATCTGAAATTCATCACATCTGTGACTTTATTTTTTTCAGTCTTTGAAAAAAATCCATTACTATGATGGATTTTTATCAACTCAAATACCCTCAGAAGAGTTGCTACCTGTGAATTTGCCCACTGTGGGGAAACTATATATATATGTATACTGTATTTGTTTTTGAAGACAAACCTCTCCTGGGATACTTTTCAGGGAAATACAATTATCAAGTCCCGTGCTTAAACAGTTGATCCTCACCTCGGCATCTACCTTACATCTTTTCTATCTTACATCTTTTACTGCACTGAGATATGTAAAGAGAGGGTCTAGGTTGCCAGTTTTGTCACACACATGAGAAGCAGCCTATCAAACACTTCTTATGCCAGCCTGTTAAATAGTGTATCACTCCTGCATTGCCCTTCCTAAAGTGTAGGATTTCCCACTTGCTGCCTGGAAGTTAACCGGGAATATAATTTCTATGAATACATAGAGCTGTAAATATAATTCTGTCATTGATGAACAGATGCAGTGTCCTCTACAACACAGAAATTCACCATGTAAAGATCTCTAGGTTTCTGATGGGAGCCAGGACTTGACATACAGAAGGGTAAGAGTTTGTGTAACTTGGGATAGTTCTGTCAGCGACACAAATAAAAAGGACTAGAAACACAGCTTATTCCTACCAATCATAATTTAAGCTTCATAAATTGCCTCTCAGGGCACAGTAAAGGCAAATGTGGGTTTTTCTCTACCTATGAAAGTGTTGTTTTTCAGCTTTTCCACCCACAAGGAAATTACACACATAGCACTGCTAGGTAGTGTACAAGTAGGACATCTTCCTGTTCCCTTGAAGATGAGGATCATGAAAAGATCAAAGCTCTCTGGCAAGATCTCCCATGAGACACCCACCATGTGAGGGTATGTGTTTCCCAGTGAAGACCATCAATATGAGCCAGTTCACCTGCTCTGACTTTATACAGCAGCAACCTCGACATAGGAGCACCAGCAGCTGCAGTTCAAGGTAGAGAACGATGTGACATTTGAGCCTCCAGCATGACTAGTGTTATTTTCAAGGTGTTTTGCCCCAAAAGATGTTAGCAAAAGGGATAACTGGAAAAAAAAATCTGTCTTTGAAAAAGCTCTAAGTCCCAGCACCACTAAGAGTCATGCTCACATGAACTCGCTGATTTCCTTACAAGCTCTACTTTTCTGTTGTCTGTCCTCTCTATAATCTTCTTGACCAGGTATTTTGTGCTTATATCTACCTGCAAAAGCTATCAGTAAATTTTTTAACCTGTCAGGCATGCAACTAATAAATAATCAATTTAGGAAATAGGTCTTTAAACAAGTGGTAAAGAGTCCTTTCTATCACAGACAGGTGATAGGAGAGCTGCTGTGGCCTTTTTCCATATTCAGTTCTGCACTCTTCTTTTTTATTTATGATAAAGTAAAACAAAAATGAATTTAGAAGGAAATGATATGCCACTTTTATGCCATTAAAATTGAGATATAAACCACAGAAGCCAAGATATGCAAAGACACGACTGTCATTTTTCCTGACACCATGCAGCCTGACATAGCGTCATACTTTGAATTTCCTGGCTTTGGTGGGTTCTTGTTCTAACCCTGAGATATCATTTAAATGCAGTTTGTCATTTCTGAATATAACTGTAACTCTTATATTATCAATAATAATAGGATACCTTCTGCTCCTTAGGGGCAAACTCTCAAACAAATGGGTTATGAATCAATAAATACATTGTGTGCTGCAGTTGAATTTATTTATTCATGAGATGCTTATCTCTCTTTAAATTCCTTAGGAAAAATCCTTAATCCCACCATACTGAATTGACTATTTATCAATTTTAAATTGGACTTTATTAATTTTTTTTCCATGCTGGATAATGTCTTTCACAATCTATCTTCAGACACAATTAAATTTCTTCTGTCTCCCTTTCCTCTCCCAGGGACAAAACCCAGTGTTTAAGAATGGGAAATAACAGATGGCAACAATCTCCCATATACAGATCTGCTCTGTCGGAGCGACCTGTAATCTCTCTTTGCAATATACTCACAGAAGCCTGTATGCCATGGCATAAGTACAGTCACATTTGGCTTCTCACTCATTGGTGACAGGTTGAGCTGTTTTTTCCTTTGTTTTATTGCTGGCTCATTGGCAGCTGCTGTAAGTAGAGATCAGCTCCATCACAACTGAGCACAATTATATTTATAAGGTACAAAGGTACTTACAAACCCTGAAGCATAACATTGAATTCAATGCTAAGGTTGTGATTTAGGTTTTACCTACTGACTGTGGCAGGAGATGTCTTCTCAAGATCTCGGAACTAAGAAAACAATGTTCTGCTGTGGGCTCATTTGAATAATCTCACCACTCATTAAACACAGCTGCAAGGCAAGGAATGACAGAGTTCAAAGGCAGACCAGGGGAATATATTAGTAACAAAATTATTGTCAGAGCCTTTAGGTATGTTTCCCCAATATTCCTCAATGTGATGCCATTAATTACAATGGGAACAATTTTGTCATTTGCAAACACTTGAAAAGGTTAGCAGAATACTCTGTGCTGGTAGCCTAAATAGACTATTTTTAAAAACACCCTTGCTGGCAATTTCAAAATGTTATACATTTTGGTTAAAGACAAAAAGAGGGCTTTAGTTTGGGTGTTTGTGGACTGTTTCACATTGTGTGATGGGTGAGCTGCAGGTACTAAACAATGTGTTCTTTTCTAAAAATGGTTGTTGATGTGTTTTAAAATATATTGCCTAATTCTAATATTTTGAAGAGCCTCTGGACTGCAGGAAAAAAAACCAAGGAAAAAACTCCAGCATTCAGAGATTCACACAAGATGTTTAGCTTGTGTTTTCACACATTATTACCATACAGCTACTTTTCTGGCCAAATGGCACCCACTGGCTCATCAGAAATGCACCATTCTCTGCCTTTTTGGCAAATATTCCCTGATACACCTGTTAGGACAGGCAGTGAGCATAGAAATGGGGCAGTCTCTCTTGGTTCAGTTCCTGTGATTGCGGGGTGCCAAAATGCTTCAGGGCTATCAAAGTGTTGACGTCTCCAGTGCAATTTTCATCTTTGCTAAATAAAATAAACTTTCCAATATGGCTCAGGAGATTGGAGTAGTGTCTTTTTTCTTCTCTGCAAATAAGAACTGCTGCCATCCTTTAATATTTATCAACCCAAATCCAGAGGGAAATATTCAGCTGCTCATTTTCCAGAATAGTTTTTTCTCACCCCTAAAAAAAAAAAAAAAAAAAAAAAGCTCCTGCATTCTAGGAGGTAAAGAAATTCAGATGTGTTTGATTTGGGAGAAGGGGAATTTTGCAAGTGCTTGGAGACCTATGTGGCAAGTGGCCATTTTTCAAATGTGCTGCTGTAATCGGAAGTGTAGAGTGACTAGAAGGTGTTTTCCATGAAATACCTCTCTGGAGCTAAATCCAGGGACTGGGATATTGTTTGTGAAAATGTTGTCATTTTTAAAGGAAATGTACTTGTTTATACATCATAAAAAATTTAATAGATACTTCTCCTTTAGGGACAAGTGCAGATGACTAGAGCTGAAGAAAGTTGTTTTATTGAGCCTTCAAGTGAGAAGGAGCACTGAAAACTAAAACCCTGTAAGTGCTGCTTATGGAGTATGTCACTTTTAACTTTGTAAAACTTTTAAAGGAAACATACAGAAGAGATACAAGAACTCCCAGTTAGACCTTGGCTTATACAGCACTTAGGCACTTGCTTGTCTTTCAGCCTGTGAGTAGTAATGCTGAGTCCCCAGGAGATGCTTATGGCTGAGCATAGTCTTCAGCCTGGACAGAGAAGAGGACCTGGAACAGTGGCAGTGTGCCATGCCTTGCCTTGCTGTGTCTTTAGTGTCCCTGACTCCCCTCCTTTTCCAGGTCAGAGAGCAAAGAACCTCTCCAGGCAGCGGGGATTATTTTGCAGGGGAGATCAGTGGCCAAACCAATGAAGTCTGATCATATTCACTGTTGTTTTAAGTCTTGTTTTGATCTGAGATGCTTTGCTTACACTTGCTAAGTCACAGACAAATTCACAGGTGAAAGCCTTTTGTTAACAGCAAGCCAACACCAGCTGCTTTTAGCCTTTCTATATGGGAACAAATGCTATGAAAAAGGAAAGAGAATACATTTTTATTTTTTTTCATGAGGAATTAAAAGCATTAAAAGTCATGGGCCTATCTCACTGCACAATTTAATTAGACTATTTTTCAGTGGTTTGTTTAATTCTCTTATTCATATTTAATGTGGCTGCAAACAGCAAGCAAGGGGTTTGGTTCAGCAGTGTAATGATGCATTTTGCTAGCAACTAAACTCCTGAAACTTTGTGATGCTGGCATTTATGGTCAGGTCAGCTCCTATTATTCAGTTTCTGGAGTCACATGTAAAGAATATTAGCATTTCAGTGGCTGCAGTTGCTAGGCAGGAGCCAGAGTCCTGTGGTAGGGTCACTCTTGCTCTCCCCCACCATGGTATCTGATGTCATCACAAATTACTGGAGAAGTATTGAAGAAAGCAGATCCATATTCTCTGGAAGGACAGAGCATAAAGAGCAGATGAAAGAAATACGGTGTTAAGAGCAAATTGTTGCCATTACTCAGCACAAGGGCCCATGTGCAAGCCTTTCATCATGGCTTGTTCTGCTGAGAGGGTATATATAGCATGGCCAGACTTCACAAATGAAGATCTTGGGAAGGGCTCTCCCCACGAGGGTGTGCCCTTCCAGCCTGCGCAGTGGATTTTTTTAGGTGAGGCACAGGGTGCACAGAACTGGCCCCACCGTTTAAGTCCTAAGGTCCATTTGCCACGGCTGAGTGAGCTTGGACAGTGACAGTGAAGTAAGTCCTCGGGACTGTTCTACAGCACCCGGTACTAACTGGGGCTGACCCTGCTGAGCATCCGAGATGTGACAGGATTGGATGGCAGGGAGGCATTTAACTGTCATGGGGACGGTCCCTACTGAGGCTCGAACTTGGGCCCTTGGGATTCAGAGTCCAGAGTGCTTTCCATTACGCCACGGGACCTCTGCTGAGAGGACAAACAGTACAAAAGGACAAGACAAGCTGGTTGTGTCAGCAGCCCTGAAATGCTCATCACCCTCTTCAGCCACTGGGAGAAAGTATTGAAACTGAAAGATGCACCCACGTGTTCGGGTTTCCAATAAAAGAGACCTGCAGGTGATGAGATTTGGAAATCCTTGCCCTTGTCATTCCACAAGCCTGTTAAACGGGTCTGCTGCCCTGGAGTTTTTCTGAGCCCTGAGAGCTCTTCAGACACCATGCTCTAGGGTAATAGTTTCACCTTCAGAGACAGAGATAGCAGAGTTGCCTGGGGCATCTGCCAATAACACAAGAACGTGACAAAGGGAATTTATGTTTTGGTTTTCTGGGCCTATCTTTTTACTGATTTTTTTTTTAATTCAAGCTTTGATTTTTAAATCAAGCTTTGATAATCTAGTATATGTAGTACTGATCACTTTAATTTTCTAAAGTTGGTTATATATTTCAATTTCTAGAGCACACTTCTGTGAGTGTATATAACACATGTTGGATTTCATTTAACAGGAAGGGATATTTTTAGCAATTTTTTGAGGATGTGTAACAAAAAGGCAGACTGTCAATGCTATGGCACCTTTGTCAGGGTTTTAGAAAGTTAAAAGACCTATTGAGAAGTCTCAAATATTAACTCATACTTCTAGTTAATGTAAGAAATATATTTAGAAGAGGATAATAAGAAAAAACCCTAACCACTTCTTATGCAGAAAAATTCCAAAATCTTTCTTACAGGAAAGAAATAACTCTCAGGAAAAATTAATATTCTAAACAAGTCTTAGATGTTATTGCAGTCATATCATACAGCAAATGGCATAATGGATTATGAGTGATGAACAAAGGACATAAAATCAGATAATCTAAAATAGCTCAACACATACAGGGCTTTACAGTCAAAGCTGATGTTGACATACTATATAGTCTCAACTGAAAAGAAGGCAAACAACTGAAGTCTACTGATATTCTTGTGCTTTCAAGATTTTTTGCTCTCTCTACATATCTGAAAAAGAATTATCCTGTTTTTGAAATCAGTTCATAAAAATAGAACAGGGTAAAAATCCATGGAGGAAACTGAATGCTAATTTAAGCACAAGAAGGCAAAAGTGTCTGCATGGAATGTGGGCAAAGCTTCTTAAGAAGGCTGATGAATATCGTCCTGGTTCTTAAGAGCAGACTATGTTCAACTGTTGGATGGAGTCAATACTTTCATAAAAAGACCTTGCTGTACTTTAAAAATAAAGTTACAAGCAAATGCAAAGCTAACATGTTCTAGGGTTAAAATACAGGTTGAAATCAATTGGTCAATGCTGGCCTAAGGTGTGACTGGTGTAGAAGGCTGTAACCTGCTGAGGCTTTTCTCCTGCCCTATTTCCCTAAGAAAGAGTAATGAAAAATCAGCCTTACCCCAGTAGCAAAGAATGGAAAAGTGAAGGTCATTGACCATATGGGAGTTGTCTTGTGATTAGACAGGCCAGCTGAACCAAGAAAACTGCTCAACAGAACTACTGGATATGAATGCACTGGGATCACCTGTACAGGGTTTAATTAATGTTGGCTTGGCTTGTCTGGAGAGGGCCATTCAGCAGAAAAAGGGAGATTAATTCAGACCTTATGGATGCTTTAATATAAAAATGAAGACAAAATTCTCAAGAAGTGCTCAGAAATTTGTAAGGACTCTGCCCAAAAGTCAGAAAAACAATTATTTATCTCTTTCTGTCTGATTGTAGAGTTTCCAAACTACATGTTACTGAAACATGGCCTTGACATCTATGTATATAATCAAGTCCAGAGTGAAAGGCTGGCATTTCACAGAGCTCCTTAGTCCATATAGTTATGGATGAACAGACAGGATAACAATAATGACAGTAAAAACAATTAAAAGAAATTCAGGAAATGCAGACAGACAGACAACGCTTTGCAAGCAGCATTTATATAAAAGGATTGCTTCACTTCATGGCCTTACAGTGGCTATGAAACAAGCATGTGTAACTCTTTAGCAGCATCAGCAGAGCTGAATGAGATGTAAACATGATTTAAGTTACACAGCTGAAATGACAGAAGTCTGGAGATGAGGTCTACAGTAAACTGGGCTGGACTGCTGCCAGGACACTCAGTTAAGTAGCACTACTGGAAGCTCATGAAAAGCAATCTTGGGAACTTTAATGGCTGCAGACGAGCAAGCTAACTGCTTTGCAACTCGTCTGAAAAGCAGTTCATCACCACAGTGGAGACATTCAGTCCTACAGCCATTGCATGGTTGGGCATTTGGGAGATCTGGGTTTATCTCCCGACTCTGTCACATGTTTCCTGTGGAACAGAGGGAAAGTAAGTTCATCTTTCCATGACCCCACTTCTGCCATGGCACATGGCAGTAACTGGTCACTGTATCCTCCAGACATTGCCTGATTTGTCAAAAAAGCAGAAGTGGAATATGATGGGGTATATAGTACACATCTATCTCAGCATGGCCTTCCCTTTTGTGGGTGCTGTTCCACCTCCAGGGAACCACCTTCTGAAGCTGGGGCAATGTGGTGGAAGTTTGCACCATGTTCTGTGCATGTGGGAAAGTGACAGGTACCCCAGGAGGTAACTGCAGGTTTGACCATGACAAAGAAAAGGTCCTTCTGCTGGAAGCTGAAGGACTGCACTGATGTCTATTCCAGCAAGGGATCTCCCGTGCCAGGCATGCCTCTGTAGAAGACCTGGGCTCCACAGCCATTGCTGAGGCTCAAAAGCAGAAGAGATGGCTCAGCAGTCTAATGCAAACATGAGAGGGGGAAATATCACCATGAAAGACCACAAGGCCAGGGCCAAAAATAAGTGACATTTGATGGGTCTGGTCTGGAAGCATGGGCAAAAGCAACAGTAGTCAGACATTAGAACAAGGGCTTGTGATGAACAAGACAGAAATGTTGAGGGACTTGCTGCTGGACATATTAATCTGGAATTAAATAATGTTATGTATTTCAAAGGAGGCATAATAAAATCCCCAGATACATTACTATATATCATCTAATTTCAACCCCTTAAAATATTCATATTTCTAAAGTGGTCTGATAGTTAAGTCTAGAGATAGGGCATTCAAAGATTTAATTTAATTAGCTATAGAATTATAGGCGTTTAGACTAAATCAAGGAGGACAGTTTTAGTGGTTGTCTAAGAGTAACATGTAAGACTTTAAGCTCATTCAGACTAAAATTTTATAATCACAAATTGCCAGCAAGCTTTCGAAATAGGTGCTACTATATAATCTGAGAAACAGAATAAAATACTTCAGAATTAATCATATTAAATAATAAACTCAGCAGATTAAGGAAAAGAAAATGTAAATAAGCAGGCACTGTTTGAAAAATGAAAACACAAAAGAGAGAAGGATGAGGAAGCTGTCCCAGACAAATTCTTTATCAGTAGAAATGCAGGCAACCAAACTGTTACATAAATCTGAATAGCTATGCTAAGATGATACAGGCAGAGAAATATAGCTATCTGAGTTCTAATAATTAGTATCATTAACATAAAGGAAAAGTGAATTGGTTAATTCTAATAACCATTGAAATCTTTGAATAAAGAAACTCTCAAATATCTACAGAAAATATATTCCAAAGGTCAAATTGCCTGTAGTAGGTTGTTATAGTAATGTAAGTGATTAAATGAGCGGTTATTTCTCTATTAAAATAAGCATATCTGACAAATATATCAATATTTCTCTCAATTTGTGTGAGAAGATGACATATTTAAGCTAGACATTGAACATGTGAGACTGTACCTTTTCATTCATGGAAAACCGTCAATCTGAAAGAAAATTAATCTATGTGGAAAAAAGACAAGCTAAAGAAACCAAAAATAAAGTGTAAAACCAAGTTCCATAGTTTTCAATATAAGCTTTAAGTAATGGAAAGTCCATGTGTTTAGACAGTGTTATGTGACAAGTTGCCAGATGGGAACCCTCAGGGACATAAAGGAAATTTCTTGGGATCCTGCTTCTTCTTCTGTGCTCAGGTGTATGAATATGAGCTGATAAGAGTGAATACATTCTTTAAAAGCCCTATTAACATTTCTCTAGTAGTTTTCCCTGTCCTGTTATGCTGGTTTTGGCTGTTTAAAATTCGTGCTGAAACCAGTGTTGATAATACAGAGGTGTTTTAGTTACAGCTGGACAGCATTTGCACAAAGCCAAGGCCTTTTCTGCTTCTCGCAACACCCCACCAGAGAGTAAGCTGGGGGTGTTTGAGCTGGGAGAGGACACAACTGGGACAGCTGACCACATTGATCAAAGGGATATTCCATGCCATATTGCAAAATGCTCAGTATATAAAGTTGGGAGAAGAAGCAGGAAGTATGGAGAATTTCAGAATGATGGCATTTGTCTTCCCGAGTGATGGAGTCCTACTTACCTGAGGTGGCTGAACACCTGTGTGCCTATGGGAAGTGGTGAATGAATTTCTTGTTTTGCTTTGCTTGTGCACCTGGCTTTTGCTTTACCTATTAATCTGTCTTTATCTCAGCCCGTGACTTTTCTCTCAAACCCTTCCTATTCTCTCTCCCAGCTCACTGGATTAGGGTAAGGAGTGAGTGGCTGTGTGGGGCATGACAGTTGACTGGGGTTAAATATTGATATGTCCTCTGAATTCTCTATTTTGGCAAGCATTCAAGGAAAAGCAATGCATAGTGTCAGAAAAATGACAGAATTTGGGTACCAAGTGAAAAAAATGGGTGAACTCTGTTGCAAGAGCTTTTTCAGAAAACTGATCTTGGAGAGAAGAGATTAATTCTGTGGGACAGTAATGGATAAATGATCTGTGGGCCAGGAATTTGTAGGCATATCTCCTTGTACATTTTATACAGAAAGGCATAGATACCTGTGGTGTCTAGTGGAAAACTCACTGTCTAGATTCCCTCTCAAGTTAATGGAGTGAATAAGCACTCCAAGGGTAACTTCGTGTTATCCTAATGTAGGTGACTGGAAAATAGGTCAGATTATTCACACTTTAAAACCTGCTTATTTCATCCATGTCACTAAAAGAGGTCTGGCTGATAGAGTCTACACAGATTTCCAAAAGTCATTTAGCAAGGTTCTTTCACAAAGGTTCCTAAAGTATCTAAATGGGTGTGGGATAAAAAGGAAGGTTGTTGCATGAATAAACAACTGATTAAACAATTGGAATGGCAAATTTTCACAGCAGAGAGAGGTCACCAATGGAGTCCCACAGGGACCATGCTGGAACTCATGCTGTTTAACATACTCTTAAATGCTGTGAAACAGAGTGTAGGCAGTGAAGTGACAAAGTTTCCTGAGAATACTGGGTTATTCATGGTAGGAAAGTTGAAGACCAACAGTGGAAAACACTATAAGGGCCTCCTAAAGCTGAGCGACTGGGCTTCAGAATTCAATGTAGAGAAATGTGCAATGAGGAAAATCTTATTATATATAATTGCCCAATTTTGTCTGATATTACCCTTCAGGATCAAGATCTTAGCCTTCTAATAGATAAGTAGAAAATTCCTTGAAAATGTTAGCAAGGTGGAGCTATGATCAAAACCCCTAATTGCCAACATAAAGAACTATAAGGAAAAGAACGCAGAACAAACCAGAAAACAACATGATGCTCCAAAAAGTAGTGACAGAGGGAGACAGAAGATTATGAAATTGTGAAGGTCAGGGCTAGACATCTGGGAAAGAACTTGTGATCTGTTCCTATACCAGAACAAGAAAACATCAGTTAGCTCTCAGGGGCAGTATGCTCATAAAACCAAAATTAAAGCAAATTGCTCTTCATACAGCTTTTACTTGAGATGCAGAATTTCTTGCTTCAGATTGCTGGGGGTTTACATAGATTCAAACAATGACCTATCCAATTAAGAGAATTGTGCTGGTTTAAAGGTAAACCAGCAGGAGGAATGAATCCAACTCACAAGCAGATTACAAGTCAGAATTGCAGTTTAGATCACAATAAGTACAAGGGTACAGAGGAAAAGGTCCGTTTAACCCACAAAAACAAGTGTGTAACCCAGCACCCC
>JAWWEU010000040.1:45929533-45940075 GCA_035583155.1 Acropternis orthonyx | reverse complement strand
GAGGCACAAACCACCGCCAGCATAGCTCACAACCTCATAAGGGCACGCAAGCTTCTCCCCCGCGACAAGGGGGTGCCGTGGAGAAGTGAAATTCATGTAAATTAGCAGAAAACAACTACCCTTCTTATTTCTTTGTTTGCACAGTCTATTTCCAGTCCCCTTGATTCTGTCTGACTGGAAAATGTAAGGATGGTTTCTTTTTTTATTCTTGCCAGATTCTAGCATAGTGTGATTCAGAAACCAACTGTCTTGTTCTAATGTATCACAATAAAATTTTATATTATTGGTCTTAAACTACTAGTTACATCTTAGATTCTGTGTGACATCAAAACAGGAGAACTTGGCACTTCTTGATATGTATGTATAAAATTTCAGTGTGACATTTTCACCTGGCAAATGTCAGATGGAAAAATACACACACATATGTAAATGAAGTAGTGTGTTTATCAAATTTCTGTTCTTCTTAATTACAAAGTAATCATCCATATTTTGCATAAACATATGCAATCATTAATTTTTTTCAAAACAGTATGGTCAATTAATTTTAATTAACAGCAATAAGTTTTTCTGTTGTTATTATCTTTTCCTGATAACCTGTTGTTCTCAAAGCTTTCTTTAGCCCCCAGAAATTTTTTCAGCTTTCTATTCAAATATTGATGAAACTTAACCCTGGTTAGTTTTTGCATCTGACAAGATCATAACTTGATGTGTACTGTTATCCATTAAAAATCACTTAAGGCAATTGCTGTTACCACTGTAACATGATAAACCTGACAATAGACTGTTAGTTCAAAAGAACCCAGTAATTTCATTCATTTCCTCTTTCTCAAAACATCTGCAGTGACGTGAAAGAAATGTCAAGTTAAAAATAACAATTCATGGGTCATGGTATCAACTGTGATTTCATTACATTGTCTGTGAGCAGATGAAAGTTGCTCTGGCATTCAGACTTTATGTGAGGTGGTAATGAAGAAAAGCCTAATCTATTCCATTTTAAGATTATTAGTTGCTCGAATATCTACAAAGAGTCTTCATTTTCCCCACATTCCTAAGATGAGAACACAAGGTTTTCTGCACAGTGGGAGGTGGGCAAATGCTGGTGAGCTCTGTTTGCAGTCTGAGCCTACAGTGTCTGTGTTAACCCAGGGTGAGATGCTGGGAGCCCATGGCTAGTGTGGTGCTGAGGATGGCTAGCCAGCCAGCTGGGGAAGCTGGGACATCAGTTCAGCCTCAGCATCATGCCAAGGTGGCTTCCTGCATTTCCTATGAGAGCTCTGCTGCACCCCACAGAGCAGCCTTGCCTGTGCCTGCCAGTGCCCTACTGTCATGGTGTGCCTTGGCTTTGGGAGAACTGCTGCTTAAAACAGAGATCTTCCAGGGGCCTTCTTAACACCTTTCCAGCTATGTTGAACGTCAATTATTGCAAGCATCTATTTAATCACTTAGAAAAATTAATGTATAAATACAAATGAAAGAGCAGGCAATCTGACAAAAACTCAGCAAAGTACATGTAACACTTCACCCCTTCTATGCATTTATGGCAGTTGTATTGCAGTATCTACAACTGACAGGACCTGGTAAGCTCATGTTCTGCTCTGAGATACCTGAATCAAGAAAGAAAGGGAAGTTTTTTCCCTGTTTCAGAACTACATTGCTTTAAGCTAGCAAACCTTCCGGGCTGACCTTACTTTTAGGGAACAAAAATTACCTACTCCTAAGTGAGACAGACAAAGATGAAATCTAGCAGAAGACCTGATATTTCAAGACATACTGTGCTTTAAGCTATCTCCAAGAAAAATGAAGCTTAAATGCAAGAGTGATGTAGGCACTTTAGAAATCCCCATACAAAAAGGGATAGACACTCAGAGATATGGACAGTTATAGGTGCCCATTTCAGAATGAATCCACCAAATGTCACTAGTCAGCGCTTGGGAAGAAGGGCTCTTATGTTTAAGAATGGCACAGATAATAAAAAATTAAAACATTAGCTAGCAGAGAAAACTCACAGACAAAGAAACATTTCACCAGGGTTATTTTTGTTCCTAAAAACATCATGTCTGCAGCTAGTGGTTGAGTGCATGCACAAATTAAGTTTACAGATTTCATAAAGAAATTTATTCTGGTTGAATGTAATTGCGGTAATTTTTCATGTAAGTCAGCAAAATACAATCCATAAAGGAAAAAGTACTGCCATTATTTTAAACTCTATTGTCCTTATTCAATCCAAATGTGAACTGAAGCTAAATAATTTACTGTGTAAATTTCATTTTTAATTTTATGCCATTCCAAAAGAAGAGAGTGAATGAGAAAGTGAGAGGGAAGCTTCAAAGCTCTAAATCCTTGTATACTAATGTCTCAACAGTAAAATAATCTAAGGAGTGTGCTTCAGCAAAAATGATTGCTGGGATCTATAATAGGATTGTTTTAACTCAATAGAGTTTTATAAATTTTTGATTCACTCCGAGTTTTTGACAGCTTGCCAAGTTCCAGTTTTTATCTGATCATCTTTGCATTAATAATACATAACAATAAGTTTTACTGAAAAATGGCCATTTTTTTCTCACTGAATACTTTACTTTCGCCAGTAAAATATTGGCTTGGGTTTCTAATCAATTCCTGTTTGGCTTGATCATGCTTAGCATGAAACTAAAATATTTGCTGCTAGACAGATGCCGATACAAATGTCATCATTGTCATACTCTAACGAGTTCCATCAGTTGCTAAATGATCTGCCTTGCAGTTTGCAGTATGTATCAGACTGAAGCCCAGAGCTTCAGAGGCACCAGGATATGAGTCGCTGTACTTACCTGTGGCTCCCATCCCCCTGTTTCAGAAACACTTCCTCCCAGCAACAGCTTCCATTTCCATACAGTCATCCACTGTATCACCTGTGGCTTGGTCACTGACTAGGTTCAATCAAGGAAAAAATACTGAATAAAACAAAAATGTCAAAAATTATTTTATTCACCTTCCCCTATCTTCTGAGGCATGCATGAAAACTGACTTTCAATCAAACCGCACCCCCCCAACCACTAGAAAAAGATATCCCAAGGGATATTTCAGAAAAAAAAAAATTCAGCTAGGTGCAATTCATGTATCTTTATCTTTCTTCATAATTTTAATATTTATATACATATTAATTACATTTGATTGGTATCAGGAAACAGAATATTCTGAGAAATATTACTGTTTAACCTCACTCAGTCAACTTATTTCATGAAGCCTTAATACAAATTACATCTTCCTTTGTGTTGGCATGCCATCTTGAAAACCGTATACTGTTCTGGCACATCAGTCCCAGGCCCTGGGTTTCCTTTCTAGGGTAACTGAGCCAGAAGTCATGCAATTCTATCTTCTAACTTCAAAGTTGAAAGCACAGCCCTAGGAAAAGTCCAGGATTGGCGCTGAGCCAAAGAGCTGCTCTGTTGGCAAGAGAAAACTTTGCCATATCAGCTGACCAAGGAAGGCAAGCATGCACACCTCTAGAAACTCCTTGGTAGTGATGGATAGCATGTACTCTCTGAAGAGGTGAAACCTTGCTGTCTCTTCAGCTACTCCCATTGTTGGTAATGGTAGTGAGAGTGATCTTTTAAAAGCCCCAAGGTGACCACTGCAGAAAGTGAGAACATACTTGGAGAACATAAAAGTTGGAGTCTGTCCTAAACAAAGCTGTGCTGAGGTCCATCTGTCTGAAAGGCAAAACCAGCATGCAGAAGTGGCACAGGCACAGAAATAATGCCAAACATCCTACCTGATTGTTACAATGTTGTCTTTTGTGCTGTAGATCTCACTTTGGCACAGTTGAATGCTCTGATTCTTTGTAACCTTGGGGAGATGTGCAACCGATATAATGTGTTGTTCATGCCCAATTTAGGTATTCAAAATGTGAGGAAATTATAAACAGGCTTGTGCAGGCACTGCAAACCAACAGATTTTGTATGTCAAGACATGTCTTAGAATTTCCTAAAGTCACTCCTCATGTCCAGACATTATTTGTAATTGACTATTAGCATCAGGGTGACCTGTTTAAAAAAGAAAAAGAAAAAAGAAAAAAAAAGAGTTTATATCTAAATACTATTACACATTGTATTTATTGCTTAATATAGTAAATTTCTCCTTTCCCCCAGGCAGCAGACAATTGCAATTGCTCTATGAAATAAAATATATATGAGCCACTAAACTATGCAGGCCTGTTAAAGCACTGCATACATCTGTAATGTCCCAGTAGTTGTGACACCACAAATTGTAACATAGCAATATGGCCTTTGTGAAAGTCACTTTCCTAGATCTGGTCATTACAAAGGTACTTTCAGAAGTATGTTTCATCTTTCCAAGACTTTAAATTCCTTTCAGAAAAGCATGTGAAATTTTGTCTCTGAAAAAGTCAGGGGTGACAGTCCTGTGGCACAAAAGAGAACAGTGCCCCATGACTCAGCACTAGTGATCTCAGAGAAAAACTCCCTTTATATAGTTTCATTTCACTTGGGGCAAACAAGGGAGACAAGAATGTGAGTTTGCTGCAGCTGCAATCTCCTGCCTGGAAGTGACTGTCAATCAGCTTGAAAGGAAAGGAAGATGCATCTCTCTCATAGCAAAACACAAAGAACCGAGTATAGCATGAGCCCACTAAATCAACACGGTAAAAAGCATCATTTGGAATTAAAATTGGAAACAGCTGGGTGCTGACCTTCTTCAATGTCTGTGATTAACCAATACATCTATAATGAATCAATTAGCAGTTGATAGCTGCTATATCTATTATGGAGGTTAAACAACAGGAAGAAAAATTCAATTGAAATAAATAAGCCTGCACATATACATCAGAGAAAAAATTGCTCTGGAATGCTGCAAAACAAGTTTTCATTATTTTTAATGTATACTTTCCATTTACAGAGGTGGGCTTCCCAGTCCTCAGGATGGGTGAAGGTGGCAGATGGATGGTGATGCAGAGAATGCTGAACATGTGAATGACACATGGAACTGAGTTAAAAATTACCTTTTGTCTTACCAAACAATCAAAAGATGACAGTTTCAGATTCATTCACATCACTGTCTTTTTGCAAATCCACAATAGCAACTCCATCATGATACAGCACACAACACTCCCCATTCCAACACAGGCAAGCATAACCTACATGGCAGCAAAGGAAGTTTGAAAGCAACACATGCCATCCTGATTTCCCTTTTGACAGTATAATTTGTATTTTGCAGATCTGAGAGTGTCAGTGAATTCACTGAGACAATAGATGGGAAGCAGAAAATTAAACCTCTCTCTCACTGTCATGTGCATACAAAATGAGAATTATCAATCCAATGCAATCAAGCACATAAAAAACAATTTTATTGTTTATACAATAGAAGTAAATAAGTTCATTCAGCTCTAGCTTTCAAAACTCTGTTACCTTTTCTTCCAATAGGAAGGGTTAGTTAGTTTTGGTTTTACTTTCCACTGAAACATCAAAAGACACAGCTCATCATTGTCCCTTTGTCTGTGAACTCTCATTATGACTTGAGCTGAGCTAAAAGGCTATTTTTTTGCAATTTTTTTTCCACAGAGGTAGCCTTTTGATTTCATCACAGTGAAGAAAAATGACCAGAAATAGCAACTGGCTAAAAAAATGCATCAGATATTAGCTGGAAATATATGATCAGGAATCACTAATAGGAATAACACCAGTAACCATTACATCACTTTGCCAAAGAAGAAAGACCTCCTCTGTTTTGAGGGTTATTTTTATTTCCCCCTGTTGAAATAATTTTTCTTCCATTAATGTGCAGTGGTCATGACATTGTTGGCTTGTTTATGTGATTTCCTAACACTGTGGATATCTGTGATGCTTTGTCCAAACATCCTGACACCTCGTTTTCTCTGACAGCAATCATTCCCATCACAAATGCCAGTGAAGAATGCTACAATGGAAGAAAGTGAAATTTGGTGCTTTCATAACCACATGCCATTGTTACAGTTACTGAAGGTCAAGCAACAGGAGTACGCAGGGGTTTGTATGGCTGCAGCAAAAATAACAGTGAGTGGCTGATGCCCAGGAAATCACCTTTTATTGTTTTCTTTTGTGTTACACAGATCCATGAGTTTTACTGTACACTGACTTGACCTGTGGTGAGGAACATGTCATCTGAAAATCAATGTTATGGTCTTTTCTCCTTTATCTGTATGACAGGTGAAACAAAAAGAAGGTGCATTTTCTTGCCTCTTTTTATTTTTTTGAGAGAGAGACTTCATCTGAAATTATCCAGTGGATAACAAAGACACTCAAAAGGAAGTTGGTTCCATTAAGAGAAAAATTATTCAGAAGCATGATGAGTTTTTCTTCTGTTAAGTGAGGAGTTGACTCACAAAACTGAGGAGGGATCTGAAACCCAGGTACTTATCAGTAGTTCTCCTCTTTGGCCTGAGTCTACATGAGCATTTCATTACATCAGTGCATCTCACAGTGTTTTGTTTATAACAACACTCTCATATCCCAAGACGATCCCTACTTGGCTCTAAATCACACCTCCTCCAGCTTCTGACTAAGACAGCAGTCCCTGAACACACAGGAGCAGCAGACAGAAACCAAAGTGATTTTGTGCCACATAAATTTGTATCTTTAGTTGCAGATATCAGCAAAGTCTCAGTTTGATTTCTAATTGAGCCAAAACAGTTTTTCCTCTCCTAGTGCCAAGCCACTCACATGTAGGTCCTTAGTTTTCCATGTTCGCTGTGTCTTGGGGAAAGAGAAGGATGTGGAATGCATGATCCCCACTTTTGGTCAGAGGTTCTGGGAAACAGATGATCCTCTACAAAACTGCAGAGGTTGTGTCCTTTTCTTCTCTGTATTTCTTGCTCAGCTTCTTTGTTCTTATAATCTCCTGCCACTGGCACCAGCAGTTCCACTTTAAACGGAGCTTTTACATAGATATTCCATCCTGTCTGCCATTCTTCCTTGGACTAACATTTGCATGGCAGATGGTGCAAATGGCCCAGCAAATATTTACTGGATCAGTGTTAGAAAAGCAAAGAAAGCAAAACAAAACAAAAACACCCCAGCTGCCAGACTGATGACTTTCTGGGACCATATCATGTGCCACCAGTCACTAGGATGGGGAAAACACCACAGGAAGATAATTGATGTTGAACTCGTGGGAGTTTTGAATACTTTTTGAATCTTCTTGCTTGGAGCAGCCCCAGAGGTGTCTGTCTGTCTTTTTCTCATTGCTTAGGTGAAAAAAGAAGTATTATGACAAATCAACGTATTCCCCTTTCAAATAAAAAACAACCATATCTGGTATCAGAATTTTATTAATTACAGAGAATAGATTGAGCTCCTTGCAAATAGAGTCTGCTGAAACTCTCATGGTAAAGTCTGCAACAAATATCTTACAGATTTAAATAGTGACAGAAGCAGAGGAAGGTGATCAATACTGAGGATAACCTATTGCTTTTGGAGACACTGGCTTGCTAAGGCTTATCACAGAAAGAGCAAAATAGTGAAGTACCTGTGTAATTAACTAGTTTTTTAATTTCCATATCCCTGTCAATCACTATTCCTCTATTTTGCTATTTTTTTTGATAGCTGGACTAACTCAGTGTGAACATCTTTGATGGAGAAGGACAATAGAATGTCAGGAAGTCTTATGGAGCAAAATCCTTTTTCTCCACCATAGTGATACTCTATATTATATATAACAGTGCAAATTATATTACTATCCAAATGGATGTTATTTTCCAAACAGGTTACATATCCCCTAATTTAAGAGCAGTCTGTTAAGATTCCAAGCAGAAAAGAAAGGAAACAGCAAAAATAGAAGCCAAAAATATATGGGCTGCCATTCTGAAAAGCTGTTCAGGAGATGGTCAAGGAAAGATTTGTATAGAATAGGACAGAATGGAAGGAGATGGAGCATGTTGGAAATTCTTGTTCCAACGGAAGTCTGAACCAAGTGAAAGTCAAATTACCTTTATTCTACAGTTAATTTTTAATTGTAATTACAGTCTAAGAAAATGTTAAAAAGGTCTTTGGATGCACATTTGTTTTAAGGAAAACTTATTTTCCTTCTCCCGTCAGTCCCTTAGGAAAGATTCAATTTCTCTTTAAACCTAGTAGCAGGAAGGATAGAAGGAGAATGTACACACAAAAAATATGAATCAAGAGAAGAAAGAAAATTCCATCTCCTGCAATTGTATTTTGCCCATTTATCTTGCACTGTAAAGTGTGAACTCAATGAGAATATGCCATGAACTGGAAAAGGGAAAAACAATACAGTCCTGATTAATCTAGTTCACTCAAAGTTCTTTTCTTGATCTTATGGCATTTCAGAAGACAGTGTTCATTAGTTACCAAAGCTTAAAAAATGTCATCATATCCTCAGTGCCAAAAGAGAAGTGAAGAGGTCCTCCACTGGAAAACCAAAGCAAATACATATCTTTGCACAAAAGCCACAGAGGGTAGGGCTGGTTTGGGGTCCTCTCTCCAGGATTTATTTAATGACTTTCAAACAAATCTTGCTTTCCAAAACTCATATGTCCTAATGCTAAACCTAATAATATCAAAATTTGTATCTGAACTCCAAGATACTCAAAACTGCAGCCTCAGATATAGGCATTCATAAAGAGTGAAGAAGTTCATCTAACAGTCACTATTCCATTACCTACTGGATCCTCTTTCTAACTAGAGAGATTCATATAGGCTAGCAAAAGAATATATTCTTATACAGAATGATGTTCAGAAAATCACCAGTTAAAGGTATAGATACACAGACTGTCATGATGAATGCAGACAAGATGGATTAGGGTATTCAAGTACTTGAAGGGTCTGACCAGCCAAAAAAGGTGGAAAAAAAAAAAAAATGGCAAAGAGAGATTGTTTTTGAACTTCATGCCTGTCTCCCTGCTTACCAAAAAGGTCACCTGGTTCTGAAGGTTCAGTGGTTCCAATCTTCTATGCCAGTGACTCTACAGCTAATCTCAATTTGGCTGCTGAATTTATTCAGTTAAAAAAAACAAAAAAAACACAAACCAAAAAAACCCACAAAACTTACCCAACTGGTTGGTATTTTTACATGTGCATTAAAAAAATAAAAAAATCAGTGTTTAAGTAATTTTTTAATGTTTTAATCATCTTCTAGCTGTGCAACAAAGAGATTCTTTCTGCTATAATTTCTACCATTTTATCTCAGTCATTCCTAAAGAGACATTAATCTCTCTGAATCACCTGCAAACTACTTCCTGCTTAAGCCAAAAAATCCACAAAAGGATATTGGATATTGAATTTCACTGGCCCAGGATAGAATATCTCCAGGTCTTTATTTTAACTCATTGCTTTTATGTGGTAAATAGAAGAGGTCAAACAAGGAACGACCCAATTTTTGTGCCCACCATCCTTTTCTTTTTAGAAAAAGGTAGGTTAAAACTGCACACATTGCTAGAAACAGATATGCAGAATCCAGTGTTTAAAATAAATAAGGCTTAGATTTTGTAAGCAAATATGTTCATTATATCATTAAGGAAGAAGCCATGATGTCACTGATCAGGTCCTCAGCTGTGCTGAAGCCCAGGGAAGGTCTACTTGGGGAAGGTTTGAGCCTTTTTTTGATATATACCCTTTTTGTCCCTCTGTACATAGGAGTTTCTATGTGTATCCCTGTACATGGAAGTCTGCATGTCACATACATCTTGTGCACATGCACATAAATCCTCACCTATATAAATACTGCAGGAGGGTCTAGACACAGCCTCTGTAACTGAGACTGACATCTGTCACTCTTTTCCCTACTAGGGACAACACTGTGTTTTCACAGAGCTTTTTGCTCTGAATTTTTCCATGTGGGATTGTTACCCCAGACTGCACTGCTTTTTAAATTTTTCAGACACAATATTCAGCAAATAAGATGTGGAAAACATCTTGTAAAAGAGGGTTTCTCTTGAAAGGGGGGAAGTGAAAGTAATTCAAATGAATGTTAAAACCAAGAATAAGTGGAAATGTTGCAGGTCTCTATCTATAAATGGGGGTCAGTGAACCCTGCTCTTCCTAGGATATTGTAAAGATTCATTAAAGTTTGTAACGTGTTCAGATACAGTGAGAACTGCAGAAACAGTCAAGTTGGAAATGAATAATTCTGTCTTTAGAATCAAGCCTGAGCAGTGTGCAGTAAATAAGGCCTGAGGCCAAACGCCAAGCAATGAGGATAAAAGAACATATTGAATAGCTGCTCATTAAGTGAGCACCATCCATCCTGTGCCCTGCTGAAGCAGGTGTCCTGGGGAAAAGTAATAGTATGCAACCTTGTAATTAAAACTGTATCATAATGCATATTCACCAGGAGGCGAAATTAAGGATGCCTTGAGAAATTCAGTCTGACATTGCCTAACTTTTGAATGCAGGACTTTGCAACTTTTATGTCCTTTTTGCCATACATGTATGTATATGTACATATATTTTTTCCTGTTCTCTGTCTTTCCTGTTCTCTGTCTTTCCTTTCCTTTCCTTTCCTTTCCTTTCCTTTCCTTTCCTTTCCTTTCCTTTCCTTTCCTTTCCTTTCCTT
>JAWWEU010000040.1:45910565-45924938 GCA_035583155.1 Acropternis orthonyx | reverse complement strand
TCTGCTCCAGGCTTCACTCCCAGTCCAGGCAGGTGAGGGAAAGGGAAAAATTCTGAAACCTTAAACCCATAACACTTCTTGATTAAAAAATCATATTAATTAAATGCAATTAAATTAAATTAAATTAAGAATTGAAGATGCAGCAATCCATTTATTACTATTTTCTCACAGTGTGGGCCACATTTTAATAGAGCAATCACACTCCTTCCCAACCTCCCAGTCACAATTACCCAGCATCCCTGGAGCACTTGCAGTAACTGTTTGTGCAGAAGTATTAACATATTTTAATTCTCTCCAGTGAGATTTTTCTTTGCACGATGAAAACTGGCTATGAGTCCTCCTCATCATCTTTGGGTTAATCTCTTCCTTTTAATTGATTTTTTCTGTTTCTTGCTGCCTTTGTATGGCCTCTTCTTTGTCTTATTTTGTCATGTCTCCTTGCACTGTACTATTCTACATAACTGTATCCACTCAAGAATTCCCAGGAACCTTCTTGGGAAGGACAGGCAACTCTGCTGATAGTTATTCTTACTGCATCTGAGTTGTATGATCATTGAGCTCATACATCTCAATGGTCCTTAAGAAGAGAAAAATGGAAAAGAATGGGACAGATTCCTCAAAGTAAGAAGAAATTAAATTTTCTTTGCTCTTGAAGGCAGGATCTATTATCCAAAAGGCACTTTTGGTTCCATGTACAAACTCCCAAGGAAACTTTAGTCAAGTCACTTGAATACAAGAGGTCTAGTTATGTCCATGTGGTGTGGGGGTATAAGCTCCCATGCTGGCAGGATAAGTTGGCACCAAGGAAACTGCAGCAGGCACAATACTCCTGCACAAGGTGCTGTGTCAGGTCTTTCTTCCCTACTCTACATAGGCTGGCAGTAAGAAACATGTCAGCAGTCCTGCTAAACTGGAGCTAACAAACATGTTGGGTGCCCTGAACTATGACAAAAGAAAAGGGAAGCTGCTTTTCCCAGTACTTTGGAAGTGCGTAATGAAGTCCCAGCTGGCTGAAGAAGTGAGAGCAGATGAGGTGTCTGGGGCAGAAAGAAGAGACATGTACTAAACAAACCATTTCTTGCCAGATAAGCCTCTGAGCAGTCCTGCTGGCAAAATTGTGACCTCATTAAAATGAATATGTTCTCCATGGAATTCTATCTTCCTGAAAATATGAGAAAAAAATTTTGCTTATTTGCAGTTCTTTGCTATCAGGCAATCTTCATGTGATATTGAGATTCTGAGCAGCTGCCCCTACAAAACTAAAACCTGGGTCTACACTGGTGACTGGCACAGACATGCCATAAATTACACCAGAGCCAGTTTTTTAATAAGCATATAATAGAATGTGGAATTATTTTCTGTTGTTATGTTCTCTCCCTCCTTCTAGTAAGCTAGCAGTGCCATTACTCCTTTTCTGAAACTCCTTCTATGCTCAGGAGCATTCTCTCCCCATCCTTCATGTTCCCACTATCTGCAAGAAACTTCTTCCTATGTCATTCTCGCCTATTTTCCGTCTCACTTCAATTCACTTCTGGCAACAGGTTCTCTCTCTTTCTCTCCTTATTTCCTTTCTCTCAGCAATATAATTTTATATATTAATATTGTTGTTTAATATTGTCTCAGGCACTTGGATCCAGATTATGCAGAAGGAGCTTTTGCTACAGTATCTTTATACGGTATGTTTTTATCTCATATGGCAGATTTATTTTAAGGACGTTATGAAAACGAGTCTGTTCATGATTATGTACTGATGATTCAAGACATTGTTTTGTTTTCCTTTTGGAAAAATCTTGTTGCCTAAATGTCTTTGTTTTTGATATCTCTGGACAGCTTCTGCATTGTGCTCCCTTATGACAGTTTGTTTCAGAATAAGATTAAACTATACTGCAAAATACTCTCTTTATATCATCCAATTCATGAAACACAGTAACAGGAACTCTGCTGAAAGAACGATACCTTCTACAAATGGCATGAGTCCATAACAGTTTTTCCTTCAATATTTATATAGTCAAAACCACGGGCTTAGAATTTATTCTCCTCCCCATAGCCAAATCCTGTTCAGATCTTCAACTCACAGAACTTAAGGACACACCAGCCTGTGACTCAGAGCAGGAGCCACTCAGAAAGGCCAGGCCATTGCTTTACAGACAGATAGTTATGCACATGCATGCTTACAGTCATCTTGTCCACTTCAGTCTGCACAGCAAAGACATTTTCTGAACCAAAGTGAACTGTAACCAGACACTTCATCACAACAAGCTCCTCAGTCTTTGCAGTTCACTTATTCACACTGAACACTGCTGGTTAAGACTGGCCTTTAACTCAGGATCACATTTAAAAGTAGTTTTAAGTGTTTATTTGTCAGGTTGATTTGTAACATAGGTTCATACACGAAGCACCAAAAAAAAAAAAAAAGAAAAAAGAAAAAAGAAGAAAAAAGAAAAACTTGCCAGGTATCCATTAGTTTCCAAAGAAAACCCTAACCTAACTAACATCTTGAGTCTGAGAAATCAAATTGTAAACCTTTCAGGAAAATTGCACTATAAAATAGGTCATGCATGAAAATATAATTAAAGTGGTTAGTAGTTTTCACTACAGGAGCCCTGTTCTGCTCTCTGAAACACCAGCCATCACTCCATTCATGTGAAATTGGATCAAATCTGCTATACAACATCTCCATAGTGGCAGTTCTGGGGCATATGAAAACACACTCTACTCTATGGTCACCCATTAGACTTATTCCTTTTTGCTGTTCAAGAATCTAGCGAGTACTTTCAAAGAAGAGGTTTTTGCATCCTAGAGGGCTTTCCACAGGCATAAACCCAAGCCAAACTAGCATTTATTCATTGACTTTCAAAGACAAAAAAATTTTCACATTTATTTATAGAGACAAAATTGCTTAATCAAGAGATCATTCAGTTTTCTATGACAGAAGTTGCTATGCATAGCCTAAATCCCCTCTTAAAAAGACCAGATCTATATTATGTCCTAAAAAAGGTCTGTTTGTTATCTAATGCAGGATGACAGAAGGACAAGTAGTTCACCCCTGAAGTTATGACATACAATATATAAACTGATTCAGTACATTAAAAACATACACAAAGGTAGTAACATCGCAACTTTCCTAAATAAAGACAGCAGAATTTTGGGCAAGGAAGGCAAGGAGGATGGAATTAAAGGAAAGATTGTTTTTTCCCCAGGATACCCTTTTTCATTTCTAAAGATTTTGCCCTGGAGGTCCATTTATCATCTTGCTTAAACAGTGTGTATATATAGTTCAAAACAATACCTGTTTAAAGATATGAAAGACTATGTATGATTCCACAGGAATGCTTTCACATTATTTTGTTAAACGAAAGATTTCAACATTCACATTTTAAAGCATTAAATAGAAAGATGTCCTGGTTTGTATTATCTAACAAATGAACCAATGAACCGAGGAACCAGCTGCAGATTCATTTTCTGTATGATTTCCCTGATGGATATATTCAGGATACCATGGTCAGGAGCTGGTGAAACAACCCCTGGGAAGAGGTCAGAAATGATGCTATCAGAAGACTGAATACTGTGGGACAGGCATAGAAAATTAAAAAAGAAAACAAAACAGATAAGGAAAGTGCAGCTAGGGCCACAACTAATGTAATAATTTTAGCTTCTCTTATTTAAATCTCCTTTAATCCTTCATCTACAATTAATAAGATTTGCTATTAAAAAATAGTTCAGAAGGTTCCACACTTGTTGCTGAAACATAAAAGTAAAGTTCTGGCCTTTCATCATCTAAAATATATATAAAACTTTGTGAATCAAAAGTCTCTTTCAAATATCTCTGAGGGTAACAAGTTAAAAAACTGCCAAAAATGAACATTTTATTGTCAAAATCCCACCACAGAGTAGCAGAGATATAAGCCATGATGATACTCAGTGGTATACGGAGTTGGCATCAAAGAGAATGAGCATTCCATCTATTTTGAAAAATAAGTTTTCATTTAAAATAAAGGGTTGTACATTAAAGATGCAAAGATTATCTTTCTCATACCTAATAAGGGGTCAGACAGACCGGGTACATAGAAGAACAGAAGCCATAAGCACTAAAAAATGATCCCAAATTAGTGTTAAATGTAGACTTTCATAACAGCAATGACAGCAATAGCAAGATAAAAAAGGAACTGTACATACACATATTTTGTGTTCTTTCAGACACAGATTTGCACAAGCAAGTCACACAAAAAGGCTACTTTCACTGCCCTAGGTTGCTAAACAAAGTCCTGTTTGATATACAAAGATAAGCCTGATGTGTTGTCTAAGGAAGGCGAGTGCCTGTGTGCTTTCTCTTTATTAGTGTCACACAGCCCAGTGCTGGGCTCAGCCTGCACCGAGGGAATGCAGCCAGTCCCAGCTGCGTTACATCCTCTCTGTTTCTTCCAGCCCAGATGCCAGGTGAGACAATGAACCGCGGGGCAAGCCCTGCTCGGGTATCCACAGCTGCCGAAGAGTTCTGGCCAGGGAGCTGCTGCTGCTTGCCTGGGGTTGGGAAGGCAACTGTGGGGTGACTAGGGGGCATGTGAGCACAACCACCCCTGGGGGGCACAGAGCCCACCCTGCTCCCCAGACTGCCTGAGAGATACTGAAGGGAAGCAGAGCAGGGAAGAGACAAAAGAGCTGCAAAACGGAGTCCCCCATTCTGACCAAAGCCAGAGACTTAATGAGAGGACACTAGTGTGCTGCAGGTACCACAGCCAGCTCCAGAGCTACACTGCCGTAGGAATAGAGACATTTCCCATTCTTTCCTACATATTTGCTTTTGATCTGATTTTTTTTTTCCTTTGTGGTATAGCCAGGACTACCTCTTTGACCTTTGAATGTCTTGTTGTGTAGTAAGTGTTTCTAGAAGAGATACTTAAAAAATAAATCAAGACCAAGCAGCTTAACAAAAGATGTGAAAGACACCCTTTCCTGATTCTATTTCAGAACTAAAAAAGAACCTGTGTATCTAATTTTTTTTCCCCCCTCATAAAGGATATTTTTTTTCTAAATTTGCTGCCATCAGAATCACCTACAGTGTGAGCAATAGTGCTGCCTTGAGAGATGTAGGACATGACATTGCTTCAGCATGAGAGGAGACATCATTACCCTTCATAATTTATAGTGTTCTTATTGTATATACAGAGATAGCTGTATGCACCTAGGAAAATAAATCAACTTACTCTGGATTAGTCCACTTAGTCAAGCACTTTCCTGTCTTTCTTCAAGAGTGTATTTGGAATCAACTCACGTTTTTTCTGCATTTTGGAAAGGTTTTCTCCTGTAGCTTTGAAAGCAGCTTTGGATCCAGACATCCTACCTCTTTGATGCTTCCTAGCTTCCAGTCTCACCTTCTCAGTGTGCAGCATCAGAATGAGGTAGAGGTAGAGTACCAGTAGGCAAGTTCACTCCTGCTGACAACCACTTGCACAGAGAGGGACCCTGGCAGAAGTGTCCTCTGAGACCATTAAGAAAACTTAAGATACTTTAATGATAATACTGCAACCATGAAAGACAGCTGACACCACCACGTTGTTTTTTTTCAGCAGGACACCTGAATAGGTATCTTGTTTTTATGACTGCAATAGAGAAGTATATACTGTGCATCTTAATTAAATTATGTACCTTTATATAGAATCATAAAACCATAGAATGACTCAGGTTGGAAGGGACCTTACAGATCATACAGTTCCAACCCCTCTGCCATGGACAGGGACACCTTACACTAGACCAAGTTGCTCAGGACTTCATCCAACCTGCCAGGGCTAGGTTGGTTTTCAAAAACAAGTAGTTTGAAAGGACACCGCTGTTTTGGATAACGTATTTAAAAATGACATTATTCACTTTTCCCAAGATCATAAATGTCATATTATTTCAACACAAAAAAAATCTCTAGAATCCAAATTTAAAATAGTAAAAACCCTCTTGTTTGTCAGCATGTTTTCAGTCCTGTCAGAGATTAAGTTGCAATCATGCCCAAAAGAAACAGTTGAAAACTACTCGGTGATAAAATTGCATAGCTACATTGAACTCAACTGCTCATTGTGACATTTAAAACACTCTGGTTGCTGCAAGGCAGTATAAATACACTGAAGAAAGGTTTCCTACCATAAAAAAGGAAGAAATTTATCACTCAATAAAGATAATTCAGATCAACAAATAGAACAGTACCTTCCAGAAAAAAAACCTGTTAATCCCCCACCCCCTCCATACACATACAGATGTGCATCCAAGTGAAAATAACATCTCACAGCTTCCATTAAAATATATATTTAATAACTCTACAAGGCTGTAATGATACTTTCAGGTTTTTCAAACAATAAAAAACATTTCCAGATGCATTTCAAGGAGTAAAGGCTACTAGCAAATTCCCTGCCAAAACAACTTAAATTACCATGCCACTTATCCATGCATGTTCAAAGGAAAAATGGAGATGAATATGAAACACCATGTCTAAGATCTATTTTTCAAAGTGTTGAAGCCAACACATGAAAGTGAAATATTTCTTAGTCTCCCTAACTATAGATCCAACACATTAATGCAAGACAACGACTAAAAGCTATACCATAGCATTTAAAGACTGAAAAACAAGCAATCTGGTTTTCTCAAGGAAGGCATAATAAATTAGCTGTAGAAGAAACAAGTGTTCAGAATTCTAAGGCATATAAAAACCTGCCTGTTAAATACTGAGAAGTACCTAACTGTGAAATTTCAAACCTGAAATATCTAATTTATTTCTATTTTTAAAATGCCTAGGAATATGAAATAAGGTACATGCACAATAACCTGAAAAACCTCAAGAAGATGCAGAGACAGATGGAAATGTAAACAAGTTTGAAGGATCTCTGCCAAAAGTCTGCTCTAATCCACTGTCCAATCATTAAAGAATAAACACCACAGAAACCCCTTTGTTTTGAATGAATTACAACCTGGAATTACTTGGCAAATACACAATGCAGAATATTGTGGAAATAAAGAATTAGAATCTAGAATAGAGGGACATATTTGCAAGTCATCTCCTTCTGTGCAAGATCACAAAAAGGTAAAAAATATGTCTTTAAGTCTCTGTTGGTTAAAGGTACAAAACCCAAACTTTTCACTTTTTGCTCCATGGACCTGGCAGCAGCAGGTTAGAGGCACTGCAAGCTGCAGGATCCATGAGAAATTGCACTGTCTTACAAAAACTGCATTAGAGCTGCCCTAGGGACTTGTTTTCCTCTGTCCAAATAGCAAGTAAACCTCTGGGGAGGCTAGCACATCCTGTGGCAACTAGCCTGATGGACAGCCAGCACTCCAAAATGGACCCAAGGACCAGCTTGTTGTGGCTGTGGGTGCTGGAGACAATGAGGTTGCCATCCTTGTAGCTGCATCTCGAATGTTGCATCTTCATAAGGTGTGTAATAAAGAGACTAACTTTAATTCCTCCCCAGACCTAGTCACCTGGTAGCTTCATTGGCCAATTTCCTTCCTGCTGTAATTTACATCCCTCTCATAGTAAAATATTTCTTGTTTTAGGGAGAGAAAATATCCTTAGCAATTTCCTGTTCACTCCACTGTCTTGTGACACCATGCTTCCTAAACTAAGGGTTCTCATCAGAGAAGGTGCCCAGCACAGAGACTGCACTTCATAAAAAGCAGATGTCTACAGTGCAGAAAACTAGATTTGCAGTGAGGCCATCAGTATTCCGTTTCTCTCTGGTTTTGTGCTCCCAGCGGTCCCCTTCATTTGGTGCTGTCAGCAACACCTACCAGGAGCTGTCTGGCCAGACAGGAAAATGGACACATTGGTTTTAATTACATGAGTCATTAGCTAATGAAATTAAGTCTGATCAGCAAAGAAATTTTATGTTCTATTTGTCTCATAGATTAGTCTGACTAGATTCACATAAATAAAACATTTCACTTTCAAATTCCCAATACCTGCTACAGTATCCCAGTCATTCCCCATCTACATTTTGTAGCAACTATGAAAGAATGATTTTTTGCTGACGGTAGGCACAGAAAAGGACAAGACTTCCCTCTCATCGATGCCAGCACAGATTGAAAGTAATTCTATTAAAGGAAAATGTTAACCTGTCAGACATTGCAAATCCATGTTTTACAGGGAGGGAAGAGAGCAGGAGGTGAAAGCAGGAGTTGTAGTATGAGATTAATAGTTAATTGTTTTAGGAGAACTTGGGATGGTAGGATATAAAGCTTTGATTATATTTGTATGTACATACACATAGACAATATATATCTGAGTAAGAAAGCAGATTCTCTTTTTCATCTGTTCGGGAGGTCTATTAAGGTTGTATTAGGCTAGACCTGTTTTCCTTGTCTAGTTTCATCCCAGTTGGTTCCCTCTTTTCCAAGGAACTTCACTTCCAAATTAGGCAATTATTGGGGTCTTCTTTTTGCAGTAGGCTATATCTACATATGCTTTCTTTGCTTGACAGATACGGTTAGGCCCAGCAAAACAGTTCCTTCCCACTGCTTCCCTCCTAGCCTTTTGTATCAAGAAGGCAGTTTTCTGTGACGAGCCACTACCTGTGCTCTCTGATGCAATGGCAATCATGCCATAATTTATCAAATACATATATAGCCCTGTCTTTAGCCCACGGCAGGGAAGATCCAAATACAAAGGGGTCCCTGGAGCAGATGGGTGTGAAAGAGGGTAATTAAGGAAAGACAATGCTAGCTTCTTCAGAGACCTAGTCTTAAATTTCCAAGGTCTATTCATTTTCCATGAAGGAAGTAGTCTGAGAAAACTAAAATGTTGTCCTCCACACACACAGATCCCAGAAGCAGCCACTGGAGTAGCTGATACAGAGGTGACATTTGGATGCCTTGCATAGCACAGCCATTGAGAAAGGCAAACCAGATTGGATATACAGTCCTGCTTCACCCCCACACACCTCTAATCAGCCTCCATCCCATGTCCCCTTTACTGCCTCTTGGAAAATCTTTCCCCTTCCATTGCTATTTCTGTAAAAGCAAAACTTCTACAGAGTTTCAGGTTTGTTCAGCATGATTTCTTTGCACATCATAATTGGGAAATGTGTTAATTCAACTGTTAGCTTTAGTAATTGAAACATGCTGTTTGGGGCCTGTGAGGTGTGGAGTCATCCTGCTGAGACTAACAGCAGTCTTGGAGCTGGAAGTAGAAGCTGAGAAGAACCAGTAGAGCAGGCAAGAAAGGCACCTGGAGGTGCAGAGAAAGGCTCCTTGGGGGATTTGGAGAACCTTCAGCAGGGACCCCACCATTCCAGGCATAGTACAAAACCCAGTGCAGAGCCAAGGGCAGCTGCCCTTCCCCAACTGGAAAGGTGTAATCATACCCATTAGTTTCACTGCGGAGTAGTGATGAGTGGACTTTATGGAGATTATCTAGAGATTGTTTCACTACGTGGTCCAGGTGATTAGCTGAGCTCCTTGTGCCTGCAAGACTAACATTAAACCTCATGTAAACCAGCTTAACTGTGCGATGATGAACATTTTTACTCCCCCTTCCCAGACAGTGCATAATAGTTTGTAAAGGCAATGACAATTTGAAAAATTCACAACACTTGAAATTTTTAAACCTGTGAAAGATTTTACTTCAGATGAGTAACATTTCTATTTTCATAAGATATGTTGGGCATCACACACAGAGATAAGCGCAGTATTCCTTAAGCCTTGCAGGCAGTCATTTAGGGTGGGAATATTATAGCACTAGGTAAACATGTCCATGTATTAAGGAAATTTGTTTTTCATCATTTCTCTCTGTATGTTCAGTAGATTCAATCTAGTGTCTAGTCTGATTCAGCTCTCTCAGCCCCAGACACCCAATCTCATTGGCATTAATAAAAATATTAAGATGAGAAGATTCTCTTATTTGTTCTCCAAGAAACGATTCTGATGTCTTAATTCTCCAGACTTTTATTCTACTTGAATTAGTCCTTTACAGTGACCTTGCTTTCATATATATTTTCCTAAGTAAAAATTGTGAACAAGGAATCTGTAGCACATTTTTGTTTTCACCCAAATCCCTCCTACCCTGGCTTGCCTAACCAGCTGCCCAAACTTTACCCAAAGGCTCAATATCTCCTTACTCCATGGTCTGCTAAACTCCTCAGGGTTATTCTGTGCTGAATTTCACTGCTGAATACAACCTGCAAGCATTAGCATCTTACCTTGTTGTCTGGCTCTCAGCCCTGTGCATGCAGATGCTTCCAGTCTTCTTGAAACCTTCCCAAATCGTGTGACCCTGCCATTGAAATCTGCTGGATTCTGCATTAGCACCTGTTTTATGTATGTGGGGAATTACTTCCACAACCTAGTGAGAAAGAGGCCATACAAAATTACCGTGATTCTCAAGGGGTCACAGATTTCACAGGCTGCAGTGTGCTAAAATGAGGCTTTACAAGCCTCACCAATGAAGTCTTATGAGCCAGTTGTTCCTGGGCTTTTAATTGATACATTCCTGTGACTGATGAAGAATAAAAGCAGCGTGTCCACCTGCTGTGGCAGCACACAGCTGGGAGTCCAGTCCTTAAGTGCAGCTGCGTGCAGTGCTGCATATTAGGTAGCCCTGAAACATATGCTTGGTTTAAGTCCATCCCTTATAGCATGTAACATCACCATGGGGACTTTTCCCACCCCTTCACAAACCACATCCCCAGGACTTGGCTGGGAATGACCGCTAGCGCAGCAGGCTCTGTGAGCTATCCCAAGGAGAGCTCTTGCTCACCCTTGCGCTGCATTGACAGGGACAAGGCTTGACCAAAGCAAACAGTCCTCCACTTCATACAGAAATCATCCAGTTAAGCCCAGAAATCCTGAGTGTGCAGAGAAACTTTTCACTCTGCAAAACTGGGGAGCTTCTCCAACAGGTGAATTTCATTTTTAAGTTAAGACCAGCAGCTTGTTCCCCTGACAGGGAGGTGACTTTTTGAATCCCATTAACTGCTCATCTCTCCAGGCTATCTGCAGGTACTATCAATACACCTTCCACCACCTCTCCTGGGATAGCTGAGACACTTGGCAATTAATCTGCAGGATCTCAAGCAGAAAATTATCTCTCTCTAGAATGAGAAAACCCTGACTGGTCTCCATTTTAAGACAGATAGTACAGAAATGGCTACTATTTCCACAAAATCCTGAGTATGCATCTCCCTCTCTCACTTATCCCCTCTTAATTCTCCTTGGAATTATATAGGTGATAAAGGGCAGTGCTGTTGTATATAAAGATCACAGCCTGAGAGTGGTCAGAACTGCATCCAAAACTGAGCAACAGCTCTTTGTGGAGCCATCTGATTGTCACTGCCTGCATCTCTGAAAATGCTGGATGCAGCCAGTTCTTTGGAGCAGGCTCAAATAGCTGGGGATAAAAAACCCTTTTTTTGTTAATTTTCACCGTGGAAAACAGCACCTTTAACACATAAGAATCGGCAGCTGCACATTGCAGACACGAGACAAAATTTCTATTTTCTACAGGTTGAGAAAACATTGAAGTGAATATGTTTTATTGATTATTTTGATTGGGGATCTTGAGAATAGGCTCTATTCCAAGTGACATCTGCCATTTAAAACTTTAGCAACATGCTAACTAAGTGAAATTCAGTTAAATTTTAATCTATTTCTATCAATTTATTTTCCAGAGCCACCAAACTCTGCTCCAGAGTAGATAGTGCTGTCCTCGGAATTTAAAGTATAACGTATTAAGGTTTTTTTATAGCTAGTTGGAATTTTCTTGCAAAATTGAAATCTCTTACTATGAATGCTCATGTTCAATACAAGCAACTATGCCTCTTACAATGCAAATCAAGAAGAAAACTGAATTCTAACTGAAGGAAAGGTTTTCCTTCGAAGAGCTTACCAGGGATATTAAAAAAATGGTAGTAAAATGGTGATATAAAAATTAAATAAATGTGTACAAACTGAAATGTTAAATGCTACTCTTTCTATTTAAGAGTTATCTAAAATAAAGTTCCTGGCTTTCAGTGAATAGCACAATCTGCTTTCAGTTATTGTAAATCAGATGGCTCCTATTCTAAGAGGAATTTTCTTTGGCTGTGGGATTGGCACTTGGTAAGTTGATCAGGTATATGAAGAATAAAGAAGTGAAAGATCAGTGCAAATCTGGTGGTACTTATTCATTTTCCCCACTTTCAGCTGAGTTCATTGACAGCAGCCCAACAGCTTCAGACCTACACCCTTAATGAAAGTGTGAAGATTTCTTTAAAGTTCCCACAAAAGTTAATTCATAATCAGGGCATGAGCAGTAAATTTCCTTTCTCTCCCTTAACATTAAAGTAACATTAATTACTCAACATTAATTAAAGTAATGTTAATTAATTTACCAAAGGAGCTTTATCCTCCCAAGTTGCCATTCAGTTAAAGCCTTACTCATATTTTGAACAGACAGACCCTAAAAATAAACAAAAAGTAAATCCCAGAGCCCCTGAAATTGCTGTCCTGTCTGGGAATGTTCTGGCAAATTCTGTCTGTGTATTCATCTGAGATATTGATATTGCCTTCAACAACAGGCTTCCTGAGTACCTCTCTGTATTAAATACGTTTACTGCCCATCCTATCTGTGCCATTATCATCTGAGTACGAGAAAAAAAGCACAATGTTTTCCTGCCCTAATTTAAGTGTCTAAAGCAAGATGTCACCCCAGGCTTATTCACTGAATAACCCTCTGGAAAGCTCCTCATCTTTACCTCTCCTGCCAGGGCAGTGAAAAGTCATTGGCTCAAACTTAGACATCTTAATCAGAGTCAGGTGAAATGTAGTCCAGCCCAACTGATTTACTTAAAGTGCAATACTGGGTAAAAGGTCTCATCTCTAAGGGTGACTGAGCACGGGCACAGGCTTCCCAGAGAGGTTGCAGAGTCTCCTTCTCTGGAGATACTCAAAATCTGCCCGGGTATCACCCTGTGCAACTTGCTCCAGGTGAACGTGCTTTAGCAGGGGGCTTTGAGTGGATGATCTCCCTAGATCTCTTCCAACTCCATCCATTCTGAGATTCTGTGATTTTTCAAGCTGAACTAGCTACTATTCTTACTCTTCCCTACTTTGAAATGGAGCAATAGTCGTTGCTTCACTGTTTTTTTCGTACACAATTTACATTTTTAATGCCCTAGAATTGCTGCCTGGTGAAATAGACTAAGATTTCCTCACACAGAAAAGTTAGAGGGCATTCAGCAGAAAAAAAATGCTTGATTTCATGATTTATATAGTTTGTGGGGAGTTTGGGCTCCCTTTTTTTTTTTTTTTTTTTTTTTGTTTGTACGTGATTATCACAATTTTTCTAACGTGGAATTTACAGTATCTTTCAAAATAAGATAAAATTTTGTTGTTCACCATATATAGGTGGTGTCATAATTCTATTATTGCCTTATAATTATTTTGGGTGAATCCTGGGGAACAATTGAGTACATCCCATTTTTATATACAAATCAGAAGAGATTACCAGAGTCTAATGGCTTATTATACTTGATGCATAAGTGTAAAGTGTCCCACATGTTTAGGAGGTTGTAGAAAAAGGCAGCTACAAAGTACAAATGGTCAGAAGAACATAAACCAGAATCAACGTAAGTAACCTGTCAGAAGGCACACTGTAAGATTTCGTTACTTGCTAAGTAAAAAAAGCCTTTAATCTCTTATAATCTATTTATAAATAGAATCTTGCAAAGTTTCACTTTAAAATTCTATAAGGATTTAAAGAGGCATCACATAAAAAAATGCCCTGTAGTTAATTAAGAATGCTATGTCTGGTGTCCCTGGCCCAAAATGTGCATTTTGCCAATTCTGGCCCAGCTAAAACCAACCAGTAGCCATGGGTTTGTAGCTAAAATTGACAAGAGATACAAAAAAGGCTGTATTTAACTCAGAACTCTTCTACTTTACATGTTACAAACATGGAATAAACACTTACCAAAGAGATCCCTTAACCAGATGCTGTTTATTATGCATGAATTCCAGGCTAGGGAGCTCAGCAAGTAACAAAAATCCTTTGGATATTACCTTGTCTCTTCTAAACCCCCCATATTTGTTTTCTTTTCAGCCTGGATAGAGCTGTCCATTTTCTAGTCTGCAGGTTAATGTGGTAGTTTTAGACCCTTCATCAGAAACTTTTTAAGAGTTGTTGAAAAGATGGCCCTGTGCATACTGGTTTTATAAGCCTCCATAAATATGGTACAGCTACCACTGTAAGGGACAACCTCTTTTCATCATAATTTTCATCTCTCACTTTCAGACTGCAAAACAAACCAAACACATAAGCCTGAATAAAAATAAATAATTAAATAAATAAAATTTTAATCTCTCATATTTAGCAAACTGCTACTCTTGTAGTGTTACACCTTCAGAAGATAGACTTCACTG
>JAWWEU010000040.1:45863626-45910465 GCA_035583155.1 Acropternis orthonyx | reverse complement strand
AACATGAAAGCTCATTCGCACAAGCATCAAGTGAGCTCTTATTTACAAATTTAATTATTCATTTAAAGTTTATTTATCCTTTTTTATTATTTACAACATAAGGTGGATCTGAACTGGGGGTTTCATGTCAGGAACAAGTTTGATTGATTTTAGAATAGAATCTTCAGTGTCTTATACAGATTTTTTCATATACTAATTGAAGTTAACAGTCAGCTCTGATTGTACAATTGCCTGCTAAGAAAAAAAGAACAGAGTGCTTTTTTGTAGACATTTGTTTCTTGTCCTTAGGAGTCTCCTATATGTCATTATAAACTGGGGAAAACATGAACTGGAGATACTAATGGCTTTGTTCTCATTTTCTTGTCTTAAAAAAAAGATAAGACAGAATGAATAGTGTTCAAGCTTGCTGTGAGCATCGTGAATTTACATCCAAACTGATGGTAAAAATAAATAAAATGAAATGTTCCTACTTTGATGAGCTACATTGTTCATCTTGGATAGAACTGTCTGCTATATCCTCTTGGACATTATTTTTTGTAAATTCCTACATTAGGCTGTTTGTTAAACTTCATCAGCAGCTGTGAAGGTAAGAAAACATAGCATTTTATCTGATATCTGAGTGAGAACACACAGTAAACAAGATATAAACTTTAAAAATCTTCCTTGGAGGGTTTCCAAGCCCAGCAATGAAGCTCTGAGTTCTTTATTTCTGTAGTTTAAAATCCCATTTAGAATATATCACTTTTCATTTGCAGCAACAAATAGCCTACTAAAATAATTTTAAGGGTCATATTACTAACCATAATGGGCCATACTGAATATGTCTGATAAAGTCTCCACTGAGATGTGATTTCTGATATGCAGAGATCACAGCTTGTTTAAATACAGTGGAAATCCCAGTTCAGGTTTTGGCTTATTCAAGAGGCAACTTGCTAGAAGTGACTTGCCACAATGGTTCTCCTCCTGGAAAACCTTGTGTAAGTTTTCCTACAGTAAAACATCTTAAAAAATATTCTTGATTGGCCATAAACAAGAGGGGAAGCAACACTGACAAAACAAAAAGACATGAGGGTAAAGAAACCTTATATGAATGGGTGGGCCGTAAGAAACCATAGCATTGCACAAATATGCCTACTTGGCATCTGCAGAACAGGTGAGTCTGTTCCTGTCCACCCACACCAGCAATGACAGGTATAAGCTTTCACAGGAACAAGACCAAATTATGAAAGCTTAATAACTTACTGCCTCTCTGTTGAGCACACAGAGCCGAACCCCCATCTGATAAACCATCTTGTGGTTTATCTCCAGTCAGCAATGAATTCCCGTGCAGCTGCTCGCTCACTCCCTCTGGTGGGATGGGGGAGAGAATTGGAAGAGTAGTAATGAGAAGACTCATGGGTTGAAATAGACAGTTTAATATGTAAAACCAAAGCTGCACAAACAAGCAAAGCAAAACAAGAAATTCATTCACCACTTCCCCAGGAGAGCAGGACTCCATCATGTGTAATGGTTTCTTAGGAAGACAAACACCATCATTCTGAACGTCCCCTATTCCTTCTTCCCCCAGCTTTATGTGCTGAGCACGATGTCATATGGTATGGCATATCCCTTTGGTCAGTGGGATCAGCTGTCCCAACTGTGTCCCCTCCCAGCTCCGTGTGCAACCCCGGCCTCCTCACTGGTGGAGTGGCGTGAGAAGTAGAAAAGGCCTTGATGCAGTGTAAGCACCCTGTAACAATAACAAAACCATTCCTGAATTATCAACATTGTTTTCAACACAAGTCAAAGCCATATCTCCATACTAGTCACTATGAAGAAAATTAACTTTATCCCAGCCAAAATCAACACACTTCCTCAACTATGAGGCAAAACACAGCATCTTAAACTTCTTTCTAACTGGGTAAACCTCAGTCTACTCCACTAAGACTCAGACCAAACCTTACCTGCCAGCTCAGCGAGGCTCATCCTGCACCCATGGGTATTTAGGGCAACCCCTCTGATGGGTGGTTACACCTTACACTGTCAATACATCTGATTACATCTCTGATGATCATATGCTACTCCCATCACCAGCCAAAACTTAATTCTTCTCTTTGTTAGATTTTTTTTTCTCTATGTGGTCTTAAATCATCCTGACAAAACATATCTCCTTTTTGTTTTAAAACACCATATCATACTATTTTGTTTTAATAATAGTACTACCCTATAGCAGAAACAGGAAATCTAGCATATTGTTAGTATATATTTATATATATAATTTGGTTGTGTATTATGCATTTATACTCTTTATCATGCTCTTTATGCTCTTATAAGCATACCCTCCAGCCATGTGTTCAGCAACACATCTAATACCTGCCATTTATGTTTTATTCCCTCTCTGCTCTGCTCTCCAGGAGGGGAAAGTAGGGAGCACAGTGGAGCATTCAGTTTTGTCAGGGTGTTTGGTTTGGTTCTACTGTTAAACATACATGTTGCTCTGTGCTTGTGTCAGTGGCTGAGACAGCTAAGCAGCGCTTCTTACCCTGGAGCAGCAGGTGAGAAGGTGGTCAGTGCTCCTGCAGGAGGGCATTGGCTCCTTGTCTCCCAGCCCAGCACCCCAGAAACACAGAGCCCTCTGCACAGAGGAATTTTGTAAGCTAAATCTATGAATTCATGTGTATGAATGCACAAATTTGCATTATGCAATGCAAAAACAGGACATAAACATTCAAGGAAGCTTTTTATTCGAAAGTGGCTGATACCTCATGGTTGAATGTACTTGAAAGAGAATAGTTTGACAGAGGTACTTTCTCTGTAATGGTCAGAAAGGATATTTTGGCAGCAGGGAAGGAAAAAGTTGTCTCTGTCACTCCACCAGTTCCTCCTGAGAACAAGCTGACAATAGGGAATGCAAGTATAAAACAGATGCCTCCAAGGAAAACACCCTCTGCTACAATCACAAAGAGTTAATTTTGGTGAGCTGACATTTCTGGTTGTTTTGCTGAGAACTAACACTTCCAATGTCTGGACATTAATTTTCAGATTTCCAGTGCGGACAAGGACAGATTTTACCCTCGTCACCCATGGGTTGCAAAGACAGATCTTGTGACAAGAACTAAAAATCTGGAACTCATTTTAAAAACATACCTGATACAACAATAGGCATTGGAATACACCCAATTTATAAGACTAGGAAACTTTAAATTAGGTAAAATTTCAGCTCCAAATTAAAATGAAGGCATTCAAGGACTTAATGTATATGAGCAAGACACACAGTGTTGCATCTGCTTCCACACTGGCTACTTGAAAGCTCAATTGATGTTAAAAGCAAGGATGTTAAATAAGTGAACTTCTTTTTAATCAAGAGTTGCAGTTTTCTTTGCTCATCACTTTGTGCTAGAGGGCCATGAAACTATCTCAGCAAAACTGTCAGTGCTTGCAATCTCTGTAGCTGGCTCCCCAGTGAAGCCGAGCTACTTACTTAGCTGTAAAAATGTTTCCCTAGTTGGAATTTCTAAAATTACACACAGAAACAAGAAAAAGGTTTGATAAATCTCTCCTGAATATAATGGTAAAGCTCAAGAAAATGACCTTTAAAAAAATTATTTCCCAGAGACACTTCAGCTTTAGATTAAATGCTTGGTTTTCCACAAGGTTTTGTTATTCCATAATTTAACAAGGTTGATCCGTAAAAAGAAAAGCTGATGAGTTGCCACAAGTTATGTAATGAAATGGTGGGTTTGTTTACAATAGTTACTAGAACTCTGCTGACTCCATTTTCAACCCTCAGAGTAGACCATCCTGAAATCCTACCAGAGATTGGTAGGATCCCAGTAGGAACCACACTGGGCCCTTTTCATCTTCTTCCAACCTAGAGTGCGGAGAGTATGGATAGAGAAGTAGTGATGTGTCTTGCACGCTGTACTAGGCTGCTATACACAGCTCTGAAACGAGACAGTAAGAACAAAACCAGGCCAAACTAAACTACTCAGGAAAAGTAACAGTTAATGAGAAAATTATTTATATTTGGGTTATGCAAGAAATCTTCATGTTTTAGAGCAAAACAAAGCCTTCCCTAAGCGTAAAGGGAAGGCAGCTTCTATTCTTCTTGTTTCTTTTAAAATTCCCATTTTTATGACAGCGAGACTAGCGAACTCCCTGCTGTGAACCCACCTCTCAAAGACATTTCATCAAAGTAACAAGGTTACCTACTGGAAATCTAACATCAAAGACATAATGCTGTCATACAGAGCAGGGGCAAAAAGTATACGGAATGATGCATTGTTTCCAACTTAACTGCAGATAGTCAGGAGGAAGTTCAGTTATTAGTTTTACAGGGGGTTTTGTTTTTTGTTTTTTGTTTTTTTTCATGTGTGTGTGAAGGCAACTATTCCATGAAAAAACCCTCTACAAAGCCACCAAAACCAAATGAAAAAACCCCAAACCACAACCTCTTTCACTCCTAAAAGAACCTCCTGCTAAGTTATCGCTACACTGCTTCAAACATATCTCTGTCTTCTCCCTTCACCCTTTTTGAGAGCTGAAATAGTCTGCAAATATTAAGCACCATGTTTGGGTAGTACAACAGAGAATTCCTTGAATTAATTAATGCAAACTTATTTTCCAGTCTGTCCAGGGATGCAAAACCTAAATGTATCTAACAGATGGGCAAAATAATAAATATTCCATTTTATTTTAACTTGTAATCACTTTTCCCATGTTGTATCAAAAGGAACATAGATAATGAGCCCCTTTTTAATATGAGCTTGCTAATTATAAGCTATTCCTTAAAACCATAATAGGCAAATATAAATTACTTCATTGAAAGGATATACTAGTTTATCAAAATTGGGGTAGCAGATAGAAAAATTACTCAGTAGTTTGGGATTTCGTTTGGTTTATTTTTATATCACAGTCTGTCTTGGTTAGTCATGTAGTTAAAAAAAAGAATTAAAATAAACAACAAACAAACAGGAAGCAATCATTAAAAAAGGGGAAACAGGTAACTACTCAGTTTGGGCTGGGGTATCTCTGTAGGTAATAAATCTGAAGCCTCCAGTGCAGTATCACACTTTCTTCCCATTGCCTTCAGTATGTAATTCCCCTCCCTGCTCCCATCAGCAGTAGTTATCTCCATGCCATAGAAAAAGCATCCTCGAAGGCAAGGAGTCATCCCCAAAACTGTCCTGTACAGAGCTGGAGAGGGCTCAGCCCCCTGCCTTGCGTGGGGATGCAGCTACCCAGGGCACGGTGGCCACCCTGGAGGTTGCTCTGGGCTGGGGATGGGTACAGTCCATTCTTGCTCTGCACAAAACCCCAAGATACTTCCTTTGCTCTCTCTCTCTCTCTGAGGTAATGGTGTTTTGTGGGCTTTTTGCTCGAACACCAAACCAAAGTTTCTAATGTCTGCTGTGTCTCTGCTCTGAGGCAAGGTACTGCAGTGGCTGAAACACACCACCTCACCATATTTCTACCCCTATCTCTTTGCTCTTTGGGATCTGCATCCCACTCTCTGTAAAAGACAGTGCAACATGATCTCTTATGTTCAGGGACTTTTTTACCCTGTGTTTAACTTTTGAGCAGCAGTTTATTCAAAGTGGTTCTTGCAAGTCCTTGATGCATGAGGAAGGAAATCATCACACAAAAAGTGTAACTCCAACCCAAACTCTGCTTTTAACACAAAGCAACATTAGCATGATGAAAAGAGATATTGTTGTTTCTACTTGCAGTTTATAAACCTTTTGTTTTCCTTTTGCTGAGACATTCCTTATGTTTCTTTCATCAGCTGTCCTTCATGAAAGGAAAGAATATAGCTTCCTTTCTTCAGAAGCAGACTGCCCAGACAAATCCTCTTTGCCCTAGAAATCCTTATTTAGGGCCAAATTTCTTTCTTGGTTACTTGATTAGGGACTTCCAGAAAAATCAAGGGGAGTTGCTTTCAGACCTCTAAAGTCTGGCCCTACTGAATCTAAAGAAATACAAAATTCCAACAGAATAATCCAACTTTTCAAAAGAAATTCTTTAAAACATTCAAGTTTACTAGAAGATTGTTTTTCCATTTACTCCAAAGAAACAGGGCAGTACTCTTAACTTTAATGATCTATCTCTTCTTTTAAACAAATAGAAAATAAACATTTGCTTTAGCCCTTAGTTTAAAAAAAAAAATCCACAACGCATATCTCAGCATTAACTGCATGAGGAAATTAAATATGACATGTATTTTCTTTGAGGAAAATATTGCAACCTTTCACCAGGATAAAATATATACACAGATGTGTGGTCATTGGTTGGGGAAATTTATATACATGAAATAGATATAAGGATAGCTGAGCACATTGTTGAAATGCAATTGAGGCTTTTACATGCTATAAACATATTGGTCCCATTACTTGACTGCAACTTTTATGTACATTAAATGTAAAATAATGAAAAGCTTTAAAATATTAGTGTGGAGTTACATTTAAAATGGCCAGGGTAATGAACAGCTCTTGTTATAACATCATCTTTGGGGCATTCAGAAGATCTATTCCTTTCACATAAAGAAACATGGAAAAATATAGCAGAGGAAAAACAGATTTTAAAGTGGATTTCTATATAAACTTGGCAATATGTCCATGAAGAAAGTATCACTCTGACATGTGAATTGTTCAGTTAAATACAAGACCACTGTCCTAAACAAAAGAACTGTCCAATAAGATTAAATTTTTTATAAAACTTTAGTCATAAAGAAAAAAAAAAGAACTTTTTTTATTACAAAAGCACAGATATTCTATGCATTTTGAAACCTGTACAGATCCAAGCCTTGGTCTAGAAAACCAACTGGAGTAGTTGTTTTCATTAGTGACATGCCAACATGCATTGCTAAATTAGCAAGAGAGCGTATAATGCCTTCAAAGTTAATGGCCGTACTTTGTTGTAAGGTCAGGATTTCAAGTTGTTTCACTATATATATATATTAAACATTTTTACCAAGGCTGGAACTGCAGAGCTGGTCTGTAAAGCTTGGGAGGAATGATGTAAATCCTCTTCTGTCTTCTGAATTATTAGAAAAGGTGCCCAGTGCACACTCTTTGCACTACATTAAATTTTAAGTAGCAGAAAAAAAGTCCAGATCCAGCTTAGGATGTTAAAGCTTTAGATGTTCTGTGTTCAATCTTCAAAACTGAACACATTTTATATAAAATACAGTGAGACATACATTGCATGAGAATATTAAGAAGGTATAGTGAAGGATTATTTTTAGTTATAATTATTTTAAAGGATAAAGTAAATGTTTTCATACTTTAAAAAAAACCAAACAACAAACCTGTAAACAGCTGACATTTCTTATTCATAGCCATGAAACTCAAGACAAGTCATTAGAAAAAAATGGGATTTCAGCATTTGAACTAATTATCGAGAGTCGTCTTTGAAGCATTCAAAGAAAGAATATGGATAATATTAGAAACAGTACAAATGAGTCTAAAAGTCTGCTTATGGAAATAAGTAAATAGCAGAACCTACTTGCAATGGTTTCATTTGGTACAAAAGAGCTGCATTTATAAAGTGGCATTCAGAAAAAGGACGGAAAAGTCATCTATTCCTTTCATTTGTAAGGAAAAATGATGACACCATGATGTTCACAACGCTTCTGTGTAAACACATGGTCATTAAAATAAACTAAACAGAAAAACAGTAAAGTGGTACCTTGCACAAGAGAATATCATATAAGAGTAGTGAAAATTGAACAGCCTTGTGAGCTACCATATAATAAAAAGTATTGCAAAATTAATATAAATAGACAACCATCACTGGTAGAGAGAGATACACACCTGAAGATGTTTGACTGATGTGAAAAGAACATTTTTGAAAGAATTCATGCACAAAATTTACAAGATCAGCATTGGGCAGTATAAGGCCATGGTGCAAGATTTCCTTAGCACTCTGCCTGCTGAACTCAACACCTTTAAGAGCCATATCCTGCACTTGGAGGGTGGCATGTCTTTTCAGGATGGCAGAAGATCTGGAGAATCCATTTTACCAATATTTTGCATACACAAAGATCAATGGGGCAGAGTGGGTTTCAGGTGAGGATACTGGTTACAGATCAGGAATTCACACTTGGAAGCAGGATGGATCTTCCTTTGCCTCTGTCTCAAAGGAGGAAAAAGTACAAGCTGTCTTGCTCTTGTTGATTTTGGTCTGGAAAACCCAGGCTGGAAGTGAACACCTCCCAGTAAACAGCATTTCTGTTACTAAAATTTAGTGTTTTCTAAAGTGAGAGATGATCTTGTAATACAGAAGTCTGTATATAACATGGGTTACTACCGTAGACCTCCGTGTGACAGTTTGAATCACAGCTCTTGGAGCACACAGTTGCCCTGGGGCCACTAAGATGATATGTTCCATCAGGCTATATCTATCCTTCCCTCAGATGTGGGAGGGAGCACTAATAAGTCATCTTTTGAGGACCCTCAAATTTCAAATTAACATTTTTGTGTCTGAGTAGAGCAAATGCCTATGAAAACAGTGTTAAATCTGGACCTGTGTGCATGCTTCAGCTTCCACAAGATAATATGGAGATATGGAACCCAATTCAGACTTTAATCAATGGAAGACAATGTGCCAGTGAGGTTAAGAAGCTGGGAAGAGAAGAGTGCTGCTGGTCAGGGAACACAAAAATTGGCAGTGAGGGAAAGTACATGCTGCAGTTCAAATCAAAGAGGTGCAGAGAGGCAAAAATCAGAGACTTACTTCCACTTTTACCTGATGTGAATCAGAACAAAAGCTCTCCTTTAAGGTACTTGCATCAGTTTCTCTTATTTATAAATGCCAATAGCAAAGCAGATATTAGCTACCTCAAGACCAACCAGAACTTCAAAATCAAGAAGAATTTTTGCATTCTTCTTCAAGAATGCTTCATTATGTGACCATCTTTGCACTAGCTCAAAGCGTTTGTGAAACATCTTTCACACACATCCTCTAGTTCTGCTCACAATCTGAAGAAAGCCAGATCCATCCAGGTCCACTGTCTTCATGGTGATTGCATGGCCTGATGCAATGCCTCCTTCCCACTCATGTCCAAATAGGGCATCTGGGCAGGTGACACCCTTAGACTGGGTGGCACCCTTAGACTGGGTGGCACCCTATGGGAGCTCTAGAAGGAGAATGACAAAGAAATACTATTGATACATACTGTAAGACTGTACTGCTGGTTCCTCTACAGGTCCCTCATAGCTACTGTTTCCACACTTGAAACCATGTTACTTATTCAGGCACTGGGAAAAAAAACACAAGAGAACACAAACGAATAGATTTAAGAGGGGGGGGAAAAAAAAAGGAAAAAGAGCTGAGGCTAGTAATCCAAACACTTTATTATGAACAACAAATATTGTTGTGGTCAGAAAGTTAAATGTTGTATTTCTCTCTCTTAGAATATTTATTACATAAATTAAATAAGTTTTTATCTCTGGTTTGGGGAATATACTTGCAGAAAAGTTGAGTTCACTTCTTTTGCTATCTACCAGTACAATCTCATTTTCCTGTTAGAGTATTACTTTTCTTGTGATTATAGCTGTGTCAAAGTATACTTTCTTTAAGCACACAGAAGCAGCATAGTATCTTTCTACAAAATGAGAGAAATTCTGAAGTTGTTTGAATTGTGTGATCTATTACAATGTAATATCTGGCCTGATGCAGTGGTATACTAGCTAGCTTCCTCCACAGTCTCAAATTCTTGTAAATACTTATCCCTGACACAATTTCAGGTATTGTAACACACCAGAGGTGAACTTAGAGTAATTTCTATTTTAGTACTCAGAATTCTAAGGGAATACTTGATTTCCTAGTTCTCCCATTTATTCTTTCCTATAATATGTCATTAAGAATATGTTCAAGTGCATAATTTTAAAAATATTTAGAAATTTCCAAACTCCCACCATGTATTCTGAATGTTCTTGTGTGTATACTTATACAAAATAAAGAGTGACAGTATCAGAGCTTTTGAAGAGCAATTAAAGATAATGGACAAAATTTGAGATCTACACACTTTAATAGCAAAATTCCCCATGGAATTCCCAGTGGTTCTCCCTACAGGACATTTACAGTCTCTGTGTTTTAATCTAATCCATTTTGACACTTACAAAAGAATGAATAACTTTGTGAATTTCTAGACTCAGGAGTGGATGATAGCAGATGAGTCAAGCTTGTGCAGATGAGACCAATGTCATGGTATTGGACTGAAGGAAGAAACCAGATATGTTGTAAAGATATTTTTTAAAGTGAATTCTACAGACTAGGCATTGTATTAGGCCTGAGCTCTTTTTCAGACATGAAAAAGCCTTAGGAAACCCAAAGTCTTTTCTGATTCACAGCTCTGGTGTTAGTGCTTCAACATAGACTCAACTGTCTTACTGCCAGACAATTACAGTGATAATGAGCAATAGCTGGGAGTGGCTGTGGGGGCTGACCAGCAACATGAACCAGAATAAAATACCTACTGGCCTCTAATGGATTTCCAAACTCTGATCTACATATGCTATAAAAGCCTTCAGATTACATCAGACCATTCAAATATATGTGTGGCCTCTATGAAAGTGGTCTTACCAGCTCATTCCATCTATGGCAACCTATGGGTGTCAGAGCCTGAAAAACTCCTTAATCAGGTATATTGCCCTATGGTTAGGCAAAATTCTTTGCCATTAGTATGGTACATTTTTCTGTGGAAATGAATTACTTTAACAGGTTGAGGACCAGAAATACTGCATAGGTAATATTTTGGTCTCCTAATGGTTTATTTTCCAGTTGGAGTACATCTAGAATTTGGGCTAGGTCTCAGAATTAACACAAATGAAAATAATGATAAAAAGAAAAGTAAAATCATCAGTGGATAGCTGTAATCCTCCAGCTGAATCACATCAAATATATATCATTATATCCAGCGTATGGCTATATATTAATTTAACATAAATTAATAATTCATTATGGATCAAAGAAAAGGTAAAAAACACAACACATCTAGGACTGCACATATATGCAGCCTAAGCCTAACTTTAACTGCACTCTAGCCCTAAGTTGATGTAAGAATTGAGTTTTTAAGTGACTCTACATCAAAGGAATGAAAAGATAATATCACTTTGCAAGCACAAAGCCTATTCAAAAATGCAACTAGATGAGATGAACTAAAAGAAATTTAACTACCAGCAACAAACCTTTTACAGTAAAGGAACTTAGTTTCTGGAAATAAAAAAAAAAAAAAAAAAAAAAAAAAAAAAAAAAAAAAAAAAAAAAGAAGTACTATTCTGGTTGTTGATTAGTGGCATGCAGAACTTGCAGCAAATGGTGAGTATCCTAGTCATCCATTCTAATTAAAATTTGAATTGAAAACTAGATTCTAATGAAGAGGAGCTTACTGCTGGTCTTGAGGGATCTCCTGTCAGTGGGCAAAAGAAAAAAGTGCACAAAGGCAAACAAGATTTCACTTAGGCATTTATTTTGTGCACGCTGCACTCTAATAGAAAAAAGAGTGCACACTGCCTTTTTATTGCAAAAGAACCAATGCAGGCACAGTTCTTCATGGTACTGCAGTCTAGGGAGAAAATCTCTCTAAGTCTAGCAGAGGAGCAAAACGATGATAAGGAAGAAATGATCCTATAATTTTTTTCCACCCAAGCAAAGCTGTTATACTATTGTTCCTTCTGGATTGTTTGACAGTTCCATTCCTCCAGCTCAACCAAATTGCTGATGATAAACATAATGGGAGGTGAGTACAGACATATCTTCCTACACCTACATCTGCTCAGACCTGGTGTCTGAAGGGTCAATATTTGCAGAACAGCTATAAAGAGCATTGAAGTGAAGAGCAAAGCAAGACTTTCAACATACTTTTTGTTTTGAAAAACAGTACACTTGTTTTTAAAATTTAAAATTATGTTTTAATGTGCTACTAAATATAATAAAACCAAAAATCCATCACACCCTTAGGCTAATAAATTGCTCAATGAATTGAAAAATTCCCTATGCATCAAATGATAACCTGACAAATGAATGAAAATGCTAAAGCTATAGCATCTTCCAGAAATAGCTATGTATCTCTAATGGTTTAATACAAGGTAATGGAAAATACAGCATGTATATTGTCCTTTTGAAGCCTGTTTCAGTAGTACTCAGAAGCAGAAATTTTAATGAATGGTTATAAACTAATTCAATGCCAATACCAAGGGTTGCCTATAGCTGTGATTTAAAAAGAGAAAAAAAAAAAAAAAAAGAAGAATTTAGGAGTTGTAAAAGACCAACCAGAGCAGTTTATACAAGAAAATAAGTTCTGCAGCATTTCCTAATATGGGCATTTAATTATGCTTTGTGTAAGTGCAATAAATTACTTTCTCAAAACCCAGAGTTCTCATTTGCTGCAGATCCCTCTTTGCCAGGTTGTTTTTTCGATTTTTCTGCTCCCCTCTCCCCAACAAGGTAACAAATGTGGCATTAAAGCAGTCTCTCTCCCTGGCTGTGAGCTTTCTGTAGATGAAAGTTAACTCCTGTCTTTCAAAGTCCTCTGAGTGGCAGGTTGCATACCAGTGTGAAAGAGAAATCTCGCCTCTAATCTATCTCAAACAAAATAGAGTGTCTCCCCACAAACTTCCCCCTGTCACTGTGCTCTGAAGGTTGCAACAGCAATATTTCTCTGCTATATTTACACTAAAAAATACAGAAAACAAAGAAATCACAAGGACAGATTTGGCATAGACAACTGGTTGTGTTTTATTAAATTGTACTAAAATAGTATTCTTTTTTCATTTAAAGTAAAATTCAGTCCATGTTGTTTAATGTCAGTGCTGTGAATGAAGTTGTCAAGCTTGTCACCTTCACTGAATACCAACTTTGCTAAGAAGCTGGTACTACAATTAAGTCCAGCTCTATACTATTAAATTCATCAAAGCACACCAAGGTTCCAGATCATGCCAGACCTTTGAAGAATTTCCCCATGGCTTTGTAGTCTTGTCCATCAGAACAGTCCAACACAATGCACTGACAAAAGAAAAAAAGCTTAAAAAGATAATTTTTTTTGTTATTTAAAATGTATAGGATTTGGCAGCATTTATTTTTACTGCTTGTATTTTGGCCTCCCCTGCTGTCACTCCCCAGACCCAGAATTTCCCCTTATTTATCCAATCTGAGTCTGTAATATAAAGGCAGGTCATGTGGCTCTTAACTAACTCAAGCTTTCACAGTAGCATGTGAAATGCATTTACACATAATTTAAAAAATAAATCTCTAACAGCAGGAAAATAAAGTTAAAAGAGGAGCAACAGAGTTTCACGTCCACCCAACTTCTGCACTTGAATATGCTTCTCAGCATCCCTCAATAAAAAAATCAATTCTTTTAAAGAAAAGACATAACATTCGGGGGAAAAAAAAAAGGCAGCCCTTCTAAATTAGCAAGCTGATGACAGATGAATGCTTCTTGCTTGGAAAAGTCAATGGAAGAAAAGATGTTCCTGGATTCTCTCCTCTCTCTGCTGACACAAGGAAACCCCACCAGGGTGAGGTGACTGCTGTCACCAAGAGGTGCTTTGGTGAGAGCTAGCTTCCTCCCCCAGCCCCATATCTTCCTCTCCCACTAACTGCCTGGTAGCCTGAAAAGGACCAAGCATTCTGAGAAGAGCCCAATGGAGGGACTTTGACAGATGACACATCTATGCAGCCATTAGGCTGCAGCTCATACAGAGGTGGAAAACACCAAGTGGAGTCTCACCTGGTGCTATCAGAAGAAACCTCAGCTCCAAAGTGTATAGTGACATAGGAGATGCAGGAACCCAAATGGGTCACATCACTAGCCCCTCTAATCCACCAGAGGTCAATCTTTGCACATGAGCCAGTATAGCCTATGTAAGCTCTCTTGGTAACTGCAAGGAAGAAGTGACAAAGGAAGCAAGTCACCATGAATAAGCACTAACAGGAGTTATCTGGTCAAGTCACAAAAATTTGGGAGCATGAACCTATTCAAAACAGGAATAAAGACAAGACAAGGAAGAGAATAATGGATAAAATTCAGTGATTATCTTAGACATCTGCATACCAATACACAACTATGTGGAATAAACAAGACTGAAGTCTTCAAACATGATCAAAAATACTGCTTATTTATCATAGAGGCTCAATCTAACCACATTCTCAGAGCTAGAATAGGGGATGGTACAAAACTTGCTCAAGAAGTACAGGTCAAGTAGAAAGGCAGGATCTGATATTTCAAATATGAAGAACATACTTATTTGTTCTGAGAGCCCAGAATGCAGAGAACTTTTGAGCAGCTGAAGAGCTCCTAAGTAATGAATAGAGAAAACACATGTGGTGGGTAATCTATTAAAGTTCACCAAAACAGGATGATCTGGTAGAAGATGATTTTATGATCATTTAAATCATTTAAATGAAAGGACTTGGTGGCACTCAAGCATTTCAGCTAGATATGTAGCTAATGGAAACTGGATACACTGGGACATAGAATCCCATTCTTTTTCAGGTGGTCTGACAACTACTCAATAGATGGCAGAGAAAGCTCTAGAGAAAAAAAAAAAAGTATTTCTGTATTTGACTCTAACTAATGACAAGTCATTTGAAAACCTGAATATAGAAAACAGCTCCAGTGAACATCATTACAGAGAAATAACAGCAAAACAGAAACCAATGGACTGCAAGATATTGAGAATCTCAAAAAATTGACTGGTCATCTCTTCAAGAGTCAAGTTGAAAGGGAAAAACAGTCAAGGAGAAATGGCAGTTCCCCAACATGACTATACTAAGGACATAAATGCAAACTTTAATAACGAGAAAATAAGAGAGATTTCAGTAAATAATGATTTTTTCACTGACCAGGAATACTGTAAGACATAGAGGAGGCAAAAATCATGTTTATTTACAGACAGTCTTGCAGAAACAGCAAAAGATGATAGACTCACAGAAGCATGAAACGAGATAGAGCTACAAAGTGACATGGTGCATAACTAGAAATCATTCAAGAACGTGAGTTATACACAAATTGCAAAGGAAAAACTACCAACAGCTAGTGATGAGAAGACCAAAGCTTCTGTTTTTTTGCATCTCTTTACTAGAGAGGTCAACCACAATAGGGTATCAAGCAATACCAGGATAATATCTCAGGTTAACACAGGTAGGATGTTAAAAAGTAATTTGTTCATTTATTGTATTTAAATATCTGGCTAGAGCAAAGTCAGAATTATTACCCACTACCTTGTAAGATTCATGGGTGACTAGTGAGATATTGGAAAACTGGCAAGGGCCAACAGAAAGTTGATATTTATACAGAAGTCAGAGAATTACCCACCCATTTTCAAATCCCCTAAAAAGCACTGAAACAATTAAACAAAGGACTGTTCATAAGCCCTGAAAAGAAAGTATGATAAACAACCATCTGAGTTGATTTGTTGGGAACAATCACAAAAAAAATCTAATTTCTTCCTGTGACAGGAGACTGATGAGAAGATATGGAAACTATAGTAGATGTCAAATATCTTGTCTTCAATAAGGCTTTTGACACTGTCTCAGGAGAAAGCTAAGAAAACCTGTTCTGGGGGAATTTTATTCAGGCAGGGTGTAACTGCTGGGAAAAATAGTTTAAATGTAGTTACCAGCGGTTGATTAGCAAACAGAGGACTATATCAAGCATGGCTCTGCAGTGCATTGCACCTGAGCCTGCTGTTCTCTGATAATTCCATTAGCCACCTGCACAACAGAACAAATGCAAAACTTAAAAATCAAAGCACCGTACTAATGTGAATTAATAAAGCCCTATTGTCTCCAAAATGCTGTGATGAGAGGTCAGGAAGCATAGAGAGATGTTCAAAAACTAACTATCCAGCACTGGAGAATCTCCAGCTAAAATGTTGTGCTGAGTTTTCAAGAAACTGAACCAAACTGTACACCATTGGAGAATACCTGGAAAGATAAATGGGAATGTTCTACAATGGATCATTTCATAAAACTGGAAGAGACATTAAGAATCATCAAAAAAGGCTTTTTTTGAAAACAAAGAGAATAGTCTTTTTTTTGTGACAGTGGTGGATGAGCAGGCTGTGGAATGTCCAGTCTTTGATCTTAAAGGTAGACAGTTGTGCATGAGGACACCTGGCATTTTTGGTCCACTTCTGTTGAGGAAAGACAGACTAGAATGATCTTGAACTCTTCTCAGTCTATCTTCTCATGCAATTCTACAATCAAAGAAAGGTGCAAGACATATGAGCTAATCTCTGACAAGAGAAGTTTATATCTTGCCCTGTCAGTTTTATGGTACCAGTGCTATGGAGACGTACCCAAACTCTATAATTAACACAGTAATCTCAAGTGCCTGGAGTGACAAAGAATGTAATTTGGGTGAGACCTCTGCCTCACCTCTTGTTCAGTTAATTCAATCATATCTGCACAGCACTCCTTTCTGCAATGGAGACACACATGTGGCAATTAGCTCAGTCCCAGCAACTTCAGTTTTTAAAATCCCAATTAATAAGTGTGGAAAAAAATGTATCCTAACTGAAGATAGAATGGAGGTTTTCATTGCCATGCAAATGTTCAATTCTTGTTTCAGCTCCCAGGATTTGGAAGTATCTTTATCAACTGGATATACTGGCTATGTTTTTGGGGGTGTTTTTGTGGGTTTTTTTTCTTTTTTTTTTTTTTTCAAATGTCATTGTTTTTCAGCTTTACTTTGTCTTCTCACATATATTGTTAAGCAAAAAGGGACATGGGAATAAACTAGCTGTTTTGGGCAATGCCCCATTCACATATAACAGTCCTGATACTTTTCAGCCTCTTCTCATTTCAAAATCATAGACGCATAGAACTGTGGTCTACCCAAAATATCTCTCTGTCTTGAAATGTGCTATAAATTTGTTATTTGGAGATCCTCCCTCTTTATACATCTTTCCAAGACAGAATTGCTTTAGTTTATTAGATAACAGTTTGACTGGGTCACTCTTTAATTGACTGCTTCACATTTGCACATTAAGCAGAGGTTTACAGTGAGCTGTCCACAGTGATTTCCTAGACTTTTTCCTTAGTGGTTACAGCTAATTTCAAAGTAGCAATGTGTATGAAAACTCAGATTATTCTCTCTGAAGTCCATTAACCTGTATTCATCAGCAGTGCTTTCATTTGCTGCTGAGCTGCCTGAATTTTACTCTGCATGAATTTTATGCTTTGCTCTGCTACAGCACAAGGCTGGGGACCAGTGGGGAATGGCAGAGGTACACAAATCTCCCAAGAGTAGGATTCAAAGATGTAAGTCTAAGGAAAGACCAGGACCTACTATACAAGTAAATTTGGGTTTGCTCCCCTCAGGGGGTCTGACATACATGCCTGCTCTGATAAAGCCACTTTGAGAAACCCACAAAATCAGTAGAGTTACACCAAGTGAGGGAACTGGCCCAGCATGTGTTAGCCACTGTTCTGAGCTTTTCGTATTCCTCAGCTGTCATTTCTCAACATTGCGTTTCCCCTTTTGTTCATTCCCTTACTTCCTTCTGTTATTGTGTGAGAACAGAGGTCTGGGTAATCCATTTGTCATTTTTTAAGTCTAGGTCTCAATTATTCTTTCTAACCTGCTTTTCTTCTCTATCAGCATTGCTTCTTGCTCCTAACCTTTTGTTTTCCTCCATCTCCTATCTGCCCAAGACCTATTTAAATAAATCTATGGGAAAGAAATGTGAATGTGACTTTTGCCTGAAAATGAAAAGCAAGTGCTCTGCTGGCACTGCATTTCTATATCTTATGCCTCTACCACTGCAGAAATCTACATTCACATGGTCAGAAAGTGCATATATCTGGAGACAAGGAAAGATGATTGGAGCTTTAAGCTTCTCACAGAAGCAGAAGCCTCAACCATAACTATGAAAGGTGCTCAAATGACTCCTTGGAAATATCTCAGCCAACAAAAGTCTTTAATAATGACCATCCCACGACAAGTGAAATGGGAAATCCATCTCTTAGTGTTTCTAATGAAACATCTTTCTCTGAAATGTTCTTATTTGCTGAAGCAGCAGAGTTTCTCTCTAACCTCTTTCACTGCTTGATTTGTCTTTCTCAGGTTTTGCTTCCCGTATTGTGAACACTTCTCCAGCTTCCTAGCTTTTCCCTTTACCTAAAGCCTCTAGTCTCTTTCAACCTCGGGAAGACTGAAGAGATTTGCCATTTTGCACTGCACAACAATTGACTTTCTCTGAGATGTTAACACTTTACTGTTGTTGAGCAAGGAGTGCTGAACAGCTGAAGGATGCCCTCCAGGAAGTGGGAGAGCATGGCACTGAGCACATTCATGTTCTTTAGTGATAGATTTTAACTCTTAATTTTCAATCTGTGACTCTCTTTGCACTTCTCCATAAAGTACAGTCTGAGACCAACAGCAGAGCAACACAGACAAGTCAGGAAGCTTCTTTCCCTGAGAAGACAGCACTGGCCTGAATGAATAAACAAGGACCTGTAACAGGGATTTCAATAGGCAGCTTAGGATGCCGCACTAGTAGTTAGCCTAATAGCATTTTGTTTAACCAAGAGATATAAACATTCTCTTGAAGTTAAGCACACTTAATGAGTCAAAATTATCTAGAAATTAGAAACCAGACATGGGATGTTTTGCTATTATGTATATATCTATGCTGGGACCTGTTTCTTTCCATTTGCATATGTTTATGTATTTAAGAGATATTCATAAGCAAATCCTCTCTCTCCTACATGCTTATTTTCTTAATGAAAATATGCCGTAATTAGTTTCTTTAGAAACACTGGACTTTTAGCTGTCAGATAGAAATATTTTTGGTCATTTTCTTATTTCCTTGTTCTGTATTTCCTTCTGTTTTCATTTTATGATTTAAGATGAAAAACTAACAATAAAAGATATCTAAGTGCCAAGTGAATGGATTATTATAAAATAAAGCTACCCATCACCTTACTATATGTTCCCAGCAAATACTAATAACTGTTTGTATGCATAATAAAAATATGTATGTATAGAACACTGTATATAGAGCAATACAGCAATGAGAAATATCCCTCTGAGACTTACGCTGTTACCGTCTCAATGAAATTCAGATCCTCTTATCACCACCAATTTAGCAGCACCAAACCCAGAATCCTTACAGTCCCACACGGTGCCTCAGAAACGCCTGTGTACGCAGACTGTGTTTCTTTAATCAGTGTAAATTCACCCTGCAATTTTCTCTCCCACTGCTACCCCCTTGAGCAACAGCTTAATAAATAAATAAATAAATAAATAAATAAATTAAATAAATAAAATTCCCTTAGCTACTCCCTGAGTCGACTGCAGCCAGACATCCTCTCCAGGTCTTTAGGTAGATGAGCAACTGTGCTGACTCTAGTGACTCACATACTTGTAATTATGTGCACACAGGAAATCTACATCCTTAATTTGTTTTTTGCCTCCTGTGGTGTTTAAATCATGACTTGTGGGTTTGGGTTTTTTTTTTAACCTGCTTGTTGTTCTAGTCAGGTCTTGGCAAGTTTTCCTTTTCCCTGTTCTATCTGGCTTTTCAGGTGCTCCAACAAAGTATAGGGTTCCCACCAGAGTCCTTAAAGAAGAAAGATTTCCAGGGTAAGTATACTATATCAATAAATGAAACCCAACCTTTTAAAAATTACACTGTCAGAAAAATCCATTAGGCTGTAAAAGAGTTGAAGTAAACATTAGATTTTAATATCTACTGCTGCTTAGATTTTTCTGAACTGAAAATCCCCAGTGAGCACTTAAAACTTCATTACTACACTGAAAGGTTGTGAAAGGCTATTTAAAGGTTTTCAATTTTGCTGAAGTCTAGAGGTTATTACAGCTTGAAAGAATACAAACCCTAATATTACATGGAATGAAAGGAATCAAATTTATGTTCTCATCTCCCCCGTAGTTTAATCCAGTTCTATTAGATTCAATGGAGAAAATTAGGGCAGGTTGAAACTTTTTAGGTAGCTGATGAAAAATAATATTTGGTCATTGTAGAAAACATTTCTGTCTATTACTCACACTCTAAAGGATATTCCTATCTCTTGATCCCACAGTCACAATTTACAGTGTTATCAGTCTCCTGCTCAGAAACCCATGGGTTATGACCTGTGTCAGAGCCATACCAAACAGTCCAGAAATACTCAAGAAAAATGAGGATATCTGACTCCATCTCAGAACTGAGGTTATCTATAGCTTGATATGCAGGCTTGCATTATAAATATTTTAGGCTCTTCTCCTCCTTTACTTAATTTGGGAGAGACTGTTGGGTGACTCAAACACTATGGGCCATCTATTATCACATTACACAGCTAAAATGGAAGTTGACCAAACAGTGCAGCACAAATTATGATAAAGAAGTACTTTTGAACTCATCTACTGAACAGTCCATCAGATTCCAGGTTTTGTCGGTTCCAAAATGTTAAATGAAGAAGGGCATGTGCCTGGTGCACAGCTGTGGCTCTATGAAGAGCTGTTCATCTCCAACCTTCTTGGGACTGGAGGGGTCAGTGGCCCATTTCTTTTCATTTTGGTGCTCTAGATGTCTCAGAGTCTCAAAACTGAAAGAGAGAGGTACCTAACTAGAGAAATTTACCTCAATTTGTGTTATTTTAGTATAAAACAGTAAAAAGAACTCAGAGTTCTGCTTGGTATCACCCATACCTGAATGCCTTTATGCCACCTTTTCTACCTTGAGCCAACATACTGCTATTTTTTTTAAAACATACCAAGTGCTAATTGCTTAAATGCTTATACATGACTATAGTTGAGTTGGTCTCTATCCTGAAAGGTAAAAGCCTCCCCTACAAAAAAAACCCCAAACAAAACAAAACAAAAACCCCCCAATACTCTGAAATTAAAAAGCACCTTTAACAAACCTGTGCTTTTAAAGAGTACTCTTAGCAGACACTTCATTCTTCTAAGAGGAAATAGAATTACTAGACTGTCTTTTAGTGGCTGAAGCATAACACCCTCTTAGACATAGCAGTCAGTGCAACTGAGAAGAGGAGAACAAATAAAACCCTTGGTGATCTTTCTGCCTTCAATTACCTGCTGCTTTGGGACATGGCAGGAAGCAGATCAACCCATGAGGAGACTGTGTGATATGCTCACTCCTTGAAGGACTTCTCTTGGGTGCATGACATATATCCAGCACTCTCCACTGCTGCTCCTCCACCAACCTCTCAGTAAGACCATTCCAGAAGTTAAGCACTCCTCAGCAACAGCACTATCCTGAGGTGAGCTTCATATATCTATGTTACACACCATTTATACAACACTGTTCCTCATTCTCCTGGAGATGCTCAGTTCCAAACTTTGGTCCTAATTAAAAAAGAATGCAAAGAGGTACTAGAAATGTTGGCAGCCGCAACCCTAAGCAATCTGTGTCTTTGGCTCCTTCTGTCACCCCTTTGCATCAGGTATTAGCCCTTTAACTCCTTCAGAAATCACAGAATTCTTAATGTCATGCATGCAGGAACCAGCAAGAAAACACAAGTGGTTCAGGAACTCACAGAACAAAGCAGCTAGAAGGGATCTCCGGACATCATCTGGTCCAGCTTCCCACTCAAAAGGGGTTCACCAAAGGAAGGTTGCTCAAGATCATCTCAGCTTGAGTTCTGAATCTCTGGTATGGAGATACCAATGTCTACAGGCCTTTGGGTGGAAAAGAGCATTTCTCTGTATTTTTATATAGTAGCATCTCTAGCTGTAAGGTCACAGAAAGGCATACTGCATTTCCAGCAATTACTTCCTCTCTTCAAACCCAGAGGGCATGTGTATAGGCAGAATGCTACTATCAAGTGTGCTCAATGAGGTATAGTGGTTTTAAGATGCAAATTACTCTTCAAATCTTAATTTCATTCACTTGGGAGAAACACAACTTAGACTTAATATGCGGACAGAAACTTATATTGGCACTGGCTTTTACAAAAATCACTTATTCAACAGGGCATTGCAAAATATTCATCAACATTTCAGAATTAATGTATCCTCTCTATTATTCTAATACATCTTTAAATTTTTATTAAGTAGGACCCTTTGTTGGTAAGAGAGTTAATCTTCATATTTTTGCCATATAATAAGTGCCAGAGCACAGAACCTGGTCTTTCCTTTATGTTTGTTTAGGGATATAAAAAGGAATTAATTTCTTAAATATTGGCGTGTGGGCAGTTTTCACTATTCCTGTAAAGGTCAGTGAGTCTGTTGTCAATGAAGTAGAAGAAAAGAAGTGCTCCTTTGCACAGGAAGGCAGGTGTTATTTGAATCATTCTTGTTAGGCAATTTTCATCTTCCTTTGAATTTATTACTTGTGTCAGCATCAGCGACAATAAATCAAGCACAAGTTGCTTGTCCACATGGACACTTCTGTTGTCTCATATTGTGGGAAGATAACGAGGAGGAGGAAATGACACTGCATGGGTGATGCAGCTAAGCATGGGAAGGGCACGGGGACTGTGTTTGTCCCAGCTCCCCCCTATTCCAGTGCAAGAGGCGCAGGTAATGGGTTGCTTTGGGGCCACAGACTTCTCTCCCCAGAAGCTTCTCAGCTGTGGTGTTCTGGTGTAGTATAAATAAAGATTTTAAGAGCATATAACTTATAAACAGCACCTTTAAATCACAGTGGGATGCAATTTTTACATTGCCATTTATAAAATGCAAGTCCTATAATATCACACAAGGATCACATTAACTTTCAGTCCTCAAAAGTACTTGCACCTTCAGGGAAGCCATAGCTTTGCTCAGCTAGATCTCAGTCTAAGCCAGTACCATGCTGTTGTCAGTGTTCCTGTAGCCTGACACCATTTCAGGAGTCTGTTCTTTCCTCAGAGCCCTAAGTGACCACAAACCAAGCTATGAGCTCAATGACCTCCAAGTCCTTAGTCCTCTGAAGTAACTGCCTCTTTATGCAGGGATGCAATGGCTGGCAAAATCCAGCTTCGGATCCAGTGGAGCTCGACAGTGTTCAGGAAAAAGCAAATGAGCGTAATACATACAGATGCAAATCACCAAACTGAGAAAAATGTAAAAGGTTTTTTGAGGGGTGGAGAGGTTGGTTGGTTTTTGTTTGTTTGGATTTTTATTGTTTTGGGTTTGTTTTGTTTTTATGCCTAAAGAAACTTTACTTTGTTTAAAAAAATAAAGCAAGTACTATCTCTGCTGTAACAATCTGCCTGTAACAATTTGCAAGTAAGAAACTTCGTGTTTATGGTCATATCTCCTGATTAAACTGAGTTGAGAGATACACAGTTTTCTCTGTCACTTACAGTGTTTCCAGAATATCATCCCAAAATACCCATTTCAGAGTTCACAGGGGCTTAATGGCTAATAAATGAAAAATATGTCCCAGCTTTAACCATGGACTGCAGCAGATACTGCCATACTCAGAGGAAAGTGGAACAATTTATAATACTTTAAATATTCTTCAAAGAATTTTAAAATGGGATACTAATACACACACACAGAAAGGCAAATGCAGTCAGCATTACTGGGCTGACTTATAATATAAAAAGCCATCAACATTGGCTTCATAAATACCCTTTCCTGGGGAATCAGCAGTTTCTTAACCCATCCAAATGTTTTGGAAAGGGAGCTGTTTCTCTCATCAGTGCTCAGACAGTTCTTTATGTAAGAGCAAAGAGAGGTCTGAGAATGCATCCAGAAAGAGACTTCAGCTCCACTCTTGGTCTGGAGCACACATTTCATTAACTCCGGATACAGATTCTCTCTGCAATGCTGTCACACAGGTTCCAGAGTGTGACCTAGAGGGGCATGGCTTTAAAGGGTTAAATATATAATGATGACATACTGAAGTTTCTAATGTTAATGTTTAAATGTAATCTAGTTGATTAATGAGCTGTTTCATTTGCAGTCACTACAAATTTATTTATTTTTTTATCTTGCTTGCACAGTCTACAGTACTTTCAAAGACTTCAGCAACTCATTATGAATAAACACAAAGTGTTCATGAATGAAGAGTACACTGAAAATGGCAAAATCTCCAAGTTATTAATGTGCAAATATGCAATGTAAAGTGAAAATTCTTTATAAAAAACACTCTGAAATGTTGTAATATCATTTGTATAATTTCACAGTGGAAAAAAAAGGGGGAGAATGCAATCTTACTTTTCAACATTTTTCTAGTATTTGCTATGCTATTTTCAAGCAAAATGTACATCTTTTTAGACAGCTGCTGCTTTGAGTCTTAAAAAAATATTTAGATAAAACAATTTGTTTTAAAAGAATAAGATTATAAACATTGCACAATTAGCTGTTAATGATATTGTAATTATTTTTCTCAAGAAATGTATTTAATTTATGATTTTAGAACTAATCATTAGATCTACATTAAAATATATTCTATTCTCTCAGTTTCTGTTCTGACATTCAAAGGTGTCCTTTTCCTCTGAAACACGTTGATACAGAATTACATAATTATTGCAATAACGTGTTTTTGTTTCAGGTATTAAAACAACAACAAAGAGAAAGACAGAATGTGATTGTGAAAGTACCAAATTTAAGAAAATCAAAGGGAGATTCTTTCTACATGATGAACATTTAACGTATAGAAGACTTGATAAATAAAAATAATCTTGAAGGCAGAGTAGACTTCATGTTGGGAGTCAGCCTGCAGCTGTTGGACATCAGCAGGCAACTTATTAAGCTGCGTAGAGTTACACCAAATAGACCAAGGATCTGGCCAGAGGTTGTCATGGTTGAAGAAATGAGAAGGGGAAAAAAAAAAAAAAGAAAAGGTTTGAAGCCCACAAAAATAAAGAATTTGCTTAATTTTCCTGTCATGGAGCTGTTTGCTGACATTTATGTGCTTATCCGGCAGTCAGATTTAATATTTGACAGTATAACTTGACATGCTCAGGTGTAGGTATCAGAGATTTTAGGAGGTTTTTACACTTCACAGATGCAGTAAGTATGCACACCTTATTTTGATGCAGATCTCCACATTTCCACCATGTTCCATAGTGAGGCCAAAAGAAAGGAGAGGTATGAAGGGCTGTGGTAATAAATAATTTTAGGTGCAATAGGGTTTTGAAGCCTTTGAAAGGTGTTTTGAGTCTCATGTAACACCATTTCTTCAAAGCAATGAAAAGCTTAAATTAGTGTTGCTTGAGAACATTTCAAGACCAATTTTTCTGTAAATTAATTTATTGTGCTATTTTCACTGCTTTTGGATTGCAGTAATTTAAGCAGAGTCTGTAATCTTCTATCAGTTATCATCCCAACATGCAATGTTCCTTTACACTTCGAGTCCCTGAGTAGGCTTCCAGCCTATTCAGGGGGTACATTCTAGGTGCTGCTGGTCCCAAACTTCATATTTTGGTGTCCAAGAAGCAGAGAAATAATTAAAATAGGTCAATGTCAACTTTAAATATTCTATTTTTCTCATGATATACACTGACAGTAACATACCCTCACAGATTGATGAAATTCTGTAGTCTATTGATAGTTGTTTCATGTCTTGGCAGAGATTGTTTGGAAAATACAGAGATTCCTTAGGAGCATATATGTTATCTTAAAATATATCTTAGAAGAAAAAATCCTGATTGTGCAGACCAGTTGCATAAAAATATTGTTTCCAGCTGTAATATTTGTTTGTTGTTTATGCCAATTTAAAATGGGCTTTTGCCACAAATCCTAGGTGGAATCTATCAATCTTTCTGTCATAAAGTAAAACAATGCTTCGCAAATTTTATGTGACCCTGTTGCTATAATATTTTTCTAATTAAGATTACTATAAAATTAATTTTCCCTCTACTTCCTTCTCCACTTCTCACTCCCAATTTTCTCTCAGAATAGGAAGGCTACTGTTTCTGTCTACTAGCAAGATAAATCAATTCCTAGCAAATAGCCTAGCGTGATATCTATTAACTTGTCACCAGGGATAAAATTTATTTAAAAGTTAAGAAGTGTTTTGCAATATAAAATTCTACCCAGTGCTGCAGTAAATATTATATGCTTCCTTAATAAAGCACTTTTTCAAGCACCACTTCTAGGAATGCAATCTACCAATCCTGGAATACGGAATGAAATACAGAAACCATGAACATCTTTAGTGATTAGTGTCTCAAGAGTAACACTTACTTTTCTGAACAGCTTGCCTTGTATTATGTCAACAAGATTTTCCATTGTTTTGCTCTCCCTTCCTTGTTTCTTGTTTCCATAAACAAGCCAGTAGATCACATCTTTTGAATAGGCTCCTAAGAAAAATAAAAAGCACATGAATAGTGCATATCATTTTCTGATAAAAATCATGGCATGGAAATCCACTAATTGCATTTTCCTTTTCTGTAGGTTTTAGAGTAATTTGATTTTGGTTATACAAATATGAATGCATTTGTTAATCAACTCTAACATGTCCAAAACTGTAAGAAATCTTCTTATATTTTCTAAGCTGATTGGAAAAACTCTTTTTGAAGGAAATCGCCTCACTTGATAGGTGTATAGAATACAGTAGAGTAAAATGTGCACTACATCTTTTTTTTTTTTTTTTGTCAATTCACAACACTTGTACTTTTCTGTTTTCCTATGTTAATTAATACGTAATGACAAAGAAGAAAGAGAAAAAGACACATAAATCACAGGAAAAAGAAAACAAATGACAATAAACAAGAATTTAAACAGATGACATGCAAGAAGGAAGCAAAGCATTAATCTCCAAGGACATACATGAATCTTTTTAAAGATAACAACCATAAAGAAAATAGTTGGTACTGCATGTTAGAGTTCCCTTTAAAATTCCTTCCATTTGTAAAGGAGAAAACAGAGTTGTATTTTTCCAGTTCCATGAACCACCCTGTGTTAACTTCTCCTCAGAGATATGTTGGATAGGTCATTTAGCAATTTTGCATAAAATGAAATGTTTCAGATTTCCCTTATCTAAGTATGATTCATTTAGCCACTGAAATTGCTATTGAAAACCATTTTGCATCATTAGCCAGTATTACTAAATCGTTCAGCATGCTTGGAAAACACAACCATGGGAAAACATATGTTCATGTGAAGCACTTTTGATAAGCTGTTATAAAGAGAGTTCCAGTACATAAACCCGTAACTCCTGCCTGTAAAATGAAATATGCAACAAGTAGGCCAAATCTTGATTATATCTCTGATATCAAAGTCACAATTTGGGGTTTTTTTTTTGCCACATGGTAATTATACCATCTGTGACTGACCCCTTTAAACTCATCTGCAGCCTGCTGTATAAAGTGAAAAAGAGCCATTTTTATATTTTTTTTTCTTTTAGTATTTAGCTTTTGGTTTAGACAATCCCAGTTCATGATCTCTGGTCTGGTTTAGGAATAAGGAGTTCTCAGGTCTTCCTCCCAGCCCTCTGACCTGACAACCATACTTCAGCTCTGGAATGAAGGGTTCCTCCCTGTGGCACTGTGGGGATCAGAGTAGGAACCTGATAGCAACTCCAAAGAATTTCCCAATTAACAGTGTGTGGTGAATACATATCTTCCTTCCTCATAACAGTCAAACAAGGCAAAAACAATAAAACATTTTTACAAGCAACAAGTTGCCAAGAGGTTATCACTTTTCTTTGAAAAATCCTATTGATTCTTTGCTGGAAAAAGACACAGCAGAGCCAAGGCTATGTGTGTATGTTCCTTTGACTGTATGACCAAAGTTCTTTAAAAAACAATAGGAGCTCCTATCCAGAAATCCAGTTAATTAACTGGCATGATTTGTGCCTTGCAACTTTTTGCGTATTAAATCAAAAGACAGAACATTTCCATGATATCACAGAGACTGAAGCGGTGGTCTGGTATTTACAGGCACATCTACTTCCGCCAGCTCCTGCCCCATCTAACCATCCTTTCCAATGACCTGCTCCTGGCTGTGAATCATTGTGTTCCTGCTGCTGCACTTGTGTCTGTGTGGCCAGGTAGGCTGGAGGAACTTGATCAGACTGAAAAATATCCTCCAGAAGAAAATAATCAAGAGTGTTTACTTTCTACCCTGCTTAACTTTCTGCCTGGAAAAAAACCCTACAAACATGCTGTGCCAGCACGGGACCGTGGGATGAGGAGAGGAGCACAAAACATAGGGTAAGAGCCAGGAGCAAGGGCAGCTGCTGCTTATGCTGATGTGGCTACCAAAAAGCTATTCAGCATGCTGTGTCCACTGCACCCTGCCTGTCACCTATTGGATTTTCATCATCCTTCCTCTAATTGAAGTTCTGTCTTTTTTGTTGTGTTTCTCAACAAGCAACTCTTCAGTGTGTAAAGACTAAGACTCCCCTTACCACTAGCACCTCTATTGCTCTTGGCAGAGGAAGAAGCACTAGCACCCCATCAGGCAAATCAGCAGAAATACCCCTCCTTCCACTTGATCAGTGGCATCAATGAGGTCATAACTGCTGGCAAACATTTCTTCAATGATTCAGTCCACCAGCAAAACAAATCTCTCATGAAACCCAGTTAAATATAGCAAATACACTGTTCATCTTCCTCATTGAGCGATATATCACAAAGGCATCTGGAAATTAATGTGAATGATTATTAAGCATCTTTCTGACACAGGGCAAAGATCAATCTCACCAGCAGGTAGCACACACAGGTTGCCAATGAGGTGCCCTTGCAGAGGGAACAGAAGGGAGGTGTTGAAGTCTTCAAGGATGCAGCACTTCCCCAAGCACTTTCCCTTGCATTACATGAGTCCTCCATGGCAGAAGGGAGCATGCATGGCTTGGTTCCTTCAGTGTGGACAGTGAGAATCCTGCCAGCAGGACTTTGCAAGGCAAGTAGCATGCACTAAGCATTGCTCCAGCAGGCAGCCAATCATCACTTTATAAATACTACCAGCACAGAGAACTAATTTTAAATAGCCATAACTGCTGAGAAAATGCTCAGAAACACCAGTGTCTGTACTGCCCAACTCACAGATGTACTGGAAAGGGAAAGGGGACTAGAAGTGTGATGCCTCAGGTCAGAAGAAAGTTGCTGTCAAATGAGGGTAAAGTGACTCTTGTGGAATGTCATTGGTCCTCTCAGCATCAAGGCAAGACAGAGACAACCAACAGCTGATGAAAAATACAGCACTCTTTTACCTTACCTGTGAGTAGTCAAAACAGTCTTGCTTCCTGAATTCTGGTGAGAACAATTCCTAGACAAAACTGACAACAGTATGCACACCATGTTTTCTGGAGGCTATCACCTCTGAATATGGGCATGCAAAAAGATGAGAAATTTTTAAAACTTATGGAAATATCACCACTGTATGAACCTCCACAAAACAAACTGAGAGATTTTCTCCTTTCCTACTGCACAGCAGGCTCACTTGGTACAGCTGCTTAGGTGCTATTTCTGTATCACATCACTCAAAACCATTGCATATCACTGCAGAGAGGGGTGTTGGGCAGTAGAATGAAAGACACAGATGCTGTGTTTGAGGAATTGTCTTAAAAGCACAATGAATTTAGTATAGCCCCACAGAGCAAGGGGGTGTTGCCAGCTAATGGGATGCTGTCTGCCATTAATTAAAGCCTGTTTACTTAGGGATCATATCCTGATGCAAAGGAAGAGAATTATTTTTAGAGAGATTTCACCTTTGTTACCATTGAATGAAATTAACATTAGCTGAATAGCTCACTTGGAAACATAAAAAACAAAAGTATCTTAGAATGCTAATTAAAAGCCTAAGGTCTGGAATGGCTCTCACCAGCAAGCAGTAGCTACTGGTCCTTGTGAAACGACTCCACAATGCCCTCTCTCTCTTCCTTCCCACTGTTGAATTTTTTGGCTTTTGATTCTTTGAAACGACTCACTTTACTGCAGACAGACACAAGCACAATTAACCCACTGTCAAAGCTGACTCAAGCAATCCATGTTCATGGCAGAATGGCTACAACCCCAAACCTGCCCCTTTGAGTGAAATCATTACATAATATTTATTCTGAGGTGTTTGCCCAGTTTTAGAGTGTATGTTTTGATGAGCTGAAGAAGCACCTTACACTGATGAAACCAGTCAGTTCAGGGACAGTTTTGATCTTTGCATGCTTTTCATCCAGCAAAAGGATCTTGCAAACTAACCTTGAAGGAAGTTGGCTTTCAGCCATGAGCAGGAAAAAGTAAATATTACATGTCAGTTGAGAATTTTATAGAGAATTTTGGGGTAAGACTGTTTTAATAGAAAGCAAATTTGGGAGAACTGAATTTTTTCCTTTTTCAATTTCTGATGTGCAGAATGAAAATTAAACAGATTGGCTTAGGTTGGATGGATCCATGTAGGCTAATTTAGTTTCCTAAATACAATTAAAATATATTGTCTCAGGACAGTTCAACGTTAATCTTTCCTCAAGCTGCCACAGAGCTTCACAATATCTGCAGTTCATTCTCCTCTGAGAGACAGATACCTGACAGAACATATACCTTATGGTCCACACAGTTTCTAAATAAAATCAGGCAAAATAAAGCCATCACTTTGCTGAATTTCATTTTGATATATTATGTTTGGTTAAACCTGAAAATGCAGGGAAATTTTGGATGAGAATTTAGAAATCCACCTGCCTGGAAAGCTGAAACTCTGTTTGTACTGGGGTCTGCAAAGTTCAGGAGCAGATTATGCCTGGCCCTGAAAAGTGCAGAAGTAGATCATATCTGGCTCTCCAGGCAGGTGGTGAACCATCTGGCATTTTGGAAATGAATGGCTTCTGTGGCTAAGTTTGGAGAACCATGACAGTGATGCATAAACAGCTCAGATCCCTCATGGTGAACCAGGTAAACAAGCTCAAGGTCCATTGCCCATACTTTTACATTGCAGCACTTCTGTGAAGAAATGACCCCCATGATTGCTAAAGATGTGATTTTAGTGCTCTAAAAGCTCTCCCAATTGTGCCATTCAAGAATAAAGGCAGCAGCTCTCCCCTCCAAAAAGCTTTACACAGCTGGATACCATGTCACTGAATACTTTCCTCTTTTTTTTATTTTTTTTTCCAACACAGTTTCAAAATTGGTTCTGTTTCTTTCAACAAGCTCAGGATTTGAAGGGTTCAGCTGTAGATGTAAGAACCAGTTTTCAACACCGAAAATGCAAGGGTGGAACAGTACACACTTAGAAGTAGAGTTTCAACATTTTATTTTCACAGAAGGGCTATTTTTTTTTTTTTTTTTTTTTTTTTTTTTTTTTTGTAGAACACTAATGAGGACAAGCTTGTATAGGAAAAAAATCACATATGCAGGTATGCAAAGAAACTGCAGAGAGTTTCACCCTTCAGTGAAGGCACGTTAATGCCAGCCTGCTGTTCCTCTGGCTGCTGGCTGAGCTGAGCTGTTGCTCTGACCACTCCCACTGGAGCTCTGTCTCCTAGGTAGATGGGGAGGGCCATTTGCACAGGGATGTCAGCTGTCACTGAGAGATGGTAGCTGAAAACTCCCAACCGGTCTTTCAATTGATCTTCTATCATGAGTCTATAAAAACACTTAGTGGTTTGGGGATATGTGTTACAATTTTATAAAAATCTCTGGTTAAATTGTGGTTTCTCTAGTTCGGTGATAACTTTGAATCTCTGCAGCACACACACACGTGCTCCAGCACATATTGTTCACAAGATAAAGAAGCTTAGAGATAAACAGTTGCCTTCTTTTCACTTCAACGATACCACATGCAAAGACAAATACCTGATGCGACAAAATCCTGAGCAGTGAAGTCCCTGGAGGACATTGATTTACACCAGCAGAGAACTTCAAGCATAGCACTTGCTTTCTCTTTTCTTGAGCCAGAACAGTCTTGATTTCTTTCCTAGAATTTTTTTCTACATGCTACATGGATCATTAGAAATGAGTTAATTGTACAGAATGTTTAAACATATTTCATATAAGTAGTGATGCACTCCTAATGTAATCAATAGCACATGATACATTACACTAGAGGCAGTTAGGTGTTATGCATGAATCAAGAAATGGCATTTCCCTTGCCTAACATGTCTGCTTCCTAGCTTCTCACTGCAGGTAATCTTTTCTAACTTCCACAATGTAGTAACTTCCTATATTTTCATCAGAAAGTCTTAGAATGGCCTGAGTTGGTAGGGACCTTAAAGATTATCTTCTTTCACCATGTCCCTGCCATGGGCATGAACGCCTTTTATTTTTAAAGTTTTGTCCAGTCACAGCTTAATGTTCTGGGCAAGTTCAGCTTCATCTGCACCTATTGATTCAAAGGGTTATTTAAAAAGAACTCATTAATAAATATATTTTCCTGTCATTCTCACTTATTCATTGCAATCACAAGACAGAATTTTATCAGCAAAAACTTCAAAAAATATAGCAAAGGATAATGGCAAAGCCCAATGAGATAAAATTTAGAGATATAAATTTCAAATCATAATTATCCATTGATGACTGCAAAGGTATTTTATATTTTAAGTCCTACTCTTTGTGCCCTTGTACTGCATTTTAAGTAGTGCCTTTCCAAAGGAGCATATTTGAAGTCATCACAGTGAGTATGATTCTGATTTCTCTTGTGTAAATATTGTGATTGACATCTGTGTGCTAATATTCTCTATTTCTAAATTTATTTCACCATTTTCACTGCATTAGTCCTTGCTTCAAATCTGCTTTAATTTACCTTTAATTATTTTTAATTGTATGTAAGCTGGGGAAATGGGCTCTCTTGCTCTTCTGTACCCAGAATTTGCAGAAATCCTTCCTGCCCAGGCCTGAGAAAGCAGGGATGTCAGCAGGCAGGAGAAATTACGCCAAGGGGTAGAGCACAGGGTCTGTCTTGTTTTAGTACGTCCCCTCAGATCCCACTCAATATGAATGGAGTCATGCTACCAGTGTTAACTGTTGTTTGAAATACCACCTCCCCATCGAGAGACATGTGTACGCACAGGTCCAGAAAAAAGTTTTTCACTTGTGCTGAGGAAGTAGAGAGGATGAGCAGTTGAGAACGATGGGACTATTCTTTGACTCTGAATGGTTTAAAAGCTGTGGATGTTCCCCTGTCCTGGTCCCCACCTCTTTCAGATTCTCAAATGTGGCCCTTGAAATCACACAGGTTATAGAAAAAATGTTACATTTGATAGCAAATTTGAGACATCTTCCCCAGCAGAGAGAATACCATGCTGTGCTGGATGTTTTCTCTACTTCCAAGGAAAGCAAACAAACTCGGCTGCCTCTTGACTGTCTGGGTTAAGAAGAAATGTAATTTTGTTTCAATTTTGGCTGAACACAAACAAAACAAAAATATTGGAAAAAAGGGACTTGGGAATGGGGGGAACAAAATTACACAGAATACATTTGAAACTTGCACTCACATCTCTTTTCTAGATCAGTCTGTGCATGAGAAGTTTTCTGTCTTTCTTTCCATTATCCAGTATTCCGTAAAACACAGGAAAAGTCTGAATACAAATATTATTGCCTAGGATGTGAGAGAACTCATCTTAACCTCTGACTGAACTAAGCAGGTTATGTCTGGTTTTATACATAAAGAGCTCACCTCTGCCAAAGGAAACCCCCATTCTGCTGGAAGGTGAGGGTGTGTGAGCTGTCTGTGTGATCCCTTAAGGCAGCTGCACTCGCAGCAAATGACCCCAACAGCACTGGAAATGGCACATGGGGAGTGGTGGTCATGCCAGGGTGCCTGCCATGTACCTCTGGTCTGTTGAAGAGCTACTCAGGCTCTGGTACTTTCTAGAGCAGTCTCCAAAGGGCTTCATAGTCCCTACACTGCTCCTGTGCAACAAGCTGAATGCAGGGAACAGGGACACAGCTAAGTGCTGCCCAAGGTACTTAACAAAGTATTTCACTAGGATCTTGCAACAAACAAATGGTCACACTGATACCCAGCAATGTTTTCTTTCCAACACTTTCCTGGTTGTGGAAGGTAGACATGAGCAGATCAAACATCTATTTGGTCCCCACAGTACTGTATCTTGCCTTGAACAGTCAGCAGCTCAGAGGGTTTCGGGGACGGGAGCCCCACACCATGAAAATATTTCTAGGTGCCAAAGTACACGCTATTTCTGATACATATAAGATTACTTCTACTTTTATACATACATTTTGTACACTGCTGAAGTAAAACATATGAAAAACAAATCTGTTAAGTAAGGTTACCAGATAAAGCATTTGCAATTCATCCTTATAACCATAGAAGCAATGAGAAGTCAATGAACTGCAGTGTAACATTTTACATTGGTTACATGTAAGAAATTGAAAGGTCAGGTGTTGTGAAGGATCATATTGGGCTCGGGAAAAGAGAACAGCCTTCCACTGTAGTCCTGCATAACCAGAGAAAGACAACAATCAGCATAAAACCAGCACATTTTATCACTAAGCAGCATCTCCAAGTGCCAAACTTATTTACTGAACTTACAGTTCTGTGCTATCTCTTACAAGCCATGCAAAAAAGTAATACACTTTGTATAGATTAATCCTTGTAATTCTACACTGCTTATTTGCAGAGATAACTCTCACTCACTTTGTCTTCTCATTATCTAAACAGACATGCCTTTCCTTAAGTCATCAACAGAGGTCATCACACAGATGCCCTTGTGGAATATTCATTAATCAAACAACTAATTTGAAATGGATCTTCAAAGCATTATTCATTCCCCATCATTCTTCATACATCAATTTAAATGCTTTATGTGTATAATGATTAGGTTGATGTTTAATTAATTGTGAAAATGTGAATTAAAGCTAAATTACAAGACAAATTATTCCACAGCACACAAAAAACTTAATTCTCAACTGCTAGGTTTTGAAATCTCAGCAAGTTTCCATAAACACCTTTTTCAGCTTTGTACTATGTAGTTATTGCAGTTGGCTACCCTGTTTAGAAAAGGTTATAGTCTCAAATTCACTAATTTGCTTCCTCAAATGGCAGAATGAACAAAGGTTAACACAAATACACATCACCTATTTGTAATTAAGAATAAATAGGATATTCACTATTTGAGAGGAAACTGAGAGGGCCCAAGATAGAGAGATACACTGGAGATGTTATACTTCAGCTTGAGAATTTATCTCATAAAACCGTTAGATCTACTAACTAATTTCTCAGAGATGACCGAAAATAAACCACCCTGTCTTAGACATAGCAAAAGTGAGATGGTTTTATGACAGAGTAGCATCCAAATTGCAGCATGTGTTACCTCTGTCCTATTTACAAACCAATGGTTCTATGTTTCAAATGGATAAACCATTATTTATGTTACTTCCTAGAGGTTTTCACACTTTGTTGCTCTTGCAGAATGGATACTACTAAATGCCAAGAGGACATGTCATAAATGGATGGATGATCTCAGTACACTGCAGCCAAATGCTTTAGTATGCATTCTGTGATTGTATTGTAACAATAACAAGTACGAAGAAAAAAAACTTCCCAAATTTACATATGAAAAAAAATATTTTTATGAAACAAGAATTAGAACAAATTAGGAATTTCTATTTCAGTGTAGATGAAATACATGTATATAAATATAGCCAAAGAGTATATATATATGGCAAAAGAGGTCCAAGAGCAGGATGAATGATTAAATAGTTATGGAAGGTAAGTGTTCCATCTAATTATTATTACAAAAGTGAATATAGTATCCAAATAAATTTATTACCATCTGGGTAGTTCATGGAGGTAGGACAAAAAAGGCAACTCAGTTTAAAAATCTTTCTTCTGCTCACAAAACAAATACGACAAAAGCTGTACAAAAGGCATCATATTGAATTCAAACAAAATCAGAACAGGGAATGCATTTTTCAGGACAGCGTGACAGCAATTGGTCCCAGTGTGGCAAGACAGTAAGCACAGGCATTTGTTTGCACTGTTCTGAGCCTTGCGTTGAGTTCACCAATACTCCAGCAACAAGATCTAAACCCACATCCTTTGGGCCTATCCATATGCTGTATAGCACCAAAGTAACAATTAAGGTTCAGTTAGATGTATGTTTAAATATGTTATATGATAAGACTACATTATTAAATGAACAATGCCTGAAGGATAAGCAGTAAGATTTGAACCAAGCTGCTCAGAATGCACCAATTTTTTCTTTTCTCTTTTCAAAAGCCTGCATGAGCCAATCTGAGGTGCCTCCTTATTTGTATGGCTCAATAATGAGAAATGCTGAGCATCTACAGCTCTCACTGAGTCAGAATCAGATGGACATCCAGTAATAGACCAATCCTCTTAGATTTACTTTCTGTAAGAAACCAAGGCAAACCATCAGCTTTTACAAAACACTGCTATTTCCTCAGCAAATCCTTGAGTGTACAGACCTGGGCCACTAAAACAATATGAATATTAAGGATGCTGAATATTAGTCAAGATTAAATTTCAGATCAAATTAATGTCAAAATACAATACAGAAAAAAAATAGTCAAGCAGCATTTCATTAATTTTCCTATTTGGAGAGAGTTCAGTAAGGTTTTCAGATGAACCAAGAGTTTTCAATTTGCACAACTGTCTTGAATAATAAGTCCCTTTTTTCCCTCTGTCCCTTTTATCCCCCCTCTTCCCCTCAATCTGGGATAATAGCTTTATGGCCTACAAGTCACACATGTTAAGAAGCAGCAGTGTCCAAATTCCACTTCAGCATATCACAGCCCTTAGCAATTGATAAAGCAACATTAATAAATCTGGTCTCATCCAAGTTAAAGCAGATATCATTCAGAAGACATAAAATACAGCAAAAGGGATTGAAGTATAAGTCTAGTTTTCCATGATTTATTTATGAAATTCCTAGGGGACACAGCCACACAAAGGTCTCAAAGCTGTGGTCTGTGATAAATAGTACATCATAATACACTTAACAAATGAGAATTCAAACCACAGAAAACTAGGCAGGGAAAGGTTCAGAAAATGTTCCTAGATGGGGAGTTACTGAACGCTTGGTTTAACATTTTATTATAGCTTAGGGTTAAAGTCACTGCTGACTGTACAAATAAACAATTTATCTTCTCTGCAGTATCAGAGATTTTTGCTCAAATTAAGATTGCTCAAAATAAGATTGCTCAAATCAAGATTGCTCAAATCCTACAAAATTTACAGGTCAAGTTGTAGAAGTTTCCATGAAAAAGTCCCTGTGGATTGTCAAACACCAGTGAAGGAACAGTTTCATATATGGCAGTAAGTTTTCAGAGGTTATTCAACACCAATAACTGTAACAATAAAATATGAGCAAAAGACAATTTATTCAACATCAGAGAAAACCTCAGGTGGTATATGATCCTGGCTTTCAGAGTTAATCACTGAAAAAAATGAAGCAAAATAATGTACAGAATTTTGTATTCTATTCCATAGTGCAAAGTGTCCTGTAGAAAAGTAATGCTGTGCTTCTTATCAAAAAGTCATTCCCTCATCTAGTATTGCCGCAAGAATCAGCATTTGCAAGGAGTCAGCCAGAATTTTCATGCTCCCTGTTCCACAACAGTAATGCCACTTCATAGTGCCACAAGCAATTGTTTCCTTCCCTTGATGCTGAAATATGCCAGTACTACCATATGGGAAATACCCTTATCAAACCCCATGGACACTTCTCATAGAACATCTCTCTTGTCCTGCTGCCTGCTGCATATTGCAACAAATGTACTCCTTACCACTCTGCTCCCAGTCTGCAGCCCATTTCCCAGGAGTTTAGCTACACCATCTTTCAGTGTCCCATGCTACAATTTATAGGATGTATACTTTTAGGATATATGTTTTCAATGCTGTCTGCTTTTACTAAAGGAATTCCCCAGGGGATCCACTAGGCTTCCATTTTTACAAACTCCCGAAAAATGTTAAACACTGAAAAAAATTGCAGGAATTTAGTCAGGTTTTGGCTGCATATCCTACTATGCTAGCTAAAGTTTTAGTCTGGAAAATCTGTCATGCTCTGCATGTTCTCAGTCCAAATGCTCAGAAAGGAATTTCGTGTGTGAAGAAACCCTAAGCTCTGGATTTCTGTCAGAGGAAACCCCTGTGAATCTGCCTTTGCTTACTGCAAAAGCCCTGAGCCAAAGTCCATTATCAGGTTCTCTCTTAAACAGTTTGGGTCTTTGTTTTCCTTGTCGGTCTTCCCTCTATTATTTCCACTAACTGTTTTTGTAAAAACACAAAACAAAACAAAACCAATCAATCAACAAACACAAAAGCAATACAGTCTCATTAAGCCTTCGTACAAAGTTCATCATATGCAATCATGAGTACGGTGTTGAAATGTCATTCTTTACATGCAAGCAAGACACTTCAAAATCCCAGCTATATCTCTGCCTGGCTCCCAGGAGACCATCCTATAACTTGTCATATTCACATTAATTAACTCAGGGCTTGTTTGTTTTGTCTTAGAGGATTTTTTCTCTTTTTTAAGGAAAGGCTACTGGATGATAACAACGAAAAGGGCAAAAGTCGCATATACAGTGTCTTCTGAAAGGTCAAGTCATTAAGAATTTGCTTATATCTTTCTTTGTGTCTGCACTTTTTGGTACTGGTATTGAAAAACTGAGTCCCAAAGCTGAGCAGGAGAATCAACTCTCCTGGTCCCAGCAGGCAACACATGAGCCTCCATTCATCTGCTCTGTGTAACTTGGCTCCACTCAAGCTTCTCACTAAAATTACCTCCAGTTTTTACCATCACAGTCCTTCCACTCTGTGTAAACAATTCAAAATACCAGAAGCCATTAATACCAACTTTAAAACATGGCATCCTTGGAATCCTTGACAACTGTGACAGAGTGAAGAAAAATGTAAATTTAGCAATATATTATCGAAAACCTCACAATGCATAGAGTGAGGTAGAGGTTATACTTGCCAGCAATTCCCCAGCCATGCTGATTGTCTGCTTTAAGACTCTTTGTTATTCTTTTTATTTCTTTAAGAGCAAAGTGTTTGAGAACATCTATATTCCTACTACACACAAATTATTGTCAAGTAAAGATAACCATCATCAAAGAAACAGACTAGTTTATTCTCATTTGCTCCTTGAACAATACCTGCTCAATCAAGAGAAAAATCAGGAACAAGAGGTGTTGAAATAAAACTCTTCTAAAAGAAAACACTTTTACCAGCAAGAAAAATAGCCTGTTCAGTTAGCTTTTACTGTTCAGTTCTGTTAAAAATGGTCTTGCCCACAGACTTCTATTTTCTCCTGGATCTCCAGAAAGATAATTCCAGCTGACGACTTGTGGAGCTTCCAATTCCCACCTTTTATTCTTTATCAGGCAGTAGAGAGAAACGTCTTTAAAAGCTTAAAGCTTCAGTTCCTTTGCGAGCATTTTAACTTGTCTTCAAACTACATTTTCCATCACCCATCCAACATCATTTTCCAGTGTTGATGCAATGCAACAGCAAAGCCTGTGGTTTACCGGTACATTTCACATTACTTGCATTAAAAATATTTGGTACAAAAACTGCTCTCTCTCAAAAATAACCCCCATGGAAAATGCGCCATTAGTCAATAAAGTAATCGAGAGTACCTTCATTCCACATTGGAAACAGTGGAAAGTGTCTCCTTCTCTTTCCATTTGTTTTTAAGATAAAATTCAGAAGCAAGCGACACCTGAAACAGAATTCTGTATTTTACTTAATTAAAATCAGAAAACTTTCCTAAAGTGGATTAAAGTGGATCCACTCTATTAAAAACAACAACAACAACAACAAAAACAAAACTAAAAACCACAACAAACAAAAAACCCCACAAACAAAACCCCCAACCAAACAAACAACAAAAAACGAATAAAGTGATGGGGTTATTTAGTAGCTTTTGGTGGCATCATAATGGTGATTTTGGGGCACTTACAATAACTTATTCATGCTAGCACGAGTATTCTTTGGTACACTCCTATAACCTAACCTCTGCCATATTTCCTTTCAGAAGAAGTTTCACTGATTTTAGCTTTTTTTTTCTGCTACTCTAAAAACAGTGTGAGACATAACTGTTTTCCAGGCTCTGTAGAAATGTCTAACTTCTCTGTAGGAGGTTATAAAAACTTTGGAAAATAAGGGTTCAGGGGCTTCTGTGGAGAACTGTAGGGAATGGCAATGGCCTTTGAACCGATAGTATTCCTCAGGGCATTTATCTCCATGGTATTTAAAACAGTTGCACTTCTAACATGCTTGGACTGGTCATCTTTGGAGCATAGCATCTACATAACAATTGCACCTACTTTACCAGTCACAGCTGACCTGTGTCTCAGCCTTAGCACTAGGTTCACCCTGAAAACAGCATCCCCAGCAGATACCACCCATTCCTTGTGCCAGTGTGAGGGACTGGCCTTCCCACCATAAATCCTCAATGCATCTTCCCAGCAGTGTAAGGCAACCTGACATTCATTTGGGGATAAAAGGGTAAAGCCCTGACACGTGTGTGGTCTTAATACTCCAGGGTCAAAACTGGACATGATAGCAGATGCACCCACAGAAAATGCTTTTATCAGCACAAGTTACTTGCTTTTAGTTAACACAGGGAACTGTACTGGCAGAAGGTACTGTGTTGGTCTAATGGTATCTCTGCTCAGACTTCCACTTTGGGAGACTAAAAGCTCATAGCCCTCTCAAACAGAGTTATAGCAATCAAAAAAACTGCAATCAAGTGGAAACCTAGAAAAGCATAACCTACTACACATGCACAAAAGCTGATGACGTTTTGCCTTTGTGAACCTCAGGCCAGCTGGGAGCGCACAAGGGAGGATGAGTGGTGCCAACCCTTTGAAACAGAGTCACAGCTCCTCTGGCCACTTCCCAGCCTAGTCACACACACACATTTCAGTGTTATCAGCGCAGCTGCTTCTGCACCACACAGCAAACCAGCCTGGGGGTTAATTGGCTGAAAAATTAACTCAGAAAGTAAAGGGAAAGATAGAGTTGGGACATCTTTTGTCTTAACTCACAGAGCTGTCACATGCGAGTGGTTGATCTGGTGCTGCTGGACAGGAGAACGGTTGCTTTTGTGGGACATTATCCTGTTTTGTTAGCAAAGGCTTTGCACCATGATGTCACAAGCTGTGACACTGCCTTGTCCCCATCACCATTTTGATGCATTATACAGATGCACTGCTAGTCTTTCTAGCCAGACATGGATCTACTTCCATTTCCACACTAAGTGCCCCACTCCCATCAAAAGACAACCTATATTTCAAGTTCTTTAGCACTGCAGAAACAGGTTTTCATTGCCACATCCTATTTCACCACTCTCTACCTGTTTTGGAAATGGGACAGAACTTGTATATCCTCTTTTACACATATTTCCTGTAGTTAACTAGGTACAGCTTCAGGTATATGGATGTATTTCACAAAGCTGTTAAAATATCAGTCAGCAAAACCCACATATAATTTCAGGCAGTATCTGTTCTTCTTCTGTCCTTGCATTATAATCACGGTTTCACTTATCAGAATCACTTCTGCTACAGAAACACGAGACACCAGGAATATCCTTGATTTCTCCTGTTCTCTTCTTACTTGCTACATAGGTAAATGAAAGATGGACTTTGTTATCTTGTTGAGGTGCCTTTCATCATTTTCAGTGCACATCTCCTTCAGAATAGGATTTGGCTGAAAAGCTCCCTTTGCAGACCACAGACACCACCTGCAAATTCCTAAATACAGGAACATGGACATCAGAATTGGCCTGGATAGGATTTAGAAACCATTCAAACAGTGACAAGGTGCAATAGTTATAAGGCTTTGAGCAAGTGATGTGGAAATGCAGAAAACCAGGCTGCACTTAGTTGCACTGGGAGTTCTTTCAGAGTTTCTGTTGAGAACAATCACTGAATATGAATCTCGGTCTCGGTCACCACATCCATCACAGCAGTGTTGCATCCTCCTGCTCTGGATTACAGCTGTATCTCAAGTATTTGCTAACAATTCAGACAGAATCATCTTGGAATTCCTTTATACATCACTCTATTGTTCTAGTTTTGATATAATTTACCTGATTGTTAATTAAAGCAATAAACCTCAGAAACTCAATGAAATGTGAGACAATACTTCAAAACAGTGCTGCCTGCCTTCTGGGTGGAAGCCTCTAAACTTTGAAATTAAATTCTTGAAAGGAAAATTAAAAAGGTGACAGGATTATCTGCCCTGTCTCCCTTTAGCAGACAGCAAACTACTGTCTATATAAGCCAAGTGGTACCTGTTATGTGGCCAGCTCTCCTGCTTTGGACTAATGCATATTTTTGTCTGTAAGATAAAAGATTAACATCTTACATAAGCCAAAGGACAGCAGACCACCCTAGTGTATTAGCCAACATTAACAGAAAGATAACATAAGTCTCTCTACCCCTTGGTACCAGAAATTTTATAATTTAAAGCACAATTTTCTCATAACTTCCATTAGCTTCAGTGAGAATTGCAGCATCTTAAAACTTTTAGAGACTTGAGCTAGAAGTTTTCTGCAGCACTGAAAATATCAACTCATATGTGAAAGGCACAGACAAAACATTGTATGACTCAGTAGGCAACACTTTCACATGGTACTTACAAAATAGTGAAGATGTCTATTTGCAACACAGTCCACTGAAGTCTTCACTCCTTGGACACCACCCATGCCAGAAAGGAACTCCTCTGTAGGCTGAAGAATTTCTCAATCTAGATGAGAAATTCTTTCTGGGTTCTGAAAAGCACTCTTACTGGGAGCATTTCAGGATTTTAAAAGCACCACACACTGTAGACACTCAATGAGTTTTGTAGTGATCACAAGTGAAGTTGGGAACTACAGGGGACAAATTAGGTTCTCCCTGGAGTTATGAGATAAGAATTAAGTTTTTCTGCTTTGTGGAATGAGTCAGTACCTGTTCTGAAAAACTTGAAGACCTCTGCTAATCTAGCTTCTCCTTGCCATAAATTTTGACCCACTGAGAAGGATAAGCAATATTTAAAAAAAAACAAATTAAAAAAAAAGGGAAAAAGAAAAGAAAAATTAAAAACAGTCCAGAATCATTCCTTTTGCCTCCCATTGTGGCTTGAAAGACTAGTCATATTACAGGCTCTTTTTGTGGAATTTTAAGGCATTTAAAAAGATGCAGGTGTCACTCTTTGAAAAGAATATTGGGCTGTGAAGCACATGCAATCACAAGGTACATACCCAGATGATTACCCAAGTGTTTGTATTTGATATGTGTGTAGGACATGACCTGGCTGGTTTCTGTCTAGTCCTGAGTAAAAGCTATTGAATCAATATCCAATACAACAAAAATAACAAAACCAACAAAATCAAACCAAACCAAGCCAAACTAAACTAAACCAAACCTACAAAAAAGTGCTTTAGAGTTTCAGTAGTCACTGAAAATATTGAATAAAACCTGGCAACAGAGCTTTTTCTTTCATTCATCTTTTTTTCTTACCGTGGTGAAGAAATACTATATCTAAATGTTCGACACAGACTCATTTTTTCAGTTTTTTCATGTCAGCTTGAGATACTCAGTGAATGTTTCAGCAGGGGGGGGAAGGAAATTTAGAAATACAGAATTTTCTAATTCTTAATAGGACAACTGTTCAACAGGACTTGAACCTAGAACCCGGGTATAGTTAAAATCTTCCTTTCCTCCCAGCACAGCCTTGTGCTAAAGACTTGGGCTGTAACTGGCTTTAGAGCAGCTGCTGGAAGAGTGCTTGGAGCATCCCACCAAGGCTGTACCATACAGTCAGAACCAGCATGTTATCAGTAACAAAATAACTTCGGGCCGTATTGCACTCAATGAAAAAGGATACTGCTCCTACTGTTGGTAGCAGAGGACCTGAACACTCACAATTTTAATTGTGCTCACTGTGATGCAGTTTAAAGACATAAAGAGACAAATTTCCAATCTGTCTTTGCTGACCCCAAAACCCTCCCTATTTCAGGTTCACTTTCATGTGTCTGTGTAGGTCAGATGAACACAGAAATCTCTACCTTTCTGTGACCTAACTGCTCACACAATCTAATTTGTGGATTTGTGCTGGCAGAATAAGAGGTCAGCTTCTGAAAACCCAGCCTTAATGTGTCCTGTTGACAGCTTCTCAGATATTGCCTATCTGCTACCTATATCACAGTGCCTGTATTTTCTCCTCATAACAGTAACAAACCTCCCTTCATTCTCCAACCTGTCATATTTTCACCCTGTGAATTTCCAATAACATCCTAAAAAACCAGCAGAGGCTGAATGAAAGAGCTGAGAAAATACTGCAAGCAGTAATCCTCTAAACCATGGCATATATTAATATAACATAAATCTATAATAAGAGCAAAGTCTTGGAACAAAACAGCACAGGTTTTCCCTTTTATATTTGTTTGGGTTTCTCTTTTTCATTCCATGTATGTTAATATAGAAGACTATAAGCAGCAGTACACATCCAGTGCATTACTCTTAGCTAATGCATGCCTATAAGGCATTCCAGCTGCTCCTTCAACATGAACTGTTTTGTAATGCATGTGAACCTTGTTTGAGCTGGCATGATATAGTATCTGGAAGAGCAATTTAATGCAATCTCTCATCTATTTCACTGATTGCAACCATTTAGTGCAATCTTAAAGAAAGATGATTAGAACTCTCTGGTTCTTAATGCTTAATTTATTTACATTCATGTCAGCTAGAGAGCCATTTCATTCATCTCTTAAATGATAGCATAAAATCATTGAAAAATGATGTGCAATAAACATTATTATTATACTGCCGTCCTCACTAGCAGATAACAACTGCTGTCATTCGTAACACTGATTGACCTATATGGCACAGGTCTTTAAATTCTAGCTATTATAAAACACATTACATGCATAACCATTCTGTATCAATGCCTGGTTCAATAACAGGTTTTTAGCTAAAATGAAATTCAAGAACAACTGGCATTTCTGTGCAGGCAGGTTGAAGCTTTGTCACTCTTTGAAAGAAAAAGACACGACATGTAAATGTCATATTAGCTGAAAAGAAAGGGTGAATTTTTGGAACCATGACTGCATCCTAATTGGCACTTCTGGTGTTGTTGCCTGGTACAGAGGCATTCATATTAGGTTGAACAAATGCCACATTTGCATTTCCAGTAAGTGATAGCATTTTTCACATTTCTCATACATCTCTTGTTTAAAAAAGCGTACCTGAAAAGTTATCTAAATTAGCCTGCCAAGAGAACTGATTATCTCATTCTCATTGGCAGAATTGTGAAATTTTTATAATAATAGCCTTGATTCAAGGTAAAGAACCCTGCAAACAACATTTGGGGGTTTAAAATAAGAGCAACATCAAAAGTTAAAGTGGTTGCAAAGGATATCTTCTAACAAAGAAGCAAACAGTCCATGCCACAAACACTAAGTATTTAATTAAGTTTCCAGTAAATGAATGCATTCATGAGTATTAAACTTTTCTTTAAGATAACTTAATACAGATTTTTGTGATTGCAATGTTATAAAATGCTTTTTCTTTTATTTGACAAAAAGCAATATTTCTCATATTATAACTTTTTTTCCAAGGTACTGTACTATTATGAAAGAAGGTTTACATTTTTCTTGATGGAATCAAGGTACTGAATAATTGAAAGTTACTGTTCATTCCAGCTGTGTAGTGTGGCTTCTAAGTTTCCAGTAAAAGAAAACTGGAAGTAAAAATAAGTTACTCCTGTATAATGCGTGGGAACATATAATAAACAAACAGACAAATAACTAAACTAACATGCTTTAATTGCACTCTCCCCCAAACACAGCACTGAAGACCTATCAAGTTCCTCTAGCAAGGAAACTGGCATTGAAATGCAGCTCTTATGCAGGAAAAGACTACAAAAAACAGGAACTTTCCACTTACAGAAACTAAAAACCACATTACTTTTCAAATTTACAACATTGAAAGAGACAGACATACAGGTAGGAATGGATGGACAGAGTATTCTCTCCATATTATACCACATTGCCATCTGAATTGCTAGCCAAATTCCAGCTTGCCACGCATGAGCAAACCCTGGATGGTCAGTGAGGTTGCCCAGGTGTCACTGTATGTTGCTTGTCAAACTGGTATTACTTGGGAAAACTGAGCTTAACTCTGACTTTAGGCTACACTTCCATAGCTGAAAAGGAAAGGAAGAAGCCCTTTTGATTTGAGGGAGGCTGAAAATACTGCACACAAAATTAGTCAAGTGTAATAAAAAAATAATAATAAAAAAAGAAAAAAGCCAGAAGCTACCTTTGTCAGAGAACAAGCTAATCCTAGTACCATATGGATACCTGGAAATTCACAAAGAACCAACTAAATAAGGGTTAGTAAGTAGTTCCCACCACAATTTTTCAGTATTGTTACATTTAATTATTTTATCTTTATGCTTGATGATATTGTTTCTATACCTATGCACATACACACACTTTTATGGCAGAAGGGGGTAAGAGAAGACTTCAGAGAGACATCCGATGAGCTTACAGATCAAGATGGTAGTGACACGGGAGCACAACCATAGAGATCTCTCAGCACCAATCTCAGACCTGTGGAGCTCTGTCTTTTTGGGGGTACAAACCCTTTGAGTGTCTAAATGGCTACTCCCATGCAGGAGGGAAATGAATTTATATAACTATTCTCTCTGCTCTTTGATAATCAAAATCCCACACTCCCTCTATAAGTGCCATTTCCATGACATAACCCTTAGACCATCAACATCTATAAATGGAAGCACAGGTACTTATACAACTGCAAGAAAACCACTCAAAACCACAAACTACTCCAGACAACAGAGTTTCAGTCCAGACTGAATGTAGTAAAAATGTGTTATGGATTTAAAATCTTGGAATTTTTCTTTCATCTATCAACCCTGCACCTCAGAGAGATTACCTCTCTCTCTTTTTTTCAACCATAGAACCAGGAAAAAGACTGCATGCCCCACAGAAGAGTTCCACCCGGCCCCCTCATGAACTGCTAACAATGGATCATTTGCAGCAGCTTGACGGGGCACACCTGACCCCTCAGGCTACAAGC
>JAWWEU010000040.1:45818931-45860636 GCA_035583155.1 Acropternis orthonyx | reverse complement strand
ATTGTAGTTCTGACTTGCAGTCTTTTTGTGAATTGGGTTCTTTTTCTCCTGCTGGTTTACCTTAAACCAGCACACCAATGCACCTTTACTGGTGTCAGCCAGGGCACAACTAGCAGGTGATGCAACTGGTGTTCACTTATTGTGGAAGGTCTGAATTCAGGTTTTTGAATGTTTGTTTGGTGTTTCAGTGAAAAGTTAGACAGCTCAGGTTCAAGACAATTGTGGCAGTCTCACTTCACTAGTTAAGAAAAGGAAGGACCAACCTGCTTGAATCTATTCCCCAGCCAGGCACAGAGCCCAGCTGGAAGTAGCAAAGCTTTCCTTATGCAGAACTACAGGGTCAAAATGATCAAAATTTCTAGTGAAGATATTTATAAAGACTCTAAGATTTGTGAAATTTATCACAAAAAACAATAATAATATTGTCATATCTGCCATTCAGTTTGGGTATCAGAATTTGAGTTGTTAAGAGTTTTGATTTCTTTTTTTTAAGAAAAAGCTATTTATTTGCTTATTTTAGAGACAATTATATCTCCTTTATTTTTACATCAGCTACCAACAGTGTAAAATGAAGAATGAGAAACTTCAGGTGCCTGAGAAAGACAATGAAAGCAGCTACACATAGTAGGTTTTCCTCATTTCCTATTCTGAGTCCATGTGTAAAATGGGGCTTACACTGCAGTATGCAGCAACATGAACCAATGGAGCAAAAGGCAACCATGAACACATCTTGGAAAGAGAAATAAGAATTAGGGAATGGGAGCTTCCCTGCAAAAAAAGTGAAAACTGAACCAATTTTATTGCTTTTGTATGTCCTGAAAAGAGGACAATTTAGTATATAGTTAGGTAGGCAATGATAGGGTACATCACTTCAAATTGAAAAACAATCCACTTCACATTGACTTCACAAAAAAAAGACAATCTCTAGTTACTTAAATCCAAAAATGTTTTGCATCTAGGCTTGTGCTACTTACGTTATCCTTGGAAAATAGACAAATGATGCCATTCTTTTCATTACCTGGAAAGTAGCATTCAAAGCAATCAAGCCCTGACTAATAGCTATACATTAAAGAAAAAAATAAACAAAAAAGTATTATGCAGGAGAAACCTGACTAAACCTAAAGGGTATTTGGCTTCTTCTCCTACTTACAGAGCAATTGTTTTCTCAGGCCATAAATTGTGAGAATGGGAACAACTGGAATCTGAAAGTGCTTTTACGATTACTAGTTACTGTTTGTGGAGCTGGTACATTTTCAAAGGTATCACCATTACATGTCAAACTCTGATTAAAACGATGAAACATAAGAGTTTTATTTATAAGTAGTAGTAAATAATCTCCAGTTACTTTTTATTGCACATAAAAGATAGACTAGAATTTAGAAATTTTGTTGTTAAAACTGCTGTTATTAGCCAGGCAGAAATATTAAAAGAATGTTAACCAAATCACACATAAGGCACTAAAATGCATAGAGTTCAGATCTTGTTTCTATTTAAATGAATAAACACTTTGCCCCTGAGTTCTAGAGACATAGTTGAATCTGGGAACTATGTAGGCAGCAACTCATCTGTTAGAGGTTATCTTTCTTTCATATATGCCAATCTGCATCCCATCATCCTGGTTTCAGCCCTCTAATGGGTTCCAACAACTAAGCAAAAAGGTCAGAGGATGAAGAGTACTTTGTTTCCTCACTATGCTAAATACCAAGGTGAGAAAGGAAAAGCTTAAGGAACACCATTCTCCATTCACAGCATTATCAGAAGCTCATAGCACCATAGAATATGCTGAGTCAGAAGGAACCCATCGGGACCATCAAGTCCAGCTCCTGGCTCTGCACAGGACACCCCAAGAGTCACACCATGTGCCTGAGAGCCTTGTCCAAAGACTTCTTGCACTCAGTCAGGCTTGGTGCTGTGACCACTGCCCTGGGCAGCCTGTTCCAGAGCCCAACCACTCTCCAGGTGAAAAAAGTTTTCCTGGTATCTTATCTAAACCTACTCCAAGTCAGCTTCAGGCAGTTTCTTTGAGTCCTGTCACTGGTCATGAGAGCGAAAAGATCAGTGCTTGCCCCTCCTATTCTACTTTTGGGGTACCAGACAACAAAAATCAGTTACTGAACTATAACCAGCACTACATATGAGCTGCTAAATATACCACCTTTTTCCTTTGATAATTCTTGGAGTACTTTCATATTGTTAATTCTTCTCAAATTGCAATCATGGTAAGTGTCTCAGTATTAGTATGCCAGTATTTTTGCAATTCTTGAATAATTTAAGCAACATCTGAAGGCTAGTCTTCTAAAAGACTTTCTGTGAAGGTCATCAATGTTTCTTTCATTTTATGAAGTTGCAATAGACTTACAATTGGGAAACCCTATATTTTCTTGTACCTTCCTCTTTGTCCTAAATTCTTGCTCTATTTTTCACCCCTGTTCACTTTCCAATGATCACATGTCCCCTTATAAACATAAGAACACCCATAGATCCCAGGGCAGTGCCCTTCCATTTAATAGCACCTTAAAGGGGCTGAGGGCTGACTTGCATTTAAACAAATTGTAAAATGCTGCACCTAGACATCCTGTGACCTAGTGGTCTCTTGCCTCTAAAGAAAGGGAGAATAAGAAAAAAATAGCATATTTACATCAATCCCTCCAAAGACCCTCCAGTCTTTCACTAGGCAATGAAAATAAAATGCCTGCTCTTGCAAAACGAGTTGTGGAAATAACCACACCCTTCACATTCATCAATATCATAATGACATGAAACTTTCTTATTGCAGTTATTTCTCTTCCTTCTCTTTCTATTCCTCTTCCTCCTTCCCATTCTCTTTCCTTTTCTTTCCTATGTTACTCTGAGCCAGGGCATCAAATTTCTTCTCCCTTCCCCTACCAAGACTGCAAAGTCCCATCCAAACATCACCTGAAACATTACCAGTCCACACCAAGGCCACTGTTTCTGTGCAGTTGAAATGAATAACAGGCATTTGGTAACCAAAGTATATTTCTGCACCATGTGTTGCTTAATAAACAACCCCAAAGAGTATAAAACTGCGGTTCGTAATGTACTGCTGACACCTCAGCTTGTAGCATTCAGTGTGGAAACAGGTCTGATTCAGGTCTATTTGTCCCACGCACCTGTGGCTTTGTTACTGAACACTCACTCATCCAGTATGGCTGTGAACTGCAGGACAGCAGTAGTTTTGCACTAGTGACAAGGCTGGACAGAAACTACTTGCTGCTCCCTTCCTGCCCCCTCTGTGCCCAGCATCAGCACGCAAATAGCTGGCAATGCACACAAATAGTTGTCAATGCATACAAACAGCTGGCTTATAGTACAAAATCATCCACTGTTCTTCTGAAAGCATCACTGAAAGCAAAAGCACTGTGAGTGAATTTCTGCCTTCTATGCATTATGTACCAATGCAGCATACTGTTACTATTCTCCTGCCTTTTTTTTTTTTTTTTACAGAAAAATGTAGAGTGAAAAGGGGGTGTATAAGTCCCTTTCACATGTGTAAGGCAACAGACTTTACTGCAGCTTTTTGACCCAGTGAAAGAAGCAGTCACAGCATATTCCCTGCCACGAAGAACAAGCCTAGTGCTTACCAGAATGACAGTATCTGTGTGATTTCCAAGGCGCAAGGATTTATCTTCCTCCTTTGTCACTACTGAGCTGAAAGGAGACAGTTCTTGTTTTCAGTGGGTGGGAAACAAAACCTCATTTCTTAGACCTGTATTAATACAATGTATTAAAATATCTCCTAAGTGGGCAGGACTTCTGGAGTTGCATATCAGCAAGGCTTTAAAAATATTTTTAACTTCTCTGACAAATTTCTTTCTGGAATGAAAGCTATAAGAAGTTATTTTATAATCTGTAGTGACTTTTTTGATATTTTTTATTTATATAGTTATATATATGACACTACTGATGTTTCTATGTACAACAGATACAACTCACATGTTTCTAACAAATGAGACTGTGTTACTAGACATATACTCTGAATTGCCTGGAGATACAACCACAGAGCTGTATGTTTTATCATGCAAGTTGAAAACTAAATTGTTTTGTTCCCTTGTTAACTGCAATACACAGAAGAAACTCTGTAAACTCCCAATTACAGCTGCCAAAGTTTTGCACATTCCCATGTCAATTCAACAAAAACAAAATGGATTTTTGAAACCATCATAATCTGAAGCAATCAGAAAATATGTGGGTGGAACTGATGGAAAGATGGAGGAAGAAAGAAAAATGCACCAGGATACATACAACAAAAACACGTCTTCCTTGAAGTTTACTGCTTACATGCCCATTGATGGAGAGGGATGCAGCAGCTGAGAGGAATGAAACAGTGTAAATCTAAAATCAGTTATGCTTGTTAAGCTGTGTAATGCCAAGGTTTCCACCCTCCATTAATGGCCCCTGCATAAAAGATTTGATGGTAGCTGTTCAAAAGCGATGAAATCATTAGTGTTCCAAATGTCAAAACACAGACAGTGAAAATTACAAATGACAATTGCAAGGCTGTCTTAAGAAATTAAAATAAAAAGCTAAGGAGCTTAGCAAAGTAGCCGGACCATACAGCCAAAAAACCTTTTTCCAGTCCAAAGAGAAAGTCTCCAGTCTCTGTATCAGTGAAAGAGAAGGCAGTCCTCCATCTTCTGCAACAGCTACCTAAAAGCAATATAAAATTAGACCAGTATGGAGAATTTAAGGCTCAGTATCTGCAGTTACCATATTTTCCTACATTCCATTATGGAGGGCAAATTCTTTTTTCAGATGGCTGAATATATGAAGGAAGCTTTTAAAAGGAACTATGGACATGTCCCCTCCAAGCATTCTAAAAACACAAATGCATGACCTTCAGAAGTCATAAATTCATGTTAAACATCTGAGAGGAAGACTTATTCTCAGAGATGGCACATTTGATTTCAACAGAGTATTGATTCCACTCTGTCAGATTTCCTAAAAAGCTTCAGGTTGATTTTATTTGCAGGTCAGGTTTCTAAGCCTGCGAGGTGCATTCAAGTTACATTTTCATTTTTTTTCCCCTGTAGAAGAGCTAAAAAAAAAAAAAAAAAACTACTTAGAATTTGGAAGAAAATATAATATAAAAAATAAACATACAAAGAAAGAGACACAGATCTGGAACTTCAAAATATGCCCCATTTGAAACACTAAATGAGGCAACACTTGTGCAGTTAAGAGTGTTAAAGTCTGCCTAATTGATAAATTTTAGCAGAAAAGAAGGGACTGGCATTTTCAACTCTACTGAAACCTGGGTTGGGTTTTGTTTGGGCTTTTTACTAATGGGTTCTAAAGTAACCTGGTAAAGTAAAAATTTTAAGTTTAATTTTAAGAAAAGTAATTTTGGGGTATGGTAAAAAAGCTTTGGTTCTGATCTGGTATACATCAGGGTCTGGAGTTTTAAAAAAATCAGCAACACCATCTAGTATGCATCTTATCGAGACAGGATTTCACATGGGGATAAATTCTCTTCTACCCACGCAGGAAATTTTTTGTCAGCAACCATTCTGAATAAAAGTTATGCAATGTTAAAAATAACAAAACCACAACCTATTACATTTTAAAATTTTCAGATACAGTAACAATTTGCATAGAGTTGTCAAATTTAGAGAACAGAGGCATGCAACAGGCTCTAATATATTATTGTTAGGAATGTAAATTCTATTCAGAAACACACAGGATTAAGTCACTATAGCCTACCAAAATGGAGGCTTTTTATTCTACTAAGAACCAATCAAACAGCTTGTCTTCAAAAAACGCTGGAAAGATAAAGCAAACCCTAACAAAAACAAAAAAGAGAACAAATAGTCAAGTATGTTAATCTGTCCACCCAAAACGTTACTTGACTTCACATTTAGAATGGACCACAGGACTACATGATGCTAAACAAGTTCCCTAAAATGTGCTCACCTTGGCTGTGAGATGTACTAGTAACTTGTAACCATGCTGAATTGCTTCCCTTATCTGTTTCTCAATTTCTGCTTTCCTATCTCTCAATAAATCTGATTAAATTGTGCTTGCTTAGTGAAGGGTAAAGGAAAGAGGAGATGGAACTGGCTAGGATTGAAAAGCAAGGAAATGAAAACGGCAAGAAATAGAAGTTAGGTTATTTTATTTTAAACCTTCTGTATCCTATGGCACTTAACACCGCACAGTTGAACACAAAAAGGGTTTTGGAAAATCTAAGAACAAATACAGTAAAACAAAGAAAAAAAACAGCTTCCGATAAAATATTTTTCTAAGCACTGTGCCCGGATTACATTGTAATAACACAAGCAGAGGCAGGCACTGACTTTTAAATTACCTGTTAGACTCCAGTCTAATCACCTCTATAACTAGCTTAAAAACTTGGAAATTTTTCTTTGCTTTGAACAGTTACAGAGTAGACACCAGTCCTTCATGCTGTTGTATAAGCCTTTTATGTCATGATTTCTGAAAAGAGTTCTTCTGAATACACTTCAGTCACAGGCATGGAAACCAAATACAGAAAGTAGAGGGTTTTTTTCAGCATTATTGTCGGCTGTGTTAGTGGTTGCCCTGCAAAGGAATTTGTGAAGACTTTTCTGAAAAAAACCCAAACCAAACAAAAAGAACCCTCACAGAAAAAAAAAAAATCCAAAAACCAAACAACCAAACTAAACCAAAGAAATGAAACAAAAAAACAAACAAAAAAACCCCACCCAAACCAAAAAACTAAGAAAGAACAATCCATGCCACTTGATCAGGTTCACCACCACACTTTTTAGATGACTACTCCGTATGATCTTTTGTCTATCTCCATTCCTTCCCATCTGCTCAGATGGAAGAGTGCCCACCTGCAAATTGGACAGTCCCTGTTGCAGAGACGGCAGATGCAGAATGAATACTTGAACAACAGGGGAAAAAAAGTAGCTTAGAGACACTTCTGCCTGCCAGCGAGACACAGCTGCATTGCAGAAAGCACATTAAAAGAAAAAGCAACCTACACAAACCCCCCAAGAAACTACTGTGGCTAACTTTCAAAGAGACGTAGCTGAATTACAGTTGCAAAGCAGGCAATTGCCCCCTCAGTCATGCATGTGAGTGCATTTACAGGCCAGCAGGTACTGGCAGCAGGAAGTTATTAAGAGTTAAGATTTGCTAGATGCACTAATCAAAGAAAAGAAAACTTTTAAGTCGGTCAGCTAAGAGGATGCATTATGTTCAATGCGCATCTCAATGCCTGAGGAAGTCCTGGCCAACAATACTTTATCCCTGCTAACGTTTCTCATGCCTCTGCTCCTGTCATGAGTGATAAGCTGCAAACATCACCAGATCTGAGAAGTAACATTTCCTTCATTTTTTGACTTCACTAGAGCCCCAAGAAATGTGACTTGCCTGCACGTTTACTTCATTAAATACTGAGATTGATGTTTTGTTCGAATCTGTACCATTTGTTTGTCAATAATTGCAAAACAGTATATTCTACTGGACAATAGGATAATCAGGGAAAATAACAGGGACATGAGGGAAAAATTCAGGCACTGAAAAGCGAAACCAACAAATCTCCAGACACAGTAATGCTCACCCCTAACACCATCCAACAGTCTGCACTGTTAAAAAAATACCTGTTTTCATGTTTCTTCCTGTCTCTGTGAAAATGGATTCAGAGGAACACAGAAGGCAGCCAGACAGATATATAACTAGGGTCAAGTCTTGTCAGAAGTTCAGGGAAAGATGTCTAAAAGAAGAGAGCAACTTTTGCTGATGGCTGAAGAGGTGGTGATGACCTATGGAACTGCTGCTCTGCCAGGATGGAAGGTGAACCTGGAGGCACCATTTGACTGCTTTATGACCACAGTGTAACTTTCTGTAAATAGCTGAGATAGATACTGCTTAAATTCTAGGCTAAATTGTGAAACTTGTAGGCTCAATCTTCCAAGGGCACAATCCCAACCAATTTCTGTGGTCTGTTGAAAAGCCCAGCAGCAGACATTTCTTCCTCCCCACTACAGTTTCGGCTCTATGTCCTTTTACCTTAAACTACTAAAAAAACAACTGGATAGAGTATACAGTTTTAAACAGGGAAGTTATTAAATGCTTAATTTCTACCAGTGTAATATAGTGTTAATAACTTCATTTCATAATTTACTTTGCATAACAATAGTAGCCAGACATGCTCATGCTCTCATAAGCAACAGGCTCCTCTGCCCCAGAGACTATAAAATCAAAACAAACAAAAGAGCCAAAAAAAAGGATAAGGTACAGAGAGATGTCCTGGGTTACACCAAAATTCTGGTATCCACCTTTTCTTTTCTCCAAATATGCCTTTTTGACTTTATGGTGTTTCCGTCTTCTTTAAAGAGACTGAAATGCTAGTGATTAATGACTCAAACCTTCCACCACCTGCAGTGACCACCCCAATGGTGTAAGAGACTGGCCTATTGGTGCTGATGGCTCAATCAGCCAGGTGCCTGGCTAACAATGTGCAGAGTGGCCGCCCAGATGCTGAGGGCATGTACCCCTGCCACCTCAGGCTACAGGCAGGGTTTGAACAAGATAAAGAGAGGGGCAAATTCGGTGAGGTAAGGTAGTGTTTCATGTTCTTACACAAATTATTCCACTGTGATTACTCCCTTCTGGTGAAGCATTGGAACAATTCACGCATAGTCTGAAGATACTCGTCTCTGCTGGTGGGCCATAATGGATCCACCTGTGTTAATGTAACATCTTGGAAGGTGTCAACCACTCCTGAATTGTCCCTTGATCCACTATTACATTATCCAGTGTCGAACTCACCATGAGAGGGGAGGTACTTGGGTAATTCCAACCTAGATTAAGCAAAATAAAAGATCACACTAGGACTTCACTCAGCACTGGGTTTTCTTCCCTCACCACAAGGGACTTTCCTTAGTCACCTGGGCCTTCCACCACCACCAAGATGAATCTGGACTACAAACACCACTTTGACCAATGAGCATTGAAATTGCAACAACCAAATATCATCGCTGGATCCAACAGATGTCTTGTGGGTCCTTTCAGTCAACTGGGGGGTCCACAGCCCTGCTCCAGCTGCCTGTACCAGCATGACAGCCTCACTTCAGTGACACGCAACCATCTTCTGTACTGAATCCCAGTTATCTCCCATCTCCTGCCAGTGTTGACTCTCCAACTGTTCCTGCCAGGTTTTTGGGGTGTGACGGAGATGAACCATGTGGAAGTATGAGAAATAAGAAAACCGGCTTTATTACAAGCAAATGGATTAAATGAGTCACTAACTTAGGAGGTTTTTTTACTAACCTATAAGGCGTATCACGGAGCTGTAAGGCACATGATCCTGTCAGGATCTTGTGTCAGGGAAACATGCGGCCGGGAATAAGAAGACTGTAAAATATTGGTAAGGAAACCCCTCATGCCACATGGCTGGTCCTGGGGGCTGCCACACTGGCTGGGGACCCCACCTCCCAGCATGGCACAGCCAACCGGGGAGGGGGGAATGCTTCTGTTACGTAAATAGGGCGGGACCTTGGGAACCTTTAAAAAGTGAGATTTTTGAATTAAGAGGTGTGTTCTTGGGAGCTTCGGGACCTGAGCACCTGGTGCATGCTGTATTAGAACTTTCCTTGCTCGTTTTATTCCCTTGTTTCACAGATGATTTTTTTTGCCATTTTCTAAATTTAATAAATGAGATTTTTCTCACAGAAGGGTGGCCATCTGGTCTCTGTCCTGTGGCCATGAGTGTTTTTTCCAAGTGGGTGAGGCTAGGCCATCATCTTGATTTGGTCCAGTGGGTGGGGTTTGGGAAGTTTGTCCTCATTGGTTGGTTGAACCCTGTTTTATCAGTATTGTTATTAGCATTCTTCTTGATAAAGAGTTATTTTTTCACTTACCTCTGTGCATATTTGATATCTCTCTCTCTCTGTACTGGGGAAACCAAGGTATTTAATCTGAGGGAGGAGACTTCTGTCTGATGGATCTGCTCCTCCAAATTTTCTCACACCAAGATGCGATTAAGTCCAAGATCACATAGACTATGTGCTAAAGAAACTGGAGCTGAACCCAAAGATATGAAGTTACACTGGCAACTGCTATTATTTTAGTGTTCCTGAAGCAGACAGCCCTCAGGCAGCACAGCAAAAGAAGGGTGTATGAAGATCTAACTTCCATCTAAGGATAAACCAAATCAACAAGCAGAGGAGGGTCTGATTCATCTGCAATGCAGAAGGCAGTCTATCATCCATCACAGCTCTACAGTGGAGGTTGAAAGTGTTAACAGATGTCTTTGGTGGCATCATTTATTTGATCTTTTAAGCTGACTCTATTATGAACGCTACTGAGACATGTGAAAGTAGATGAACATCACAACAGTATTAACCTGCAGTGATGTTAATGTTTATTAACCTGAAAAGGTTTGGGGAGCATTAAGGAATAAAAACAGCTGTGTGTCCTACAAAATCTTTTTTTCTGCCAAAGCCTTGTCTCAATTGACTGTTTGCTGACATGATTGTCACCTAAATCATTGTTTCTGGTTTGGTCACTGAATGTCTAAGCACTTTAAATATCTGGTGAGATAAGGACACTATTTACTTGATGACAAAGAAAAGACAGGAAGGGTTGGTGCTTCTTATCTCCTTTTTTATTGTTGGAGTATTAGCAGGTTATCTGTATCTCTAAATGCTATAGCAATTTGATTTTGAAATTGGTTTCATTGATGCCCTTTTCACCTCATTTCTCAGAAGATCTGGAGTCCCGTTCTCCATTGATTCTCTTCCTTTGACCCTAGGGAAATTGAAGAGATACTTAGGTTCAGATGTAATGCTTACTAAAAACTCAAGAAAATCTCCACACACACTTTCTACGTAAAGGCTTTGTTTTGATCAGAGTCCTGGCTCGTTTATCATCTTCTCAACAAGCTACATACCTAAATGTGATAGTGATCTTTAGTATATTTATGAAACTATCCAAGGGCTGGCTATTAAATTATGTCCAACAATCACGTGCTACTGAAACCTAACTACAAATGCAAATAGAACTCATAGACAACCAATTCAACCATGTACCTTCTCCTATGCTGTGAGCAATTGTATACTGTTTTTTCTTTTACTGACTGAATTTTCAATACATAGATACATCCAACTTTGATCCGAATAAAACTTATGATTTTCTGTGTTGCCTTCCACATTTGACCATGCAGACCAGAAGGTATTTACCTGAAAAACTTTTCTTTAGAACACGAAGTGCATACTGTGTACTCCTTCTGTAAGGGACAAGGGCTGAAGACATCCCTGCAGTACTCCAAGCAGCGTGCCTAAAGAAGAAATCTTCAAATTGATCCAGTCTTGATAAGTCAATCAACAATTTTGACTGATAAATCCGGATTACCTATAGTGTAAAGGACAATAAAACCTTGCGTTTCATTTAAATCACAGTTTCTGATCATGTTCCTTGTTTTGGACAGGACTTCCAACAGTTTTCTCTGATTGTGAAAGAGAAAATGGCTTGTGGAAAATGATTCACTTTTAATCAGTGAAGATCATTTCATTAATCCAGAAATGCATTAATTCTGACTAGCTCTGTGTCCTTGTATTGAAGCTGCTTGCCAACTTCTTTTTGTCCATAAACTTGTGTGTAAAGGAATCTCTGTTTTACTGCACCAGAAACATCTCTGGAATGCTTCTCTTTTATGTCATCTTCATCACTTATCCATAAAAATCATGCCTTCACCTGTCACTATATTTCTACCATTGAAACAAATGTTTGATTCAAAGGGGATAGGAAGAAGTTCTTCACCCAGAGGGCAGTTGGGCACTGAAACCGACTCCCTGGAGAAGTCATCACAGTACCAACCCTGCCAGAGGTCAAGAATATTTGGCTAATGCTTTCAGGCACGTGGTGTGATTCTTGGGACTGTACTGTGAGGGCCAGGAGTTGGACTTCAATGATCTTTGTTTGTCCCTTCCAACTCAGGATATTACCTGATTCTATTATTCTAAGAAAGTTTTTACCATTAGCATCTTAACTGGTTTCTTCCGAAACCTACCTTCAGATAGACTGCTGCAAGTTACAGCCAATCCCATTACTGATATTATTTCATATCATATCATTATGAATCACCCTAAACCAAAACAAAATAACCCCCTGTTCTTCTTATTCGGGCCAGAAAGGCATTAATGACATAAAACACAACAGCAACTTCACTGACATATTCTTTTCCCTTGGTAGCCGATCATATTTAAATCTACATCGCCCAGTCACACAAATAAATAAATGAATAATAGACTAGGGAAGAATCTGATTCTTTGCAAATTAAAAACTCTCTGCTGTTATCACCAGGTCAGTCAGGAGCTGAGGCTTTTCAGCTTGAATTGCCTGATTTGAGTTCCCCTTTTTAATGAGACTTTTACCAAAATTCTGCATATAGAGAGAAAGTTAATTTACTTCTTGAGAGATCAGTCATGTTATCATCTCAATCTAATTAGAGCAAATTGTCTTTAAAACAATATTGATTTTAGACTAAAGCTTTCCATTGTATTACCAGTAGGCAGTGTTTCCCTTATTTAACTTTGGTGACAGATGTCAAATTCAACAAAAAAACCCTTTATTAAGGAGAAAAGTCAAAGCAATTTTGATTCTAAAAAGAGAAAATTAATTAAACTGTGCTAATTGCTCTATCAAATAAATACAATATATTCTGTTATAAGGGGGGGAAGTTACATACTCTTTTTTTCATTCATAATGTTTCAGAAACATTGGAAAACATTTCTGATGCACAGATAAGATTTATTTAGTCTTTCCTGTACCTTCAGATTATGGTTTGACTCCCACGCTCTGTTTCCTTGTTAAGGTTTATCATTGTTCTCAAAGGTAGGTGGAAACTAGTATTTACTTATCTGGTCTTATGTCCAGTTAAGAATCTATTTTCTTTTTTTCCTAAAGTGTACTTTTACAAAAAGAAATGAGTTTTTCTGAAAGAGACAGGCTAAACCAAATTATCTTCCAGAAAAGGAACCCTTCAGTCAGCCAGAATACATGAAATTTGGAAAATAGAAATTTGGCACTTTTATGAACAGAAACTCAAGTGCCTCTTCTGCAGTAGTCTGAGGCAATGAGAGAAGTTACTTCAGTGCAACAGCAGAAGGGCCGTAGGGATTTTCCCACTTCCATCTTTAAAAGTACAGCAGACAAGTGCCAATGGAAAACTGAAGGCTGGCACTGAGAGCAGTTATTAACACCAGATGTCAGCCAAAGGACTGCAGGTGGTCAGCATAGATACTTGTCTGCAATTGTAAATAAGCTTTGATTTGCAGCAATAGAGGGGGAACAAAAGAAAACTCTACTGGCCCACTTGCAGATTCAGTAGCCAACAGCCCAGGCTGTGAATGCACTTTAAAAGATGATGACATTGTGACCAAGTGGTGTGTCATCTTTCAGTCGCCCCAAGACAAGCACAAGAAAGCAACAACCCCCCCCCAAGTTTCCAAGAGATATTTGGATAAAGAGGTAGCAGTGGAGGGAGTAACTTTTGTCTTGATTCCAACGAAATATTTAAGCATTATGACAGAAATTAAGATAGAGAGAAGCCATTTTCAGAAATTTGTTTGCAAGATGCCAAATCTTGAGGCTGTTTTGTACACTCAAAACATGTCTACACCTTCAGCTACACTCATCATAGTAGACTGTAACAGCCACACTCTTGCAGGTAATGGGTAAATTCCAGTTATTTTTGTAATGTTATTTTCAGTTCGTCATGGTTACAATCCATGTTTTCTTGCAACAACTTGTATGAATGATGGAAAACCTTGACAATTTTACTTTCACCATCATTTTAGGTGTTGTTTTCTTGGCAATATAGGAATTTACTGAAATAAAAGCAGCTAATGTATATAGGATTTTTTTATTTAGTACAGTGTAGTGGGCACCTGGCTCCCCAGAGGTGATCTGGAAAGCTATACCTAGATGCAATGATCAAGTATATATTAGCTCTTCTTGGTGAGACCCTACATTTTTCATGTTTTAAAAACTATGTTATGAAAAGAATGGTTTTTAATTTTTCCATGCCTGGTCACTTGTAGGAGTTACACGGAAAACACCTCATGGGACCAGATCACATGCTACCACAGTGCAAATAAGTGCGTGACCACAGACATGTTGCCATAATCAATACTCAGGACTAAGACAGAGAATTGTACTTGCTAGCAAAGCAGTGCTGTATCTGGGAACAGGGAAAAGAGCCACCAGCTTGAGAGATCTTCTAGTAACACACTGGCTGGTTACTGTTAGTCGTCATTCTCAGTAGTTTTATCTCCTCCTCCATGCACATGTAAGGGTAATGCACATGTAAGACGATGTTGAAGGCTGCCTATTCTCTGAAGTTTACTTTCTCATCCATTTAAAAAAAATAAACAAAAAAATGCAGAGATGCATTCCTCTTAATGAAATTCGTGTCAGAAAAAAACATTTGATTTTGACCCTGCTATTTAATTAGAGTGCTAGATCATTAATTTATATGTAAAGAAAAAAATCCTGTAAAGTCCAAACACACTGATTCAGGTTATTAAAATCATATTGTGCAACAAATGGAAAGGAACAGAAAATCCTCTAAAGGCAGAACCCTTGCCTGGACCTCCATTTATGTGTTTACCATCAATAACACTTACATCTGGAACGACTGGCTGAGTTACCCAAGCTCTCTTCTCTTGCAATACTAATTAACAACTAAGATCTAAAAATCTAGCCCTTAAATACTAAATCTATCATAGGCTGTAACTTCTCCCATACCCATCAGGTTTTGCAGAGTTTATATACCTTGTTGCCAGCCAGTGTCTATCAGCAACAGCTCTAATTAATTTCTGTGAGTTTTTGCTAAATGGGTGGCTGAGTCACCACACAAAATCTAGAAAACCCCAGTAAATGGTCTGGATCCTCAGTGAGCTCTACTTCTGCTTATCATTTCCAAATTATAACCAGGCAGTCTTAAGCAGGAAAACACCATCTGCAACACGTTCAAACCAGCTGCTGTCCTCTGCCAAGAGTGACCACTAACACCACAGACTACTGCAGCTTCTAAGCCAAATTATCTCATTCTTCCACTTCTCACTGTGTAGGCTTAGTAAATAGTCATCACTGCAACAAGATCAGTTTGTGGGAGGACCAATGGCTGCTCATGCCTGTTGCTTATTCTGGTGAAGCTAAAGGCACTTAGCTCTCAACTGGATCCCCCTCCACACAAACAGAAGAACTTCTGGCCCACTGGGCTGCTGTGCTTCTAGCACCCCAGGTGAGAAAGCACCCTTTGGTCCTGAAAACAAAATGCATGTATGTGGGAAATAAACTGAGCACTAACTTGGATTGGGATATCCATGAAAAATTACATGAAGAAACATAGATTTCAAAATAATATAAAACAAATCAGCTTTTAAGCCACTAAAACTTAATATTTTTTTAAAGGACATTCCAAAGGTTTCAGTGCAAATGAGAGAAAAGTCACCTGTGTCTCACTAAACAATAGTGGGTGGAGGAAGTAACATAAATTTCTAGATGCTATTTTATCATAGCATTTAGAATTTCAATATACTGTTACACTTGGGAAGAAAAATAGTTTTGTAGAGCCAAGAGTCTTCCCTGTTAGTAGACAGCAGATCAGACATAACAGGATTACATTATGTTAATTCTTTCAAGAGTTCCCCTACTGACTCATTCCTCACTCTATTGGAAATAATTGCAAAGGTTCTAGTGTCAAAACAGATACTTTTAAATTGTCAAAAGATAAGAAAATTTTGTGCTGAAGTTCATTTTAAAAAAAATATATTTTAGAGTTCTGTGCAGCCATTCCTTTAGTTTTTCACTTTTTTACTTCCTGCCAAAACCTTCCAAACTATTTTGCAACAAAATATAAGAAGAATCCTTCAGATTCTAAGATTTCATTTTATTTTCTCACATGTCTAGATTTCTAAGACAGTTGAGCAATTAAACATGAAAAAAACCAGAAACCCTAATTTCAGTTTTAGCATTAATCTTTTCCATTTCAGTAGCTGCTGCTGTTCTTTCTGCCTTAAATATACTCCTGGGTGAACTTCTGGACCAGTGGTTGCTCAATATTGTTTTCAAAATGACTGAAGTACACGAAATCTCATTGACTTTCAGTTTTGCTCAACATGGCATGCCCTCTGATCAGTAAGTGACAGATGTGTCTATTGTCCACAGTAGGACTTAAAAGGCATCAGTGGTTTTTTGACAGGATTTATTCTCCCACCTAAAATGTTCTGTCAGACAGAAGTTGGCAGAGTTGCTATAAAAATTCCTTCTTCTTGGATCACAACCATTAAACACAGAGCTTTTAGAAAGGTGTCTGGAGGGCGTCTGGAACTGGTATGCTATCCCATATCCAAGAAAACTGATGCATATTGTTTGCTGAGGGCTTCAGGAAGAATGCAAGGCTTTGAACTCCTTTCTGTGAAAAAGAGAACTAACCTGCTCTCATCTGGACTGTACTTTGGACACAAGTCCATTCTGGTTTTTTTGCATGATACTATTTGAGTTTATTCTGAAATAATGACCGATTCTGGAATGGCTATTGCCTACATAGCAAAATGTTTGGCCCTTTTCACCAGTCAAGAGCAAAAGGAACATGAGAAGGGGTTTTGTAAATTTTCTTGGGCTAAACAAGCACTGGCAGCATTGTACAGGCATATCAAAGAGAGGCCACAGGAAGTAGCCAGGTGTGGTGGCTGCCCAAAATGGCCCAGGCAGAAGGCTGCAGCAGGGCTGCTCTCCTTTCTGATCATACCTCATCAAAACTCCTGGTGCTCCCTGGTACAAGCGGTGACTTGGTTGTCATTGCCAGCTTTATTTCCATATTGAGATCTCCTATAAAGGCAGAAACCTGCTCAGGAAATATTTGGCCAGTTTCATACTTCTTAGCACACAGTAATCACCCCAAAAGATTGAAGTTAATGAATGTAGATTTAGAAGGTAAATTTGTGCAACCATGTAATTTTTCATTGCAAGTAGCCTCTATTGTTACCTCAAATCTTGTGCACCAGCCCCTGTATGCAAACAAGCCAGATCTCCAAGGAAAACAGTCCATCCTGTGCAAAGATTTTAACATCTGAGGCACAAAAGAAAGTAATGGTACCTGGCAACTGCTCTCTCTCTAAATGTCTTCTTTGAAGTGGGATCTGCTAGTAAAGCTCCCTTTTAAGTTTGATGAGCAAATGCTGATAGCACCATGGAGACAGTTTCTACAAGTAACCACAAAGTAGTGAGAAAGTAGACAGAAGTCCATAACACTCAGGGAACGCCTCCCCCTGTTAATCAGAGAAAGCTGAAAGATCAAATACTTGCTCAGTGGGCAGCTGTTACCGGGTTTGCTTTTTATTTCAGTTTGATAAATTGACTAGCTCACTTGTTACCAAAGCAGATTGTTGTTAATGGGCTTCTTGGTCAACAGCATCTCTTGATAACATTTTAATTAAAATTAATATGTGTCTCATTTACTTTTTTGGGTCTAATATGTGACACTTCAGAATACTGACAGTGTCAGATGTCATGTTCCTCATTTAATCAGGATATAATTATTCTCAAACAGCAAACTATTCTCAGTCCACCAGTAATACCCAGTATGAAAGACATGCCTTCCTTCTGAAACGAGACACCAAGTTGGCTTTGCAGATCACACTGCTGTTGCTCACACTCATTCTCATCTCAACATCAGCACCTAGTCTGCTGGCTATGCCAGGTAGCTAGCTCCATGTCCCTGGCTCCAGATAGCGGAGGGGCAACACCTGGCACCAAAAAACACATCCCTGCTCCTGGGTCACTCCTGAAGGAGGCTCACAGCCCCAGCTCAGACAGATATTGCTGGCCAAGGTTGTGCCAGCAGGTTGGGAATACCATTGGCATGCTGTGCAGAATCAACAGGAACTTGTGAGAAAGAAAAGAAATAAAAATACCAATGCAAAGCAAATGTAGCCAGGCTCATTAATCTTTTCTATCCTGAGAGCTCTAGCAGGAGCTCTGTCTGCTGAGCTGGAGCTTCTGCTGGGGCTGTCACTCTGAGGCACTCGTACACAGACCTGAATACTCTTAACTTATGCTACTGTATTTAAGAACTGGAGTGATATCCTCCTTCTACATTTAGAAAAATAAAGCACAGGGATTAGTTCAAAGACACGCAGAAAGAGTCTGTGGGGAAAAGCAGCAAAAGGACATAGGACTCCAACATTTTTCAGGCTTCCACATGAATCACTGCATCAAGTTTCCTCCTGGCATAATGATAAATATTCAGAATCACAGGTTTAGACCTTGTACCATGTGTCCTTCTAGTAAATACACACCTTATTCCAATCAATGATAATATGTCCCCTCTGGCCCTTATCTTCAGAATGGGGACTATTTTTTTGCCTTTTGTACCAGGCACACTATGCTAAGGAACAAAGATTAAAAAAACATGGAAATCATCCTGCTACTTTAGTCTTGGCATCCCTATCATTATAAATGTTTTCCTACACTGTTACCATTACACAAGTTCTGTAATGAACTATTTGTTCATCAGGGAGCTAACTTGTAAGCTGCAAAGATCAGAGATTTATTTCAAAGGGAGGGAAAACATTATAGCATTTCATCTTATGCACGTTTGTCATGGTTTAACTCCAGACAGCAACAAAGCACCACACAGCTGCTCACTCACTCCCTTACACCCTCTCCCCGGTGGGATAGGAAAAAGAATCAGCTTAATAACAGGAATAGGTAAAGGAAAAGCTGAACATGCAGGCAAAGTAAAACAAGAAATTCATTAACCACTTCTGGGCAGGCAGGTGTTCAGCCATATCCAGGAAAACAGGGCTCCGTCATGTGCAAATATACTTGGGAAGAAAAATATCATTCCAAACATCCCCCCTCTTCTTCTTCACCCAGTTTTGTATGCTGAGCGTAATGTCATATGGTATAGAACATCCCTTTGGTCAGCAGGGTCAGCTGTACTGACTTTGTCCTCTCCAATCTCTTGCCTATCCCCAGTCTCCTCAGAGGCAGGCTGGTGTGAGAAGCAGAAAAGGCCTTGAAACTGTGAGCACTGGAAAAGACTTTTAAGGCCATCAAGTCCCCTGAGATGATGCAACACAACACCAGGAGGCAGTGCATCATAGATTTTTGGCCATATACCAAAGCTATGACCAAATACGATTAGTAACCATCTCCCAACACTCCACATTCAGCTAAATATTGTATCCCGCCATATAGACAAACCTTTAAAGTCAGCTGCATTTGCCTGTTCAGGTATTTCAATTGCTGTGGAACAGACACATCTTGAATATGGCTAGGTAAAAAGAGTATCCAACAGTGAAAACATTTATTAACACTGTTTTCAGCACAAATACAAACCATATTCCCACACTAGCTACTATGAGGAAAATTAATTATATCCCAGTGTAATATTCCAGCCTTGGAGATGCAAGCTCACGGGCTCAGCCAGAAGCTTTACTTTAAAATATATACCTATAAGATTCTTTAATACTTTGAGATAGCATCAGGAGAATTAGCCACAGACTTGTTCCCAAGAGATATTTTTATTGACAATTTAGGGGAGAAAATAAGGGAACTTGGCAAAAGTTCAAAAGGGCATGACACAAACTAGACAAAATGTTCCACCACAATACTGACCCAACACATACTAATCCACAGCACTTCTTTCAAAATCCAATCCCTCCAGCTCCAAGCCACCCAAAGCATCAAGAAAAGAGCAAGGAAAGAGAAGCAGAGGGCGAAAGAAGCAGAGAAGGAGAAAGAGGGAGAGACAGATCATATAACTATCACTGGAACCTTGTGGAAGACCAGCTTTCACACATCCAGATGGCACAGCCACCTTTATCTGCTCTGGTCTCTATGGGCAACAACACACACCCTCCACAAGGTGATTCTGACCCAACAGTTACTGATCTGGTGTCTAACACCCAGCCAAAACCAGTACAATATTTAGGTGAATTTATCACTCATAGAATCATTAAGGTTGGAAAATACCTCTAAGATCAATGAGTCCACCTGTTAATTCAGCACTGCTGTGTTCACCCCTACACTACTTCCCTGTCATATCCACTTTTTTTTAATACTTCCAGGGTTGATCGGTTGGAACCCAGTGATTTCAGCACTTCACTGGGCAGTCTATTCCAATAGACTGCCTGAGCAACCCTTTCATTGAAGAATTTTTTTCTAATATCCAACCTACACCTCCCCTGGTGAAACCTGAAGCCATTTCCTCTTGTCCTGTCATTTGTTACTTGGGAGAAGAGACCAGCTCCCACCTGGCTACAACCTCCTTTCAGGTAGTTGTAGAGAGTGATAAGGTCTCCCCTGAGCTTCCTGTTCTCCAGACTAAACACCCAACTCATTCAGACGTTCCTCATAAGATGTGGGCTTCAGACCCTTCACCACCTCCATGCCCTTCTCTGGACATGCTCCAGACCCTCAATGTCTGTCGTGTAGTGAGTGGCCCAGAACTGGGCACAGCACTCGAGGTGTGGCCTCACCAGTGCAGAGTACAGGGGGACAATCACTGCTGGCCACACTTTTCCTCATACAGACCAGGATGCCATTGGCCTTCTCGGCTACCTGGGCACACTCTGGCTCATGTTCAGCCGTCAGCCGACAAGCACTTCACTTCCAGGAGCTTACTGACAGGTACTGATGCACTGGAAGGGTGCAGAAGAATTTAGACATTTTAGGTATTTCCAAAAAGAGGTGTAGCCTCCATTTTGCAACACCTTTAATCCAATGATCAGAGAAGGTACTCTGTTTTCAGTGCCCATAAACTCTCCCTTGTTGCAACCCTCTATTTGTGTAGGTGATTTTTTTTTTTCCTCTGGTGGACACCTGTGCACTTGGAAACATCTAAGCCACAAAACAGCTGTCAGACTGTAGCAGCTTTAGGTTACTCTGAACCAAGGATGGATTCAACCCAACAGTGACTGAAAGGTGAGAGATTTGCTATAATCTTATCAATTTTCTGAGCCATCTGGTTCAAAATGTGCTATTTAACAGTGAAAAATTACAATGAAGAGTTTAGCAGCATTTATGAAGTTTGAGACTAGAATGATCCTCTGATAGATACAATTTTATCAATTTCCACATATTACAGGTTTAAAATATATCTATCATTCACAGTGAAGCAAAGATAGCTGTATATCATTAAATCTAACACAACATAAAATGATGCTCTCCCAGATAGTTGATTTGATGTCAAGTAACATGTTAATCAAGGTAAAGATATTAACATAAGATAAAGAATTTAGTATGAACAACTGTACACATCTCCATCCGAGTACTTCATATGCAAGGTAGAAAACAGCTTCTTGTGTATTACACTGTCTGTGTGCCGTACCATGAACAGCAGCAGTGTGTGACAATCTTCAAAAACTGAAGCAAATATTTTAATAATTTGCTTCCATCAAACCCACAGCTCTAATTGTTGAGTGTCCTACAAACTTCAGTTTAGACAGAGCAATTCCTGCTAAGACATCCCTTTCAGCTTTCCTTCCTCTTCCTCCATACTGCCTTATACCTATTTTCCAGATGGGGACATGAAGCCTGGGCACCTACCAAGATCTGTTGAAAATCACACAAAAAGTGTCTAGCAGAGGACTAAGCTGACAGACTTCCTCCAGCTCCAGGTTTGCATTCTTGTTGAATGATTTCTTATTCTCCTTCTCTAGCGTACACATTATTTTTAGGATACAGACCTGTTAATGAGTTTGGAAGCCTGGGTGAATAGTCCTTGCAGTCATTAGGATGCTTTATTAAAGGTAATACACATCTAGAAAAGGGATGGCTCTGATCCCTATTACTGAATTAGTACTTCAATATTACCTAAGATTTTATTTGAACTTTTAGTAAAATATTCATTTCTATCCTGGTCCTAATATAATATTCTTTATTATGTACTGGTACTGATTTTCAGACTCCTGCAGTTTTAAAGTAGGCCAAATGTTAAGTTTAAATATCTTGAAAATGTCTTTCTTGAAGATAATAATCAGTCAAATGCAAAATTGAGCTCAAAAGGTAATGTCTGTATGGATCAGTGCAAGTTTGAAGACTAAACGGTGTCTAATTAACTTGGCTGAGGTAGTAGCTTTTTTCCCACCTCAAATTAAATTTCATTGTTAAGAGACATAATCTATACATAAACCAGCTCTCCACCTGACATGTGGGGGAGTGCTGCTTGCAGAAGTCTCCAAAACCAGACCTAAGACATCAGGCTCTGCAGTTCCTCGCAGCTAAGAAATATGTCAAATGTTGCTCTCTGTTGTATCACATCCCTGACATTGGCTTTTAAGGAAGGATTCAGCCTGAAAACCCCTTTGAAGTGGAACAGAAACTTTGAAGGCAGCATCAGAAAAAAATCATGTTACACCCTTCACATCTATCTGTGCACTTGGCAGATCCCACACACCAATAATTTAAATTAAGGCATTTTTCATTCTCAGGCATTGTGATAATTCCAAGGCATTTCCTCCATCATATTTGTAACCTAGTCATTATACCATTTCACTGCATAATGAAGACAAATGCCAACAGTTTAGCAACAGATTTGGGTAATGACAAGATGTACAGTAACACAGAGTAATGTCACCAGACCTGCAAGTTCTAATTGAATATTTTTCTGATCCTGCTTCTATTAATCTTTCCTCTTGTTTCACTTTTCTAGCCATTTTATATGTTTCCTGCCCCCTTTCCCTGTTCCTCCTCAAACTGCTTTCTGAAAGAATTTTCAAGAAATAGATTTTGCCTCCATTGTGAGTTCAGGCTTTTTCCTTATCAATATACACAGTTCATTTGCTGATGAACCATTGAGCTTCTGATGGAGGAAGCAGCACGCATGCCAGGCATGGTACTTAATTGGTATTCTGGCCCATGCAAAGCTATCTGATTGCATTCAGTAACTGGTAGGGAGAGAAAACATTTCCAAGGGAAATAATATCTAGCTGCGAATGTGGAATATGTGAGTAAGAGCTGAACAGTAAACACCAGCCTTAATTTTAATATCTCATATTATGGAAAACTTAAAAAAGATGAGTATTCCGATATCCAAGCGGACCCCTGTGGGATAGGAATGTTATCATAAGAATAATATAGAAACCAATGTAAAATATCCAGCTGCTGTGAGAATTTAAGGGACATCAAACAATTTTGAATCATCATTTTCTTTCCACAAATGAAAGTACTTACCTATTAACAGCAGCAAAACTATATTATTTTGCTGGGCAATATGACCACAAGCAACATTACCTTTCAGTTTAAGCTTTGATATGTTAGTGCTCAATGTCCCAAACAGCCCTTAAAAGCTTCAAGGTGAAAATGTAAAACCATAATCCAGTCCTAAATGGTCATTTAAAAAATGATCATCCCAAAGCTCAGGAGTGTCTTTATCTGTTTATGAGGCATTCCAGTTAAAATAGTTACACTAAGAATGCAGGGAGGATGATACCTATTTAATTTTATGGTGTTTTTCCTCTCTCTCCAATGATAAAAGGTGTCTGGGACTGCAGCAAAAGCCAAATCCTGTTTGCGTTGTTCACACAACTAGTCACACTGACTACAGTGGGGCTGTGGAAGGGATTTGGCCTGACCTCTTGCTGTGTGAATTATCTGTCTTTACAAGACAGTTTCTGTTTTTGTCCTGCTCTCTAGCTAAACTGTTACACATATGCTTCCAGATGAAATGTGTGACAGACAACACTAAAGATGTGAAAGCAGCAAAAAGAAACAACTCAGATCAGTGGGTTCAGATTAAAATCACAACCTTGACAAAATAAACCATCTTGCTATCACAATTTTTAGGGAATTGGTCGAGGAAGATTTACACAGAACTGTTTTGACAATACCTGTATTGTTCATCCCTTAAGATTTACAACTGCTTTCCCAGAAATGAGAAGGCAGGAAAAAATTTGTGATATTCAGAGAAAATTTGTGGGCAATATATACATCACAAAGTTGTAGAAATGTTCTCAAGTTGATTGTTTCTTTTTTTTTTTTTTTCTTTTCAAAGTAATGTGACATGAAGAGAATTAAGTGCCTATCTCGCTGGACACTCATTTAAGCCAAGGTGATAAGTAGACACCACTTGCCAGTATGGCACAGCTCTGTGAGCAGCCCAATGAGCTCATGCTGATGGCTTTTCACACCTCAAAGCTAAATCTCAGCAGTCTTGGTCAGTTCCTGGGGCAGACACATCCAGAAGCACCTTGGGAACATGGTGCTGAAAGACTGTGACTGCCCTGGTTTTGCTGGTACTACTGCTGCTATTGGGAAGGACCTTGGCTACTTCAGACATGTGTCCTCCCTTCTAGCCTGGTTCCAGCTCCACTTGTCAACTTTTTACAGGGTTGCTCCTGAAAATAGAGAAAATCAGTTGTCCAAAGCTGTCCCTTCAGAGTGAGGGAGAGGAACTGGCATTTCCTGGCCAACATTCCAGGATCCTCTTGAACTCTCTGCTCTTGAGGAATAGGGAGAGGGCTGTTCTGTAAATATTCTGCAGGTGGCAGAAGAAACCTCAGCAACTTGGCCAGACTAGCTCCTTGTGAAGCACCAGACCTGTGAAAGGAGGGGATCTTAACATCGCCACTCTCTGGGGTATGCTTCAGGAAGGAAGAAGAAAAATTTCTCTGCAAGAGCCCGGATATTCATCTTGAGAGACTGGAAAGTATGGCATGATACCAGGTTTTCTTTTTTGCAAGCCTGGAAGAAGCACAAGAAAGACATGCAAAACTAGCAGACCTAGTGAACAGAAAAATTTGCTCTGCTTAAAATCAGAAATCTTAATAAAACCCTCCTGCACCCAAAAAATTATGATAAACCTTCTAGGCAGGAAAAAAAACCCTTTTATTATTTCCAGGGCATAAATACAACATTTTAAACACCTGCCCTTACTCATTGTTACAGAAAAGATATGGATTTTGTATTAATGTGAGACCAAGTCCCAGCCATCTTCAGACCTTGCAAATCCCTTCCTTCTTGTGAAATAATAACAGAGAAAGGTGCAACTTTAAATAATATTTTAGCATTGGAGATAAGAGCAACAAATCCCCACAATGGCATAAATTCTTCAGTTTCCCACATTTAGGCATTTAATTTTGTTCAATTAACAGACATCAGGGACAAAACATATGATGAACTCTTCTGTACACTTTGTTCCCTGTTCTGAATGTGGGTTCACCCTACACTGCAGCAATTGGAGATGTCAAGTCTAGCTGTCAAGGCAAAAAAGAACAGAGATAAATGGTCACCCTGCCGCACAGCTGTGCTTACTGCAAACTAAGCACAAACACCACATTTAGAGCTCTAACATTTGAATAGGTTACAATATGACTCCGAATGAAAGTTTCCATAATTAAAAGATAAAGAAGGTGACAGAATTTCTTAGCCTACTTGTATGACACTTTTCTAAAAGACAGAAATTGAGGGAGATTGGATTCACTTCAGCAAGGCATGCTGCACAATGAATTGTCTGATGCTTTCCCAGTACATTTTGCCAATTTGATCACCAGTAATAAATTGGGTGAACTTTTGAATTTCAATGCATGAGACTCCTCATGCGTCAGGATGAGATAATTCTGTGACTTGGATGATTACTTCTGAAGGCAAAAGGTCAAAGTTTTCTCCTTGAACTTTACATATGAATTGATCAATTCAATGCCTTTTACACGGTTTTAGGTACCTCCCAGCTTTGCCTAGCTGCATCAAGGGAATACAGGGGTAAAAACCCATTTTCTTTCTACTTGCAGAACATATTAGCATTTGAGAGGGAAACATCTATAAAAGACCTTATAAAAGTATTCAGAAAATCCATTAATCCCAGATATTTTGTCCATAGTTCCTTGCAGAGCTATCAGAGTCTAGGCTATTGACCTATAATCCATTAATAGGATTTTTAAGAGTTCTGTTATGGTTAGTCTTCAGGAGATGAGTGAACAGATGGATAGGATGATCACACCCTTGATATAACCTTTGTCTAACAAACCTGATTAATTCAGTCTTTTTAGTTGATAAGGCGTCAAGTGTGCCTTTGTCTACAGATAATTAACTAAGATACAAGGCAGAGGAGTCAGAGGAGGTGAACAGCAAAGTGAACTCCCTAAGCTAAATCCAAGAGATGGGGGACTAGAAGCAGAGATGAGGTAAATGACGCTGTAAAGTGTGTGTCAGTAACCACCACTGTGTTGGCCCAAACATTCGTGAGCAGAGGCAAGACAGAACCCAGTAAATGAGCAAGTAGCAAGTGATGCCAGGCGCCACGAGCACTAGCTGGGACTCTGACATGGTACCATACCTGCAGACCAGCGCTTCCTTCACCGTGTATTACATTCCTTGCCCAAAACCTTGAGGTCACCTGAAGATTGTCCACCTACATTAGGTGGCACTGAACACATGGCACAGAGCAACACCCCTGCCCTGCCAGCACAGGGACATTTCCAGAGCAAGCAGAGAGGCAAAGTGAATGGTGCAATAGCTGCAGATGCCCTGCAAATCCTTGTAGACATGGTTTTGTCCCTTCCTGTTTGCTTTTGTTTGGCTCTTTGGAGTGTTTCTGTGGGCCCACGCTGGGCTAGGGACTAGCAGCTCTCTGCCTAGCCTCATTAGACATGAGCGCTAGGGGTTGCAGACATCTACCACACTTAAGGCATTCAAAAACACCCAGACACATAATTGACTCTTCAGCTCTTTTCAAACCCAAAGCAAGCTAGTTACAGTCAACAATGATGAATAAAGAAAGAATTCAGGCCTGGTAAATAACCTGAAGTAGAGCAGCTGCTATGGGAAGGGAGGCAGCCAAGAGAATTAAGCCTCCCATGTTCCTTGCTTAGCCTTGCTTTTCTCTCTGTGACCTACAGCTGAATGCAGCTTTTACCACCGCTCCTCCTGGCTTGCAGCTGCACTGCTCTGAGTCTGTCAGTAGGCTTTTAACATTCCTCTGGTCGGTAGTTGGTAACTTGCAATACCAAGGCAGGTACATCATGGTGCTGCCCCTTTTATCTGCTCCTCCAAAGACACATCTGACTTCCTTGGCATCCTCCCAGCTCACCTCCGAGGCCACTCCAGCACACACCACTGACTGTGTGCTCCTAAAGCAGGTGTCCTAATAAAGTATTTAGCAGTCAGCCTCAGCCATCACTTGCAGCAAGGGGATTGACGGAGCACTAAGTTAGCTGGTTTACTGCTTCCCCTTGCGGTGGGGAGCAGAAGGAACACACAATCCATGCCTTGTCAGAAGAATGGAGAACAAACTGTTTTCCAAACTGTTTTCATCTTCACTTTATGAGTAGCTGTGCAAAGGTTTTCATTCTGTTTCTTAATGGAGAAAAAAAATTAATTCACTGTGCCAGAACCCCAGTTTGTTTGTTTTTAAAGAAGACGGGCTGAAATTTTATCAGCACTGAAATACAAGGTTGTGCAAAAGCGTTGGGCTACAAATTACAGGCATTTTCACACTTAAACACCAAATTCTGATTTATAAATTGTTGATTCAGCTGTGAAATACTACCATAGCTACCCAAATGTCTACTTTGGGATTGGAGAATTTTGCATCAGTCAACTCCCAGAAATATCTGAATATTGTTATGACAGTCCAGCTATAACCCCCTCTCACGTTCATGCCTCATCAGAGGGCACAAATACACAGCTCTCTTCTCACATGCTAATTGCCAAACTGAAGGCTCCTTATGTTGAATCTGGCTTACAGAAAACAACTAGTTACGGTTCAGTTTCTGTTCAAAGATTTATTTAATGTATTTTATTATTTTCCTATGTAAGGTAAGCTACATAAGCAACCCATAGTAGAGACCAGAAACCAAACAGAAGTTTTGAGCACTTAGTCAAGCAAAACATGATCCCTCACATGACGAGTTACAATTTTTATCCTCTCTAGTAACTTACACTTTTTAGAGCATTTTCTTAGAAGTTGAAAGATTCAACTTTAATGCCATGCAGGCAGAGAAGAAACTGAACTAAGGTCTACCTAGTCCTACATGAGCACTTTGAACTCCTAAATAGTGTATAAAAAGGTTACAGTGACATCAGTACAAACATAATGTTTTACAGTTGGGTATAGACAGGAATGGAACCTTGTCTTAGCCCCATTTTAAAATTCTATATACGTACATAAAAACTTATATCCAGGACTGTATATAGACCGAATTTCATGAGAGAGAATTTCAAAGAATATGCACAGTTAAGCAATTTTGACCAGTCATTTATGAATGTTTAATGCACTTCTCTCTAGCAAGGGTATATTTGCTCTCTTTACTCAAATGAGCAGTGGCACCAGAGAGGCTACTCATGTGAGCACAACAGCATGATTTAGCTCTGTCTGATTTCTAAAACTCACAGTAATCATGATGCAAGCTTGAAAATCAGGGCTGACTTGGATATTTATTAGCACAATTATGTCTGCAACCCCTCCTAGACTGAACACAATTTTGGTAGTAATTTTCAAATCATTAGCACACTGTTTAGGTAACATCTTATCTCAGCTATTAGACAGGCTGTACTTAAATTGATGTCATTAGCAAACACTCCATTACTGTATTGTTTTGCAGTGTGCATTTAGTATATTGGATTATTTTGTAAAGTCGATAGCCTCTGCATGTGAAACAAATCAACATATATCTATAAAACATAATTATAAGTCTACTTAATTTTGCAGTGTATAAAAATATTTTATGTTTTTAATATGAATAAAAGTTTTATATTAATAAAATGTTCTAAATAATAGAACTTATGGTACATGATTAATTATAGTAATGATGGCCATCTATCTGTGCTAAAATATGACAGTTTAATCTTCTAAATCACATCAGGAATGAAACAATTCTGAATCCAAGATATCCTTTCATGGGTTCTAAGTACAGCTCATAAATCTCATCTATATTTCTGCAGCAGAGAGGCAAACCAATACTATGTTCAAGTCTACAGTATTCTTCAAGTAAAATTCCTGTTCATTGAAATATTTTAAAGGTGTTTTCATAATAACAATGCTATATAGTTATCTTTCTCTGGAAGAATAACTTCAAATTCAGTATTTGCTAGGGCAGGTAATTTTTACCTTTGGGTATTTTTTACTGAAAGCCAACACAGTGCTTTCAACACACACTCATATCCTGCCTCTCTTAGAACAATCAGGCCCTACATAATGGCTGTGAAATCCAACTATTTCAAGTATTTTCCCAGTTAAAACTAAAAAAATCTCCAAAAATGTTAGCATTTCTCTTCACTTCTGTCAGAACTTAATAAATTCAGAAAGTATGTTTTTGGTTTTTTATTGTGAAAGCATGGAAACCTGGGTGGTAGGAGCACAGTACCCGACTTGGGTTATTTTGTTCATGAGTTACCAGGGAACCTTTGCAAAATCAAGTACCAAAATGAAACAATATTGTCACCAGTAAGCTGGGGAAGAAAATGATTCACATATATGTGGGAAGAGCTTTACTGCCTCCTCCCCAGGCTCTGACACACAACATGTAGGCTAGTCACAGCACTGTCTAAGGGTGGGAGTGAGAGCAAGAGGTCACCTTTCCTCTGATTCCTGTTTGAAACTGCATTCAGAAACACATTAGTCTTTTTCCTTTGTGTTCAATGTGTTGGTACCAGGCAGGTTTGTAATGCATCCCCAAACAATGGCCACAGGTCTCAAGGCAAGATGCCATGCCATGCTGCTCCTGAGATGGATGTTGATACAGATTAAGTCACCTGAGTACCATCCTAAAGCAGGCCTGGATTTGGAGCCTGAAGCAACCTAAACAGCCAAAGGGGCTTAAGGTGTGGTGATGTGTGCTGAAGTTTTGTCTCAATTTGCTCGTCTGTCCAGCACAGTCCCTCGTCCAGGCTTTCTCCTCCTGACTGAGGTACTGAGAAGGATCCCTTGGGTGGCAGCTTTTCTGCATGACACCTGTGAAATTTTTATGGAGGAACTCCTGGAAGATAAACTTCAGGTGTTTAGTTTCTGCCTTTTCAGGTAGCCTGAACTGTGACTTTCTCTCTGGATCTCAGCTGCTTACCACTGCCCTGATCCAAGCCAAGGGAACCCACGCTGTGACCATAGGTAGCTCTGCAGCTAAATTCAGGGGAAACCTGTCCCTCTGCACAGGACACTGTGTCTGGACATGGTCTCTAAATTACCTACAGGTCAATTTGTTGATCCATGGGAACCAGGGAAGCTTGCAGAAAAGACTGTTGCTCTTGCGAGTGCAAGACACAAGAAGTAAAGTTGGTACTTTCATTTGGACAGAATAGTTAGATCAAACCAGCCCCACTAGAACCTAGATTCTACCTCTAGTTTTATGTCTGGACTAATTTAACCTCATGGCACAAGGCAGAGCAGCATCATAATGTAGATGAGGTGTATAGAACCAACATTAGACCATGGTCCAATGGTAATAAAGACCTGGGATTTCTCAGTAACTGGTAGGCAAAAAGACGAGTTAAGAGATAGGAAGTTGTATGTATCATTGTGCATGCATCTCTTAGGCTTTTCTGTTCTATGAGGCTGGTAGCAGGGGAACAGGTTCAGCACAGGTGGTTTTCCAGGGTGTCCATACTGCTGTTTTCACTTGCAAATCTTTGTCCAGGCCCACTGCTCCTGAGAAAAATATTGATTTACAAGGCTGGACAAGGTCCAGCAGCTATGGCAAACCTACCTTCCTTTTATTAACCTTTTCCTAGGACTTGATTTCAATGATCACCAAAACAGCCACACTATCCCATGGTGATGGGAGCAGGCAGGTGGGAAGGTCTTAGTGAAAAAAACCCAGCAACTGAAGTTCCAAAAGAATAGCAGAAAGAGCAAAAATTATAGGCAAGTTCTAATAACATTTGCAGAAGGTGTTTAACCAGCTGAGCCACTGGCTTTCTTCTCTATCCCTACTATAAATATATAAAACCAGCGGGAAAAATTATATTCACTGCACAAATATTTGGTTTATAAAAGTGACCAAAAAATATGTTGTCATAGCAGAAATTCTTATCAGGATGATGCAAAGGCAGTTCTCTGTAAGAGCTTGTTTTCTAGTTTTTGGAGCCCTAAGAGCACTACTGTGCCTCATGTAATGCAGACAAGGAGTGACTCTGCAGATGCCTTTGAGGAGAGTATCTTTCTATCACACTGATCCCTTTTAAAAATATTTTAATGCATGTGTCATGCTCAGTAAGACAGTGGGCTGAAAGTTGTGGTTGGAAATCAATTTTCACAATATGAATAAAATTAAATTTCCTTTCAACTTTCCAAGCTGAAATGGCACTTAGATGCCATGCATCTATTTCCAGTTTTCCTCTCCAAGGTCAGAAGAATTAATAGCTTTATGGGTAAATTGACCAACAAGCACCTCCTCTCCTGAGTTTTCAGTAAAAAAATTCTTCTGTTTATCAGACTGCCTGAAGGCAATTTGCCAAACACAAGAGAAAAAGGTGATATTTTATGTGTGTGTTCAAAAATATTTTTTAAAGAAATCTAATTTGCTTCCTGAGAGGCTTTCAATGAGAATAACATATTTGAAAACAACACTTGCTTTAGAGTTTTCATTTGGCTGTGTACTTATACTGCCTTCAGCAATCTCCTCCAGGTTGTCCCTGATTTGAAAGCAAAGGCAGGGGAAGAGGAGACTGAAAAAGTGGGAGACAAAGTGAGGCCTTGAGATGAAAAACAGCTGCAAGAAGCTTTTCTACTTCTTTTTTAAATCCAACTACATTGTTATTGCCTAAGAGTTTCATAAGAAAATAGCATAGTTCAGTAATGCAATACACTAAAATATTAGGTGCCCAAATGCGTAATCCAACATTGCTACACATACGGATATCCTTCTAGAAAGTATTGGTTATTTTGCATTCAAAGTTACTTCTAAGACTTTTTTTCTCTGTACTTCTATACATCAGCTTTCAATTAGTTTTACCTTTCATGTGGTTATCTGCTTTTGACATAAATTCAAGACAATCCTTATTCCTCATATATTCCTTATTCAATGCTCAATATCTGTTCCTCCCTGCTGAGGGCATCCTCATGAACTCCCCACAGTAGTAGGGGGAAAACAGCAAGTGAACCACAAGGAAACATAATCCAGGAGCAGGTTGTCCTCTGGACAACCTCTGCTTCTCACTCCCATGTTGGCAACTCTGAGCATATTCCCACAAGCAAGACCTTGCAATGAAACACATTAAAAAATATGTTTTACTTCTTTCTTCACTCAGTTTTAGGTGTATCCTTTCTCAAACCAACTGAAAGTTGATGGATTTCTCTCAGGAATTCACACTGCTTAGTAATATCACATTTCTACCCTCTTTTGGCAGGTGTAGCAATTGGATATGGGGAATCCCTGTAAGCAAGACTTGGAAACCTGTCACAATTCCCATCCCTTTGGGTATTTCCTGCTTTTCCATAGCTGTTCCCACCTGGCATTGGTTTGAGAGATCAATATCATTGCATATGTTAAAATGGCTGAAATTTTGTGCTTGGCTAGAGAGGCTCCCTTTATATATTACCCTAAAAATAAAACATCAGCTATTTAAGGTTTTTTCTAACTTAATGAGACATACATCTCTTTATTGCAGTAATATCATGATAAATATCAACATTTATATGGATATTAATGTATAGATAAACCATAGGCCTGGTTTAATCCTGAATGAATCATCACATACAAACTTACTAAGGTTTTCTAATAAGAAAAGTACCACATTCATTCTCAGTTTAGTACATTTTGACTGAATGTCAATCTACATATTTACTAAATAAATGTCATGTTACATATTCCTTATGCTGCTACTTCATGGAACTTCACTTTTCTTGCTGTACTTTTTGAAATATCTTCTAATGCCACTATCTCCTCTGCTGTATCTGGAATCTCCTCATCTCTGCTTCACAATTAAAAATATTGTTTATAATTATGTAAAGAGCAAAACACAAAATTAGACTTCTTAGAAGTCATAAAATATACATAATACTTAAGAATGGCATGTTTTATCCAGAGGAGCTGGGATTTCCACCAAAGGGATACATGAGTCCAGACAATCCCATGTTATAATAATATAACAAGGGAAAAAATTTTCTCAAGTGTGTTGCGTGTCTCTGGACATCAGTGTCTTTTGGACAGCTATATGATAGCTCTAAATATAGTGAATGTAAAGAAGAATTTGTGTGTGAAAGGTAGAGGATGCATCCTCAGCTCAAATGCATCTATTGTCCTATCAGTTTCGAGATTGCTTTGGTATAGTTTCACATTTACGTGGAATAGAACTACAGCTGAGAGTCTTAATTCACACACGCTTCAAGATTTATTCCTGCCCAGTAATAACTCAGCAGCAAGTCCCCAGTGAGGTCTCTGACATGTCTATGACAACAATGCCCAGGCAGCTCCTCTTCTAGCCACACAGAAAAGACCTGGGATTTCTGAGATACTGGGGTGAAATGAGACTCCCAAATGCTTGGCATGAAGCTGGTACTCAAACCACCACATGAAAACAAGGATCGTAACAGTTCCAGCACACACGAAATTCCCAGAGATGACAAACCATCTGACTGTGCCATCTCTTACAAGCCATCAGGAACCAGTCAGGTTTTTAGGAAGTTCTGCCATGCAATAATCAGACATTTGTCAAAAATGCAAAACAAAAACAAGCAAACAAAACAAAATCCCCAAAAACCCAGCCAAACCCAACCAAATAAAGAAACCACAAAAAAACCCAAATCGCCAAAACAAAGTCCCAAAAGAAACTAAAAAGTAAAATACCACCAAACCTCTTCATTTAAAAAAAAAAAAAAAAAAAAAAAAGGATGCTTTTGTCAGACAGCAATAATTCTAATGTCACAGGGCATGATGTTCTCACACCTGAGGATCAGATGAGTATTTTATATTACTCTCAGTGAACAAGTGCTTGCAAGACTTTTGTGTTCTGCATTTGCAAAAGACATCATTGAGGTATCAATGGAAAAGAGACTAAAGCAGAGGTATATATTAACATTACCGACCTACAACACTGAAAGATCTGTTGTCTTTGATACCAGATCTATTTATTTGGTATCTATAAACAGGAGAACCTGAAGATTAGCAACTTAGAGGAATTTTCACATGGAGAGATAGGATGGGGTGTGTTTTCCTATCAAGACTCCTATGTCTTGAAAAGTGCTCTAGAAAGACACTCAGTATCTACCTTGAGTCCAGGTAGAGTATTATTGTCAAGAGAACTCAAGTGGCCTCAACATTACAAGTTAAAAAAGACAAAACAGAAACAAAAACCAAAACCAACAAAAAACCCCAAACCAACCAACCAACCAAAAAGCCCCACCACACCAAACCAAACCAAACCAAATCAAACCAAACCAAAAAAAAAAAACACCAACCCCCGCCCCAAACCCCTTTAAGGTTAGATTTTGAGTTATTGGGTTTTTTAATCCTTAAATGCCAATATTGCATGTTGGCTTGGAGTTTGAATCCTTCTGTAGTTGTTGTTCCAAAAAAGCAGTATCCCTGGAGAATTAATAACATGTGATCACTAGGACAACTTTTCACAAGTTCCTTGAGTCTGTAATTAACATGTTAAGCTGCACTTAAAAAGAGTAAAGTATCATTATACACAGAATAAAGAATTTCCAATTACTGAATTATTTGCCTGTACAATTACCCAGATAATTATCTAAATTTTATTAATAAAATGTTTCATTAACTACCACTTACTCTGGATAGAAATAACTCATTGAGCTTTCACTCTGAAATATATCCACAATGCAAAATACAACACAAACATTATAGCCATTTTAAAATAAAACCTAAATTACATGCTGAGCTGAGTTCTTTTTGAGACTGTATTTTTGCTACATAGGGTACTATTCTAAACTGAGCTCTCTAGAGACAGGTACTGCAACAAAAAACATAAGAAAGAAACTGAAATTTTACCAAAGCATAACCAACCAAGGCAAACCTTAGGTTTAAGATACAGGGTTGTCACTGAAGAAAACTGACCCGTGGCACAATCAAAATAATTTCACATCAGCATGCCTATATTGATGTCAAATCAGAGCTTTTCTTCAGCAACCTTACAGCCTGCTATAAGCTACTTGCATAGTGTTAGGCAGTTTTGTTCTAATATGGGACAAGAGAGCAAAGTGTGAACTAAAACCTGGCAACAAGGTGGCATTACCCAAAGGACTAGGACCAGTGGTTAAGCAAGAGCTTTCTAAATCCCACAGCTGACCACACACATGCCACTGCTCTGAGGGCAATGAAACTTGAGTGTATTGTTCTTTCTAGAGCTGAGGTGTATGAGATGCAGATATGTGACCCGAAGGGGATGACTTTATCCCTAGAACTGTGGCTTCAATAGTCTAACACTAAACCCAACTGCTGCTGCATTATCTCATAATCGGTAAGATGCAAAACCTCTGGGATATTTCCTTTCTTTTATTTTAAATGAAGTCAGTAATGACTTTGCCACTGCTAAAACTGGCTGCACATGCAGGATTCATGCATGCATTTGACATGCTGCTATGGCCTGGGTTTTTCAGCCCCATAATCCAGCTGCCCCACATCAGCTGAACTACTGCCAGCCCTTTGTGAAGGCAAATTGAAATGTCTGAGGTGCAAAGTCATATTCCCTCCCATTTGCAGCAGACTAAAAGCATGTGCATGGACAGCTGTTATGCTATAAACACCCATTCTGCAGCTACCTAGGCCATAATTCAAGTGCTTGTCTAAAACCTTAACCACTAGACCACGTGAAGAGACATGCAATGTTTTATGCATAGAGTCTCTTGCAATTTGCCGTTTATAAGTTGCACAATCACATTTGCCCCACAAATCTCACTTCTGATTGCATGGCTTGCCAGAATTAGGCACAGAAATACCTTTGTTTTTCTGGCCCTGGGTGTCTACCAGTTCCAACACTTCACTTCCTTCTGATATGTCCCAACCTGAGCTGTGCAACTGGTAAATGTAGTCTAGAGATACTAAACCCTTCAATTCTTAAAAGCACCCTATCCCAGATGTCATACTGGTGGTGTTCATACTTTCTTTTCCAGGTGGTGAATTATTAGGATTCTCAAGGCTTTGCCTAAAACTTGAGCTCACATCAGATATCTGAGGTGGGATATCTAGAGTGGGAACTCCTCAGCCTTTCCAGCTGAGTTGTTCCACATCAGGTGAAATACTGCCTGTCTTTGTAGCTGTGAAGAAGGCTAGGACCTGAGTGCCGATTTCCTAGGGCTTGTTATGAAGACTGGGACACATTGTTAATATGTAACTGAAGACTTTGTTAAAATACGTGTAAAATTGCATCTCCCTTTTGGGGATTTGTAGGTTCCCACATTCCTAAACATGGAATTGGCCATTTTCTTGTTCTTCTCTGATTTTGTGTATGTTGTTTCATGAATTCTTAAACCACAAATCTTATCACATGAACATAGATACTACTGATAAACTAATGTACTAACATAGCCCATTAATAGTGGTGGAAAGGTTATATTCAATGCATAAATCCTGACCTCAAACTATCGTAGCAATGCTGAAAGTTTTTCCCTAAGTGGATTGGAGTTCTGGGGTGTTGGTTTGAATTTTTTTTTTTTTCCACTGTGCTTGAAGAAAACACCAGGAATAGAAACTTTAACCTGATCAAAGTATTGGTAATTGAAAGCAACATATTGTGCATAAACCACTGCACAACTTTGAATTCAAGATTCACTACTTCAGATAAACAAAATTATAATCATATATAGACTTACACAGTGCTTTTTCATCCTTAGATTTAAAACTGCTTTACAGTAGAGAACTATCAGAAACGCTGGTTATATCTCAGCTAGAAAAATTGTCAAAGTCAGGACAGACAGCTACCATACAAATTCCAGTTCAAGCTATAGCCTCAGAAAAAGATTGTTAATTGCTGTGACCCTGTTTCCTCTCTCAGGAAGGAAAGTATAGCAGGTAAAGCCATCACCTCTGAACCAGCCATAATGACTGCAAACAATTGTGAAGCAGAACTTCATATCTTGCAGACACATTTGTAAGTGCCTGGAGACAGAACAGGATGCTAGCATTTCTTCTTCTCATGGAATGGGGAAAGGAAAGAATCACACCTTCGTTTCTGTAAGGTTATACTCATAGTTTTTTTCTGTTCAAAGGGATTGAAAAGCACAAGAGACATTGAAAGTCTTACTTCACCAATGTACTTGTGGTCTACCTCCACCAACTTGTGTTTGAGAAGCATCATGGTGTAGAACAGGCTTGTAGGGCTCTAGGTTCCCTCATGAGGTGTTTTTCAATAGAGAGAACTGTGCAGTTAAATTGAAAGTAGAATTATTTTGTCTGCATTTTCTTACTGATGTCAAGCTGATGATGGCAAATGACCTACCTGGTTATCTCAGAACTGCCCCCCAAATTTTTTGCAATACATCATCTACTTCCACCCACAGCAGCAGAAAACTGAACATTGTCACAATCTGAAGACACCCACCACTTCGCTCAGCTTCCTGCACTCCAGAAAATGCCTGTGGTGGAAGGGTTAAGAGCCTCTCTGATAGCAGACAAGTCATGCTGAATTCTTCAGTCCCACTGTTGTGAAGAATATAAAAGTGTTTTTCAAGATTACATATCTCCATAGGTTATATTGTAATCACAAGGAACTGTATTTACACAGTAGGGGATTCATGTTGGAAATGTAACACTCCTAGCAAAAACATGAACTGGAAAAAAAAAATTACCCAGGAAAGAAGCACCTTTCATTTCAAAGAATCTGCGCTAAGTCTGAAGACAGCAAATAATGAGCAATGAAAGGTGTCTTTGTTACGCCGTGATTTCAAAGCTCTGCCAAAATGTCAAATAATCCATTTAATCAATCAGAAAATTAAAGAATGTAGTAGATTCCCATGGTAGTTTGATGTTTTAGCTCTGCCAAGTAATTCAGCTACTGCATAAAGCTTATGTCACAATACCAATTACTTAGTAAGTAATTTTTGTCTAACTGTGTTGATATAAAAATACAATTTAGTTTCCAAATTATTTGCAGCTGTGTTCTTACTTGGATCAAGCATGCAGTACCTCAGATATTTACATTTGTTGCTTCAAGCACTGCTTTAATTCAATTTTTATCATAATATCTCCTTCAAAAATTTCTATTATCTCAACACAGTAAGAAATTTATTTCTTAATATAGGTGTACACGAGATCATGTGAGAGAAGGGAGACACTGTCTGTTGTTTCACACACAAGACTTACTACGTGCCTCTGACACCACCAGAAAAACTCCTATAATTTCAAAGACAGATTCCTTACGTTGTTTACATTTCAGATTTGGTTATTTCAGGACTAAGTTTTACATTCTTGGGAATCTTGGATTGTCATGAATTAAGGTCTGGAAACAAAATAGGCTGCATTGGACATTTTTTATATTATAGACTATTTATATTCTATTTCTGTCGAAGTACAAATCTGACTGTCTAGTCACAAATGCAGATTTTTTTCTTCTAACAAGCCTAATAATATTATAGATTAATTTTGTTAATGTGAAATTAAATACAAATGTTTTATTAAAGTAAATAGTTCAATGAGCATTTAGAGGCAATAAGTTAGTTTAGAAAAATTGAGCATACTACTATTGTCTGCCAAAATAATACTGCTTGGTAAAAATGAAGTTCAATTTAAATTTAATAACTCTTAATTTTAAATCAAACTATTTTAGATTTGAGTTTATTATCTACACATTTCCATATTTCAGGAATTCCTTCTGAATTTTACCTTGTGTAGTGGCAAGTGACACATCCTCTGTCTACCTGTAACAATATGGACAATATCTGTTTTTCTTTCCTATCTTTTAAAATTTGAAATGCTGAAATGAAAGAATCATAAACTCTGTCAAATATATACCTACACTAGAGATTTTAAAGAAGAAAAGCATTCAGCACAGCAAAGAAAGCCTGACCTGCGCTCATGACAGCAGGTGGTGAGTGTCTTTGTGATCCTGGAGCCTATTAGCATGATCTCCTTCAGTGGCGGGATGAATAGGGACCTTGCTTTCAGAAACCACAGTGAGTTTCACAAAAGCTTCTCTGCAGAGGAGGGCTGCAATGAATCCAGAGTCATGCAGCTTTCACTAACCCACTGATCCTTTCTTTGGCTCCCCATCTCCACTGCCTACCTACCTCTCCCTGTCCCCCTACATCTTGTTTCCTGATGTAGTCTTATGGCCTATGGAGAAAAACTACAATGAAAATAGTAAAAATATCCTGCAGAAATGCATTGAAATGGGCCAAAAGTGGAGAGCTCCTCAGCATGACCAGACTTGCACTCCAAAAATTCTACAGAAAATGCAAGAAATTTGGCCAAAGATTAAGCACCAAATTTTTATCTCCTGAGTACTCTTAGTCTCCAGATTTTATTAGATCAGGGCATCTCCTCACATCTACCCTTCCAATGTTCTTCAGATGCACTAATGCGCCCAGGGCTGAAGTACCAAGGAGACACCCTCTGCATTGTATTTTCTTGTGGGAGTTAGGAAAAATTAACCTAAACACTAGGTAGCATAAGTGAAATAACATAATAGTGTAAATGAAACACTTGTTTGTCCCAAATAGGTTTATGAGATAACTTTTTTTTCCTGTAATGATTCTTGGAATTTCCCTACTTGCTGAGGTTCTAAGAGTAACCAAGTTAACTCATTCAAAATGACATTTCAGGTTGACTAAATCTATTAAAAACTTAGGTCCAGCCAAAATGTTTGATTTCAAAGTCGAAAAAAATAATCCTCTCAAAACATTCAGCTGCCAAAGCAGGTAATTAGGAACAAGAACTCTGAGTTCTATCCAGAAACAGGAATAATGACATAATGAGAGGCAAGTTTGTAAGGATACATAACATCTTTAAGTAAATCAGACTGAACTGGAAAAGAATGGGTACAACTCTGGTCATTTGTGTCTTTTTCCCTGGAAAGAAAATGCTAATTTTAGCAATAACTGTTGAAGAGTAGAAAACCAGAAAAAAACTCATATAATGTTTGCCAGATAGTGAAGTTCTGGGTGACACTTTGTAATTAAAAAGTTTGTATGGAAGAGGAATGAAAAATGATAAATTGTGCATAATATTTTTAAGAAATTAAGAAAAACAAAGACAATTAGAAAAAACAATAATGTAAAGCAGAAGATTGGCAAAGCACTTTTCAAGCTAGTCCTAGGAATTCATATAACACAGAAATTTTTGATCAGAAAAACTTATTTTTCTCTCTCTCTCTGTGTAAACTGTTTCACCACTTGATCCCACAAAAAGAAATAGCACCTCAACTTTTTGTCTCATAATGTCATACCCAATTTTTCCAAAACTCCACACGGGGCTGTAGATGAACAGTGAAATGACCCTGACATCAGCAAGACAGTGACAGTGCTAGGAGGATAGGTACATGGCAGTCTCCTGAAATAGCCCCTCCAATTTTATATTAATACAGCAATTGCAAACCTCTCTTCTCCCTCCAGTGGCATGGCCCTCCCAACAATTAACAAAGCCTTTCTTACATCCAGATCAAATTGCTGTAATCTATTCTCCATGATGATACCCTTGAAGACAGCTTTAAAGCACTAGCTCCAGCAGAAAACCACTGCCATTGATTTTATATACCAGGTCATGGAAAACACATTACACTTGCTTTCAGAGACTTGCCACTTTTGCAGGTGATACTCAAGTTGTTTGCATTGTCCTAGAAAGACTTAGGAAATCCCACTCGGATCTCAAATTGCCAAGATGCTGCTTCTCCTGAAAGCTGGTATGTACACTACCTCAGACAGTATTCTGAAGGCGTAAGTAGAATATTGTCTTGTTCTTGACTAAGGCTGTTAATAAATTAAGAACACAGGCAATATAAAAATGCAAAATATATTAAACAAAGCGGTAACTATAACATTTAATCTCTATGACAAGACCTTGCTTTTTTGTGACAAGACACTACATTTTAAATATACACACTTTTTACTCAATTTGACAAATGACAAGAAAAATACTCTCTTTACCATCATGACAAGGTGTCACTTAAAACTTGATTGTCAAGTTCTTACAATGCATAATTCAAAGAGGTATGTCTGAAGTCGTGTTGCAGGATTTATAAGAGAGTATTTTTCTTCTCAGAAAAAAGGGAATAAACAGATCGGCTCCACCCTGGGGGCAGAGGGAAAAGAAAATAATTAGGGTAGAAATAATAACATTTTGTCAGGAAAGAATAGACTAAGGGAAGTATCTGCAATATCTGTGGATGAACTACTACTAGAAAGAAAAATAATCCAAAATCAAAACTCTCTCCTCCACTAGCAAAATAAACACATATCAGAAACAACAAAAAAAAAAGTGTTTAAGGTGTGACCACTCCAGGGCAGGTCATTGCTCACTAAATTCAGGACTGAACACTCATGGCACTTGGAGTTGCTTCTGAAGTGGTCAGTGTAGTTAGTTCAGCAGACATGCCATGAAGAGAGTTATCAAAGCACATTTAGGCCATTTCTAGTGACTAGTTTACAGGGATATATGCACTTCTGGTGTTATTTCTGAGGACTGCAACTTTCCTGGTGTTTCTCTGCACACATTTTAGTGCCTTGCTTTGTGAATTCTATTTATCATAGAATCATAGAATCGATTGGGTTGGAAAAGACCTCAAAGATCATCGAGTCCAACCCTTCATCCAACTCCCGTCTGTTACTAGATCATGGCACTCAGTGCCACGTCCAATCTCAG
>JAWWEU010000040.1:45762178-45818831 GCA_035583155.1 Acropternis orthonyx | reverse complement strand
CCCGTGCCCCCTCATCCTATTGCTGACTGCCTGGGAGAAGAGACCAACCCCCACCTGGCTATAACTTCCCTTCAGGTGATGATGAGGTCACCTCTGAGCCTCCTCTTCTCCAGAGTAAACAATCCCAGCTCTCTCAGCCTCTTCCCATAGGACTTGTGCTCTAGTCCTTTTACCAGCCTGGTTAGAAAAATAGATTCAGGCAGTTTCCAAAAGCTATGCTTAAACATTTACTCTTATCCTATATTTCACTGGGCAAATAGGGCAAACAAATTTGGCAAGACAAAAGCTCCTACCAGTATGCTGATAGGCCTGTTATGGCAGGTATGAACTGCTTCTGCTCTTGCTACAAGGAAAAAGGTTTGCTCTCAGTGGACACAAAGACATGAAGCTGTATTTGCATGGCACAGAGTCGAATCTTATATTTTTAGCACCTCACCATAGAAACACAGTTGCAGTAAGCCCGTATCAGGCATAGACTCTGTATAATTTATTGGGAGCTGGGAAATAACTTTTTCTTTACTGGTCAAATCACCTTCACATCACAGAAAGCAAGTATATCATTCCTTGAGTGAATGTATCACACTGGTTTGCAATATTAGATGCCCCCCACAAAAAAATGCAGGTATGACAGTGGCACCAGTGACAAAATCTGCTTTTTGAAACTCGGTTCTGAGTCCCTCCTTAAATCATTACTATCAGCTAAGGTGGAAGCAATTGTTTGCACTGTGAAGTTTATGCTGTTCTAATAAAGCAAAGTGACCCAACTTATTTATACCAGGTTACCTGAGAGTTTTAAAACAACATTACATATTCAGAAAAAATGTACATTGAATTTTAATAGTGATTTCTACTAAAACACAGAGGACTCCTTTGAACATTGCGGAATCAGAACTACTATAGGACAATAAGCTGGATTCCCCTCAAATGTTAACAAATAATAAATTATTTAGTAATTTCCCTGTACACCTATGTAAATTTATTGAAAGTAACAGCATTGCAAAGGAAGCAATCTAGATTAATAAATTGGTATTGCTTAAACTGAGGACTTAATTTTTGGTCAGTAGAGCCCTTTCAAACTGATGCTGACATACAGGAAAAGAGCTCTACTTTCCTTTAATATCCCATGTTCGACGATTTGGCTTGGCACTTGAAAGAAGTACTTCAACTTTGAGAGCATTTGACTCCTGAAGTAATTTGGAGACAAAATACAGTACTGAAAACACAGGTTGGACTGTAGACTACTTTATAAGTATAGTCTGCAGTAAAGATGAATTGCATATCATTTAATCAACAAAATAGTTTAACTGCAATTCAACATTAAACTGGAAGATATGGAGAAAAAGAGTACAAGACTCCATGTAAATCTATTTAAAGGACTTCATCTCAGGTCTCTGTAAACTAATCATCAAAACAGATATTGCAAACACAAAGATAAAAATTATCTTAAACAAAAAAAGGTTGAAAAACAAACACAGTTTATTCTCTTGGCTGTACACCCTGGATACTCTCAAAAACAGTTTTGTTAATACATAAAAAGAAAATACTTTCCCTTTTAATAACAGTCTGAAGGTAACATCTTTTATAGGTTTTTTTAAAATTTTTTTTTCACATGGCAGCATTGGAGCAAACCTGGGTCTACCATCTTTTTAAGCTCAAGACTGAAATAATTGCCATACAACATCTGTGAATGTGATCTTGGTTAAATTCCTTGTGTGCTATTTGATATAAAGAAGAAAATTAAGTTTACAATAAAATGGGAAATACATATCCTGCCCACTTATTGCTGGGGCTTTTCACCAGAAGATGTCCTTAGTTACAATAATGAGAAAGTACTTTTTAGCAAGAAAAAATTCACACCTGAGATATAATAAATGAGTCAAAGTACCAAAAAATCCATAATGTTTTATTAATATATGCTTCAGAGAAATAATACAATGGGAAAATTGTGAATAGCTGCATCATAATAAATAACATTCTCCAAAATATTCCCAAAGGATATTGGTATCCAAAAGAAAAGAAGACAAAACATTTAGGCAGTATGTGGAAGAGCAGCACTGTAAAGAAATTTTTCAGAAATTGTTTTCTGACCCCAACATTGTCAACCTTTATCTCAGTTCCAGAGAGAGAAAAGAACATGCATTTTCAGAAAGACATGCAAGCAGAGATAAGAATTCTTTTTTAATGCCCAGATCATCTCTCAGTTTTGGTCTCAAACATGGAAATAAAGAACCTGGACCATCTGCTAACAGGGTAGACCTTGCTGTGATTCCTTCTTAATTTCCAAGCATTTAGAAATTTATTGGCCTTTCTTTGTATTCATTTTGGCATGTGTTTATTAGCTATATTAAATTCTTAGCTTAGGGTTTCATATACAGTGTTATCTCTGGCAGAAAATGAAAGATGAACAATTTAACACTGAACACTGATGTAAAGATGGATCAGCTTGTTACAAACTGATTTCCTCTCATCAAACTACATGGGTGAAAGATGAAGAAACAAAATGCAAAAACGTGGTCAAAGTGGTGACATACTAAATCATCTTCCAATCATTCTCAATAACTCTACAACTACAGCATGCTATCCTGATGACCCCATCTGAGTTGATGATTTTTCACAATGTATTTCATGGCTTCCATCCCTACATGAGACTTTATTACTATCACATAGGAATAAAAAGCCATAAAACACTAGAGTGAATTTATCTTGATCAGATGCAATACTTATTTTCTTCACATGATTTCACCACCATTCCAAAACTAACCAATGATTTCATGCTACATTACTGAACATTTTAAACTACATTTCAATGACAAGAAAGACACTGAAATGGTTACATCACGAATTAAAATAACTTTAAGCTTTAGACACATTCCTACCTACGAGAATCAAGAAACGATCACAAGACACAACCATTTAATTCACTGATAAAAGACAGGACACCACAGAAAAATATCACTTCCACATACATCTTTCAAGACATAAGAAAAGACAAGAGACACAAAAGAAACTGGCATAGATAAATGCTATGAAAGCACCACTACCAGCATCTTTTTAAAACTATTTTCCATAGTAGCTTCCTGTCATGTATTATAAAAAAATCAGACTCCATCACTAAGACACCTGTAAGACATCTGAGCTTAACTGCAGAAACAAAGCAAGATTCCCTGATCATGGCACTGAAACAGCCACTACCACAGAGCCGCTACCTAATATGACCCATTCATCCCTAGGACTTTTACCTTCTTGGCTATGATAAATTTACTATAACTCCAAAGTACATATTTCTCCCGATGAAAGACCAAATGAGACAAATTATAATATACCCTTATTTTCTTAGCCAGACTATGATACCAAGGTCCTGGTCTGAACACAGTTATTTATTAATGCAATTACTATTCATCTTCTTATTACTACTAATTGGCCAAGTAGAAACACAAGTCTCTAGGGTCATTGAAAAGTCAATACAATAATTTAACTGCCATTTGAAAATAATTTTGCTTGTACACTTGCAAGCAAACTAGGCTGCATCAGAAATTCTCGTTAAGCTAAGAGTCTATGCTTTCCCAAAAATATTTAACTTTTCCCAGCCATGTAACCCTGCTGGCATGGGAGCAATATTAATTCTGATCTAATGTTGACACTACAACTAAAAATTAGCTTGGGTTTGATTTATATACTGCTATCCTTTCTTGTCTACCAAATCCTTCTTCTTGCATAATATAATGTTGATAGCATACAAAAGAGCGAGAAATCATTAAATGAAAGGAAGTGCATAAATAAATTCAATTATCATGCATAAAACATGCAAATGACTTAAAGACTGCATATGAAACTCTGGTTTATATTCATTAATCTCAGATTGCACTTTTGAGGGAGAAAGAGCCACTAATAGGATCCAGATTAATGCACTCCCAAACCTTCCAATTTGTTTTTAGGTGAGGGTTAAAATAGACGTATTAAAATAAACACAGCTGCTCACCTCCCCCAGCACTGTTTCATTTGTGGAAGATGAAAACTGAAAAGTATATCGCAGGTTTAACATCCTGGGCTTTTCCTGTGCTCCTCAGGACTGTCACTCTTTATTTTTTTATTTTTTTTTTTTTAGGCAAATAACTTTGTGTTGGAAACCGTTCCAAAAACCATGCTAGTGACTTGACATGGAGAACAGGGCAGGGGGTGTTTGGACTTGCCTAAGTCCTGCCCTCTTCTTCCTTTCTTACCCTGAATGATGCCCCAGATGGACCATTTTAAACTGTGCAGTCACTTCTAAAAGGGGCTCTGTCCAAAACTGGCACATTGTTGCCATGCAGTTTCCTTAGGTGGGAAATGGGATTCACAAGCGGATTTAGGCAGTCCAGCTTTGCTCACCTAGACAGCAGAAATGCAATAACAGGGGCAAATTCCTTTGACCCACCACCTGCTCCAGGTTTCGCTGCTCAGGGATTCCCAGCCCCCACCCCCAGTCTCTGCCAAATTATCTGGGTGTAAAAGCAGCAGCCCCCTGGCCTCGCCTTCCCTCTCCTGCTGGAGCTGGGTGCTGGTCTCTGCCACTGCCCTTGCCTAGGGAGCACCCAGGAAAAAGCCACCAAGGGCAAGATCAGAACCCACAACAGCCAACAAAGGGGAAGTGGCATTCCTGGGGCTGATCCTGCCCCAGGACAAAGGTGAGCACATGGAAGAAAAATGCCCAGAAACAAAAAAGTAGGGAAGGTCCCATTCCCATCCACTGGGAGAGGAAGGTTAAATAAAGCAAACAGAAAAGGTCACCAAACTAATTTCATACTGAGACCAATGAATTTGGATGAGAGGCCCAAAGGGGAAAGGTTAGGATGTTATCAGTGACATAATTTCTCTTCCCTTTTGTTATAATGATTGGATATTAAACCCCTCCAACACAATGGGATACACTTTCTGCAGGGTGGGGGAAGTATTCCAAATTGTATGTTTTTCTGATTATTTTTTACATTTTATCTTCCTGAAGTACAGACATTACACCATGAAAGCACAAAAACACATACATGTAGACTCAAACATAAATTCACACATATGATTTCAGACACAGACCGACTTCTGCTGACAGCCTGACTCGGAGAGAATTTTATTAGAATTCATTTCTGTATGTTTGCAGATGCTAAACTGGTTTGATAAATAACAACAATAAGGCTCAAATCTGTCAACATCCTGACAAATAGTCAGAGCTATTTAGTTAGGAAATATGGTTATAACATTCATTGCTCCTAAAAGAGAAAATGATCATACAGTAACTAAACCCTAAGTAAAAGCTAAAGATATTCACCTCATGAAGTCATTTCTCAACTAGCCCCTTGGCACTTGCTGGAATTATTCACAGCACGAGCTCTACTTTTTCATTTTCTGCTGACTCCATGTGGGTAATTTCTCTCTTGTGATTAAAAGTGAGCTTCTCAATTCCTTCAAAGCATTTCCTTAAGGTGTGGTTGGATGCAGAGTGATCCTTTGTCTCAAAAAGGATTCCTGATAGATCATTGCTGCATCGAGAGAAAAAAACCCTGGAAAAAAAAATGACAAAAAAATGAACTTTAGAGGTATTTATATAAACATATTTTACACCAACACTATACAGATGAAATGGACTGTTTACCTTGGAAAGAATAGTCTTTTCTTCTCCAGATAATCATTCAAGGCTTCCTGAATGTCATCCAAAAGCGATTCTGCTTCCTTCAACTTATCCAGCATCTGGGGCTGTGAGATAACCCTCGTGGCATTGGTCTCCTTCAGTGACTCCTTCGTTATTAGCCTCCTGGTGGGTGAGATAGAATACAGTGGATGTAATAATCATACTTCACACAACAGGCTCGCTCTCTCTTTTAAATTGAAAATCCCCTTATTACAAAACAAGGGGTGTTCTTTCTCTTCTACCTTTAAGTAGGACTGCCACATTCATTGCTTTTTACAAAAACGCAGCTGCTTTTTAAGCTACAGATAAATAGAATCTGCTAGGCGGTAATTCTGCTCAGTCTGAATGCATTATTTTCTAAGTCACTTTGGCGAGAGACTTTTTGTTATGAACCGGAATGAACAAGGAAAGTCCTTTTCTCAACTAATTATGACTACGCTTTGTTCTATACTATTAACTTACAATGCCAGATTGGTCAGCTTTTTTTTTTTTTCTTCAACCAGTTCAACAAATTAGCATGCTTTTTCTGGGAAATTAGAGAGCTAATTATTAAGACTTCATAGACTAATGATGAAAATATAAATAACACAGAACAACGGTGTATCAATAACATTCACACACTCCCTTTGATATGTACAACGCAATCTCCCATTTTAACACCACTGATGCACAATTGGGAGCTACTGTGATTCAATCCACAGAATTTTCTTCTCAAAAAGATTTGTTAAACTAGATATTTTCAAAGAATTGAGGAAAAAGAGCAAAGCTGAAACACCATTTTTCATATATCTATCCCTGGCACCCATTTTATTTTCCTATTATTGGACTCCCAATTTTTGAAAATCGGCAATGACAGAATAAAAGGCAAAGCTATAACCACACTAAACTAGAAAAATATCAGGATTTCTGCTGTTTCCCACCATAAGACATAACATAGTACGTTTTATTAGAAAAATAAATATGTTCTCTTTTTTTAAATTTTATTTTAATTAGCTACTTTAAATAATGGATTAATTTACAAAGAAGAATTTTATGTTCCTCAATAATACCAAAAATTAGAATATAGTTCTGAGGTGTCAGGGCCTTCAGTGATCCATAATGCTTGGTTTTGGCAACATAAAACATACTCAACTACTTTCCAAGTGGACAACAACACATTTAGATCAGCTGTTATCCACAGCTCATAACTGCTGGTACTTAAACACCCCAATAAATGAAATGCAAGCACTTAAATATCGCTATATAGTTCTCTTTATGCAACATATACTGTGATGAATGGGATTTAAATAAATAAGAAAAATAGTTTCTCCTTAAAATTCATTTTCAATACTTCTGAGTTGAAACTCATGAGTATGGTAGAAAGACCTGCCAGCAAAACTGCTTCTGCTTGGCATTCAGGTTACAAATTAGAAAGAATCCTGGAAATAAAAACTTGCTCAGAGGAAAAAGCCCTCACATTGCCACCATCTTAATATCCTACTTGCATTCAAAATAATCCCATTCCTATGTATTTCTGCCTGAAACACTGAGGGGGATATTTATTGTTCATTTTTCCAGCATCTACTGTAAGAAGATATATATATATATACACCAGTGTCATTGTTTTAAGATGCTAAAACTTGCTACTTCCATGAGGTGTTTCTCAGTCCTTCAATACACCTGGCAAACTATGAACTCTTTTGGGTTGCTTGTCTCCATATCTAGAGACCAACCTTAATGCTGGAGTACCAAGAGAAGCCTAATTCACGTAGGCTGAAGAACAGCTGGTTCTACTAAGAAATAACTCTACATGTATCAATGGAGCATCCAAGATGTGAGAGTAAATGAACACATCCACATAAACATTAATCTAACTTTAGTATGAAGCTGAGTGTTTGTGTACACTTAAATATGTTCTTTCATATTATCTCTGAAACAAGGACATTATCTTCCATACTGCCAGTTTAGGTATATTATCTTTTTTTACAAATAATAAAGGGATTTTGAAATGCTTATTGCTGCTTGATTAAAAATATATCTGGATCTGTCCATTTAGCAACATTTCATTTCATGATGTGATCATAAGGACACTAAAGAAAAAACTGTGAATGCAAGAAGGCTTACCAATATAGGGTACTGTTTTTCCTAAATGAATTTCAGAATTAAAGATATATTTAATAATTTCTTTGAGAATGCCATTCTTCCAGGCATATGACAGGCTTTCAGATCACTGAAAGCCACTATCAACATCGCTAACATCAATGGTGCACAATACCTTTTAATTAAAAATGAACTTTTTTTCATTTAGCTGAATCAATTAAAGACAATGAAATAGACAGATTCCACCCTGTGCTCATCCTCTTATGAGCACTCATTGACAGCTTTTCACAGAAGCCAACGGTATGGTGCAAAACGATTGAGTGACATGACAAACATTACAGACAAGTAGAGGCCCATTTACAAACAGAAAAAGATCTATAGTCTCCCAGTTTTGTACCTTATCTGCCTGACTGCATTTCCCTACACTTCAGAAGGGAGAATCAAAACAAAGAGGAATTCAGAAAAAAAAATAGAAAAGAAAAAAACCCCCAGCCTCATGTCTTTACCAAACCATTTTGTAGCTACTCCTTTTCGTTGTAGCTATATGTAAATTAGCTGCATATGTCTTCCAGTGTATTTCTTTCATGATTAAAAGCAAGTGTTTTAGAGGTGTTTTTAGATATGCATGAATTTTAAATAATCTACAGGTCATTCAGTAGCACATCAATATAACTAAACACAAACTCCATATCTCATGGAAACATTAGCAGGAAAGGCCAGTTTTTATGTTTTTCAAAATAATCTAAGAAATATTTTGTGAAAAATGTTCTTTGCCCATTTCCAATTTTATTTCATGGTATACAATGAGAAACAAGACATGCAGAAATGCTTGTTTGCCTTTATCACTTGAATGATTCACCAACTTCACTGGGAGGCTATGTCTCTATTGTTTCGGAGCTCACATCACAAAAACTAAATAGAATTCAGTTTAAGACAATGAACTTTAAACTTTACTTTCTCCCCCCTCAGTATTCTAAAGTGACACAGCCAAGTTGGAAAAGTTTTAAATCATGAAAGTCACTGAAGCCTAAATCACACACAATAGTGAAAGCTGAGATGCAAGATGGAGATGAAATCTAAAAGCTAATTAAATTCAACAAGAGCCTCTCAAAGGCAACATACCAGCTTAGCCTCCCATGCTAACATTTCGTTTTGAAGGCTGCAGTAAATGGAGGGCCTTTCATGGCTGCAGATTTCACAATATGATCCACCAGCTAAACCTGAGAAGGGAGAGAAAAAAAAGATTAGATGCATGGATTACTGTACTGAATAGATGCCAAGGCCAAGATAAAAAGAAAAGATAAGTTAGGGCTTCTGAGGAGCTGAATTTGAAGCCAACCAGCAAAACGGATTGAACTTTATTACCTCTAGTCACTGAGAAATTCCCTAGACAGTTGGATGTAATTTGAAAAGGTCAGAAAAAAATTTCCTTCACAGTATTATTGCTTTATGGTTTAAGGGTGGACGTTTGTGAGGTGCCAGCTGTAATAATTTTTATTGACTTGCTCTAGAGAGACAGACAGATGCACAGGGAGTCAAGACAGATAGATAAAACATATCCTACCTTTGTTTCCAGTTCTAAAATGTATCACAGTATTAGGTATGTTTTAATGTTAATGGTTTCAGTTTACTCTTTGCCATCTCTGAGAAAAGTGTGCCTTGTTTCTCTTAGACAGCCACAAAAGGGGGGAGGGAGGGGAACCCTGTGCATAACACTGGAAACTTGTTACAATTCTTCATATTTGATCAGAGCATTTCTTGAATTCCACATGAATCTGAAGTATATAACTGAAATTCAGTAAGTGTAATAGGATTTTCTAGACATTTTTAGGTATGCCCAGTTGTTTTTTTTCCACCCAAAGGGGAGCAGATCTCACTGAACAGATTATAGGAATGACCTTCAGCATACTGACAGTGCAGGCTTTATTATAAATGCAGCTGTCTTGGGGAAAAAAATACCAAAAGAAAAATCCATAAAAAAACCAAAGAAAACACAACCCCATCACAATTAAAAGCACTTAATTCTTTGACTTAGCATTCACAGATGCTTGCAATCAAATATGAATATTTGTTAACATTACATTTAGCATCAATTTTTTTGGTCATGCAATTAAAATCAAAATTTAACAACACAAAAGCAAAATTATCTACCCCAACCTCTGGAAAAGTTTAATTAACATTAGATTTTCTTTTGCTCAGAAGACATTTGTATTACATTCATAATACTAGCATATGTATTTCCTTACTCTGAATGCACTGCAGAGGCAGTTTCAATGGTCATTAAAGTACAGCTCTGTGAGTTCCTCTACTTTGTTATGTTTATGGAGCCCGCCTGTGAGCTGACTAAACCTGTTTCCATTTGGATAAGAAAGCCATTTCAATAGGGTCATATTCCCTCCCTTCCAACCCTGTACATCAGAGAGTAACATAAAATTGCAGCAAAAGAGTTGCATATATATTCACTCCTCCAGGACTCTACAGCTCTGAAAGGAAATCAGAAAGGCTTAGCTGCAGTGAGGAATAAAAAGCACTGGGAATTGTTCCACTAATGGAAGCTGATACTTTCCATTGAAATGGACTGCTCCCAACAGAAAAGATGCATGGACAAGTTAAATGTAACACTTCTTCAACAATTTAAGAAGCTTTTGGAAGAAGATATGTGCACCTGTATATACAGAAAGGAGGCTGGGGAGAGGTAATGACCTACTGGATTTACAACAATTGATTTCAACTCTACTACACTTATTTTTTTTAATCAGACTCCCCCTGTCAACTTCAGGATAATGCTGAAACTGAAATAAGAATTTAGTTTTTAAAGATCACAGATGTGTAACTACAGAGGAACCCTTTAGTTTCTGTGGCAACATGACAAGATTGTGATTTTTACTCCTGTTTTTTTCCAACAGGAAGAGTGACAGAGAAATTAAGTTCCGTTGTCATCCTGATCTAAGCTCAAAGCTGCAAACATGAACTCTATCAATCTTTCTGCCAATTCTCCCCTTCATTCATCAGGGAAAAAAAGGAATGCTCAAGATAAAAACATTTAATGTCGGAGACTTAATTTTCAAAAAATACCTTCCATCAACATATTTTGATGCCATTTGTAACATAATGATGTGATGCTACATCATTCCATCTTTGCAAGACCCTCACTTTCTTTGTTTCTATTCTTTTTTTTTTCCCTTGTCTCATCAAGAGCAGAACATGTTAACAGCCAAGTAACTTAAATCCTGATTCATCATACCAAATGCAGAAGGGATAGATCTTTAAGATGTTCTATATGACATCCTTCTTACTCTATTTGAGACACTAAACATGTGGGAGAAGCTGATCCTATATAACCCCCAACAACCCTTTTCATAATACTTTTTATGATACTTTTTTCCTCCCATCTCATTATTTATCATGCTGATGGTAACACTGCACAAAATTCAAATTATTGGTAACTTGCACTATAACAATAAGGTTAGTTAACCAGTGAAACAGATTGCTCAGAAAGACAAGAAATGTTCGGTTTCTTCTAATCAGGATTTAATCTTAAGCAATCTTCTCTTAGTTCAACCACAAGTTGTTTGGTTAGGCGCAGAAATCACAGTTCTGTCCTTTGCAACCTTTAAATTTGGACTGTGACACAAAGTGGAATGCCAGTTGGTGTAATAGGATTGCACCCCAGAAACCAGTAGAATCTCTTTCTTTTTGTCTTTCTGTGTGTGACAAGGAGACTGCAACTTTTACATTTATTAAATTTGAAAATCAAGACCTTGAAATTCTGTGTCCTAACAATGACAGAAATTGTAGCTGCCTTTGTCTTGTGAACACTAGATTACTGAAATCCACTCAGCATGTGATTTTAACCAATTTAAAAAAACATGAATCCACACAGTAATTTTTTTCTGTTGGAAGCATATACCCTGGAGAGCTACAAGAGAGGTATTCCATGTACACCTTTTGTGAATCAACTTGAATGAATTGTCCCCTTCATTTCTGATACAAAGCCCCTCCTCTCCACACATCTGATAGCAAAGTGAAATGCCATTTGTCTGCCCTGTCCAACAGCCAGAGTCCTCACAAGACTTGAGGGAGAGCTGGGTTCTCATATTTGTTTTACCATATCTAGATGTTGCCCATCTACTTTTCACTCTTGTTCTCATCAGCAGACATGCCTAAATTGTATCCCGCTTCCTAAGAGGAAAAAACCCAATTAACTGAAAAAACCCAGAAAAATTGAAACAACAAGAAACTGGCTACAGAGCATGTCCCAGACACAATCCTAATTTTAAATGAGCTCCAGTGTCACTTCAACCTGCAGCAGGCCATGTTGTTAACATACACAGCTCAGACAAAAAAATTAAGTAACTATTTTACAGGTAAGAAGAAAAGGCTTGACAAATGGATATAAGTATCACTAAGATTAACTCCAATAAGCACAGTTAGGTGACAGCTACCAGTTTTACTACTTCCAAGTACTCCAACAGGTCTTCTCTTGTATGAGTGGACTAGCTGCTGAAAAAGGTTGGTGAGCTTGTTTGTTTGGGTTCTTTTGGTTTTGCTTTTTTTTTGTTAAGTTCAAGTATAAAAAGGTTCCCAAAGAAGGCACAGAAAATGTTCCAGCATCTTACATCATGCAGGGGCAGCTATGCAGGTTCTGCGTTCTTTGGAATATGTCCAAATATTGATGATCTTAAAGGTCTTTTCCAAACTAAGTGATTCTGGGAATATATGTCAGTTAAACATTTAGTAAATGTTTTCTTTGTCTTATAATATCTCTGTGATAGGTGCAATTTGATTTTTTTGTTATACAGAAGAATTACAGTACTCTCAAAACAGGCTGCAATACACCTATTATGTGTAATGTTTTTGTCTTGAATGTCACCTCATTCCCAAAATAAAAAATACCTTCTTAAAAACAAAAGGAAAAGAAAAAAATAACCTACTTTTGGATTTACTATTCATAATAGTCCATCTTGCCAAATTCTCTCACCTGAACGCTAATTCAGCTCCCAGCTCTAATATTGCTAAACTAAACTTCCACCAAATTAGGTTTGGGAACAAAGAAATGCAATTAAAATACTGTATGGATTGCATCAGAAGAAGCTAACACTTTATGTAGGTATAGTGGAAGAAAGAAAGAGAAAATCCTTGTTATTAGTCATAATTAAGTGATCTCAAAAAATATACATATACATAATGCACATTCAATGCTGTGTTCAATATATACTATACATTCAATGCTGGTTGATCACATGGAGAATGCAAACCTGAATATTTGTATAATCAACAGTTGCTACCACTGGAGTTCTGTCTTTCTAAGATGAAAAGCGACTATATCTTTCCAATCATCACTTGTTTTAAAAGCATTCTCTGAAACTGTCCTTTGAACTTTAAGCATTTCATCTATTTTTCAGGGGTAAAATTTCAATCAAAAGCCAGAAAGCATCCTTATTCAGTGTATTATTGAATTCTCTCCAAGTTGTACCCACTATAAATAATTATTTAACAAAAGTGAATTTTTGTACATTTGTTTCTTGTTAGAACTGATTTTGGATCCCACAACATATGGGTGAGTAAACTGCTTGGCTGTCCTACAAAAGTATAACAGAGATGCAGCCAAGGTTCTGCTCATGCTGTTCGTCATCTCATCAAACAAAATAGAGTTTATATAATGCAATACAGATACCACATGTTTCTTTTTCAAATTTTGTATTCCTAAAAGATTAATGTCTTTTTTTAGGCCTTGGACTTCACCCTGAGTGAAGTTCATTCTCTGTGGGTTCTACTCCAAAAACAACTCTAAAACAATTTCAAATTAGCAGCCATGATAAGAAAACCCCTTTTTAAGGCCAGGCTTTCTTTAACATCTACCATTAATTTAGGGGATCGATAATTTCTTTAACACAGTTTTGGAGGCATGCTTTTGGCTTTCTGTGCTGACAGAGCACTAACCCCTCTCCAGTCACATGAAAGCTAGACAGCAGCAATATGCGCTTCCTTTTTTGTTGAATTCCCTTTTTTATCAAGTAAAACCAACCTCTCAATTACATAATATATATATATATATATATATATAAAAATATGTATGCATCTCTAAGTACATAATGTACTACAAAAGTCTGTAGTGAATGGTCAGGACTTTATATTGTCCTGTGTAAGCTAAAATAGATACACCTGTTGCCCTGAAGTCTCACATCAATTTAAAAACTATGGTGTTATTTTTTATCATTTTGTAGCTGTCCATGACAGCCAGGTAGCATTTCAGTATTTATTCACTTATTTGTCTTTGACAAAAAAGCACAACAGCTAAAACGGTACTGTTAATATTTATGCCTCTCCTCTACGTCATGCTGTTTATATGAATGTGGTTTGGTTTTTTTCTTTATTCCTATCAGAGTAGTACCTGGAGCCCCCAGCTCATTGCAGTCCAGACTACAACCCACCACATTCTTCACTTTCCTCCCTCAGGGCCCCTTATAGCCAATCCAGATGAAACCGAAGTTGGCAATGAAAAAGAAACAAGGTGACTTGCCTAAAAACTTTCTTTTATCCCTTCTCCACACATGCATGGAGGTACAGTTTTTTAAAAGAGATTAAAGACAATTTACGGAGAAATTAATTGTAAAAGTAAGGTATCAAAGTTCATACTATGAGAAAATGGGGAAACAGTTAAGATTGTGTGTAAGATTGTGTGTAAGATTTTAGAGCATGCTCACATTGTTGAAGGCAGACAGGTTGTGTAGGCACAAATGGAAAATTACAATCAAAGCAAAAACGTTTTGAATTTATACAATCTAACTGGGGAAAAAAAAAAGAAAAAGAAGCTAGGTAATGATAATATCAAGATATGATTTTAGATGTCTGAGAGCTCATGTGCTTGGAAGGAAAAATTTGGTTCCACTGGGAATTTGGCCAAGTCTTCTTCCTTCTTTCCAGAAGTAAAATTTCTATTCTCATACCAGAGAGAAAATTAACATAAAAATAGCCTCTGATTTAAGTATGGTCTGATGTACTCTGGAGACTAATAAGCATATAGGTAATTTGCATCTAAGAGCAAAAGAACTTTTTTGCAGGCTACTTGCTAAAGGACACTGGTAGTTATTAGAAAATACTCCAAATGCCCCAACAATGGTCAACCAGAGTAGAACTGTCAAGAAAAAGAGAGAGATGGTGAGAATTTTGATAAATTTCCTGTGTAATACTTACAGCCATTTTTGATGGCCTATGCTTTTGTTGCATACACATGCGCATGCCAAATACAGATACAAGCATACTTACTGTACTGTGCAAACCATAACTTTCAGACAGGCTTTTCCACTAGTCTAAATGCACTTAGGCATATTTTACATGTTCATGCAACTTTCTTCCCGAGAATCTGTAGGCTTGAAAAAGCCATTATTCAAAAATCACGTCTCTTACAGTAGATATTCACCCAAAAGAAATGTTCTATGTTTATGGCAACATAAAAATGCCAAATACAGATTGGTTTATAACTACCACAAAGGCATTAGTCAGTGCCTGTATGCACACTTAGGAAAGAATCAAACTAAATGTAAATACACATAATGTTTGTTCTGCTTCTCAGTTTGCACAGCTGACAATTAAACCTGAAATAATTAATTAATAGACATTCTAATATAAGAAAAGTTACTGTATTATGTTGAGGCTTTATTTATTTCATGACAATTCTGTCTGAAATAGGAACTGGCCCTAAAGATCTGTATCATAGGTTCACACGTGCACACTCACACAAGCACACATGTACAATATCTACCAGAAGAGAGGGTTGCAACATCACTACCATGGATGGCCAGTGTAGATGCAGGAAACACTGTAATAAATGAGGGACTATTGGAGGAGATGTAGTAAGAGTGAAGCTGTACAAGGACTGAAAGGAGACAAGAACTCTCTGTGTAATGTGATTGACAAAGGAGCTAATATAGTTATCTAAGAAAGGAATTTATTTACATATCTTGAATCTTCCTTTCTGATCATTTTTCTGCACAGACATGGACAACCACAGAGTATCTCTAATGTGACAGAGAAGACGGTACTGATCTACTCTCTATTTTTCCTTCTCCTACTGTCTTCTGTAGTTTTATATAGTTGAAACAATTTTAGACTAAAAGCAGATTGTTTGTAGTTGATGTAGAGCGATACAATAGCAACAATTTGATATGTACTGAAGAACAGGGAAAAGTAGAGTAAATTTAATTTAAAAGTAGAATTAGCAAATACTAGTGATGAGAAAAGGGAGAAAGTTTTGGTTATCATCCAGATAACAAACAGTTATTGCATTTGCCTTTTTGATGCATATGCTGGTGGCTTGTTATATAGATATGAAGTAAATTAATGAATGAAAAACTGTAGGTTGAAACTGCATCTGAGCACAAGAGGGATGACAGCATCTAGCAGAGAAAAGCATATGGAGAAGTTCACATACAAATTGAGTGTCATTCTGTGACAGCACAGAAATAGTTGAGCTAGTAGGAGTTTGCAAGTCTTTTTGAAATCCATGCCGACACAAGACACTTAGAAAAAGTATTCACCATTGGTGATAGTACTTCTAGATGTCTAGACTAGCCTTTCAAAGGCAAAAGAACTTTTTTTGGGGGGTGCATAGCATTACTCATACTCTATTGGAAAGAAACAGCAATTGTAATGTAATAAAGACCACACAAAAACTCACGGTCAGCCTAAAGATCTTTAAGTAGAAGGGAAATATGAGCAACAAGAAAAATCGGAATTACCCAAATTATGTAGTGAGCATAAGGAGAAAGGGACAGAGATGAAAGAGGATCAGGGTAAATGGTGATGTAAGATATAGTCACAGTACAGAAACAGAAGTCAGAATGAAAGTAAAAATAGTAACTGCACTATAAGAGAAAAGGAGCCAGAAGAAGGGGGACACACAGAGCCTGAGCCTGGAGGAGACTACATGGCTTCACTTCTGGCAGTGTTCTGAAGAAGTTTTTAAAGAGGGACCCTTCACATCAATGAGTACTTTGAGCTGGAATGTAAAAGAGAAAGAATATGTTATATATGCTCCCATTTTTGGTGGGGGGAATGGTATTTTCATAAAGTTATACAATTAACTTCAAAATAGAAAAAAATTAATTGTGCAATAGATTTAAAACTGACTTTATAAAAGTTCAAGTGAGTAACTGAGCTCTAAGTTCTTTTCTGTAAGTAAACTGTAAGGTGTTCCTGTAGAATTATAGGAAAAAAAGATCCTACCTCAGAACACATCACATCTTGAAAATTTAACACTGCAAATTGGAATAGATTTGAAAAATGTAAAAAATTATCTATCAAAAACAAAAGATGCTTTTTTATTTGTACTCTGTAGAAGATTACCCAGTACAGCAATAGCATTTTCCTTGTTTTGAGAAGTATCTTGACAAGTCAAAGAAGTTGCCCGCAGACCCGATATTGATGTATTAATTGCTTGGGAGACCAGAAACATTGCACTGATTTTGCAAGAGAAAAAAGCTGCAATTGAATGGAAATATCAGAGGAGAGGACATGACTATATATAGTCACTCAACTCATTCACAAAGAAGAAACCAAGACAATGCAGTGCCTCATCTTTCCTTCCAGGTCAACCCTGTATGACAAGAATTACAATAATGCAGGCTGCACACAGCAAAATAAAAGCCCATAAGCATTTAAGAAGGAGATGAGGAGAGACTTTCTGCATTAGCAACAGATTGGTCTTTCTGTTGTAGAAAAATAAAGTGAAATTCATCATGAATGTACAAGGAGCAAGATAGATGAGTTCAAGACAAAGATACACAAAAACACTGCTAGAAACCATTTCTATGTTTGGATGGGCTTTCCCCTAACCAGAGATGTAATGTCACTAAATGATGCGGGGATGTAAAACCTGCAAAGGTGGTGCTGAGTGAGGAAGAGTATCCTTTTCTTTTCTTCCTCCTTGATTCATGTCTGCAGGTCATGATAGGTACATTTCAGCAGAACCAAGTCTCCTGAGTACTTCAAATCTTTTTATGATGGAGCTTACATCCATAGCTTTCACGTGTCTTCTGCTTTAAAGGGTTCAATAGCATTCCAATAGACCAAAAGCAATCTATTTTCCACAGGAATTTGATGACCTCTCAGTTTTATTGATGTAGATTCTTTTGTGAAATGCAATAACAAAACAAGGAGTTAGTAATGACACTGCTTTTTTTTTTTCTGCATGATTTTTTGTGTCCTTCTTATCTAAGGGTTGACTGCATACCTCATAATGTTAATTGGTTAATTTTGGAATTAGATTGCAAAGTCTAAAGAAAGATATAATGATATGGTATCTCTTTACTAAGGAATTTTGTGCATATATTATTGAATGCATAGTTTGGATGCAGCAGGTGACAATTGTTTGGTATCAGAAGATACCAAACACAATTTGTTGGATGAAAACAATAACCTGTTATTTTAGTATTGTTTACTGTATTGTAAATGCTAAGTCAATTTTTGCAGCTGTATCTTGTAGACACCTTGAGTAGCAGTTGAACGACCAACTGAATTAAAGGTTACAGGGAAGTGGACATATCCTTTAGGGTCTGTATGTTCTCACAAATAATTCACCAGCTATTGTTGCCACTAAGGTTCTGGCCTGAACTCCTACTCTGAAGGCCAAAAGCAAATACTGCAAATTCCTTTCTCACTGATTTTGCTCTCAAATGATGGTTGAGTAAAGGTCAAAGTTTAGAGAGAATTTCTGCATCTACTGCTGGCTTTCTTAAGCCCTTTATGTGGAAGTTGGTACCTTATTTCCTTTGAAAAAAAGGCCTTTGCAGATTCTTTTAAACTATGGGTGAATTTGTTCTTTCTCTCATCTACCAGTCTACTTGAAGATCATCACCTGCCCAGGAAAGCTTGTCTCTGAAACATTTTCCAGAAATTTTTTAGTGAAAGCAATCTTTGGATGCAATTTTTCATGAGTTTTCTGAACTCCTTCTTAAAACTAGTTTGGATTTGTGTGTCTGCCACTTTCAGTGCTCCAGGAGGTGATGCTTCTCTCTCCTTCTCTTTCAGCTACATCTTTCATAAGGAGGTCAAGTTCTATTGAGGGTGGTGAAGTACTTGACATTAAATGGTTTAGTATAACTTTTCATGACTCAGAGCTCCTGATAAATATGATTTACTAGGGAGAAAGGCTCTTTACTAGGTCAGATGTCTGGACTGAAGAGACATTTCATTATAGAGGATCACTCATATTTAGCAACTGCAATAGGAATGAAGCAATTCTTTTATCATAGTGGTCCAAATCTGACTTACACCAGTACTGTTTTCCTCTTCATCATGAGTTAATTGTCAGCTGAACAATGACGGTACGTGGGACTAATTTATTTAGAAACATGTTCCATCTGTAAAGCCTACATTAATGGAGTACAAGAGGGCATGACTAAAGGATTCAGGTATAAAGTTTAGTAGCTTAGATAATTACTTGGAGAAAATATGATCAGCTCAACACGTCAACTTACACAAAACCAGAACTATTGAACCTTTTGAAAAAGGAGTATTTTGTTCACAAAACTAAGCAGGCCAAATTCTATTCACCATAGCTGTGGAATAACAGAGTCAAAAGAGTTCTCTCTCCCATTGCAACACACACAAGAAAGCACATTCTGACCGATATAGATCAAAAGATCTATAGCTATAACTATAGCTATCTACGTTGAACTAGGACCATTACAGATATCCTGAGAACATTTATGTAAGAACTGTCTAAACAAGAAAATGGGAACATTACAACTCTAATTATTATTTTAGTATAAATAGTTAGGCACAGTACTTATAACCCTTGCTTTTCATTTTGACAAGACATTGTGGGAAAAGCTTCTGATGGAATTACTGAATTTCACATGGGAGCTGACCTCTGAATATTTAAGCTCTGAAGCAAAAGAATAAATGGATTCAAGCCTGGGCATATGCTGTATAGCTGATGATCTATATTGAGAACACTTATGCTCTAGATATTCTTTTGTACTATAAAACTTATTTACAATTTTGCACCCAGCTGAACTCTTAACAGGGATTAAGTGCATTAATGGAATACCTAAATCTGTGCTCTTCTAAATAAAATTAAGAAAATATATTGTATTTGCATTTAATTCCATAGACTGATGTATTTAAAAGCCTTTCCATGACAATTTGAAACACATAGCTCAATTTTCCTCTTATATAAAAATATTATATATTTTTGTTATTGTTGCAAAAGAAGAAATCTCTGCTGTAGCAAAAGATCTGTTACTGAGATCTGCTTAACATTTCTGTTATTTGGCTTTATTACATTTACTATCTAGCTTTATTAAATTTGCAAATAGTTTGTTTATCTTCATTCTGGGAAAGTAGGTGTCTATAACTTGCAAGTATGTTGGTCAAAAATAGACCAGTTAGCTGTTCTTGGCAGACACATTGTCAGGGCACACAATTAATTCCTCCCTTCTCTCTCTCTCTCTGTCTCTCTCTCTCTCACACACACACACACACACACACACACACACACACACACACACACACTTCTTTCTGTCTCACATACACACACTCTAAAATGTATCCAGCAGAGTAAAATATTCACATTAAAACTGGAAGCGATGGAGAAGAACCCTGGTCGACATTCCATCTGTTCCCTTGAATTAAATTTAGAATTCATATGTAATATAGACATTTCTTTCTGAATATCATAAAGCCCTGACACTTTCAGGCTTTCATTAAAAAGCTCTGAGATGTGACTTGAATAACAATCTGTCTTAGCTAATTAGTATTTTCAGTTTAGCATATTCACTTTCAGACGTATTGCTGTTTGCACATGGTAATTTAGGTAAACAGAGCCCATCCACAGCTGCATCAATTAACACTGCTAATCAAAACTGAATTCAGGTAATTAGGCACATTTATGCAAGAAGTGTGTAATTTGCGGGGAAAGCTAGATTCTTCAGTAATATTTCAATAAGTAGGAATCTCTTTTTGCAAATAAGGCAAGGAAATAATGGTAAATCAGCTCTAACATATACGTGACGCATACTCAGTGACAAATATCTAAATTAAATCTCACTAAGTGGTCTGTATTTTCAGCAATTGGACAATATCTTTTTCATATAAATGTTTTCCTCAGTGTTTCTATATGGAAAAGTGGATTAATTTCTGATGAAAGTTTCAGTGATTTTAAAAGTTAATGTTTCCTCAAGCTGTTTTTGAACTGTTGAACATGATGGTCCAACTTATTTTCAGTCAGGCAAATTTTAATGAAAATGCCCTCACTTAATTTTCAATTTAATTTCTTCAAAGAAGGCATATTTTCATTTACTTTAAAGAAAAGCTTCTAGACTTTTCTACCACCATACATTTCAAGAATGTAAAGTAGTAAATAATTCAAAAATATTCTGCCTTGACCTACAAAGTTTCACATCTTTTTCTTCCCTTTCCCTCACCCAAACAAAAATTTGAAAACGTCCAAAAAAATACAAAAAATCCCCTTGAATTCAAATATTTAAGCAGCATAAGAAACTGTATATTCATAGAAGAATTTTCATTTCTGTTAAAAGGGAAAGAAGGAGTGTTCATTGTAACATTATACATCAAAAGTTTTCATATGCAGCTATTCAAGTTACTCAAATTCAATTATCTGTTATTCACACTTTCAGAAAACTACGCAAGTCTGATGGACAAAAAATGCAATTATCAACTTGCAGCTAATTTTCCATGATGAAAAGAAATACCTAGGCAATTACTGATTTTTGACAGAAGACTAAAATGAATCTATTATTTTTGTGTCTTCTCTCTGATTTGAGGGTAACTTTGTGGGAGGGATATACAATAAATTTTCATTATGTGCAGATCTGCAACATGGAGTATGTAGCTTTTGCTAAAAACATCACTGTAAAGGAGAACATTCTTTAGAACATTTAGGTCTAACTCTATATAACTATTGAAATTGTAGTGTGTTTTGCAATAGTATATAATACAGTGCATATATCCCTATTCAGAAGGTTTTCTCTATATAAAAAACTGTGTTGCATTACATTATAAAAATATATGAAAAATGCTTAACATATGCTGCATCTAAAATTGTCTTAAACCTCCAACTTTCATTTACTTACTGGCAAAGTAGCATATTGAAAAAATATTGACAAAAGAGTTCAAAAGTACAATAAAGCCTGTGGAAGGAGTAAAATTTTGAAGTATTTCCTATTCAAAAAATCACAATGACCACTGCTAATGTTAGAATGCTGGGCAAGATAATTTCTAAACAATTATCAGATCAACTTAAAAGTATATGCAGTTCACTGTGCCATTGTCACTGGAGGCATTGGTGAAGGGAAACAACATTATAACTTCACCTTTTCTCCGTTCTTCTCTTGCAAGAGAGAAACACTCACCTACATGTCATAACGCATGCCAAGCACCTGTCCAATCTCTCATGTGACTTATTAACATTGACATACAGTGAAGAGTACCAAAACAGCAGTCTTATGTGACCTGTCTCTGAAAGAACTTGCCCTGCTCGACAAATGCTTTGAAAAAGAGCAAAACAGAAGGTGTAATGACTAACATTGTTTATTTTAGATCTTGTAGTCAGTAGGAAGTGAGTACAGTGACAACATCCTAGCCTCAACCCTTCCTCCACCTCCCACATTGCTAGTACATTTTTTGCCTGAAGTAATCAGATATAGTAAGTATTCCAACAGACTTTCCAGAAATATTTTACTACGCTACCCTGTCTGTTCTGCCTGACTACATCACTAAATATAAGCAGACACAGTTAGGAGCATCTCTTCACTGGACACGCATATATATATATAGCATACATTTTTACTTAATTGTGAATTTTCCTGATGCATCACCCATATGAAAATTTTATATCGTGCTAGAGTATCATTATTTCATGCAATTTGGAAGAGATGTCTGGTGTTAAGGTTTAATAAATGTATGGTAGTATCAGCTGATAACAGACAACGACATAATGGGTATCTCAAAAAAGGAAATACTATAAATGAAAGTTAGCTGGTACAATAGGTGATTCTCATATATGCAGCTTCATAGTTTTTCCTCTCCTGTATTACTTTGCCATAAAATATGGCAAAGGATGGAGGCATCATGCTACTAAAAAAAACCAAACCCATAATATTGGGTGCTACATATGTATTATTATTACCTAAATTATGATGGATATGTATGACTACAAGGAATCTACAAATATTGTTTTCCTCAATTGAAAGAAATTTTTTATCCTACTCCAAGCACTCAAGAGCATTCCAGAATTATAAGCAAAACAGTAAATATTTAAAGTTCATTTATTTTCTCCATAGAGTATGCAAATCATTATTCATAACATAAAAAACTGTTGAAATGTTTCGTGTCCCCAGTATTCATAGGGTTAATTCAAGGACATGTAAAAATTTTTAGCCTGAGAAAAGCAAAAGCAAGAGCCAAAAGCCAACAATTAGTACTCTACACTTTACATGAGGAATAAAAGCTCAATAATTTACAAATGTTGAAGGAAGTGCTAGTTCCATAATTAAAAATCAGGCAGAGATCCTTTTGGCAAATGGATCTCTTTGTTAAACATCCCACTAATCCAAGCCTGAAGGTATAATTCAGTACCCTGGAGGATCCCCTCTATACTTTTGCCAGCTGTTCCATTTAGGTCACTCCACCACAAGTTTAGCTTTTATCTATTCCTCACTTTCTTCATTGGGTCCCAGAAGCAGCAACCCATCTCTCTGAAGGCTGTTTAAAGTGTAAATGAAAAGACGAGACAGAAGTGAGCTGCTACCTCAGGGTCCTTAATTTCTGAACTGCAATTCCTTGGACTTCCCTACCTTGACAGATGCAATACAAAATCTTCCTTGATGAAAAGTGAGGAGAAAAACTGAATATGGAATGCACACGGCACATTCATTATCATTTTAATGCCTTGCAGCTGCATGAAAGAATAGGAAATTTTACTAGGCAGAAAGTCCACTCAAGACCAGACAATTGCAGTAGCCCTTCTGCCCTTCAGCCCAATTCCCAGCACTTCTGTTGCTGACGTGCAAGGAAAAGCCTTCAAACAGCCATTTTATCTCTTCTCAGGTGGTCAGGGAGAGGCAGACTCAGGGAGAGGAATGAAAAAGCATGAAAAAGAAAGAAGAAAAAAAAAAGAAAAGAAAAAAAACAGGAAAAAATTCATGCTAGTGTGATCCAGCACGGTGTGTGCCAAGGACCATGAACAGTCCTGGGTGCAGACCTGACCCACTTGCCTCACTCCCCTGGACCGGCAGGTGGAGAAAGAAGACAGTAGTGTTTCAAGGGCTTGTTTATGCGAGTTAAACCAACTTAAGTAAATAAACTGCTACTAATTTACCACTATTTTTGTGGTTTTAGCAAATACATCATTTCTTTAAAAAAACAGTAAAAATGTATGAACTTGATCCATTTATAATGGTTCTAGTCAGTGTAAATTTAAGCCCTCAGAGAGTCATTATAATCCTCAAGAACTACTTTTAGACGGTATGCTGTTTTGTAGCAACACACACATCTCTTACTCTGGGAAAATTAAATTTAATTCATTTTAAAAAAAAAATAAATCACTGTCATGACATTCACTTTTCTGGTAAAAAAAAAAAAAAAAAAAAAGCAGATACTCTGGGGGGGATTTTTAAGTGTTCAACTTTTAACGAAAGATTTATAAAAAAATGCAGCAAATGTATTGCTGGGGTCTTTCCAATTTAATATTAAGTAATAATGTTTACACACAGACATCCCAAATGTAATGTGAATCAGAATTATAAAATCTATTGGAAATTTACTTTCTAGGTGTTCAAATGCTGTTCAGTAGCTCAGTCACTGTGACTCCGATGACCATCTGAATGACTTTACACATGCAAGTAATCCCACAGGCTTTAGACAGCTGCTAAGATAGTGTCCTGTTTCTACATTTCTGGCATGACGTACTGGCTCCAGCCTAGGAAACCACTTGTTCACATTTATGGGAAGGACAGGAATCACAGCCCTGAAGCAGTGCAGCAGTTCGCACACTTGCCCTCAACCTGCACTTGGAAATGTGCTCTGTCAGTCAAAAAGTGCAGTTTTGCAAGCTTGCATATTTGACTTTTAAGGATTAGGGGAAAGGAAAAAAACAACTCAAAGAATAACATACATGCACCTTTGTTTCTAACACTGCGATGGCTCGCATAGGTAAGCAACCCAGCTCCAACAACCTGCCTTGTGAGACGGGGCAGCGACCCTCACCTGTGTTATGCTTCCTGCCCGTGCACTCATCAGCTGGCTCGAAGTCTACACTAGCAGGAAAAGAATATCCACGGTGATTTGCACTGCTTACCTTGCTGAAATGCTTCCATGCGCTCCTGCTGACACTGCTGCATGTGAAGGTTCATTGCAGGCAGCTGCCCCCAAGTTCAGCATCCCCGTGGCACGGCTGCTCTGGCGGGAACAAGCAGAGCAACGGTAAGTTGCCCCTGGTCAGTTCTACCACAGCCCGGTGTGCTGTTTGCAATCTCATCTCACTGAGTGCAAAAGGAAAATTAAAGTATTTTTTTTCTTACATTTTGAACAGTAGATTGTGTCATTTGTGTTTGCATTTAAATTGGACAGAATAATTTCCCACTGGCTTTTAATTTCAGAAGGGTTAATCACCTCAGCAAAGGTCAATCAAACTTTAATCTCCAATAAAATTGCAGTAGCTTCAGTCACCTGCAGGACATTTATTATATTCTTATTTTCATGCAAAAGAATGTGTCACTAATCCTCTAACTCTTTACATTAGCACATTTGCCATTAACATTTTACTAAAATTATTAATTCCTATGAAATTATTACAAGAGCTCATTTCTACACATCTCAGAAGATAATCCTGTTAAAAACCAGCCACATCTACTGTGACATTGCTTTAGCTGTCTGCTCTAATCCTCACAACCGTTTGATACCCCAATTGAGTTCTAACAATGCACGAAGTCTCAATTACACAAAATATTACAGGGTTTAGTTTAGAACAACAATATACTGTTTTAGTGACTTAAGCTTCCCTATTGTCTGCAATCACAATACTAATCTATTTTGCCAGTGTTCACAACATTTTCTATTCAAAACAAAATATAGATTTTTATTTCGCTTAGCAGCTCTTTGAAAAGCAGTAGATTTACAAGGATAAGTTAAAACCTAGAATCCATTACCAAGAATAGGAATAATAATGATCATAGGAATATGTTTCTGGCCTGCTAATAAGTATTTTCTTACAAGACAGAAGTCTGTTTTAGAGCATAGCCCATTAACAAATAAAGAAAAAAAATATATATAGTTGGTTCTTTCAATTTGGTCTACTAATTAAGAACAATTTATCTACTATTAAATTGACTGAGAACTGATATACCTCTCTGAAAAATTCAAGTCAGGATTAGTTTTAAGTTACCATGCAATAATATCAGCTCAAAGCTAGAAAATTATTTACTCTAAACAGAAAATTATCAAAGAGCACATCCTGAAAAAAACATTGGTTTCAAGTAAACATCAGCTATGTTAGCTACACGACAATACATTCCCCCAAAAGTCTACTGTAACAATTCCATCTGAATGTTCAGAACTAGTTTACCTGTAAAGATACAGAGAAAAGCAACAGAAAACTCAGGGAGAACTCATTACAGAACTGAAACACAATGCAAACAATTCATATCCCAAATTTTAGAAACTGCTACCAAAAAGTCAAAATTACTTGGGAAGACAAAAACTAATACCATCAAAAGAAATGAGTCTCCCTTATCCTCCTACCATGGCCATATCAGCTTCTTCGAGAAAGAAATCTCACGTCTATTTTAAATGGATTTTTTTAGTCATAATAACATTTTGACATACCGTAATGTAAATAAACTGTTCTTTCCCATCCCAATATTTCCTTCTCTGTCTCTCTGTCTCTCTCTGTCTCCGTCTCTCTCCTCTTTTTGTTTTAATATACGGCACACAGACAGACACACGCCCCCGTCACTGTCAATATGCACACTCATTAGCAATATGTCAGGCTGGCATTTTCAACACACTCCAGAGCATAACTGAACTGCCACACAGAGCACACACACACATGTAAAAATACAACTGCACAGACAAAGAGTTCAGTAGAATAATTTTTAACTTAGAAAACTAGGTAAAAATACAAAAGGAGTAAGTGAGATTCCTGGGCAGTATTTTGCAGAGGTGCTGTGAAGTGCTTCTCCAGCTAACAGCACCGATGCTGCTCTCCCTTCACACAAACAAACACACACAGACAAATATACCTATATGAAAGAACATATCAGCAAGTCATTCTAACACTCAATTGCAGACACAAGAATACAGGTTTTTCCCTGTTGGGGGATTTTCATACCTTTTAAATTACTTTCTAATTTGAAGTAATGTATGGAAAGAAATATTGCAAAACGTAAACCCAAACTGAACTATGAGTTCCTAGAACACATTGTCAATAGCATTTGTAGTCCTTCCAACTGAGAAAATTAGCTATGAAAACAACCACATTCGTATCTTTTGCAAAAAGTACCTGGCGAAACACTGAAGACCACTTAAAAAGGGTGAGTAGCACTGTACTACAGTCTTGATTATTCACCTTTTGATGCATTGATAAAACATATTCTAGATTGCTATTGCAACTGCTTTAAAATACAACAGAATAGCTTCACGTGGCACCCTGAAAGGAGAGGTATCATCAAAGGACCATGTATTTCATTTTCCAAGAGAACTAACAGTGAAGAAATGTATAGGGAAAGAAACATACCTTCAGGTATCCTAGTGAAAGACTTTTCAGCACATCTACATAGTCCTGCGGCTCCACCAATACAAAAGTCAACACTTGCAGCGCTTCTGATCTCTGTGACAATGGCATCATACTGCCAGCAATTTTTTCGATTAAACTTCTCAGACATGGTAGCAACTTTGTTAATTATGATATTAGCCAGCTGGTGGGTACAATCAATCATCCACTGTAAGAAAGCCAGACAAAGAGACATCTAATCATTGCAACCAGAGGAGATAAATTTTGTTCCTTTCTTATACGTGTCACAGATTCTATCCCTCCTGACCCTCTACACAGCCATCGACTGTCAAATTTAGATTCAGCAAGCTCCCAGCTTTTCTTTATCCCTGCCTTAGATCTGAAACTCCTGGTTATCAGGAAGACAAGCGTCACCAGCTGTCTCTGAACAGGAAGGCAATCAGGTGAATAGTACTTATTATCTCTCATTGCCTTCTGAGGAGCAACAAGATTGATTTTAGACCAACAACTCATCCAGGTCTAAGGCACAGCTACTACACTGTCAAGTCTAGAATGCAGTGCATATGTAAAGCTGACCTCAGCCTTTGTTAATACTCCATACCAAAAGTCTGAGGGCTGGAGGTTTTTTTGTTTGTTTTGTTTTGGATTGGGTTTATTGGGTTTTTCCTTTTTCATTTTTTTCCTCTATGAAAACTCTTAATTTTTTTTTTTTTTTCAAACAGCTGTGCTGGATATTCTCTTATTCAAGGCCTCCTTTCCCCCACCTCAGAAAACCCAGGCAAGCAGACCACACCATTACTCAGGGGACTCTGTTTCACAGTTGGATAGTCTTAATTGGGCCCACAGAAGCAGTTAGCTACCATTAAAGGCTTCTCTGTATACATCTTCCTCTCAACTAGTCTGATCGTACATAAAACCCCACTAGTGAAGCCTAAGCTTTGAGAAGGTTAAATGCACCAATGCGTTATAGGCCCAAGTTATAAAAGCATCCTAACAATTCGAGCTGATAGCTCTGCTATCTTCAGCACTGCTCTAGAAAACAAGAATATATTTGGGCTTTCCATTTACAGCATTGGCCAACCATGTGCTCTTACTCTGAAGACTCTTTACTATAAACCAAATACATTGCAAAGTACAGGAACGTAGTCCATATGATGTAGAAACAAAGGCTACAACGGAGTAAAAGCTATCACAGTAATGCATTCTGGTACAAAATCCCCCTTCAACTAACTTGATACATTTCAAAAGGCCTGCCGACAGTTCCATTTAACTAAATAGAGTACATTAGTCAATTAATACAAATTTAAAAGGATGTGCAAAAATTTTTATGACCAGTTTTGGATTTATGGTACATGGGCAGCCCTGGCACTTGGACCAAAGACTGCTTTTCAGAAAATGTGATCTTATGTTTATTTCACCTTAACTGAAAGCCAGTTCAATATTTAAGGTGGTATCCAGTAATACTGTCTCAATCATGAAGAAGATGCTGTGGACTTTACAGCATAAAATTAACTCTGTTTTTAGTAAACTCAATGAAAGCAATGTATTCTTTTCTTGAAAGTTTTCACATGCAATTCAGGAAAAATTTACACTTTTTCTTGAAATGTAAACAGAAAATATCAACAGTTAGAAAACAGAAGCTTGTGGAAGTAACAATTGCACTCCGACCTCACTCCCTTGAAATTACAGTGTTGCCAGAACCTGCTTTGCCTTTCAGAAGGCAAATTTTGCTTTGTGTAACATTCTCATTTGGAAAGTTTATGAGTTTATACAGGAATGGTTATGGTGTTCATAATTAATTATTAAACACAACTAATTGCTTTCTTATATTTATTGGAAAGGATGAGGACAAGAAAATAAATTGCATTCTCCAATGTAATGTCACAATTTCATTCATTCTAGATGACTGATGAAGTATTCATCCAACTTCTCAGGCAGATATTGAAGACTATGCCAGCCATGCTTTGTGACCTATATCTAAATTGTTAACAAATTGAGATCTAGCTCAAGTACCTCCACAACACATTGTCACCCATGCAATGTCAGACCTGCTGTTAAAAACCTCAGTCCTAACCCAAATAAAATGATTAATTCACTTTGTTACAATATCTACCACCAAGATTTTACTCAGAAGTTAAGGAAGCCCTTTGTGAACTATTCATTTTCAATTCTATTGTTGTACTCAAATCAGATCTTGCTTTCTTTAGAGAGCTGTTAAATATGAAGAAGTAGTCTTGATCCTAGCACAGAGTTTTAAGGCAAGAGGAAATAACTGAGCATAGCAGATAAAGAAGGGACTTGGGAAGAACTCAAAAACAGGAGGCTGCCATAACTACTGGTCCATTTTTCTGGAAGGTGAACCAAAATCATCAGATACACAAGGCTTTCCATAGCAGTATCTCCAGTCAGCCACCAGCATAGACCTGACTAGGTTTCTAAGCTATGAGAAGAGATCTGAGCCGGCAAAATTGGAAAACAAAAAGAATGGTTTCTGGCAAATACAGGCTGACCTTACTGATTATTTAACAGAAGCATGAAAGAAGGATCAAACTTGGCACCCCTGCAGCCCTTACTTTTATCCATTTTCAATAATTACATCAGGTTTTTCTCTTATTCACACTTTTTTCTTTATTACTTTAGAGTTCACTGTGTAAAATATGGAATTAACTTCATCTACTCTCAGCTATTATAAACAAGGCAACTAGGCTGGTCACCCTGCTCTCCTCTGTCATCACTAGGGTGAAGAACAGCATGACAGGAATCTGCTGAGCATGAATTATTATACCTATTTCCATACTTGGATACCGGTGGAATAACTTGTACACTGCGTGTACTGTTTCTCAACCAGCTGGTCTGAATTCAGTTTTAACTCTACTTGGAGCAGGAGGCTGAACTAGTCAACCTCTGGACATCTCTTCCAAGCTGAATTGTTCTACTTGTCTATGAACTGGCTAAGATAAAAACAACACAAACAGTAAAATTTAGGAGATGATCCAAATTACATATGTAATTTTTTTCAGGAGGGCAGGACAGCTCCTCTGAGTATTTTGGTCCCCAGCTTCCTCAAACATTTTGAAAAAGCAGCATTTTTCAGTTGTTTTTTTTTCCTTTCCATTGAGACAAAAATATTAGAATCACCAAATCCTCTATATAACAAAAGGTTCAGAGAAAAGGAAACCTATCAAGGGGAATACACAAAGAAAGTCCACAAAGACCTCCATGAAAGCAACTAAACATCATACCTGATACAGGAGGAGAAAATGAAAGTGAGTGGCAAAGGAAGAGTAAACTCAGGGTCAGGTAAAAGTAAAATTTCCTTAGAAAGGAGGGAGATCTAGCAAAGGATAGGCCCTGGTTAGCTAAAAGTATATGCAGTTTAAAAAAAAAAACAAACAGAAGCCATGACACTAATAATGGTGGTACATGCTCAAAGGAGAGGGGTGAAGACAAGATTACTCCATGATTTCCACAGTATTTGCTACATTCCTAGAACACAGAATGTTGCAAAGAAAAGCAAAAAAGAAACTATACACACACACAGAGTCCCAACCTAGAAGAAAGTATAGAAAATACTAGGATCTGTTATATAAAGAAAAAAAAAAGTTAAACATTTTGATCAGTAGTCACAATAGTATTTCACAATTCCAGACTGACATAAACCCATTTAGCTTTAGCTATGTATACCTATTCGTAAGCTTAACCTTAAAATTTCCTGTCTGATAAACCTTCCATTTGTAGTCTCGTAAATCCCATAAGTCTTCCATTCAGTACCTCATTAACAAAAATTAAGTGAAATTAAGCAATAATATATGCAAATTTTATATTTAAAATAATGAACAATGTAATGAAAGGAACACTCTTCACATTGCAATCCAGTGGGCTTTTAAATTAACTTTTAATGCTCAGCGGCTGCCAATTAATAAAGAGGCTACATGTTTGACTGTACTACAACACACAAACTAGGAGAGGCAAAAATGGAACACAAAGGCACAAAGCCAATGCAGGATGGCACACAGATACCAGTCGACAGGTTTAGGGGAACACATGTAGCAGAGCCCAGGTCCAAGGAGTAACATCTGTCTTCAGTGAACCTCTTCCTGAAATCAGAAGCTTTGAAATCCTGGTGATACACTGACCCTCTCACTGACTGATTCCCCCTTCACTCCAAGAAATAACATATGTAACTACAGACAGAGAGCTTATGGTATGCTTTCTCATTTTGGCACATCATATGCATCTAAAATAGTCATGGATATTTTTTCTTTTTAATTTTATTTTCAGTAGTGCAAATCAAGAGTTAGCCTGCATCATAAACTGCACATATATTACACTGAAAAGAATGAAATAATAAAATTTCCCAGTGCAGAACAATGTCTGCAAAGGTCACATATAACTTCTCGAGGGGGAAGCGCCATGAGGCAGATGTGAAGAGGCTGCATGTTGTGTCAATCCTTAGCACAGAAAGAACAGAGGTAAAATATTAATGCATTTCAAGAAAAAAGAAATCTTGCCTATATTCTAGGAACCAACAAAGAAAGAAAAAGGGAAAACATAAATTTCTCTACCTGGATCATGATAAACAGGTCCAGTTTTATCCCACTTTAATATTGTGAGTAGATGTGAAATAAAAGACTTTATTCTGTTCTGCTATGACCACATGCAGATGAGCCTGAAAGCTGTGAGTTGTTTCTCCTTGTCACTCCCTTTTTCTTGCACCATAGCTCTGCTATTCTCTTACCTACACCAGCAGTCAGACATTCCTCTTCTTAAACTGACCAGTAAGAATATATACACTGGCTCATACCAGCAATCTCCCTTTGACGATATCCAATAACAGGTGTCCGGAAAAAAATGTAAGGGCAAGCAAGGAGCAATTTCTTTCGTGATGTACGCTCCCAACTTCTGCCCAGACATGGCACAGAAGTCAACAATGTCAGGATGGGTTAATGCAACACATTTGACAAGAATTTTGATACCATTGTCCTGTGTAACAGAATGACAATGATCAGTACCAAGAGTACACAGTTAAATAACTGACAAAATAGCTATAAAACAGGAAGGCTTATGTGAACAAGAACCTAAGTCTGGGCTGAAATCTACAAAAAATAATTCTATTTTAAATCATTTGCGTAGTTTTTAAAAGGGCAAATAATTTGTTAACATTCAGACTAACAGTTCTGGATCGGGGGGTTGTATCATTCTATAAAAATAAGACAATAAAAACTTGCATTGTCTTAATGGAAAGATATTTTTTATATATAAAGCACTTTCTCAGAGAGTCCCTCGCTAGGTCAAGTGAGCACCACAGCTCCAGGAGCTACCCATAGTTCTTCCCTAAAGGCAAGGGGTGCACTGTTTTACAGGAAACTCGTTCCCAATATTGCGGTTAAAAATCCTATTCGACAGCCTGAAGGCACTTCCTATGCTAAAGTTCTCACCTGCAATAAACTGGGTCTGGAACAGCGGACTTACAATCACACAGAGAACAAAATAACAACTGAATTAAGCAAATGCTTGTTCTGGAGACAGCAAGCACAAAATATGTTGGAGTAAACATAATGTCATGCTACAGCAACACAATTTCTTTGGATTATATAGTACTTACATTTAATGTGTCATTTTATATTTTTCTGCAAAATAAAAATTGCACTTATACCTGAAGTAGTCACATAAAATTATCCATTTTGTCTGAATAAAATTGAAACATGTAAAACACTAATAATGTGGCAGAAACCAATTCTGGTACATGACCCATTAGAAAGGTTGTAACTTCAATGATCCAATCAAAGTGACATAAATGAAAACACCCAACTGACAGGAAAATTACAAAAAATAATTCAGCAATATAAAAAATTATTCATGTTTTAAAAAAACCTATAGAGTTAATTTAGTTATATTTTGGGTCTGATTTTACAAAGATAGGTCTCAAATTGTGAAACTGCCCAACACAGGCATCCAGGATTTTAATAATTTTATGAATTCATTTAATGAGCTTCTTTCAATACAATTAGCTGATTTCCTAGCAGATAATATTTTACACCTGATTCATTTCAGAACAGTAAAAAGACAATATCTCCAAAGACAAATTTAAAAAAACCAAAATGATGATAAGGAGGTCAAGGAGCCCAAGTCAGTAATAATTTTTTTCTAATTCTAAGTTTCTTTCTTATATATTTTAAAACTAGCCTCCACATGAATTATCTGTTATCTGTTATTTTCAGTACCAGAGGACAGATAGCTCTTACAGAGTCTTATGTCAAGCAGTATCTAAAAGAAGGTCTAACAGTAAGTAAACCATAGGTTGGGGGCTTGGGGGTTTTTTTGTTTGCTTGTTTGGGGGGGGAGATATCATGCAAAAATTATCAATTTATTTTTTTCAGATGTAATTGGATCACATCAGTTCTAGGTAGTTTTACTTTTTCATTACAGAAATTATCATTAGGAACAGTGTTATCTACCTATGCCACAACAACATCATGCATTACGTAAGTAATTTTGTGAGGTAATGGTGCGGTGTTCCTTTTAAATAAAGCTTAAAAAGTTCAAAAGGAAAAATGTTGCTGTTTCAAAAAAAAATAGTTTTATGGGTTTTTTTCTTCACTGATAAAGATGGTATTTGCATAAAGTTATTAAAAGATTCCCCTGTAATGTGACTGAATGGGTCATATGTAGCTGATCAAAGAAGCACCCCTGGAGGATCCATCTTCATTTTAAAGTGGAGGTTTCCCCATTACATAACAATCAACTGCCCCTAGCTTTACCACACCAAACAGGGAGGTGGAAGTTCTGCATAAGGACCCCTCTCCAGAGAAAGAACAACTAAAAATTAAAATAAATAAAAGTTACAGCATCCAGATGTTGTGCATTCCCAAAGGGTTTCTAAGGCAAAAATATGACCAGTATATGCAGTAAAATAACAAATAGCTCTGAGTACACCATACATGTAAGTTTGCCAGACTACAGTGAAACATATCAAACCTCTCGTGAGCAAAGACTCAAGATTTTAGCTGTTGCAGACCTCCTTGTTCACTTGAAAATTCTCTTGCTACTCTAGTATTATTGATCATGAGAAAAATTAAATTGTTACTCTCACTTAAAATTGAACACTGATTTAAATGTTTTTGAAAACAGAATTTAAACTCTACTGTATAAGTACAGGAATCAATCACACCATTAGCAAAAGCTCTATTGATAGTTTCAACTAAAAAGTATAACCAAAATTGTTCATTTGCTGGTTTCCTTTGAAAAAGAATAATCCCTTGTTTGTTGTCATACTAAAACTTAGGGGGAATAAAAAAACAAAGAAAAAAAAGAAAAAACCACCAACAAGTAACCCAAAATGTAGCTGTAAGTCAGCATTTAACTGAGTTAGAACAAGAAATTTTGAATATTTTTGAATCAAAACCGCTTAGAGCAGAATAAAGCCACAGTTATAGAAAAGTATTGCTGCTTAACATTTCCTGAGGAGCTGCTTAATTTTGAATTGTAATTCAGAAGGGATGAATTTAAATATATGCTCATGTGTCAGGTTGTCAACATGATATACCTCAAGAAAATTCTGCATTATACCAGCTCTGCAAACTACTGCTCAATGCCACTGTAGTTCAGGTATCGATATCCAGCAACAGACTCTTCCAAATGTATGTACAGTCACGTCCTATGATTCTTTGACATTTCTAAAATTTATCACAGATACTAGTTGCAGCAATCCATAAGTTTGTAAAAAACTACACAGACCCCTTTTAAGGATTCTCATCAACGCTCTAAAACTCAAAGTGCTAGTCTTAAAAACAACATAGCTCTCTGAGTCTTTGCCTGTTTTAAATATCCCTACCAAGTTAATTATCATAATGCTAAAGCTGTGCAATCAAGTTCATTGAAAATAAAAAGGCATGCCAAAAAAGAACAAAATAAAATTGATGGATTCAAGTGGAAAACAGTAAAATAAACAAAATAAAGCTCTAGCTAAGAGTTAGGAAGATCATGCATTAAGATGAAAGATGAAACAGATGCAATACACAGCAAAGATCAAAGAGCTCCATCAATTCATTCTGAGAGTCAAAATCCAGCTGAGCATGGGAGCCCTGTCCGCATAATAAGAAAGGTTGACTAAAACATAAGGATTAAACAGATGAGCTGTCTCCAGTGAATGTATGGCACAGGAAGCCCTGCTGAGCCACTTGTAAAGACACTTTGGAACAGTACACCTGCTACTCCACAGTGAAACCTACAGGAAGCCAGCCTGGAAGGGGAAAGAAACCCATTAATGGACTAAATAGCTATCTTTAAGATGAAAAAAAAGAGCCAATGCAAGAAAACAGCAGCTAACAGATTTGCTCTTTCCCCTCCATTTCATTTATTTGCCAAATATTTCCATCACAACTATAAAGACTATAAAGAAATTGTTATCACCATCCTCTCCCTTGAAATAAAAGAATAAAGCGTAGCACTTAAGCTATGAACACAACTGTCCACATATAGAAATGCCAGCCTGGTATTCTCAATGAATGTATCTGTCACAATATTACTGGTTTGGAAGCTCTTTTTGTATTCCAGCACTTACAGTAAATGGCCAAATCCCTAATAACTTCAGTGCATCAAGAATAGGTGTAATGGTCACTAAAATTTACATTATTCCTAATATTGATGACATTTACAATAATGTTATATAAAAATCTTAATTTTTCTCATCTCCTTTAATAGATGGAGATATTTCTATCAAAATTTCAAGATGATTAGTTCTTTTTCTCTTATCTTTAGTAACTGGAAACAAAAGTAGAAAAATGTTGTTAATAACAGGTAAGAAACACTATTCAATTTAATTAATTCACTCCTTAATTCTCATAGTAAAGTAAAATCCCCACAACATGCATTTAGCCATAAACACAACCCTTTCACAAGAAAGAAAAATGTAGGTCTAGCAGTCACCCCATTACTCAAAGAAGCTGAGCTGTAAAGGTTTCTAACACCTCTGAAAGGATCAGCGTTAAAGGTTTCTAACACGTCTGAAAGGATCAGCATTATACACTACACCTCCTTGCAAAGCCAATGGAACATATATGTGCTTGCTAGTTTCTTAAGGCTTTGCTTTCTGCTAGATGTACAGCTAATGTCAACTGCCTGCTAGAGGTGGTTCTTTATTTAAATTTCAAATGAATGTTACTAACCTGCTTGTCCCACGAATGTTATTTACAATCACATCTTTTATTCTTGTTTTAGTTGACAGGACAATCTCCTCAAGGATCTGGGCAGTGCTGATATATTTGATTTTCAGGTTATCTACTGCCTGCAGATACAAGCACTTTGATTGTTTACAATGGAGGAGTAATTGGTAACTGTTAAATAACTCCAGAGACTGATTTAAGAGTCCTTCACCGACTGCATGAAAGTAGGGATTCATCCCACAGTCTCTACTGCGGCCAAATACTTCAAGATATCACTACAAACCCAGGATATTAAAAAAATCAGCAAATGCAATAATTTAATCAACAATCACATGCAAGCATTATATTCAGTTTTAATGATTTCAGATCAATTTATATTTTGAAGTGGAAATTATAATAAGAAACAAGCATGTTCTTTTATTACCTTTCCAAAATTAGGCACAAATATGAATTTGTGTAGCATAGTTTTAAGCAGAATTTCTACAGTGCTGCTTCCAGAATACCAAGTCAAAATGAGAACACTAAAATAAAATTCAACCAGTATTCCTATGAGGAAACAACAAATGTGTTGTTTTATTGGTCATACATTACTTCTGATTGCGTATGTTCAAGCTGTGGATAATATTTAAAAATAACTTTTTAAAGCATTTGCCTATTCTTGCACAGTCAAATAGAATTACTTTGCTATAAACAAGTCAGACTAACTTGCTGTTCCAGCAAAAAGACACAGAGCACATTTTAACTATTTTCTGATGCCATTTTATGGCCACTGAACTTTACTGCTTCACAAAATGGTGTGGAAGCACAACACTGTTATGAGCACACAGTGTGTTGATAAAACTCTGAACTTAGCATTTTGTACCAGAAAACAGCAGTGAAATGCATAATTGAAGATATTACACAGTACCAGACAGCACCATCATGGATGGAGTCTAAATCAAATGCTAAAACACACTGCTGGAGGCCAACCAGGTAGTACTACAGTGAGTTCGCCACGCCCGTGGTCACCACAGAGGCCACATTCACCATGCTTTAAGGAGCAAGGCTGAAGTATGCAGCAGGAAATAGGGATATCCTAATCATTCTCCGCCCTGTGCCTCCTTTGAGGGGCCACTGCACCAAAATTTCTCCACTGCTTCCATATAAAAGTATGTGGGTACTTAAAGGTTGAACAGCAACAGCTTCCCACAGGTGCAGTTCCACCTGTTCGTGGACCAAAGGAGACACTAGTGGCAGAGCACCCACACCTGTGCAGCACTGTGGCTACTCTAAGAAATCACAGGATCCTCATCAGCTCCACATAAGTCTGACTGCAACCCCTCCATCCCATTTGGCTAGAGCTTGCTTTCCAAGAAGAAAACCTAGGAAAAAGTGAGATTGCTCCTAAATCATTACCAATGGAATCGCTTGACTTCTTGGAGCATAAACATGCTTGTTAGCACACTGTAGATTAGTCAAGAGGAAGCCCAACATTTTAGTTTACAACCAAGACTGAATGACACCAGGGCTCCTGCAAATCCCAGGTGCACGTCCTGAAAATATCACATAAGATATATGAGCAGAGACCAAGACAACTGCTCTCCCAAGTAACCTGGTGGATATACTATCACTGAAATTTTACCACCCACGGGCAAGTCACAGTACCTTCAGAATAAATCACAACCATTTTCATAGAGACATTTCAAAGACTTGTCTCCTGAGAGAGAACTGCTGCCTCAAAAAATTTCAGCATGTTTATCCAGCTGTTTTGGTCTTACAGCTGTCATTTAAAAGGTCATAGACATTCTTTCATATAACGAGGGCAACATATTACTTTCTCCTGCTAGGCAGTTTTACATACTCTTGAAATAACTTTTGCACTGAAAGCTTAAGTTGAAAATTTTAGAGCAGTATGTTCAGAAGCTCATGGCAAGTCAGATGCAGAAATTGTCTCTATTGTTACTTTAATCACTAAGCTAGTGATCCCTATGCAAGTTTCACAGTGGGATGTAGGTACTCAATTATTTGTTTTGCTTTTTTATTTGAATACTACATCCCCAGCTCTGTTCCTCTGCATTTCTTTATTTTTTCCACCATATGTGTATATAGAATTAGCAGAAGGTAAACAATACATTATCTCAGTCTTTCAAGTTTAAAAAAAAAAAAAGAAAAAAAAAACAAAAAAACCCAAAAAAACCCCCAAAAAACCCACCTTTTAAGGTTTATAGTCAACCTGGAATTTTAAGAAACAAAAAACCCATCTGAACATACTTGTAAGTATGCTAAAGAAGGTAAAAAGGATGCCCTCACACCTAATCCTGAAAGACTTCCTTTTGTCTGGCCTCAAACCAGGCTTATGTTTTGCTCAACATTAAATAAGAATTGTGATTACTTACAATTTCTTTTACAGAGGAAGGACTAAAATTTTCCAAGTTGTCATGTGTGCCAGAGCCACAGAATTAATTAGTTTCACATACTGCCCTGGCTTATCTCTGTAAGCTAACTTTGCTGAATTTCTCTTCCCAGACAAAAAATGTAGTTCTTCATATTTCTTGATGGAGAAAATCAGAGAATAAACTAAATGCAAAATCAAGCATAACTCTTCTTCCTCTCTGTCCCACCTTCCAGTTTGTTTGACACTCTTACATCCATCTGACTCTAACATTAGTTTTTCAATGATACATCAATTAGGAAAGTATATATTCTGAAGTTAAAAACAAGAATTAAAATTGATATAAAGTTGTTTAATGTGAGGTGAATTTTAGTCATAACACACACAGAAAATCCTGCCTATATGAAAGTGCCCATTACTAGTTTTTGTTTTGTTTAACTATAAGGCAATATATAAAAGAACATGCAAATAGTATATGTTGTTATACCCTGCATGAATTCTGTTGTTATAATTTGCTTTGATACTATGTCATGAATAATCAAATTCTGTGTCAAATTCAAATATGCAAGTTTTATCTGGAAACCTCACTGTCCGGCTTCATTTCAAGAGTGGGTAAGGTGTGAGAGCAAGAGTAAAGGAGCTCGGCCTGCAGTTTATGTCTCCAGCAAGAGAGATACCATAAGATGCAAGTGAAAATAAACAAAAAAAAACCCTAAAGAAATTTATTTCATTTTAGTTTACAATAGATGCCACTACACAAAACCTGACAGTATTTCCTCAGTCTTCGAGGTTCAGCTTCCACTGATCAAGATAGCACAGCATGATCATGCATATGTGATCATGCATGCCTAAATCCATTGAAAAAATTATTGAAGTCTTACAGACTTCATAGTCTAAGCTCTTCAAAATGGATTACTAGCATTTCTCCAAGTGATTTCAGGCACCAGATGTTAAAAATACATTTAAATTTGTCTCACTTCAGCAATGATCATGAATTTACTGTAGTTTTCATTATATAAAAAATACTTCAGCTTTACCAACAACAGATTAATTTCTTTATTAATTCAAACAATTTTTTTTCTCCATTTTTTATAAGCCACAGTGTTCTCTCAGCAATATCAGCTCCTTCTCAGTTCCATAAAATCGTAATCAATCTCTATTATTGTCATGAAAATGGTATTTGTCACTTTGCTAAGAAAAAAATAATCAATACGCCTTGCAGGGTAGAATAGGAATTTAATGCAGTGAATTGATGTCTGTTAGAGAAATTTAACTTGCCAGCAGTTTGGGACAAGCTAATAGAAAACCAGAAAATTCACTGAAGGTTGACAGATGAATATACAGACATGCAACAAAAATTAATATTTGGGCACTTTGTATAGCTTGTCATTTCATATGCTGGAGAGAAAATAGATTTAGACAAGCAGATACCTAAGGAAAACCTTTCAGTTTTTAAAAGGCAAAAGCCAAAAGCATGTAAAAATTAAATTCCTCACTGCCTTATTTTTAGGTTTATATAAGTTTCTGCAAAATAAATATTCTGAAACAATCTTCTATTTAAATATTTTGCTTCAGACATGATACTAAATATGAAAACGCTTCTGAGTGATAAAATAGTGCAAAGTCTCTGAGGCAATACTGAATGACTGACTTTTCTGGAGAACACTGCATTGCAAAAATGAACCAGAACATCGCTTCAAACACTACCGCATAAACTGCACAATAGTACAGTTCAGAAAATGTTCTGCATCATGAAGGAAAAAAAAAGCCCAAGTAAAACTTTCATAATCAATATGTAGAAAGAAATTCAGTCATACTTTCAGGACAAATACAATATCCTCAAAAGAGCTGCTAGAATTATTTGAGTTTTACTAATAAAAAGTTACACTTTAGGAACGCAAAAGGGAGTTTCTGTCTACTGCCATCTGCAGAAGCTGTCAAAACACTCCACCTTCCAATTACATGCTTTCTGTCTTTCACTTGCTCTACCATAAGCCTATAATCTGTTTAATTCCCTTGTTTGGTTGGTTTAATAAGCAATGCTTTTAAGTAGCAGGGCTCAATAAATGCAGCATCCACAACAAGCAAGCTGCAGTTCCAGCAAGTTCGGCCTCCAGGAGAACATCAGCACCACTGACTGCAGAGACAACATGCTGGTCACAGCAGGAAGCAACACAGGGCACCCAGCTTTGGACTTCTGTTACACCACTTTCTGAATTCCATTCTCCCTAAGAAAACCCCCTAATTCTGGGCTGGATATAAATGGGACCTGCCTGCAATTGCCAGCAAGCTTTAAGAGTATGAATTCTAAAACCTCAGGAACCCACCAGGCCAAAGAGAAGCAAACATGTCTAAACATCTAAGAAGGCAACCAGCGGGTTGCTTGCGGTGAAGGTGTAATTCCAGAGGCTGCAAGCAAGCCTGGCGTATGAGTCCCAGTAAGAAGAACAGTTTTTTTAACATGTGCAAAATAGCATTCTTGGGCAAAAAACAAAAGGGATGCTAAGGATGTCAGTAATTTTACATAGACACACCCATGTTCAAACATAGGAGAACAGAAGGGAAAAAATTTAACACCTCCTTGCCTGTAAAACTGAAGTAAGACCAGGCAACAGAGGTCTACAATAAGGTGGACATTGGGGAAAATCTGTATCTCCTACTGCCTTCACCATTCTGTTATGGATTTTAAAATACCCTTGTGAATTAGAAGTCTCCCCTGCTGCTACTGCACTCCTTTCTGATGGCAATGGTACTTTCTGATGGTATCAGGAATTTCATATAGAAAGTGAAGAACTGTTAACATTACTGAGGTTCTCCAAAAATAGGGAACTTAATCTAATTCTGTCCTCATTTGTAAAAGAATCTGATCTTCAACCTGACAATCAGGTCAGTTTTCCATCTCAGAAAAATTTAGGTTAAAGCAGAAAAACAAAATAAACTTCTATTGAGACGTTATCATTCACAGTTTTGCAAGCCTAGTAGAAGGCAAACAACGGTACTATTAGAAAGTTTTGCATTCTTAAAAAAAAAAAAAAGGAAAAAAGGAAAAAAGAAACAACCAAAAAGGATGTCATACTTCATAGGAATTTTGCAACACTAACATAGGAGATCCCAAAATCAGCTGTATGACCCTTATTTCACAACTGACTTCCAGCTGCTATTCTACATTACAGGATCATGCAGCTGGTGGGAATGACAAGAAATCAGTGTTGCATGACAGTGTCAACATTTACACTTATACTTTGCATGAGTGCAAACATTTGTGACTCACCCTAGGAAACGCAAAGAATTATCACAGAAGATGACAGAGCGTTAGTACAGCTAGTTCAAAATGGGAGATGTTCTGTTATACACCATCAAGTCTGATGCATCAGATTTACACATGGTGATAAAATGAACACACATGTTATCCCCTGAAAGTTATATATCTATTTTTGTCAGAAGTGCAAAGCACTTTGATGTAAGTGCAAGCCATTACAGTATCTATCAGCTCTGTAAGCACTTGCAACGTCATTGGCTCCACATGAATGTATGTAATGAATCTGTTTCATGATCAGTTGTGGGGATATAAGCATAAACTCAGTATCAAGCATGGATATTTTTGTAATCAGTATGGTGGACCTGAGGGAAATATTCCCATTGATTTTTCCTTGGGCTTTCTAACATAACTGATGATGAATTTGAATAGGTTTGAAAGCTCAGTCCCACCGAGGAAAAGGGTAAAGGTATTTCCCAATCAAACTCTTTCAGATTAGTTTACTGACAAAGGGCCATAAATTTGAACTCATGGCTTACATTAAAATTAGATGAGCTTTTACTGAACATAGTAAATTTTCAGGTGTTTTTCCTAAATTCATTGACATTTTTCAATCATTTCCATATGAACAGCCACAGATTCTGCTGTACTCTTAGAATGGACTAATAAATAACATCAATGACAAGGAAACACTTTCCATCTTTACTATTCTCCCCAGCCACAAAGACAGAATTATACTATGTAAACATTTCTAGCACTTGTTATTAATGCAAATACTGTCTGTAGGAATTATGATCCACTTCAAAGTCTTCCTTCTTATTCTCTAAACACAGTCTTAACATAATGTGTTTCCTTTGAAATATGAAATGTTTTCAGGGTCTATGCAAACAATTCTTCCAATAAGACTCCATAAAATTATTATTCAAGGTCATGATCCTACATCCATTGAAGTTATGAAAGGTGTACACTGGCACAAACAATATAGGAAGAAAGGTTAAAAATAAAAATTAAATGTAGCCTTAACAGAGGACTTTCCGTATAACATCTGGCCTCATTTATTACCACAAGTGCCAGTCATGGCCATGAAATAGAGACAAATCAAATGCCTTACAAAATGCAGCCAGCTTCATTTCCTGTGCAATTACAATGTTCATTAGCATCAGCAAATAGATTTTGCTTCAGGTGGAAAAGAGTTTTTCAAAAATCCCAAGTAGGTATCATCTTGACTTCTCATTTTTGCTATTCATCCAAAAGTAACTGCTAGCCACTGAATCACTAGTTGATTTGGATATGCTTTCTGGTATGAAACAGAAGGCTTTATACCATACAGCTTTTCTTCTCTATCATCTTGTTCCACTTCCTTCATATTTGCAAATGAACCTAACTGATCAGCAGACAAGGGTTTATGCAGTGTTGAAGAAAAACTCATCACCAATATAAACAGTCTTCTAATTTCTTCTCGAAATTTTACCTTCATTTCCAAGAACTATGACAGGCACTTTGCACAACATGCGCTTTAAAAACTAGATTGTTTAGTTTTGAGAGAAATCCTTGGATGGATCCTCATTTAGGATTCATTTCTATTCTGGTTTTTGTGAGGGACATTACGTTAAACCTGCTTACACAATAACAGCAAAGAAAAGGTTGTCCTATGTACTCACAGCTATGAGTGATTAAAGCCAGCAGTGATGATCTCTAGCAATTAATAAGTTGACCTACTTCTCTTTTGCTCCCCCCTATGACATGTGCTAGCACTTGTCATTTGGCTGAGGGATTTGAAGACAAAGGGTTCCAAAAGTTTCCTGTCTGCTGCATATTGAATGATGTGCGCCAGAATGTTATCCATTTTGATTTTTAAGGAAATTACCTGCACTGATTAGTTAGAAATGCAGAAAGGTATTTGACAACAGACAAAATAGGCTAGGCAACACTCCCATCTCCTCCCTCAGCTTCTGTTTTTGACTTCATTATAAAACCTTCAAAAGATGGTTGCTGCCAAGTCCAGACTTGTCTTTTCCTCCTGTTCTGTCTGCTTTGCCTCCACAGAAGCCAGCAGGAGACAAGCACCACGACTGAACAAGAGGGGCACATTTCTAGGGTTCATGTACTGCCTCCTTGTGTCTCCACAGAGGGATCTGTGAGTAGGACCTCAGCTCCTCCTAGAGAACTCATGGGTGGAGGTGATGATGACTGGTGGTCAGAGATAATACTTTGTACGTAGTCCCTGCTTTCACTTTCCAAAGAAGGTGATTTCAGATCTTAAACAATTCTTTTGGTGTTATATAACAATGTAAGCTGTTATAAGACATTTAGTCAACTGAAATGCATAACCTTGAATTGCAGATCTGCATTAATTAAAAAGATAGTTTTGTATAGGTATAATTAATAAATAAAATATTTTTAAATGGCTAAGGAATTTAGCACCTGTACTTTTAGTCAGAGTAGCCATAACTAAAATTCAATTGTTCACACTTTTCAAATTTTTTTATCTAATTTTTTTACAAATTTAAATTTCAAAAATCTGCAATTAAACAAAGTTAGCAATGAACTTTACATACCTTGGAAATTTTTTTATCTATATGTATACATATACATACAAGCAAACTGAAGTCAGGTCAAAAAGAATTGAATGAAACCTCTATTGATGATTTCCACTGACTTTTATAAGTCTATAGGATATGAGAGAATGGATTCAAGAGTCAAAAATTAAAGCTAATTGATTATTTAGCCTAAAACCCAACAACTTTGGTGGCCATCTACCATAGTAGTTGGTGGTGTTTTAGACATTATGCAGCTGCATTGGCTCGACTGCCTACTGTGGACATCAAAGAAGCTGATGTATGAGGAAAACCCTCAATATCTAGAGACACTGCCATGGATTTTACTAAGTAAATCCTCCAACAGGCCAATTGTAGAACATATAGTAGCTCAAGGCCGGTTTATTTTGCACTTGGACAACTGTGTCACTCTAACAGACCTGTTTGGGATATTACCAATGTTACCCTCGTGTAGATTAAAGTTTGAATTAAATTAAGATGAAAAGTTATAGTTCGTATAAGATTTAATGATAGTACTTATCTTCAGATCATCAGGAGCATGCCATAGCAAAAAGCAATCCAATCTTAAAATGATCAAAATACCTTGCCATGGAATTAAGGCTGACTTTATATCAGAAATAAAAATATATGCATAGGTTTTAAATTGACTAGTAGTTAGTCCAGAACCATAGACCTAAGAAGTTCAGAGAAAAAGCAAGGCAAACAGAGATCTATGAGCAGGTTAAACAAGGAAATATGCAATTAACATGCCCAAAATTCTTTAACTTTTTATCTGTCTTAAAGAAAAAAGAAAATGTGTGGAAAACCAGAACTGAATCTGCTATTAATTTCTTAACATCATGAATGCTGAATTTTTTTAAACACAATCATATTACACTTACAGGATATTTTGATTTGACAGAATCAAGATAGTTTAGACATTGTAATTGTAAACTTCTGCAATCAGTTCAGTACGTTTTTTAAAGTAGAATTTTGAATATGAATGCATTAAAATTTCTGTTTAAATTCCCAGCTTCAATTACACATTAAAAAAGTTGACTGTTCTACCCTATGATGGCACCACTTTACCAGAAAATGTTGTTAAAATGATGTCATGAAACACCATGAATAGAAATCTTCCCTATAATTTTAAAACTGATTTAAAATTCTAGTGAAACAGGTAAATCTAATATTAGATCACAACATTAACTTCTTTCAGTGTTCTGAACACTGGTAAAGCTATCCATTTTTGTATGTGCTATTTCAATTTGAAGAGCAGAAGGATGCTCAAAGTTTGTGTATAGTGCACGAGAATGGGGTTCTGTACTTACACCATACCTACCTTGTGATTCGGTTCTTAACTCTATTGCCCTACTAAATGTGACATGTTATGATTAATTCTTCTTCTGAGTGGAAAAACTCAACAGTCTCTTTGGTATTCTGAAAAAGCCACCAATATATGCCTCAAACATCACTTGTATGTTTCTTTCCTAGCTGCAATGTGGGCAAAAGAGGTTTAATTCACAGTTTGATTCCTCACTACTTGCAGGAAGCCCACATGAGGACTTCTACTTTTGTTTCACTGCTAACAGCACCAGGCGACAGACGAGGTGGTTGTCAACAGCTCGAGGAGAGTCCTTTCTTGCGGGCTGTTCTCAGTGAGGCTCTGTTCTAACTGGGTAAGGGAGAGAAAGGAGATAAAGACAGAGAAAATGGCAGAGACCAATTAGTCAACACAGCCTGTCACAGCAACCCAGCACTGGGAACCTAGGAGCTGCCTCATCGCACATAAAGCCACAGAAAAATCAGGTGAAAAAAACGTGTATTTGCGCAAAATAAAGACAAACCTAAATGGCTTTTCTCACATAAAGAAGGTAAAGAAACCATCTTTTGTATGCTCTTAAGAGAACAAAAAAACAAACAAAAAAACAAGCATATGAAAAGAGAAGAGCTAACCACTAAGTTGGGATCTGATTAAGACCCTGAAACTGTGATACTGAGATTATGGGGATTATGAAAAGGACAAGTAAGAAAACAGGGTATTTGGAAAAATATCAATACCAAGGGCAGCACTGATGTATTTATCTAACTTTCCTATGTAGCGATCTTATCACCTTGAACTATCTGCCAAAATAAGCTGAAAAAGGAGTATTCTAAATGAGAAAAATGGCTGCAGCAAAGGACTGCACATAATGCGTTCTCACAGATGACTACAGTAGCAGAGAAAAACATTTTAAGGCTGGCAAAATTATGACAGGAGTTAGTACTTGGGAAACAACCATAAAAAAACCCCCAAAACATAACAATGTGTGTATGTCTACTGGAGAAGCAGTTTTGAACAGGAAGAGATAAAAATCCAACCCCCTCTTTGAGCCAATGCTCCAGGACCAGCACCGTAGTGAAGCCAGGGCAACGACATGCCCAGATAAAATCAAATGTTTTGTTTCTCTGAAAATTTATTAAAACTTACTGGACTTAAAATATTCTACCTTGATCTCTTTACAAAGCCAGTTATAATCCTGCTTTAACTACATGAAACAACAGTTTACTGTTGTTGCAGTGCCCATATCAATGGCACATGACTGAAAAGTCACAATGCTGCTCTGCTATTTGCCTGGTTTTGATCAGCAAATTAACAAGTAAAGTGTCACTGTGGACAGATGATAAACACTGAAATTAAGCTAATTTATGAAGAAGTTCTAAAAATAGAGAGAGTGTAAATGTAGAACACACAAGTACCAGTTATAGATAAAACCCTTCTTAAAATGCCCCCTCTATGTATTCCCCTGCCTGTATATTCCCCATTCCCCACAGCTACATTCTCCATTTCCAATTCCACTCAATGGAAATAATTTGAACAGGAATTGACTTTGAGGTCTTTCACATTTAGCATAAAATAGTAAAACAAATTTCAAGCATTTTCACTTATTCAAGCACCAATAACATTTGCAAGTGATAGGTGAAGGAAAATTATGGCAAAGCTGGGGGGGAAAAAGTCAACTTCAGAAACCTGAAGCTGCTGCCCAAGTATACTAAATATATAATGTGGTAGTAACTGTTCTTTTTTTTGTTTCAAAGGCTTGGCTTTATTTGGTACTTTGGTGATGAAAAAGTGAGTGTTTTAGGGCCCTAAATGGTTTGGAAAATATGCTGTACTATTTCACAGAAGTACAGACTGAGTCAGTAAAAAGAAAAAGAGCATATTATATCATGAATGTCTCTAAAATTAATTTAAACATCAAATAGATGCAAAAAACCATACACATAGATATTTAAACTGGTCTTTCAAAATATCAGGACATCTGTCTTGTAGGAGTAATTGCTCTTGGTGAAAATACAGCAGAACAAGGACTTCTGATAATTAGTTGAGTCAAAACAGGCCTACTTATTACAAACAACAGAAAATAAGGTTATTTATTACTTCTGCCTTCTATATTCTGCCTTTTTTTTTTTTTTTTGTCTGAAAGAACAAGGCATTCCCATGGTAGTAGCCTGAAAATATCCCAAGCACATTAATAATATTATTTTTGACTCAAAAATTTACCTAAGTTAAGTATAGAAATGCAAAAGTGGTCTCTCTCATGATTACTATAAAACTGAAAGACACACGCAGACTACAGTCATGCAACAGAAGTGTTACTACCCATGATTAACCGAGTAGAAATTAGTATTCTCACATGGTGTTTCATTGTGCACTTGCAAGAAATAATACCAAATAATTCAATAAAGCGGTAATTAAAAACCTGTCTCAATTCTCCTGGTACTCTGGCAATCATGCTCCCACAATCTCACAGCTGAGCACAGAGCACTCAGCTGCCTGCACTGCACTGCAAAGAAACAATCCACCCACTACTGACTCCTGTTGTTTCATAGGGGATCCAATTACTGATATCGTTCTGACACTAGAGATTAGCTGATTGCCAGTTCACTGTGCTTACAAAATCTTATGTGTCACAGGAGGCCCTTTACTTGTTTCTGTAAGACAAACAGTGGGTTTTTTTAAATCTATTAAAAACCCACTAGAATATATTCTCTCTCATGTGTAGCACTTCAGCCCCATCCTGCTGGACACAAAGCAAATTCCCCCTTTAAAATTGTCATAGAGCTAAAGTGTTGCGACAGTAGCAGCAAAAATACACTTTTAATTGTGCTTTTCAGAGAAGAGACTGAAGAGAAGCAGAAGCCATATATGCCACTATTTAGCACTCAGAAAGACCACAGATCTTTCTGAAGTCCAAGATCACAATTAAAAATTTTCGTAATTAAAAAATGTCAATAGAACTTTTCACTGTTTCTTTTTCCAAATCTAAGAACACATTGGAACAAGCACTTGTAAAAAAAGAAAAATTTGATTTTTGTTAGATAGTGCTTTTCTAATCTCCAATGCTGTAAATAAAATTCATTAAGACTGCATAATATCAGTCAGTTAAATTCTGTTATTATTCAATGAAAATACATCAGTGGGCTCCAATACTATTTTCTTGTTCCAGCTGTTGAAGTGAAACAAAAAGAAGAAATGGAAAGGCAAACTGCAAGTCAGGCATATTAGTATTTAAGCATGAAAGGTCAGATACTAAGAAAAATAAGGAAGAAAGACAACGATGAGCAAGAAGTGCTTCTATTTTCTCACCACCACCACCAGTACTCTTACAGGCAGACATCCTAATGACGCCGCTGATTATTCAAGCGTCTAGACTGTATCTACATATGAGATACCAATACCCTCTTTAATGCTTCAGTGAACTTTACCATCCATTCTGGAAAACAATGTCTTCATCAGCTGTGACCAGACACATTATATTACTTTGGACACCATAGGACTTTACTGTAAATAACACCTTCTCTAGAGAACAGAAGTTTAAATTTATGTGGGAAATTACATGATACTATATAGACTCAGAATACAAGGGACTTTATTTGTTTACACTCCTATATCCAAAAAAACCCAGAAGGGCATTTTGCAAACCCTAACTTAATTAATTTTCACAAATCTTCCTTAAATAACAATGGAAGTTAAGACATAAATTTCTGGGATTTGATTTTATCCAATGAAAATATGGAAATTTTCTTTCATGTTATTAGAAAAATACCTCATTTGCAACATATGAACAAAGAATACTACCAAATACCATAAAACCAGAGTTTATGTAGGATTAAATAGACATGTTGCATTTTCTTTTAACACCCTTCTTGGGAAAAGAAAGCTGTGGAAACTTGCTGGTCAAAACTGCAGTTAAGTTTTATCTTATAGCCTAATGAGTAAAATAAGACATACAATCATAAAACAGATAAGGGTAAGTTAGTCTCTGCAGTTCATAGTTTTTAACCTCACTGCATCCCAAGCAGGGTATAAAAATGGAGCTGGCCTAGGCAGAGTGGGTCCAGGGATGCCACGAACTTCGCCACTCCTCTGCTCCCAACAAGGATCACTAACCTGCCCCTGACAGAAGTTTGCCTAACTCATTCCCAGAATCTCCAATAGGGATTTTGCAGCATCTCTAATCAATCAGCTGCTGTCCTTCACTAACTGTATATTTACAATGGTTTCCCTAATATTTAATTTAAATCTCCCTCACTAGCATTTAAAAGCATTATTATTCTTGTCCTTTTCCCCATAGACACAGAGAACAATTTATTACTTTCCTCTTTGCACCAAACTCCCATGTATTTGACTCTCAATCTTAAATCTTTTTTCCAACAGACTAATTCTTTGAAATTGTGGGTTTGGATAAAGTTTTCTAGGATTCTGGTCTTCCTGGCTGATTTTCTTTGAACTTGCATGAAAGTCATGGATCAACTAAAGCATGATAAGGAACTACCAACACTGTTAACTTCCACAGCGCTATCCTCTCCATGGCCAACATACACAAATAGTACTTGCCACCTGCACTTAAAGCTTGTTGAGCGCTGCTGTTCTTCAACTAAAACTGTCCCTCGGCACCTTTTTCTAAAAAAACTGTTAAATGGGCAATAAAGACAAACATCTACTTAATTTAAAAATCCCTTGAACCAAAAACAGCCCAAACCCCAAATCTCATTAATTTAAGTTTTTCACTCTGTTTTGTGGTGTGACTTACCCTTGCACCTTTACATCACCTATCCAAGGCATATTGTTCCTAAAGGGTATTAGGTATATCCTTAATAGGTTGACAAACATTTCACATTTTGAGTTGCTATGTGAAACAAAAATAAACATCATGTATTTATACACCTGAAAAAAAAGTTAAATCCATTAAGCAAGAAATACTATGAAGATAACTAGTTCTTTTTGAAAGAAGTGACAGTGATTTTGAGCTATAAACAATGTCCTAGATCAGAGGGATTTTCTTGCTCCTCACATCTCACACAGCTTAGGTGTCATTGCTCCCCTGGTTCTTGTTAAACATTACCAGGTAAATTTGCTAGCCAGTGTTCCTAAAGCAGAGCTGCTGGAGAATTGAGTCTATGTCATCAAAACAAAAGTGAAATTATTACACATTAACCATAGGTGAGTCCTTACTAAGTGTTAATTTTGAACTACATTATTGAATTCTGTCATCCATCATTAATGAACCACTGAGCCTCTGACTACATACCCTTCACTATGTGAATAGCAACAGTGATTTTTTTTCTCACTGAAGCAATACTACTTTATTTTGCTGCTTGCCTCAAGTATTTTACCAGACCATATTGCCATCACTGTGACATTAACAGAGCATGAACACTCTCAGTAATCAAAGTTGCCCAAGAAGCCTTAGCAGACATACTACAAAACAGGAATTGTACGTAGGAGATAACACATTCCAAGTAGGTTTGCCACTCTGTGGCACTGAACATTTCCAACCACTTATCAACTGTAAAGTTGCTATTTGCATTTTGTACTCTATACATGAAAGCCTTACAGCTGCCTGTGGCAACAAAGGAAATGCAAAACTTGTTGGAAGAAAATAAATAAAATAAAACCATTTCCTATGGGACAATTCAAAGTCTCACCTCACCATCCTGAGACATCAGGGATTCTGTGTTACCCCTGTTTTTTATTAATAATGCAGCAACAGTCTTTCAAACACTCTTTCAGAAGAGGAGCTTTTCCTTCAAAGGCAATATGAGCCATGTGATCACTTCCCTCATCTGGAGTCAAAGGCTAAAAACTGATAGAGGTTCTCACTATCAACTAGCCTATAATTTGGCACCCAGAGAAGCGGTAATAAATGAGTGTTTATCTACTCAATGGGGAATTTCATTTCACTCTCTGCCCCCAAAGTCATTACCTGCACAATAAGAATGAGCAATGGAAATTCACAACATAATAAACTATTACAGTCTTACTGCTTAAAGTGCATCTCAAAACCATTTTCTGCACCGGAAGTTATAAGTGACCTATACTTCACAACATGAGAAGAGAAATTTGTTGATATGACGAAACAAAAGATATTTACAACACCTAAGAGGAGAGAAACAATTTATACTCCACATAAACAGTTTCTGCCATTCTCAGTATTATTTTCCTTGACAAAAAAAATCATTAAATAGTCCTAATTTTCTTGTCTTAGAAACGATTTTAATAAGAGATGTCACTAAACAAAAGTTGTACAAGAGTCTTCCCATCTAACAAAGTTGAAATACATTTTCTTTCTTGTTGAAAAAGGCTTATGTACTCAAAATGACAAGTAGTACGAAAGTATCATTCAATTAACTTGGTATACTATTTATGCTTAAGTATGTTGCCAGTAAGCAAAGAAATAATACTTTTGGCATAATATCCAGTTAAATGCATTCACAGAAATTTACTCTGAGTAATATTTTCTTTTTCTAGAATTGGCAGCATACTAGGGAAGAAATGAAAATATCTGTAAATCAAATAGCACTGAAAATGGTATCCAGTCAAAAGTTATGTCTTTATTAATCTTTTTTGTTAAATGTGTTGTGGTGCCCTTTTAAAACTACACATGAAAAGCTACCACAGATTCAAGCAATACTTCTCCATTGCCTTAATCTTAATAACCTGGTTTCTCATCAGTGTTATATTTGTTCAGCCATGAAAAGCATAATATTTTTTCCCTTTTTTTCACATTTGGTGGAGATATTTCAGTATATAAATCTAACATTATCTACTCCATTACTGATATCACTGAAGTAGCTGTGTAGTCATTCTGTGATCCTATGCAAGAAAACAGCAAGAACACTAGGTAGTTATTAAGGGAGCAAGAGAAGCCACTTACATAAATTACTGTACAGTAATTCAAAAGGATATAAGGAGAAGAGATGTTTGCAGCTTATGCTTCTTTATTCTTTAAGCCTTGAAAGCTTGGGGGAAAGCCCAAAAGGTGATTCCTTTTTAAACTTAAGTGAACAAGTCAGTGTTTCTGTGTTTTCTAAAAAAGAATTTTTTTTTTTAAACAGATAATATGGAATCTGCTGTCTCTTAACTACTTCAGAGTGACTGGACTGAGTAACTCCTTTAATGTTAAAAAAGGCAAACATCTTGGCTCAACATGCTTTTTTGTTTGGTTGGTTTTTTTCCTGAGTCACAAATGAAACTGAAAGTGAGAAGTACACAATCTTTTCTCCAAACAAAGGAAAGGAATTTCTTCTAAGTTCAGTTTAATTAAAATACTATGTTTCCTTTCATAAAACCTACCAACACACTAATTGACACATTTTAATTTTTTCTCCTTCAATAAGAAATTAAAGACCACTGAAAGGAACAGGAAGCTCCAGAAAATTTACAGTGAGAATCAAGTCCTCAGCCCAGAAGGTACCAGCTATGTGCAAGAGTTGCACAGGTCCCAGCAATATGGTTGATTTCAGTTACCATGGCAAACTCACACCCTGGACTTCTCCAGTCCTGTCTTCAGGTTGAGAACAGTGACAATCAAATTATTTCACATTATTCAAACTATTTTTCAGGCTATAAAATAAGTTAATTAGATTAACTTTCTCCCCATGTATCAGTCCTCAGTTTTCTTCACTGTGATGTTTACAGTTGTCATTCTCAGCAGAGGACTAAAAAAAAACGAACACAACCTTTCTGTGCAAATCTCAGGGTGGTCCCACACCATCAGCCTTTGCACTTAGACTGTATAGACTGTGGAAATCTTGTTTTTACTTACTTTGTGCACATTTGTTTGACTAAAAGAAGAGCAAATTTCAGACTCTTGCTCTGAAGTGTGCACTTTTCACTGACTAAAATTTTAAAAGCTTCAGTTTGCACGTGAGCACAATTTTAATAGCTTAGAATCTAGCAAATAGCATAGTTAAGAAAAATATTGCTTATGAGGCCTGGCTTATGTTTTATAAGAACTTGACTCATTTTTCACCAAAACTTGACATTTACCAATCACTGACTCATGAATTATCAGAGTATATTTATGCTTAAGGTCAGTGTTCTCTGTCTGTGTTCTCCAGTACTGACTATCTGAAATGGGACATTTACTAAGAAGTCATCAGAAAGGCCAAGGGAGATACCGGAAGGTTCAGGAGAGAGCAGGAGAAAGCAAGATGGATCAGACCTTTATCTTTGTTGGTGAGCCTGAACATTTCTCTTGCTCTAGGACTCCAAAGATCAAAAGGAGCAGGAAAAAAAAAAACCCCACAAAAATCAGTTGTTATTTTATTAATAATTATTTCAGGGCATGCTAATTAACTGTGTTCTGCCAAGAGAGAGGAGCAGAAAACCTAGAATTTCAAAATCTTCAAATTAACTGCATGAATCAGAAGGCTGCATGCATTACGGAGGGCAAGCACTGATATTTATTTTGTATCATGGTACATGTCTTGAGAGTAATCATCACTGAAATATTATCCCCACTCAACATGTCAAACATTAATATAAAATCAATATGGAGCCATATTCCCAACATTTTTCACCCACCTGTGTTACCCGCCCCGAAGCGTTTTGCCACACTCAGCACTGGGCTCCCTTGAAACATGGAAAGAGGTTCACTGCAGTCTTCTTGCTTGGCATGACCTCACTGCCCATGGTGTCAACAATGGCTCAGCAAGACCCTGGCATCTGTGGAGGGAAAGCACAAGGTGAGACAAAGATGATTTCTGGTAACTTCGCTGCTCTGTCAGCAAGTCTTGAGAAATAAGAAGCATAAAGCTTGTTTTCCACAATATACATGACATCCGTGTTTGAAATGATACAGCTGGAGTTGCTTTGTGACAAGCCTGGTCCTAAGACCGTGATAGAAATAAACCCACAAGGACAGCCATCCTGCCAAATACACCTAGATCACATAAAAGCTTGATTTGATACATTACAATTTTAGCTTTATTCCCTAAAAAACAAGATCCCTTTTGAGCTCATTACAAATTAAGCTTCTCTTCATTTTATAGCTGAACTATGTCTTTAACAGGCTCTACACTTCAGTTTATGTCATCATGAGACACCACCAAAAAACTTCAAAGTTAACCAAAAGTATCACAATTAAGTGGGAAGAAAACCCCAGAAAACTACACCACATTATTGTTTTCTGCAAACAGGCTGTAGTAGACCTCCCTCCTTGTTTACACTCTCCTGGAACTACACTCCGGCAGTTGTTTCTCAGGTAAATATCCAAAAATTGCCAGTCTCAGAGAAGCTTCATTTTCCCAGGCAATGTGCATCCCTGTGAGTCTCTGGCAGCTTTCAAACCAGACTTGAGAAAATTCCTATATAAGTTAAAGACTACTTCAACTATCAGGGTGCAGTTCTAATACATTTCTTCTGAATCCGGTATTTGTACACCAATCTGATATTATGCATATGGTCAGAAAACTACAACAGTTGATCATCCTCAACGGAAATTACACTGGTTAAGGCCACTGTCTCCTCCTTGTTGCTGATGTACCAAATAATTTCTCTTAAATATGATCATTATAGTGCTCAGAAATACACTTTGATTCCCATCTGGGTCTTGTTCCTGGATACACTTTGCTTTATGGAATGGAACTCATTTATTTCCTTTTCTCCCCCTCAAGATTCTAAGGTTCAAGGCAAGCATTTTGTTCAGGTCCATGGAAGAAAACCACTGCTACTTTCTGTGACACAGATGAGAAAAAGATCGTAACCACAGCTCCTCACCTTCAGTGGCTGGAATGGAAACCACACTCAGTTATCACTGTCAAGATGTTAGATATTGTCTAGTCAAAAAAGATCAGGGAGGGAACTATTCAGAAAATCAAATCCTGCACACCTCATTACTGAAGATGAGAGGCAAATGTGACCCCCATATCATAGAAAACACATGTGGCAATTTCTACTGCTTCTTCAAGAAATCCACGCTACTCTACTGCTAAAACTCAAAGCCAAAAATACTTACTATCCTGGACCAATGTATTTGTGTATATTTTTAAAACAAGATTTTCAGAAGAAAAGGGATTTTTGTGGAGAGATGACAGTATGTTTGGTCTCATCTGTGAATGCATACTGGCAGCAGATCCTCTATGGGATTGCCGAATGAACTCACAAACTTGCAAGGGCCCACATATCTTGTTGCCTTCAGTCTCATAATACAGTATCTTTTACAATCAAGAAGCCTACAGACAAACTAAGTAAGCCAAAGGCAAGTTTTGAACCTACTGAATTTGTGTTGTTGGGTTACATTACTGTGATGGGTTTGATAAACCCCAAAAACTCAGATTAAGGTTTTAGTTTTAGCTAGGCCCCAATTTTGTGGGTTATGTGATTAGGGACAGGTATCAGCTGACTTAAGTGACCAGTGAGATACTTCACCCCATCTGACGTCAGCCCGTCTATAAATCAAAGAGCACCTCCCAGTGTGCTCTCTCTCTCTCTCTTCTCCCTTTGGCCGTGCTGAGAGCACCTCGCTCCTGCAGCTCAGAAAGATTAGGCCTCACCGCTCCTGTGC
>JAWWEU010000040.1:45721486-45762078 GCA_035583155.1 Acropternis orthonyx | reverse complement strand
TGTTGTTGGTTTGTCTTTTATATTTATACATATATATGTTGTAAATTTGTGTAAATATATGTATATATACCAGTTTCGCTTCTAAGGTTTTTTTCCCTCACTTCTTTTAACTGAAACTCTGTTGCATTGGGAGGTGGTTGGCATTTTGCCAAGTGTCAAACCAAAACAATAACAATTACACAATGTGAAGTCATCTAAAACATGATGCCACACATCCACTTCCTTACCACATGAGATCTTTTCTCTTTTAATCAATGCTTTTAATCAAATTTAATCAAAGGTTTTTGAAAACACACTGCAACTTTTCAAAGATTTGAGAGCATCTTATAAGTCAGCACACAGACAAGTCTTTCCGCCAACCACCAACATGCAACTTTGTTCAGGATGGCTAGTAGAAGAGTGTGAGTGTAAGCTACAGACCTATGACTAAATCTGGGTTTGTCCAAAAGACCTTACCATTACAAAAGGAGCCACAATGTCTTTTGTAGTCAAAAGAATCCTGGTTTATAGATGCTTATGATAACAACCTCCACAGAAAAAAATCTCATCAGAGTCCATGTTATTTGCTTTGTAATGGCGAAAGACAAAACAATGCCATCTTGGAATCAAACCCATGGTTGCAAACAATAAAAAATATTTCAAAAATCAATGCTTAGATAAAATTCTCCTTCAAAGGTCAACTTGTGAATTTAGGATATCCTGCTGAAATACAGCCTTCCACATGCTACTTTTAAAAAACATGGTCAGAGAATGGAATATCTCAAGAAAAATGTACTGTATAATGAAAATAGGACATTTATATAGATATATGCAACATTTATTTAAGATAAATAATGCCAAGAGAACAAAGGGATAAAAACTGCCCACCTAAATCCCACTTCTCATGAGCTGAGAAGTTAGGTCTTTCTTATTCCTGACTGAAGTATGGGAATTCCTCTGAAGTCTATTGAAAATATCAGTCTATGGACTGGTACCTACCTGAGTAAAAGAAAGCTATTGAAAGAATTAGTTCAGCTAGTGTTAACTGGTTACAACAAAAACCTTTTTTGTCATGCATGAACAACAAATGATTCTTCTATCCCAATAAAACAGAAATACAAACTGTGGAAACAAATCCTCCACGGAATATGCATTAAAAGGTTCAACAAAAGTTATCATCTCAGATTGTGCATTTCCTATTATATTATTGATGAGCTACTTCTATTGTCATTTGTACTTCAGTTACCAGAAATTAAAGCAAATACTAAACTTCTAAATAAAAAAAACACATGTTCATACACTCTAGGGTTCCCTGCAGTCCCAAAGCGGTTTTCATAACCTCACAGGTACCTTCAAGTCCTAGAATTTGTATTCTGCTTCTCAGCTCAGCTTGCACATGTTTAAAAATACATGCAACAAGACAATTCGCTTTTGGCTACACATCTGAGAGGTTCAAACATCTGAATTATTCTGTCTGAGGTCAACTACAATTTATGTGCCAAATTAGGTTGCAATTGAGCTGGGAAGAGCTATGAAATACTAAGATCTTTGGTGCTTGAGAACTTGTGACTATTTATGACCAACCCACATCCTCTCTGATCTTCCAGGAAAAGGAGATATTTTCAGGAAACAAATATGAAATATAAGCCTACAGCTTATGAATCTGTAGCTTCAATCACTTAAATTTTACTGTACAAACAGATATAAAATGTGGATTAGAATAGCAAAATTTCATAACAGTGTTCACTGGTTTCTGGAATTCTAGAAGACAAAGGATGCACATGGCATCATACACATTTGCATGCCAACGAGATTTGCAATAAAGATAAAACACAGGCTTCCGTGAGCTTTAACAATCTATATCAGTATACATTTTAATATAACCAGAAAATATTTTCCAGGATCTCGGGATCAAGGTACCTAAGAGGTTTACATCTCAGTGGTATAATTCCACCAAAATGTTCTTATACTGTATAGATGCAGTACTTATTTTATATATATATATATATATATATATGCTTTAATATAATCCAGTTAGTTACCAGGAGGACTAATGTTCATCCTGAAATCTATGGACTATTTTTTGCACAATTCAAAACTGTGAACTAGTAACTCAAGTAACTCTTACTATTCATACTCTAAAATAATTTCCCATAAATTTCTGAATGATGGATGATATTTCACATAACTATCTCCTGAAACATTTCAACACAATTAAGGTAGAGCTAAACAGAACTCAAATGATTCTCCTCTTCAGGGATTCATGTTTAAGTAAATTCCCAACCCCTTATCTAAAAGCAGTCTTCAATTTCTCTTCACTTGGAACAGATAACATCAATATTAAAACTACCCTTGGGAAACGACAACTTAAAACAGAATTATCCATAAACAAAAATGCTAATGACATTAGCAATTTTTCTTTACAAAATATACTAAATTTGAGAGTCTAAATCAGAATTTTAAAAATCTAAAGTAGTTATCAGCCTTCAGTACGGTCAATCTCTCTCCCACTCACCTCAGCCCATTCCCATCAGCTTCCCAGTCTTATCTTGCTTCTTCCAGGAACAGAGAATAGAAAAATAAAAGAACAGTGGGGAATGGACCGAGATGCACTTGTAGATATTTGTTTCAGTACTGAAGAACTCAACACATAACTCACTATGTGCCAGACACATTTTTCAGAAATAATCAGCATACTACCATAAACCTGGAATGTAAGCCTCAAATATGCTTTAATGAACCAATTAAAAAAAATTTCAAGATTTCCATCTATCAAGAAAAGATATTCCATCTATACAGAAAAGAGTAGTTTATGGAGTAATTTCTGCAATTTTTCCTTTCTTATTAATCTGAAATCAAACTTTAAACGGATTGTATTCAACCAAAGTCCTCGATCTGTACAAGTATGAAATTGAAAAGAAAAAAAAAATCATCCTTATCAGGAAGAGAAAGAGAGCCAGAATCTCTTAAATCTATCTTGTCTTACACAAAATTAAGCAGCTAATGGCATAATTTTAAAGAACACAAATTGTTGCAAAAGCAATAGAGAACACTACAGCGTGCAGTTTCTAGAACTATGAAAGTGAAACCTCGGTGGGATCCATTCTGTAAGTTCGGAGTCCAAAGACAACTTTGTAATTCAATTCCTACACAAGACTTAGAGCTACACAAACTGTAAAAGACTCTGGTAAAAGATCCAACTTGTGTGATCGCTACGGGTTCCTAATGAACACCTATGCATTGCCTGCTTACACAAATCAGAGTGGGGGCTGGATAATATAATTTGAGACTTTGTTTTCAGTACAACCTTTAAAAATTACAGAACTGTACACTGAAATAAACATCTTCTATTTCTGGAGGAAAAAATTCCAAGGCCCCTAACCTGCAAGAATAGTTGTGCCAGAACCGTGAATCCTGTCCTTGACCCTGACTCAGAGCAGGCAATTAAGGAAGAGGATAACTCTTCAACTTATTCCTTCTGTTTTCTGGTTAAATTGGAGATTTGAGCTTAACTTGAATAAGCAGAGTACATCATAACAGTTACATTTTATAGCCACCATGACATCTACTCTCCATGAACCTCCCAAATTTCATTTTTAACTTATTTATATATTTGCCCTCCTTAATTTCTTCTGGCATGGAGTTCCACAACCCAACCCAGCTTCCCACTGCCGGGAAGGGTTTTAAAACTTGTTCTACCCTGGGCAGCAGCAGAAACATCTGGCTGTTTTCTGGTCGCCTTTTTCTCACATGTCCTGCTGTAAGGAGAGCCAACTCCGAACTAACCATACCATAAGAGAGAGAGAGAGACTACTCTTCTTTTTTCCCCAAAATTCTTATTTCAACCTGTTCACTCTGTTGTGAACACAACAGTAAATTCCTCTTCAAAGAAAGTCCTTCTCTTCTCCCAGCACAGGAGGTTTATGACTGCTCTAGCAATCAACCCTGATACATTATTTTGGTCCACGAGTCTTTCCTGAGCTGACATCTTTATCTAGTTATGGCTGTATTTAAATTAACCATAACATTTGTGAGCATTAAAATCACCATGCAGGAAAGCCCTCTGACCTGCTAGCTGATTCCTTTATCTTAACAAACGTTTAATCTGTCCGAAACTGTCACCTTATAAAAAATCCCAAGAAAGCTGAAGGCTCAGGGACCTGCTCAGAACTCGTTAAAAAACTCCTCTGAGGCACAGTGCGTTTACCCTGAGCACAACCAAACAGAATAAAATGGAGGGGAAGGAAAATGATGGAGCATGATAAATTTTAAAAATAAGACACAATTTCTTTCAATTGGAGAGAATTGAGGCTAACTGAGCTTCTCTGTCTGAACAAATGACCAAGGGAACACATTTGTCTGTATTTCACCAGATTCAGTAAATCACTTAGTGTGACACAGGAGATATGATGGTTATAATGTGATGACATTAAGAAACAAAAAAACCCAAGACTGAATAGTAGAAAACACCATCAGTTAGTGAGATTTGTTAAACTAATAAGTGGTCCCTCCTGTCAATTTAATTTACATTTCTGAGAATGTTTAAAGCTCAAAGACAGAAAAAAAAAACCTTTGAAGAGATAATTCCACACAGAGAGGAAAAATAAAAATTAAACGGGCTATCTAACAGGTTGCTCTCTCCCTGTATATCAGAGATTCTTTAATAAAAGCTGTACAAATCTGACCTCAGCCTGAAACAATCTATACAGAGTTGCAAATGCTGATGGATGACTATCATATACTCACCGGACACTGGCCCTGTGGAGAAAGGATAATTTGAGGGATGAATGGAATTAGTTCAAGTTACTTCAACGCCCCCTTCTCTCTCTCCCTCCAAGGGCACTGTCTCACATGAGTGCAACATTCCAGAAGAACAATGAAACTAGTAAAGCAACAGAAGGAAAACATACAAGGACGGATTAAAACAAAACAAAACAAAACAAAGGGCTAAACAGAAGCAGAACCAAGGCTGTAAAATTTCTTCCTAGCTCTCTCTTCCAAAAGAGACATTCAGAGGAAATGCTAATATTTGTTCTCCACACACTGAAAGTGTCCTGCAATAGTATTATCATAAGTTAACACTGTTCCATTTCTACAGACGTGTTAGGACCTATTGCACAAGTATCTAAGCAAATGATATCAAAACTGTTATCTTTTTTTTCCTCAGTGTGACTCATGCCAGCTGGACTAGTCTAAATATTATTAAACATCATTAAATACATTTAAGCGTATCTTGTGCCAACAGGGCTTGTTAACAAGAAAAGAAAAAATATTATTTTAATAAATAACCTTCACAGGCTGTGGTGGTGGGTGCTACCCTAAGAACACCAATACTTATACACAGTCTCAATTGTTCTCCACAAATGGATAGATAGACTTACCAATCCTTCTGGCAGCATTTCCACTGCTGTCAATTCGTGGAAGATTTAAAATGAAAACCAGGAAATTCTATGATTTGCTATAAAAATTAGGAAGTGTTTAAGTGCCTAGATCACAGTCCAAGAAGAACTTCCACACTTTCAAGACTAAATTTCATTGACTATCCCTGGAAAGTGACCTGCTTTCTATAGTCAGCAATATAACCTGCTTTTATCCTGACATCTCTAAGAGATACTCAAAATAATAAGTATTTGTCAGCAAAGTATCAACACACTTCTAGGAACATAGTGATTATTTTAGAGTAGTAAACACTTATTGAAAATTGCTTTACATATTATGGTATCTACACCATTGCAACACAGTATTTTCTGAATATTCTAAATTTATACCTGTGTATATGTACAAACACAGCAAGCTATAACAATTTGTGAGTTTCACAGGGTTTTTTGGTTGGTTGGCTTTTGGGGGAGTTTTTGTTGAGTTTTTTTGTGAACTAATGATGTTTATAGTCTAGAATCTTTTCAAAAGTGATAAATACAGTATTTCAAAAAGTGCATGTCAAATGTAGCATGCCTCTGGGAAGACAAATCAGCATGTGTTATATTTCAAGACTGCAACCACAACTATTAAGTATATTATGATCAACAGGAGGAATGCAGAGTATATCAAAGGGAAAAATAAAATTCATAGTAAATGAATTTTCTTTTCTGGAAAAAACATTAAGATGCTGAAAATTGCTCGTATTTAAATCACTATTAATTAAAATAAGCCTTAGCTACTTCCTCTTGAACTCCTTACTCCTTTTCGTCTCTCTGCTCTCAACAAAAGACTTAGAAAAATTTAAATGTCTGTGTAATGGAAACTTACACAACTGCCAACAATTTGCATTTAGAAATTAATTAAAATTTCATTGGCTTACACTGTAGTGGTGCTTTTGTTTTAGTAACTTTTTCTAAAGGTTACTCATTTTTTGTGTAACACTTTAGAAAAAATGTTTACTAAATGCACAGGGTTTAGATGCCATCCTTGCGCATGTGGCCTTTTCGAGCAAAATAACTTTTCTCACTCAATTTAACCAGTTAGTTTGTTCTCTGCTCCCACTTGTCCACACAAACAGATTTTTTTCTTTAAAATTTTGGGAGTTCCTCTCGACTCAGGTACGAAGTGCAGGAGTTTATTCCAACTGAACTTTACCTAGATCACCCAACAGAGCTCCCAGTTTCCACAGACTGCTGATTTCTGATCTTTGCCACCACTGCGTTTCTCTGGAGACTTTTCTCATCAGCGTCACACAACCTCATGTTCACACACATGCCCATCAGGTACACAAGTGGTCTTGGGGAGCAAATCAGGTTTTGGGTACAATATGAAAAGCAGGAATATTCCTGCGAACATGCAGCAGAACAGAGAAGGCAGAGTCCCACTACCTCTGCCCTGGGCTTCCCAGGATGCCTAAGACATCCTTCAGAGGCACAGCACAGGATGTCTCAGTATGAGAAGAGGCACACAGATGCACAAGGGTATTAACTAGCTGGGTTTCTCATTCTGGTTCAGTGCGTGGATGGGAACTGCCATGTAATAGTCAGTTGTGGAGCTCTCGTTTCTCTTGAGTGTCTTTTTGTTTTCTTTTTAATTTCTCGGTAGATTTTTTAAAATGGATTAAGAAGTTGAGTCACAATCTGATCTAGTTCCTGTATTCTCAAGGTTAATACAAGCATTCAAGCATCACATTAACATAAGAGCAGCAAAAATTCATCCAGCATGAGACTGAAAGCACTAAATTCAGCCATAACATCAACTACAGCCTGTTGTATCACTTTTTAATTTTATGCAAGAAATTCATACAATCATGATTTCCCACCTCCTAAACCCTTTGAGGAGTAAAAAAAGTAATGTAAACAATTTAAGTAAAACTGAGGCTTGGCAAAGAATTCTCTCTTTCACTGATACATAATGACCTTCTTCTAAGATCCTTCTTGGAAAAAACTTCATAAATGTTTTCTTGAAACATTGTGGGTCTACATTAGAAGTCGTCAGTATAGGGACAATGCTGGGAAGGACGAAGAGAAACAAAACTGATGAAAGGGAATAACAGACCTAGATCTTGTTTCCAATATGGGTACAACACAGCAAAGAGTATTTTTCATGCAGTAAAATACACATATATTCTGCCAGAGTTAATATCTAGTGCCAGTTCATGGCTTAGAAAGCATATTTCTGCCATCCTTGAAGCCACTGCATTCAAAATGATGAAAACAGGAGTGAAAGAACAACTTTAAAATGCATTTCATGTTTTCTTCTAGTCCAAAACTACAATTACTACATACTTTATAAGCCTGCAGCCAGTTTTAGTAAACTGCTACTTACAGCTCTTGCATGACATCCAGCACATGAAAGTGGTGAGTGAGAGCTCTCATTCATTGCTGCTAGCAACCCACTGCCTTTCTGATTCCTTTCTTCAGAAAGAAAGGCTAGGTGGGGGGAAATAAGGTAAAGGGTTATTTTAAAAAATCCGTATTTTTAAATCACTATCCAGGAGCTGGCTGAGTTGAGCTCTTATTAGTTGTCTCTCATCTTCCACTTCTGTCTCCATAGAAACCTTGCAGCAGCATTGCCTGGCTCACTAGCCTGAAGTCTTCAGATTTAGTTGGTGCCAAACCTGGCTGGGCAAGCTGGTGAAGGAAAATGGCAGCACGGCTTCAGTGCTGAAGTTCCCACTGCTGGCCTACTGTTGCATGGAGATCATGTGTATGAAACAGAGAAGCCACGTCTACAATATTGTGCAGACTGCGGAGGAAGCTTCATCCAAATCCCAGCTGCTTACCTGTTCTTCATCATCTTTGGATAGATGCATGCATGGACAGGGAGGAAGAGCACATCTCAGTCCTCATGAACTAAACTTCACAAAAGCTGAAAAATAAGTGAAATGGAGGGATATTGACTACGTGATCAGCATAGGGAAACTCAGCTGACTGTCAAACAGGGGACTTCTCCAACACTTGCTCCCATTTCCATGCTTCTAGAAAAGTGTAGTGGACAGCATCAGGAAATGGATGTAAATAAAAAAGTCAGACTGAATATTCAGAGCAACATTGTAACATCACCTGTACTGTGGAAAAACACACTTGGAAAGTCTTTTGTCCATGGTAACTGTCTACTTTAATTAATTTATCTAGGAAGAAAACTGCTTTTTTTCTAGTGTCAATCACTTGTTTTAGAGAGAGAGGGTACTGAAAAGTAATTTGTATTTATTGATTTTTTTGAGTGGTCTGCACATGAATAATCTGCCTTTTTTTGTTCATCTGCTTCAACTTTTCCCAACTGGAATATACCAAAAAATGTGACACTTTGAGACGACAGCTATGAGTCACCAGGTGACCAAAACTCAGTAGTCAAATGCAAGAGAAGTTACTACTCACTACAGACTGCCCAAGAGGACTACTAAAAACCCCAAGATGTGGAACAGCTCTGATTAAAAGGAGAGGGCATGTTCAGGCAGACAGTACCCCAGAATGGTTTCCCCTGCCAAGCCCAGCTAATGTCATTTCAGTTTGAGTAAACTGTTCTTAAAATAAATCTCCCCTTCTCTCAGGCACACGTTAACAGGGAGAAGTGGGTTAGGGAAACAAAAACACAATAAAATCTTCTAGCAACTTGCTAACAACAAGGGAGCCTACGGAAACACTCAGAGCTGAATAAGAGGTGGCAAGACGTATCCCGTGAAAGTCTGGAGAAAGGAGGGGTTATCCTTACATGTTTAAGAACTACTGCAACAAATACAATTCCTCCTCCTTGTAGCTATTAGCCCCTGCAGACAATTTCTGTTCAAAAGATGTTTGCACAATGTGCCAGATATTCTACCAATCTAGAAGCACTAGAACTGATTTTTTATTTTATTTTACCAATGTATTAAAACCTTAGCCTCTATATGAAATACGCACTTACCAAAAAAATCAAACCATACATTAGGAAACAGATTTGGAGCTTTGGTGGGTGTGGGTAAGTATAGAGGTTACACAATAAACATGACTAATGTGAATATATGTGAACATATACCCACCATAAGTAAGTAATAAATACTCCTTATCTATTGTTTTTAATCAAATACTAAAGCATACTGTCAATCCAAATACGTATCATGGTGCAAGAATGCATTTGCATACTTGGCTTTTATTGTCTCTAGAGTTGTGAAGAATTTCTAAATATAAAGAATGTATAATGTCAAATATTAGTTTTTAAGTCAATTTCATGGACATGGAAGGTGATGAACAAAAAGAAAACATCTCAGTTTTGTGCAACAACAGTTTTGAACCAACATGCTGAACACAGATAGCAGTGATCAAAAGGTACTTCTCATGGAGATTGTTATTTTCTGCAATGCCAATACACATACACTTACATTGGTAAAATTCTATGTACTAATCACTTAATAGTTCCTTCTTCCAGAAAACAATTTTCTAAAATCATGCACTTCAGCCTACTAGCAAATAATTTGTTTTCCAATAAAACTTTTCAAAGATATAATTTATGGAGAAATAATGCTCAGTATTATGGATTTTTTTTAACATCTGCTGCATTTCACTGAATGTTAAGTGTGAATTTGGGCTCTCATCATAGAAGGAAGAGCAGTCCTCTCAAATAACCATTGCTGGTGTGGGACAGTACAGTTGCCATCTGTGTCAATGCAAAAACCCTACTGAGACACGCCAAAATTATAGTTTTATTTAAGGGAGTATCTTACAGTGCCCCAATCACAATCATTCTCTTTCAATTTGCCACACTTCATCAGTGACAGAAACAAAATGTTAAACAGCAGAATGAAGGCTGGTTCAGTTTCCAACAATGAGATCATTTTTCAAAACTACAGTTTCCAGATGATAGCCGAGTGAAAGTCTTGGAGACCTCAGTTCTCCATTCTTAGATACAAAGGCCCTGTCACAATAACAGGAATTGAGATTTTTAAGAAGGTAAGATATTAAACAGTAATGAAAATAAGATGGCTACACAAATTATTTGTAGAGGTGAAGTTGCTGTCTATAATATAGTTGCTGTAGGGAAATTGAAAAATTTAATGCTGAAAGGTAAGAATCACACAGCAAAAATTAATTTCTTCATTTAAGTCAATGCCATGAGAAATGAGTATACTGCCACCATTTTCTGATGCCACCGGCCCAGAGGACAGCTGTTATTGAGGATAAAGATGATTTTGTAGAAGTGTTTGAGGAATCACTAGCAAGAAATGAAAGAGCAAACTTCTCCTACCTCTTTAAAGCAGAGGGCTGAAACCCATGTCATCGATAACAGTACACTGAACAAAAGCAGAAGCTGCTAAATGAAATACCTTGATGGGCTAGAGAAAAACCCACAGATGTAAGAGACACCTCTAGAAAATGTAACCTATCAATTTTAGTAGTTCACTTGTGATTTAATCACAGGATTGCACATTTGCAGCACTAAGAATTGAAACTAGAATTCAAGAGGGTCTGCATTGTCTTTCAGGTTTAAGGGAATAAAGTCTTTGTCTAACAGATTGACCTACAAACTAACCCAAATGTTTTTTTCAAGAAATGGTGCTAGCAGTGTGGAGCAAGAAATATCATATCAGATTCCTTTCAAGATGCAAGAGTGGAGAAGAAAAGCAACCTAATCACACTATTTGACACTAAAAATTACCAAGACAGGTGGCTTTTGCTCCAGAAGGTGCAGGAGCAAGAAGGATGGGTGGTGAGCCAGAGCTGTTTGTTAACACTGCACTATCTCCTGCTGGAGCCCCAGGAGAGATCCTGCCCAAAGGGCTGACCTGTCCTCTCCAGCTTCTTGCTGCATTACAGCTGCCTCTCCAGTGTGGACACCAGGGCATGAGCAGCCATGCAGTCAGCTGGATCAGGTGATTGATCTGTCTGAAGACTAATCCTACCAGGAAAAGAAAAATTAGTTTTCAGTTGATCAGCAAAGCTTTATAAGTACTTTCTACAACAAAGAGGAGACAGGACTGGCACTTTCTGTGGCACTGCTGGCCCTGGTCAGTAAAGTTGCTGCAATCAAAGGCTCCTGTTCACACCTTCATACACACAGTCCCCACACTGCTAAGCAGGTGACCCTTCGTCAAGTGATTCACATCAGAAATATATCTAGTTAGTAGAGAACAACTTAGCCCACAGTTGGAGCAAACTCAGACTACTGAGCAGCTGGCCCAAAAGATCTCCAGCCAAAGATAACTGTTTCTTCTTTGCATTATGCAGTGAGAACATGTCGTCCTGTATTTGGGGCCTGAAAATATTTGATGTATATGGTCAATAGTATCATCAAGATGATTGAAGAGGAAATTGATAGAGAGAGACAAAATGAACTGCTCTTTCTCAGCCAGACTCTTGTAGAATATATTGATTTACAGTAAACAAATTAATATGGGAAACAATATTCAGACAACTTTGTGGTTTTGTTCTGGTTGCCATTTCATTTCAGAAAAATGGATGCTATTCAAAGCTGTAATTCTCACAAACTTTAAATCGACCACACACACACACACTTTATGTATAAACACACAGAAATTAATAGGAAAGATTATGACAGAGGGTACAAAATTAGCAAACAAACAATGGGAGAGGTACCAAAATTAAGGCTGGTGCTGAATTCAGAGCTGGACCTCATGATACCATGTTTGTGTTTAATTACACAACTACCTTTTTTCTCTTTTTGATGGGACCCCTATCTCATTAAGTGTACAGAAGACTGAGTAATGGATTATTTAATCCAAATTACTATGTCTTCAAGCATCTTTGGTCTGCAGAGTGATATACAGACAGTAGCCATGATGGGAAAGTTGTCCAGTGGAGAGTAGGGATGGCACACTGATGATACCTGGGTCAACCGTCAGATGTTGAAAGGGTTTGAGTTATTTCTGTTCATCAAACTTAAAAGTCCTCTTCTGCAGGCAAAATAACAACATGAGCCACCCAGATGCTGCTTTCATCTTCTACAAGACTTTAGTCAAGAAGATACCTCAAGAGACAGACAAGAACGTAATGTCCTGTGGATAGTCAGAAGCTCAGGTATGGCAAATTACACCAGGAAATTAAGAATAAGGATACATTAGTAGCCTTGGATCAATTAGGTAAATACAAACCCATGTGTGACACAAACATTCACAGTGATAGAGACAAATACATGGTGTTCGCTTGTGTGAGAGCAAGAGGATTCCCCTCATTCTGTGCTCAGATGGGTGACTCAGTTGTCCCAGGTGAAAGGAAGAGGAGCCAAGGGCTTTTACAACAATAAACCATTTTGCTCATCACTTGTGACTGGTGGCCCCCAACACGTGAACTGTGCCAAACCTCCCAGAAAATCCAAAGAAAAAAAAAAAAAAACCCCACACACATTTAGTTTACAATTCCTCTGCACTGTTTTACTGATGTATGGCCTGCTGTAACCCAGTATGGTGTAATAAAGACCTTAGTCAAAATTAAGTGTTCCTTCCAGATATTTATTCTTACACAGTTTTGACTTCACCCAAAATGCAAAAAAAACCCTGGAAACTGGTTTTACATGTTACAGCTTCTTCACTTTTTGTATATGTGAGAGAACATGCAAATATTTCATGGAAAACATGAGAGAGAGAAAAAAAAATCCAGAAAGACTTATGATTATGCACTTATTTATAAATAACATTATGACATATTCTTTTACCTGTCTTCCAAAACAGACTATTAGTTAATAGACTTCACAGCAAATATATCGCCATTATGTACCTGTTTTTGGCAAGACTATATGCAAAATCATGCATTTTACAAAGCAAAAACTTATATTTTTCCACTGTTGTACCTTTATTCCAAAACTTGGACTATAAATTAGCCAATAAGGCAACTGTTGACAAGAAAGAATAATGACTTCATTCACAGATGACCACTGATTAAAATAAGCTTATAAATTTTTCCTATTTCTTGCAACAATTTGCTGGATCTTACTTGCATTTTTTTTGTAAATGGAAAATCTGCTATGAAAATTAAAACTGTACTATCAGTAAAGGAAACTTGTTTCATAAGCTGAAGAAACTCCCCCCCAAGAAAAAGATTATTTTTTTTCTCTCCCTTTTGTACTTCACAGGGGTGGTGGTGAGATTTTTGCCATTTAACCCACACTTTTATATTATGCGCTACTGCAATAAAAGATAGAATGTCTGCATTCTTTTCCTTCAAGTAGAATTCTGTAGCTCTAAAGAGAGTATTTCATATTGTACTTGCATTTTAGAAGCCCAGACAGTGACAAGAACAAGGGCATACTGTGTGTCCTGATACTACGAGCCCTTACTCCAAAAGCAATTTCTGCCTATGCATGCTGAAGCCAGTCAACTTAAATACAGATGTGCAAAAGACAAAATATATAAACCCTTCAACAAAGCTTCTTGAATTGCTGCACTATTAAATGAAAAATTTTCATAAGATTAACAAACTTATTTTTTCTTTACATTTGTAGAAGCAGATAATTAATACTGAAATATATCATAGTCACAATAAATTACTTTTAATATGTTTTAATGCTTTTTTAAGACATTTCTCTTTCAAAAACATTTTTAAAAAACATGGTACTTTTTTTTTTTTTTTTGGTGCTTACATTAATTCCCATAAGTCTACTTCAAGTGTGCAGGACTAATCTAAGAGTTTCTTATTGTATAAAGCAGTCAGTAGCTGAACATTGAACTATTACAAAGCACGTTTACAAAAAGAAAATCCAGGTTAGTTCTGTAACTAGCATCTCAGACCATTTTTAGCAGTAGCTGCTAATAACTGTTATTCTTAAAAGCCCTGAAGCTATAGCACTATTGTGAACTAACCCCAAGGAACTGCCTCTGCAAATTCTGCTATCAATCTGATGCTGAAAAGATGCTCAGTAGTTTCAGAAAGCTTTGTAAATTTCATCTCTTTGAGAATTGGTTCCAGTAGCAACAATCATCAACTAAGTATACTGGGAAAATTCCCCTCAGGAAGACTAAAAATTGGCTCAATTAAAATAGTAACACTCACCATAGCCTAATATTGAAAATAAGCTTGAAAAGAAATCAGGCTTCAGGGAATACTGTTTTTACTTCTAGTACACTAGTTTAAAAATATATACAATTGAAGAATTATTTTTGCTCACCATGTGCTAAACTATACTGAACTCTATTATATCAAGCTATTTCTTATATTTTAAAAATCTGAAGTTACTGTCAAATACTAGGATTGACAATTGATCTGACTTCCCCCTCATGGGCTAGGAAATCTACAGTAACAATTTTTGCGGGAGCTCTATTAACATAGTTTTATTTATTTATTACTGCTCTATCTAAAAAAAATAAAAAACCCTGTAAAGTTTAAAAAAAAAAAAAGGTAAGAAATCATCATAATATTTTGATTCCACTGTGTATTCTGTATTATGTTTGTTCATTGTATGTACAACCTGAGTGACTACCAGTAATTTCAATGCAACAAAATTACCACTACTCATATTATAAAAACCACTCTATATTCTCAATTACCACTTAGAACAGCTCCTACTGAAAGAATTTCTAATATAGATGAGAGACTAAGCACCATTAAGAACTACAGAAGTAGTACATGTCTGGAAGTAACATATATCTGGTATTACTTGAATACAAGGAACTTGCCTAGGAAACTTGGAATTTCCTACAGCCAAGACACAGTTTATTTGAATGCAAATACTTTTAGAGTTTGTAATAAGAAAGTGGCAGGCAAACAGCATAAGAAATCATATTTGTCACTTTTTAATATCCTTTCAGAATAAATAAATTCATAATTAATCAATTATATATTCAGGCGGGGAAACACAATGCTAGCCTTTCATTGTCCATTGACACACAGTCTCATCACCAGAGAGCACAAATGAAATGCTAATGGCACAGAAGATGAATGCCAATTTCCTTCACTTTGCTCCAAGTTTCAGTGGCTCTCTACAATAAAAGATAGCTGTTTGTGGAGACTGGCTTGTTCCATACCATTAACTCAGAACAAAACATATTTTTAGTGGGACAGCAGTGTTTACTTGTAAGAACTGATGAATTGTACACCACCATTTATCACTTGTAGACAAAGACATTCAGGCACAATTTTGGACATAAATCAAGGTACATGCTCCTAAATAAAAAAGGGATTGCCTAAGTCCCTAAAACTGCATAGATTGAGGTCAGATTGGCCATAGCAACCAAGAATGGTACTTAGGCCTTCAGTAAGACTTAGCAACCAATAAATGAGCTCAGATGTCTTTTCATCTCCACTGGTGTGAAAGCCAAAATTAAAAAGATTAGATCACGCTGCACCCATCACAATAGACTTCACAGTGAAAAAGTCATTTCTAGCCTTTGATTTACATCCAATAAATAACATTCATCCCTTCCATAATGAACAACTTTCAAAGTAAATTGAATCTCCATAGTGCTGCTTTCCCTTGCTGCACCGTATTTACATAACAATATATCACAGGAAGCTCAGAGTGGGTCTTGCAAATGGAAGATGTGTCTTTAGCGCTGATTTCACTATACTCAGCTTGAAAATGCTTACTATTTAAACATAATGCACTGTAGATTATAATAAATAATAAACAACACTTAAATCTTGTGATATGAAACTTTATCATTATTTCAATATGGAAATTTCATTGTAAACAACTCCCTCCCCCTTTCCTTTCCGGTCCTTCTATTTGAGGATATTCAGCAAATTCTACTTTCCAGGAGCACTGATGATATTATCTGTCCAGCGTTTCCAGGAAAAAGGATAGCACATTATTTCATTTTTACTGCCTCTTTTCACACTGTTCTTCTTCTCTTTTATATATCTTTTCAAGTACTCCAACAATTCTTTTTAATGGTCCAAACACATCAGTAACCTATTACTCCAATCTCACACAAAGCACTAAGTATTGCTTATTTTCCTCTCCCTAGAGCAGTAGATATTTGTAAATAGGTGAAGCTGATCACAGCTGCAGGAATATAACACAGATCTAACACATGCAATCAGAAAACGGATACAGCAAATGTTTGCATTGCATTGTCAGTGTATGCCATGTATTTCCCGCACTCATTTTGTCATTATTAAAAATGGATTGTCATTCCCTTCTTACTGCAGGTTGCATAAATTGATGTCTAAAAGAAAGTGTTCAAAAGAAATATATTGAAATGAAAATTCTACACCTAATTAAAACCATGCAGAAATAATTTCAGCCCTCTGCAGCAACAACTCATGTAGATTATACTATGTGAACTCAGCAGGGAACCTCATTAATTTTTAAAACTCTCTGACCCCAGTGCAGTTAAGGGTGTAAAAATAATTACAAATTAGGGTTGAGGGAGCACTGTTTTAATATTGCATGTGTGCTATCAGCTACACAGCATTTTAACAGATATGGATATTTATGATAGCTAAGCTGAATTTTAACATAGCCAAAATGAAGCTTCATGGTTAATTTTAAAAAGGCAAATATTAGAGATCTTATACTTTCAAGAACATAACTATAGTAGCCCATCACTTCCACAAAAAAAAAGCCTGCCTGCTTTCTGCAAACATTCTCATAACACAAAGCACGGCAATTACAGGTTAAACGCTAGTAACACCCTGGATACTGCAGTAAACTAAGATATTTCTATAACAAGGCACATTTGCAATCTAACAAATTCTAACTTATTTAGAAGGCACTTATTTAGAAGGCTATAAAACACTTGGCAGAGGGTATAAATATTCTCTCTTACCTAGAACTTGTCAGAAGAAAGATCCTTCTCCATTGTTGTCACCTCCAGTGCCCCCTCTTGCCACCATGGAGATTGGTTCTGCTATGTTTGTTGCTCTGTGCCTCAGTTACAGCCGTGACACTAATCTGCCTGCACAGACCAGCAAAGGGGTGTGTGTGAGTGTGCGAGTGTTGTGTGCATGTGAGAAAAGAGAGCCTGCTGACTTCACGACTGGGAACCTAAACCTCAGGCCAAGTCAAGGCTGAATGAAAATGATCAAAGCTCTGTCCCTCACCAACAGAGTAGACAAGATTTCTCTCCCCCCTCCTGATGAGAAGTAAGGCTGTCATTAGGGATTCCCACTAAAAAGCCTCTAACAGAGGCAGACCTTCTCCAGACTGCTAGTGCCTGCCCAGCAGCCCGTGCAGAATACAGGTAGCTATTGTTCCTGAGACAGATATGTAGCCAGCCACTCAGACTCTGACAGATCTCAACAAACCAGTGAGCCTGCCTTCGAATTAACTCTTTATTTACTAGCGCTTCACTTTTTACAAAGATCTCCTTTTGCCCTGGAGAGGGAGGGACAGGGAAGGAAAAAAAACCAAACACAGTAAATTGTTCTAGTTTAGTTAAGAAAAATTTTTCACATAGATAGGCAGTAGTCCTGTGCAAGTTTAGGAGTATTGACTTTCATTTTGAAATCTCTTCTAGTCTGGTATTGGACAACACAGCAATAGCACACTTTAGCAGTAAAACAGGATTCGAGTCCTGTAAGGAAAATAACTCCTGCTCTGCCTTCCTCTGAGTTCTCATAATTCATGGGGAAATAAAACAGTTGGAATAGATAACATGCATCTTTGCTCAAGTATTCTAGGTATTAAGAAATAGAGAAATTCAGTGCAAAGGCTTCAGCAGTTTTTCCACCACACACACATTTTAAGCATCGACTGAAAATGAAGGTAGTATCTCCAGCAGAAAATTGTGCTAGAGCAAGTACATAGTTGGCCAATTAGTTGTCATAAGAAGCAGAGAAAATTTTTTTCAGTCTCATAGCAGTTTTATATTTTGATAAGGAGATTTTACTTGCACAAAAAGTTGTGGGCTGTTTCTAAATTTTGTATAACACAGAATTTAAGTATTTATTTGCAAAGACATAGTCAATGAAGCTGTTAGGCAAAATATCCTGACATTTACACTCTGTGATTGACTTTTATGAAGTTTAGCATTGTTATATGAAAAGCTAATGATTCTGAATTCTGTATAATTATTGTATAAGTTCAGCCCAGATGTAGACTTCAGCTTTAAAACACCTTTTTCCCTACTTCTGTTGTAAGTCAGTCTTAATTTCAAGCAGACTGCAGTAGGATATGTATATGCATGGGTACACTTGCCTTAAGGTGGGATGGATTGTTCAAGAAAATTTTAAGGTATAAAGGTTGAAGATGACCAGTAAAATTTTCATGTGGTAATAAAATCAGACTTATAAAATGCACAGTTTAAAAAAAAAAAACAAACAAACAAACAAAAAAAAAAAAAAAAACACAACTAAATTGAAACTGCTACCACAAGTGCAAATTAGAGACAGGATGTCAAACCCAATGTTTTAACCTGGCAGACCCTCTCAACTCAGAGGCATCTCCCTACCCATTACAAATAAACAATCATTTGATCAGCACCTTTCAAATGACATGCTAAAAAGTCTGCATGTGATTTAATTTGAAAGTTGCCAATTGTCACTTTAGAACATTTCAAAGCAATATTTTCTGTATGTCTGAGAATTTAATTACATTTCCACAAAAGTGTCAGGTGTCCAGTACCTTTCCAAATTCTCCCAGTACAGTGAGGAAACAAGCAGACAAACAGGAAAGCAAATCAGTGTTACTCAGTGTAACACACCCTGTGTGGCAGAATACCTCTAGACTATCCAAGGGGTTTTAAAGAACCAGGACTTTGCATTCAGAAAGCTTGTTGCTGTTTAATTACAGAGTATCTCTTTCATATCAAGTAGAATATCAGTCCTTAAGGACAGACATATTCATTGGACTCACCAGTTTATGTAAATGCCTGGCATTATGTAGGAAAAAAAAAAAGCTTTCAATTATGTTTTTTTACAAATTAATAGTGTTCTTAAATAAAAAGGTTAATTTAGTATGAATTCTGAAGCATGGTGCAGTTTCCCTTCTGTTTGAGCAAACTGGTAACAAACTGTTGCCACTAAATGGAATTAAAGATTGCTGGGAAAATAAATGCCAGGAAGATTCTCTGCTGCTGGTGTATAGAATGAAAAAGCTGTAGCAGTCCCTTGCAGGTGAGAATGGAGCCATGAAGCTGCAACAACAAAAGACTCTCAGCACACCTATACCACTGCAAAACACAGACCACCAACAACGCTCCCGTGGAAAACATGGGTTGAAGCCCCGCCAAGGACCATGTGTCAAGCTCCAGGTCATATTTGATTTCAGCCTCTGGTTAGGCCTTGTTAAGTGTAATAACCTTGGGATATTTCACCCTGAATCAAGGATCCCACGTGTCTTCCTGCATCGTGTTATCCTGGTATGTCCTGATCTGCTGCTGGCTTGGTATCTACATGAACCTGCACACCATTCAGAAACAACACAGCATTAGTAAATACCACTTTATAGGAGAATTAGAAGGAAAACTCTCTAAAAGGAGCCCATGTCAGAGCTGGGAACTTGGCAGGAAGTTTGAGAAGTTGGTGCTTACTATGAAGGTGTGACTTCTCCACAGAAACCCTCCCTGCTTTTACTAGAAAAATACCCAGACTGCATCCATGAGGGAAACAACTTTCTGCAGGTTTTGAGACAAGACTGGAGAGAAGTATTCTGCCCAAAGGCTTCCACAGTCTCTGGGGGTTAACTTTGAGCTCTTCCCAGCCAAGTCTACTGCAAGTCACCAGTAACAGATGTCTTGCTATGAAGTACATATTTACGGGATTTAAGTAAAGGGTGGTGTTTGTTTACACTGATTGGCACTAATTTGCACTCATTTCTCTCTCTCTCTCTCTCTCTCTCTTTTTTCTTTTCTATTTCTTTTTTAACCAACATAACCCACAGAAGCACAGAGGGAGATGGAAAAGAGGGGCTGCTTAAGGGGGAGGAAAAGCCAGGCTTTTTTTCCTTTTTGTTTTCAGGGGTTTTTTAATTGTACTGCTCATCTAATAAAAGCAGGCATTATGTGCACAACATTGGATAACTAATCTCATGTACTTTAGGATATTTGAACAGTTTGAATTGGTTTCCTAAAAGGAGAGCATAAAGAAAGCCAGGTAAGTCTTGTATAACAATCCTGCGTCTGAGAAATTTCCTTTAGAACAGACTGCTGGAGTCATTTCTTTCAGCTAACTCACATAGCCCCACTTTGTGAACAAAGCCACATACCAGTATCACATATCCATTTTCCTTTGGAGATTCCATTTTAATGGTTCTGTTGTAAATATCTTTGTATTTAGAAATCATTCATACCAGATATTCAGTAACTAACTGTCTAATAGAGGTGAAATGCACATAATGTATTCAAATATGCAACCTCAATTAACCTTTTACCTCAGTTTGTGGACAAACCTATCTATAAAACGTGAGCTATTCCCACAATCAAAAGTCAGTTTTACAACTTCACATTGTTTATGGCTAGTTCCCAATATAAAAGAATATAATGTGATCTTCATGAGCTGCAATTCAAATTTAACTCATTGTTATTTGTGATCTTCATTTCCTTACTATAAAAGCTATTCCAAAACATCATATGAGAAAGCACTGATTTTTTTTAACTTTTTTTTAACCAAGATAGTATTTTAAATGTGATAACTAGACTTGATTTATCTCAGAAAACACTGGAAAATGTAAGATAGAAAACATAAAGGTATAAAAATACTTAGACTGGAGACAGTGTCTGTTTTGCTTTGGATGTAGGCAAGTATAGCACACAGTTTAGAAAAGAAGTTACAATTAGCATATATTCAGCTATGTTTGCACACTGCAATATAAAACAACCTGGAATTACAGTTGATGAAGTATCCTTAGCCTTCCGAAAATTTGGTATGTACATTATTAATGAAATTGCTTTTATTTAAAATGCTGTGCTAAAGAGTACAGCTTCCCCCACCACCACCTTAACTCTTTCACAGAAACATAATTAGGGGATTGCATTCTCCACTAGATGCTTTGTGAAAACAAATGTCAGGGATTACGACTCAATGAGATAATTGCAAATATTCTGCATAAAAGCATAGGAAACCAGCATCAGAGGTACATTTCACCAGTTCATGTTCCTCCTACAGATTACATTTTTGATATGTGATCTGTTGGGAAAAATGAATAGAAGGCGACTTCCCACCCCCCCCCCCCCTCAATTACTTTAGAGCTAATATCAGCAGACCAAACCACTGTTCAAATAAATACTTTTCTTTTTGTAATGTTTCACATTCTGAGTCCCAAATACACACTTTGTAAAACTTCATTCAACACTGATCCCAAACACCTGCCTAGCTAACCTGTAGTACATGAATTGCAGCAACAGGACATATTCACACATTGTAGAATGAATTAAACCATACTTTTGAAAAAGTTTACTTTTTAGATCAGTCTTGCACTCAGTTCCATATCAAGACAAGAGATAACAGAATAGAACAGGATATTTTCTTTATAAAATACCAAACAAACAAAAAACACAAAAACATACCCCAAACCCACAAAACAACATCAGCACCACCCTAAATGTGATGAACGTAAATAGAATTTTTTCCCTTGCTTCCTTAAGAACAGAGATTAAATAGCCAGACTACATTACAGATATTTCAGTTTGACAATTCAGTTGTTATCAGGAATTAACAACTATCCATAGTTTTCATCACCTTAGATGGATTTGGACCTACCATTTTAAGCACTGATCCCTGGGAATTGCTGTTTTTTGAAGGTCCACTTTTTGAAGTAAAGTAGCTTGATGGAGTAAAACAACTCAGGACTGCCCCTGCAGCTTCAGCCTGCCGTGGATAGATTTGTTCCTTGGAATCTTTTGATAAAAGAAAACAACCTGATTTATTAATGTGGCAAAGTCATTACAATTCAGAGCTAAAAATGTTATTGGACTTCCCTCCAGCTAGTACTGCTTAAGGAAGCCTTTAAAAAGCAATTTAATTCTATTCCATGAAGTCAAATTTCCTCCACAGATAATTGGTTTTCATTGTATATATAAAAGGCTGCAATGAAGACAATAAGTCAAACTATATCTTTTTTAGATTTATATTTATTACTGAAAGATTGACCTGCTTTTGACAGAATTGTATTGTCTGTGTTTTTCTACTGGTAACCTGAAATCTTTCTGTTAATAGCATAAGTACACACTATAGTAACATTCACCAAGGTACTATGAAATCCAATTATAATCAAGAATTCTCTCTCACATTTATAGACAAATAACTTTATGTTTGTCATCTGTCATAGATTAAATCTTCATATATGAACTTATTGAATAAGAGTCAAAATATTCACACTGTTTTGAGAGCTTAAAACAGTTGGAAAATACTTGCCTGACTGGGTCAGTATATTTTAAAACTGCCATACTAAAAAAATTATTAAAACCTGTTATTGCATATATATATATAATATAAAATAATATGTATTACCAAGGGGCATGCTTATATTCCAAGAGCCTGGGAAATCCAGTGCTCTTTAGAGCATCTTGAAACATCAAACTTGCTAAGTTTGCACTCTAATTACAGCACAATAAGAAAACAAAAAAATCCAAAAGCTATCAAGGTTGGAAATGCAAAAATAATCATGACATCTTCCCACAACTGAAAAACTTCACAAAAAATGTGCACTCATTCAAGCCCATACGCAGATACTTATGACAAAAAAAAAATAAAATCTTCCATCTAAAACAACAAAATGCAATAAAAATACTCACCAGATATCTTATCTTGCTTTGAATTCATGTATTTATCTTTTTTCTTTTTTTTTCCCCTTTAATAAGACAAGGAGATTCAAATTTAAAAGCTGTATTAGTTACTGTCCTCCTTCTCCTGCAGTTCTTCAGTTTTAGGTACAGAGGAGCTTGGCTGGTGTTGTTTTGAGATAAAGAGAATGGCCTGTGTGAGCTAAGATATTCTGTACTGTCTGATGATGTCTGCAGTGCTCTTAAACTCCTCCACCGAGACAGGTTTTTTTGGGTTTTTTTTTTTTTCTGTCTGTTGTCCAAACAGGTTCATCAGAGCTCTTACAGTCACCTTCATTTTTCAGTTGTGGAGGCCCTATGTGCTGAGAGAAGAAGAGGTTTCTTTCTCTCAGTATTTATTTGCTTTTGGATTGGAGGAAGAGGCTCAGAGATTTTCAATTTGAGATCAAAGGCAAGCGCATGCAATGGGACGAAACAGTTTTCTCAGTTGTGGTCAGAATAGTAGACCCTGAGTTCCCACATTCAGCGCTCCCAACTCTATAAGCTTTACAAGGTAAAAAAGATGGGTAGTTATACATACACACACACACACACACATTTTAAATATATTAGTTTTCCCCCTTGCAGCACTGCAGTCTCTCTATTGTCAAATAATAACTGTATCTGAAAAGAAAGCACTTAATAAGGCTAAGGTCAGACTGCTTAGACTTGGCATTTGCTGTGATAACAAATCAGAGATGATAGCATCGTACAGATTTATGAATTTTTTGCCCCCGCAGTCACAAACATCAGACGTTTACTTTATAAAGAAAGCTTTTAGATTCTTCCTGCAGTTTCCATAGTGATTTCATTTTTTCCCTTTTATCACAGATTGGCTGAAGTACTGCTACCCTTTGTGTTTTAAAAGGCTTGTGCTACCAACTGTCGATATAAAGGCACTGTAGCTAAAGAACACATGCAACACAGACTGTCAAAAATAATTGAAATAGATAAATACTGGCTAAAAAACGTTTCAGTATTTTCTCTGCTTGTCCTGAAAAGCACAGTAGAATAGTATTTCATCTGAATAAATATAATTAACTCGAGCCAACCATACTACTGTTCCCATAACCTATGATACTTCTATTAGAGCAGTTGTCATACGCAAAATATAATCTCTCCACAAAATACTTTAACACAGCCTACATCATGCAAAATGCCTATGTTTGTTAGACATAAATGAAAGCACTTTCATTAATTTTTGGAGTCTTCTAAAGACATTGCATATGCCAATTATATTCTTCCTCTTTGTAAGAAGTTTATCCATTTAGAGAGCATGATGGTTTAAGGAACAATTACACTGTTTTTGGCAAAGCAAATAATGGTTCTCTTGCTGGAAAGAAAACCACCTTTCAAAGTAAGCCTAAAGGATTTTTTTTTGTTTAACCCCTTGCTAAACAAATGAGACCATCATCTTCTCAACAAAACAGAACTCAGCTAAGTAAACACCTCTATTCAGTTATCATGCCTTTAAAAATGTAGTCTTCAGACTGGAGAATGCAAGCACAGTACTTCTCTACCCAGTTTTCAACCAGCTTAGAAACTGAGTGTGTGGTTAACCCATGAGAGTTTCTATATTGTTAGTCAGAAATGATCTAACTTATTCAACATACTGAATTCCTATCATGTAGAGATAAATATATTATAAAAACTTTGAGCTGAAAATTTTCCAGGTGACTATAAAAATAATGAGTTTTCTTACTTTCATGCAAAAGTCGGTGAAGTTAATGCAGAAATTTACAGGGACAAACATCTTAAAAATCTACAGAAGACAGTAGAGTCCCCCCTTTAGTTTAGGGGTGAAAAAAAAAGGAGAAAAATCAGACAACTTCCTTTTGGATGTATTTGTGGCAATTAATCACATCTTTCCAAACACATTATTTACAGAAAACAATTTTATTGTCATCTATTTATATGGGGCATTATACAACTGACTTTTGCTGTTGAGATATTAATATCAACCATCATGCACTCACTCTCACTAAACAGGCACTAACTGTGAGCATAAAGTATGTTAATACTCACAATAAAGCTTATTGGAAGAAAGAGCTTGCAGCAAGGTGTAAGTGAAGGACTAAACGTAAATTGATTACCAGTAGGGATTTAAAATAAAAAAAAAACTGACACTTGCTCAGATTATGTTGATTAGTGACACACTCCACAACTGGTCCTAGGCAAAATTTACATGGACAGATGCAGTAGTTTTTGGAAAGATGCAGAGACAGCTGTAGCTGCCCTGGGACAAGTAGATGGGCTAGCTGAGCTCCTGAAGGTCCTGTTACCCCTTGGCAAGCAGCCACCAAACTGTCACTTGCAGCAAACCTGACAGAATCTGAACCTACACTTCATACTTGTTTTTCATCAGAATCATTTCAAGGGCCATTTAATGAGCGAATTAAGCAGTGTTCAAGTAATCAATATTGTATGACTTATGATGACAAATACTGTCTTAGTGCAGACCTTTCATGCACTGGAAAAAAAAAAGTAACCCATACTAAATGTTAGTGACTAGAACCCCGACTTTCCCATAGAATTACAACTTTTCACAGTCTTTTTAAACATTGTAGTTATTTTTCAAAGCCTGCATGTACACAGACGTCAACATGAAACTGAATCACCTACAAAAATTCTGTGCAGGAAGAGGGAAATACTCTTCCTTAAAAAAAATATGAAAATGTTTTCTTCAGGAGGAGTAAGGAAGAGAAATCTGTCTTTTACAAAATAAAAATCATTGAAGTCCATTTCATGCTACCTAGAAACACTTAATCATGTTCTCACAGTACTTTATTTCCAAACTTTACATACTTAAGATGTTTAAAGATTCACAAGACAACTGATTTTCTGGGATTGTAAAAAACTATTGAATTTATCCAGTCCTCCGCTAAGCCAAGGAATCCTAGGGAAATTATGTTTTTAGAACTAAAACACAAGCTAAGTATTTTTTTAACTGTTTGGGACTAAACAGGACATTTGAAATGAAGAGATGACTAGCAGTCTACATTTAAAAAAAGAATTTCATGCTTCTTTGCATACATCTCTGCATATTCTCCTTGTAGAAAACTCTTAAATACAAAAGGAATGTGCTAACTAAATTAAGTAAATATTTGTTGCTCTAGACTTTTAGCTAAATCTCTTTTAATATAAATGATTCTTCAATCATGCAGCTGATGGGCATCCAGGACATTCACTCATTCCCTTCATCAAATAAGAAAAAATAGGTCAAGTTCAGAGTGTGACAATCTTTTCTCCTGTCACACTCTGCAGGTAGACCTCATGCAGACACTGTTTGTCTTTTAGCTTAGGCAGTAGAGGCAAACACTTTTAGGTCTGACATTGATTCATTAAAATACATAGGGGAAAAAAATAATCTCAAGGGAATTCTTCTTTTTGAACAGCTCTTCATTAATGAGACCCTTTTTCTCATCCTCCAGATTAGTGGGAAGGGGGTGGGGAGCAGACCAGGTAGCCAAAGAAACAGACTCTATATTTATTGGTTCCTACATATCAGCCTGCAAACTACTCCACAAAAGAAATCAAAAATACTTTTCCTGGACACATAGGAAGGGGTCATATTCTTCTTTAAAAGATAAAAGAAACATCCTTTGTTTCACTCACCTAGTATTTTCTTAATTTTTTCTTCTGGGGAAAGCAATTTGCTACTTTCCCTGATTTTTCACACAAAGTGTGTTTAATGAAAGACTGAAAATCTGCAACCTACCATGAGACACGAACTATAAAATGTTTTAAAATTTACAGTCCTAGTTCAATCAGTCAAAAACTTTGCAGTGTTATATCCACAGAATATCTCAAGCTGGAAGAGACCCATAAGGATCATCGAGTCCAACTCACTGCTCCTCACAAGACTGTCTATAACTAAATCATATGTCTAAGAGCCTCGTCCAGTTGTTCCTTGAATTTTGACAGGCTTGGTGCTGTGACAGCTTCCAGGGAAACCTATTCCAGTGAACGAACACCCTCTGTGTGAAGAACCTGTTCCTAATGCCAAATCTGAACTTTCCCTGATGCATCTTCATTCCATTTCCTCATGTGCAATGAACTCCTGATTTATTTACCTACTAGCTCTAGAAGCTGGTAGTGTATTTTCTACCCACCAGCATCAAAACCAGTAGCATTAGGAGTTCCCTCTTTAAGGTATCAATGATTTCTTGAGAAAGAAAAACAAAAGCTCTCCCCTAAGATCTTAAAACATATATTTGAAAAGAAAAATAAGGCAGCCTTTTAGACTATCTTTAAGATCACAAAGATAGTTCTTTTGTACAGTAAGTGAAGTCTAAGAAGTCACTTGCTTCCTAACAAAAGAAATTACTAAAATACAGGAGGTGCAGCATGAAGTGTCAGACTAGTTTGAAGCTCTTAGAGTTCAACACGCACTTTATTTGGGTCAGTGTTAGAGAATACAGAACTCCTTCACTGCTTTGTTTTCAGTGACATCTCAACTTGCTAAAATATGCAAACCCATTTGCTGAAAATCTTCCCTAATGAATATAAGCATCAGATGCATCTAGAAGAGTTCCAGCTCTGAACATAACTAGGACATCAAGGACATAACTAACTGCCTATGCCAGTTCAGTAGAAAATTTGCACACAGATTTTCCCCTTCAAATAGATGGAGAGACAAAACTGCTACACAGAAAATCCTCAAGCATGTTTCATTCTTCATTGTAAAAAAACTATTTTCAGACATTGCAAATTTTTGCTAGAAGACTACTGACCTTAATTCTGCTACTGTTGCACCTAACAACTGCACCAGGGTACAAGGGCACCTTCTCATCATTGGATGATCATCATCATTGGAAATCACCAACCAACCACCAAGAGATAAATCATTTTTAAGCCATATCTGTTTAAATGTTACATTGGTGTGTATTTATGCATTACTACTTCTGTACGGGCATCTACCACAGCTGTGAATGCAACTACCTGCATTACTACACACTACACATGAATGCACTAAAAACAACCACTACCCCCAAGTACAGTAAACTCTTGACTTAAAAACATCCAAGCATTTTCTAAAAGGGCATCCAGAAACGTGATTCATACATATCATGTTCTTTGGTCCTCTACCCTTTTTCATGTCTGAGAAGAGTATTCAAAGGATTAAGATGACATGAGTTGTGGTGGGGTTTATTTTATTGTTTTCTATATATTGTTATGTATTTACACAGGCAAGGTCAAACACATTCTTAACAGTTAAAGCAGACGTTAACATAAGAATTATGATGATTATTAGCTCCTGGGAGAATCCCAGAACCTTGACATGAACCCCAAGAATGTTCTACGTCCTACAGAGATGATTTTTAACAGTACCGCAGAAGCTTACATTGTAGCAAAAGACAGACACTTTCAAGCACATTTTCATCTTGGAACTTTAGACAACCTTCAAATTGGAAGAATTCATTAGAGTAACTTTCTCAGAATCCCTGACTGAAGTAAGGTTAATTTTAATTACATATCACAATAGTAAGAAGTGGCCTCATGAAAAAGTACAAGAACAGTATTTAGAGAAAAAGGAAAATCATTTTCAAAACACACACACAGACAGATATGGCTGACTTTACAATACACATACATTAAAGTATCTCTAGAAAGCTCCTCCTGGAGTCCTCTAACCTTGCAGAACGCACATTGCTCCTTGTCTTTATGCTGCATATTTTAATTTCATTGGCAGAATTTTGCAGTAATACCGCTGATTTAAAAAAAAAAAAAAAAAAAGAAAAGAAAAAGTGATCTCTTTGCAGCAGGTGTGGAACAAGAATAGAAACAAAGAAATGCAATGCTTATCTTCCAAGGAATGCTGAGAAATTCATTAAACATGATTAGGCACAAAGTCAGGCATCCCAAACCCCCAACATTTTATTTTTTTGCACTCCCATCCTAGAAACTGTGTAATTTATTTTTATTTATGAAATGTTGAAAGAATGCCACATGAGTGTAATTTTAAATTATGTTCTTTCTGTATACTGGAGTCTGAGGAAAATAATTTAAGAAAATATCTGCAGAAAAACATATTACATATGGTAATACCATAACAACAATATATTCTTCAGAAGAGGAAGACCTGTACAAGATTTGCATTTCAAAAACTATGTCATTCAAGAAAACTTTGATAATGTGTACAGTCTATGAGTTTTATGCAAGTACAAGTTATTTTTTTCATTAAGACAAATCCTAAGTGTTTTCAAGAGCCATTTTGTTAAATCCCTTATTAAATTCAGGAGACGCTTTGTGAAAATCTAAGGTAGTCGATATTGAACCTTAGCCCATAAAGCTGTGAATTAAGAGCCAAACTTGATCATTTTAGAAAGCAGTCATCTTTTAAAATAATACTTAGCATTTATTACCTACAATAATTAAGCTTCAACATTCCTGTGAGGCAGGCAAGTAAAACATAATTTTACAGAGAAGAACAGAGAGCAGACAGAAAGGTTATGTACATTGTCACTGATTAGAAAGAAAAATCTCTGATCCATAGTTGGACTTCTTCAAGCAAATTGTGAGACACATCCACACTGTCAAATTCCTCCTTTAAAAACTTTCACAGTTTGCATTAAACATGGAACAAGGGAAAGTTAGACAAATGCAGAAATGTGAAAATATTCTCAAACAAAAAACACACCAGACAACAATATTAGAAATGGTCAACAGCATACCTGTCTTATTTCCTCTTCCTCAGAGATAACAGAAGTACAAAGGTGGAAGGGAAATGAAGAGAAATATGTAAGTACTGATAATCATAAAAATTCTGAATCCATTCAAGGACTTGAGGATAATTTTCATTATTAGAGTTCTGTGATTACCTGTGGGCCAGGGACAGTAAAGAAGTGCCCACGGAGACGATGCTGGATTCTACTGAGTAGAAAAATATCCCTCAGAGAACTAGTTTGCTCTTTTCTGAAGCAAAGCGGAAAGCACTTGGTGTTCTCTTGGACAGAAAGAACGATCTATTTGTGGTGTTTGCTCCCATCTGAAAGAGTGAGTGACTTGATTACTAAGTCTTCCAAAGTCAGCTGTATGAAGAACTGTTCCTGTTGTTAACTTCATCGGGATGTACCCTGTCTAGCACACACACTGCTGCAGAAGTGATGGGCAGGTGAAAGTGCCTCTTTCAATGACAGATGGCCTCTGAGATGAAGGATCTGAAATACACTCCATTGTGGCAATTTATGTAACACACCCACAGTGGTGCTGTGCAGGAAAGAAAAGATTTAAATGTTAGTATGACAATTCTGTTTAAATTCTTTTATATACAACCAGATCTCCCCTTGCATGCAAAGCTAAACATAGTAATATTAACTAAATACTTCCATGTGTTTTGGAGGCATCACTGTGTAGAAGAATTGCAAGAACTGGTGTTTAAGAAAACATTGACAATCACCTCTAACTCTACCTCCAGCCACCCCCATCTCCCAAAGCAGTCTTGTACTCCGCGTGGCAAAACAGGACTGTACAATCAGCAACAAACAAACAAAAAACCCCATAAGGTATCTCAGGTCTTACATGTCCAAGAGCGTGTATCCAAATATCCCAAAACAGTGCCTTGAAAGTTGATACTGCAATACCTGAGAAGTGCAGAGACCTGGAAAAAAAAATCTTGGGGTTTTCTTAAAATTAGAGAGACTCAACTTGCAAAAAAATCTGGAGACGTTCTGTTGGTCTTTGCATCTAAAGTCAATTGGTATTTCTTTCAATGTATTCACACATACTTAGGATTTAGAATCAAGTAAGGAGGAGTTTGATTTTTTCTATAAGAAAATTGGATCTTTTAATCATCTACAACACTTTTTTCTGCTAAAGATATGGACTCGTTTATGCCCACATTTATTAAATATGCCAGGCAAAGTAAAGAGATGAAATGACAAAGTTTTGCATGGGCTAATAAAGCCCAAAGCAGAAACAGGCATTTCCATACTGATTTGGATTCAACTAAACCACAGAAAGCAAGCCTCATGCTAAAATAAACTTGCCACCTCCTTAGGGCTGCTGTCACTGCCTCTCTTGCCTCACTCTTAAATTTGTCAGGAGAGCAAAATAACCACAGAAATGAATGCATAAAGGCCACAGTGAACCAAGAGAACTTGAAAGTTCACAATTCTAGCATCCTAAAAGGTAAATGAACATAATTTAAGACCAAGATAATTTTACTTTCCTCATACACTTTTTTTTCCTTTGGGTTTGTTTTTTGTGGGTTTTTTCCTTTTTTGCTTAAATAGTACCTGCTCCATTTCCTTATTTGGTGGAAGAACTATAAAAGAAGGCAGCAGGGTAGTGAGAACATAATCAAAGCCTTGATGGAATTTGAAGTAACTGGCCTGCCTAGGCACCCTGCATAGAGTTTGTAAAATAAATACCAAGTAGTTTCTTGATGTCAGGAGGTAGAGAGTTCTTCCATAGCTACAAAGAGGATGCTCCTTTAATTTGGTCAGAGTTCATACAGAGTTACAGCAAGCAACACTGACCACCTAAGGAGTGAAGAAATAGCATGACACACAGTCCAGTCCCTGTCTGGGTGATACTAAGACAGCAATCCCTTGACACAAGGAAGATTTCTTCTGGCTTTGTGATATTTCAAGGCTGGGATTTGAAACACGGTTCAAGGGTAGCCTGAATCTGATCAAACCTGACTCTCAAACTGTTGCTCATGCCTCTAAACCAGCAATGATTCAAAATCTTCTCTCAACATTATTCAAAGAAAGTCTAATGAGATTACTGCACTCCTGTGCTGATACTTGTATATTCTGAAGAAGATTAATGTCTCAGCTTTATATTACATTTGCATTCTATGTACTCATTCTACAGAAATAATGCCTTAAATAATTAGCATATAATTTGGGTGCATATCTTCTCAATATCAGCTTCCCACATTAACATTATTGGTAGACACTGAAAAGATTAACTACATAAGTAAAATATTCTCAGTATTCTTCTTAAAAAGATTATAGCATATCTACACTGTATCTTCAAATTGCTTTTCAAAGTCTGGTTTTTATTTTGATAATCAATTTCCTAACTAAACTACATTCATCATTATGAAAACAAATCAAGTCATACACACATTTTTGTCTCCTTGTGACAGACATTGCTTGAAAAAGGAACAACCAGTTTCAACCTCCAGTAAACAGCTGGTATCCTTAGATAAGAAAATCTGTGCACATGGCTAGGCTTCCAATATTGTGAAAAAAATGATGCAATAGAAATAAAAAGACAACAGAAGCCCCCAGTGCTTACATAAGACAACATAATTTATAACCAATATTCATAATATAACTTAATTATCACAATTTTTTTTTATTCTGTCAGTAAACTGCAACCACAGCTTCCCTTGGCATCATTGGTTTTGTTCCTGGGGAAAATGAAAGACATCACAACAGGAAATATCTGACTTTTAACATGATAAGATCAGAGGAGAACAGTTGAAGGATAAATGTATGCAATAATTAAGCTTTGATATGTGATGGTTCACCCTTCATGACTCAGTCATAAGATCTGCATGTTCTGAAAAGCCAGAGCCAAGCTCAATCCCACTAACAATTTAGCAAGTATCTCAGGGTAGAACTAGAGTGTCTGATTGTCCTCTTAGCGTAAATACTGTAAGAATAATTCAAATACGTTTCTCTGCTTAGAAATCTAATCACCATATCTAATAATTTTATTTAAAGACATGCTTTTTATAAAACAATGACTCAGATATCAAATTGGGCAAATGTACCAAAAAAGGGCAAATAAATAATATAACTTGAATAGAGATAATTATTGTTCCAAGTCACATTCTGGCTGATTCATAGGGATGGCATATAAAAGGCCAAACAACCAGCTTGAAGTGATTACACGTACACTTCTTTCAAAACAAATTAATAAGAAAAATATCACTTAGTGATGAAAGAGTAGAAAGTAGGGAATTTCTTCATGAATAAAACCCTTTTCCCCATTTAGTATGGGGAAGAAAGACACAGGAGATGTTAAATGAACTCCTTCATTAAAAAAAAAAATATTTTCTGCAAATATAAAAGAAAAGCTGAAGAATATTCTACATAGTCTTAACCTAGACTGGGCCATCACAATCCTTCCTAAATAAGGAACAGAGTACTATAATCTCCTTATTGGCTCCCCCTTTACTCCAGGATGCTAGTTAAAAAGAAATCACCAAAGAAGCTGTTGTCCCTTCTATGCGGTGCACCATACTCTTGGCAGGCTAGTCAGGAACAAAAAAACATGCATGGTCCTCCTTCAATTAAGCACTCAGGGCAGACAAAGTGGCCTTCAGCTTCCATAATTAAAGAAGAAAAAGGGAGTTGGCTCACAGGCCATAAACTCTTGCTGAAAGAGCAGCTAAGATATGAAAGGAGCAGGAAGAACTAAAGATTCAGATAACAAAACTTCTAAGTAGAAAGGGAAAGAAAAAAAAGAGGAACAGAAAAAAAAAAAGAGGAACAAAGAAAAATCATGCATATAGGGAATTATCATGAAGGGCATTTTTAAACTCTTTTTTTGTTGTTTTTCTTTGGGGTTTTTTTACCTCCTTGCTCCTTTCCATCGAATTTAATTTATTTTGATTTTTAAGTAAAGCATAATCACTTCCCCGAGATTGTAGTTTATTTTCTGGTTTAAAGCAAAATTTAAGCTTTTGAATTATTCCTATCAACAACAATGAATTGCATCTCCAATATATTCAGTCAACAACACCCATCCATAGGTCCAAACTTGATTTTGGTTATACTGTGTCACATGTCATTCTGGAAGCGGTTGTTTATTGTTATCTATTGAAGTATGATAGATGTCAGTTCATAATAGCTGGTTGCAAATATATGTTTTCTATACCATTATAGTCAGGGCCTCCTTGTGGGATAGAAGTAGGGATCTGAGACTACTGATAAATCTCTAGCACCTAGAACTGTCCAGGAACACCCACACACATAAGGTAGCAGAGGTGAAAGTAGGTTACTGGTTCTTCTAATTCTGAAGGAAAAAATGCCAAACCACAATCTCCTTTGCTTTGGATTACTTATGAAATAAGGTGTTAATTTCACATACTGTAAATTCCAAAAGGACCAGACGTTGTACTGACTGCATGAAAAAATTACAAGAATTCTCTAAACATTTTTAAGGGGCCATGAGGGAATGCAAAGACGGGGACAGAGATTAAAGTCATAGGAATTCGTAATTGCTCTTTACCTATGCAGTAAGCAGAGATGTTTAAACAGAAGCTGCCTTTACAAGGGTACACCAGTACTGATCCAACACTTCATCTGGAAAACACCTAAAGCTCACTGATGCTGTACAAAGATTCAGAAGATTTTATCTGATCAAAAAGCCAGCACAAAGAAATTTATCCTGATCCAACCAGAAGCATCTGCTCACACTGTCTGCCAGTCTGTTCTGCAGACCTAGTAAAAATGTACAGCTGAAGAGACAGACTCAATTTCAAATGCATTAAATCATAGCCAGACTGCTATTTGGCATAATGAGAAAGACCTACCCCACTCCTTTTCTGTTTATGTCTAAAAATGCATTTGTATTGCCTGTCATTATTTGGACTGACTGACCCTGAGTGTTTGTGGTTTTTTTCATTTTGTTTTTGTTCCTTTTTAATGTGTATGTTGGATAAAATAAATACTGCACAGTGTGATACAGGCAAAGACTTGGATAGGGTGAGTTCTCTGGTCTGGTAAAATAGTACATCATGGTTGTGCTGTCCTTGATGGGATGAATTGCTGTTTTAGCCTGCTCCTTTGCAACATATGAGAAAGAACTGTGTAATTTCTTTCAGTTAGTGACACTTATATGTCCTTTTCATATGCATTTTAACACGTGCTCCTCACAGTATTCCATTTCTTGAAAGTATATGACTGCTGTGGCACTGCAGCTGGAACACTGAGCAAAGGTTCTTTCAGAACATTAGCTTTCTGAGAAACAGAAGCACATCACCTGTGAAGGTCATTTTCTGTCTGATATCTAACACCAGCCAGTGCTACACAAGCCCTCATATTGAGAGGAACACAATGTATGCATAATACAGTTGAAACCAAAACGATAATAAATGCCAACAAGGATGTTTGGTTAGCAGTCGTTAATATTTAATTATATTTCTGAACGATCATGTTTCCAGAAACCTCTTGTGTAGGGAGAAGAGTTGCACCTCATGAATTAGGAAGGCCTCCACAGCGAAGACCCTGTGTGTATGAACATGCTCACATTCAGGTCATAACCAGGACTCTATTCATAATATCTATATTATACAGAGATATACACACACATACAACCCTAACATTACAGGTCCTCAGCATACTCACAACCCACAGCAGTGTTAAGCGACGACAATTTGTGATGACTTGCCTAAGTTTTCAGAGACCTCCTCTTCTGAAACAGAAAAATACTTCAAGAATTCTAAACCAAACCAGCCAAAGCAAAAGAAACAAGGTTGTAGCTAAAATTTTGTTTACTGTGAAACCAAAACAGAGAGTTTACAAGAGAGATGAAAACAAACACCAGTTACCAAAGACACACAAAACTGATGTAGGCTGAAAAAACAGAATCAGTGCAAGGGAATGTCAACACAAGGAGGTGTAAGTTTCTGTCTAGAGTACTGAGGTTTCTTCTTTCACCTTTTTCAGCATGTACGTGGTGGTGGATTGGGCAAGGCTGGCTCTGAAAAGAATTTCTAAACTACACTGTATTACTTTCAGAATCTATTGGGTAGAAAGCAGTCTGATTTGAGTTTATAATCCCTGGAGATATGCATTTAAATTCAAGCCAAAGGTTATCCTCTTGGCTTTAAAGTCTTCTGTTGCTATATCTAAAAGGAGAAAGTTTTGACAACTGAAATTTAGATCTTTGAGAATAGATTCACTTTGAGACAGTGAATAAATGTCTCTGAATATAACACCGCAGGGGTCCTCCTCACAGACTGAAAGATACCCAAATAACAGTTCCAGACCTGTCCTTTTCTAATATTTTTCTGCTTTCTTGCTTTAAAAAGGGAAATTCACCATCTTTAACTCATTTTTAGAAAACTAAATGGATCACCTTATTAATATTGAGAAGACCCAGAAGTTACTACTCCATGTGATGAACTGCAGGAAAAAAGAGTTCTAAGGGCACATTTTTTAACAACTTGACCTTCAATTAGCCAATCTTCATTGAATATCTGGAATCATGTTGTTGTAATAAACCATTTTCTATGACTGATATTAATAATGTTACATCAGAGTCTACTTGCTGTTCTTTTTCCAATAGAAACAAAGGAGAAAACCACTTCTCTCTCCTTCCTTTCTTGCATTGATTAACAAATTCAACAGATACAGGTCTCCTGGTCTCCTCCTTATTGATTAACTACTGTTGGCATTCACATCCATGAGCAAAGGAAGCAAGGTTTCTCAATTATTCACTTTTTGTATGTTAAACAACACAGCTTTCCAACTTCTACAGAAAACAGATGACAAAAGAAAGGTGAAACATTTAGCCTATTTATTGCAGTTCATTAAGCTTAAGACAGGAAGAGAAAAATTACAATTTCAGGAACAGCAAAAGTGTCAAATACTGGATGGAAGGTTCTGAAATACACACAGAAGTTCTAGAGTTATAATAAGTATATTACAAGACTTGAGAACGTTAAAGCGTTTTCAGAGTTGACTTTTTTCCAGCTCAGTTTCTTTTCACCTCTGTTTTCTAGTGTCCCACTCAAGGCATCACCTTCTCCCTCTTCCCTGACAGCATTAGTCACTGAGGTAAGAATTGCCATCAATCTGCAATGTTCAGTCCCACATTTGCTCTTCTGATGATAGAGAATCTCACTGTATGGATTTCAAAAGCAACCAGTAAGAGTCAAATGCTATTTGGGAGAATTTCCCACTGGTGCCAATTCCATGTATCCTGATTCCATTCTCTGACCATTTCTCAGCAGGGAAGGAAGAGACAGTCATTAAACTCTATTTACATCAATACACCCCTCTCTACAGAGACAGGTTATGTCAGAGCCCTGAGTGAGGCACAGAGGCATCCTGCAGCCTTTCACCCAACTCGTCCTGGGTTTTAACTACCTGTGCTTAAGTCTAGCTCCAATAACACCACTGGATCAGCTGCTGGGAAAAGAGCTGCAAGAAACCTGCCTCTGCCCCTCAGCTCAGGAGCTATATTTAAGCTCCAGCCCTTGGCCTGTTCCTGTGCTATCCTGTAGGTACACCTGTACCTTGCTGATCCTCACCCACTGGTCCTAGCTTGGCCTCATCTCCACCAGCCCTGGTCTTGCAAAGAGGTTCCAGGCCCGGGTGAGGGATTGCTCCATGAGCAAAGGCTACAACGAGCAGGGACGCAGCAGCAGAGGGCAGCATACTCAATGCTGAGGACAAGTCTTCAGTCCTCAAAGTGCGGTAAAACACCAAGAGCAACTTTAGAAAGCCCTGCTACATGATCTCATTGTCTAGCTTGCACTAGTGAGCACAACTCATGGGCGGAAGTACACACAATGTAGCTGAACTCTGTGACAGTTTTAATTTATAAACTTCAGTTCTATGACTTCTTTTCAGTATGTAGGCAAATAATAATTGTAGGTGATAACAAAATCACTTGCTGAGGGGGGGTGGTGGGTAATGATATGTGAGCTGTGATGAAAGGGAGGAAAATAAGGTCAAGATGAAGACCTGAGTGAAGCACAGAGTATTGAATGACTTAACTGCTTATTTCCTTGCTTTTTGTTTTTGTGTTGGAGGGATACACAGTCCAGCACATTTTATTCATGCTTGATGACATTTTCTGGATGTGTTGATTTACATTTACATTTCAAAACATACACACAGTTAAAATTAAGATTACATCAATATCATTCACAATCAAGACTCAGGAAATGAAAACCTACTTCTACTAATTGAACTTAGCCAAGCTGTACATCTGATCCTTTAATAATTGTTATTAGTACTGTTTAGTTATTGACAGTGTACAGAAGGCAATGTATACCTTGCAAAAAACACCATTTCTTCCTTGCAGAACCAAAAAAAAAAAAAAAAAAAAAAAAAAAAAAAAAAAAAAAAAAAAAAAAAAAGAGGTAATAGAAGCATTAGAAATCTACCAGAAAAAAAATAAATATCTATTTGTGTAAAGAATTTGAGTTAGGGTTACCCTGAGAACATTCACTTTTCCATTTCCTGACTTGAGTGTCAAAAACCTTTACTTTTATTAGAAAAATTAAACCAAAATGTATGAGCTCTTTCAAGATACAGACAAGTATCACCACAGATGAGACTGTTAATCTCCAGGTTCTGGCTCAAACAACATACCAATCTAGATAGTTCCCCAGGATGGCAACCAGAGAGACAACATCTGCCTCATCATACCTTCATAAAATGAGAGTCAAATGTGTTCTTTCCAAAAGAATTTCAAGGAAGAAAAGGAGGACACTTCTGCTCTTGCTTTAGTTTTAGCTTCTACTGCTTGACTGAAAGAAATAAATAAGCATTTTAAAAATAAGCTATACTATCAATTTCTAAGTCCCACCAGAATTTTGCTCATTCATGATTCACTACAGTACAGCAAATCTGGAGTGGGAAAATGACTTAGTAATAGACAGAAGCGAAAGCCAGCCTATCTATCTATTTGTATCACATTTATCATAATGCATATATTTTCCTTAGAACTATAATTTACTGCGGGGAATTCACACTTCCTATACCAGGAAGCAAGGAAGTATTAGAGGTTACATTTAATTTTAATTTTTTTTAACCTAGTTTCTGAGCTAAACAGGTTTATGCAGTCAGTACTATCTGCTCTGTTAGCTTGCTTACCACTCTTATTAATCAATTTTTGAACTGCCAGTTTGCTGAAATTTAACTTTGGGGTGGAGAGGTTAAACACATGTTCCCACAGGTACTGTCAAAACAGACTTCTGTTGAAAGCAAGAGTCCTCCAGCATGCATCCCTAAAGAGGGACAAGCTGTGGCATGAACATGCACATTAGAGAAACCAACACAGGAAAGAGCTCAGGCACAAAACCTATGAACACTTTCAATCAGTGTTTATGTCTTTACAAGGCTCCAAAGTAAAATTAATCACAAGAACAAATCAGCAGAAGAGACTTCACGAGTACCAGTGGAACTGGTACCAAAGAGCTGTTATTACTTTACAGGGTGTATGAAGAACAGTATCGGTCTTCTTACACAAGAAATACTGTGTTTACCATGTAAAGGGAAAAGAGAAGTAAGTGGTAAAATGGTGGTATTGTAAACAACTCTGTATTTCTATCGTATATGCCAGAAGGAAATAAATTCTGTCATGCTGTGGATTTTCAATGACTTTTCATTAAACATCAAGAAAGGATATTGACAGCCTATTCTCTCTCTCTTTCCAATTCCTGTTTGCCAAAAAAAGGAACATGAAAAAGCAAAGGCACCACTCATACCCTTAAATGTAGTAATAGCTTTCTATACATTCACTGAAAGGGGAATGCTGCTTGCATTAATACAGACGACTAAGGGGAATCCATAGCTAAATGCAAATAATTTTTTTTTAAAGTTGTTGCAAAGTACAGAGCTAAAACTTTTTAGAAAACTGAAGAATCCCATGTTCTTCATAAGAAGATACATATTTTTACTTTTTACTTCAGTTCCTTATCTTTCTTAACAATTGTGTTAATTTTCTTAAAAGGTGCTGTTGCTTCAACACGCATGTAGTAGCATGTGGATCACACAGATTTTTAATGTTATCACAGAAGCAATGAAACAGTCAAGGTGGGATTTTTTAAGTTTAAGTTGTAACTACATTTCTACTATATATCAACAAATCTCATAGGAAACAAAGAAAACTTTCAAATGGAGACCAATATTGCTTGTCAACAAAAATGGACTTGGCAGAATTTATAGATGTAGAAAAGTACAGAAAACAGGGGATAGACCTAAACTAGAGAACAACCTTTTAAAAAACTATTGTTAATTCCATTTGATTAAACAGTTTTAAATGGTTCCATGAAATACTGTTTAGCAACAAATATTATTTCCGTTTTAAGTAATTGAAGGAAATTTGGTTAACATATGATCAAAACAGAATATACACCAGCACTCTGTTGTCCTCAGATAGCAAGAGCATAAATGGAGCAGGCAGGCTGCAGAGAAGATGCTGTGATTCCATCAAGCTTATTAAACCCCTACAATAAAGAACAGCCCTAAAGCACTCAGCAGAGCAATCTTACCAAGCATCTCTCCTTTGTAACTGTGACCATTCTCTAGGAAGCTCCACACCAGGCTGCTCCTGTTGCTGGCTGCCCATGGCCTGCTCCTTCTCAGGCCTCATATGAGCAGTTGCTCTGTCAAGGTCCATGTGCTGTAAGACAGGGTGTATTTACTAATGTGGTCACTAACCTACGGGTTACCTGGACTGCTGCAGGTGAATCAAAACCCAGACACATGTCATAAGCCCCTGAGAGAGAAACTTTGGGAACTGCTACTTGAGTCATAAAAAGTGATAGTAGTAGCCAGGAGGGATGTGGGTGCAATGCACCAACAGCAGGTGGTACGCAGTTCCTTGACTACAAAAGGCAAAGCAGATGGGGGGTGGAGGGGGG
>JAWWEU010000040.1:45669357-45721441 GCA_035583155.1 Acropternis orthonyx | reverse complement strand
ATTTATGTTTTCAGCAATCCTGCCATAATAGGCTGCAAGATATGAGATGAAATGTGGTTCTCTTTCCACTTTCCCCTTCACCAACTTGATTCAGGAAAACTGATTTGCCTTACATGTATGGGACTGCCATGGTGGGAAAACCAAATGCATCAACACTGATACAGTTCAAAAAGTGATTTAAAGTATTGAGTAAAAGGACCTCAACCCCACAACCCCTCAAAACGTCACACCACCACTTAAGATATGGTAACACTTCAGTATTTCATTACAAAAGAAGCCAAAATGACATACCTGTCATAGAACCAGTCACCAGGTTACTGCCTAGAAAAACAACAAGGACCTGTCCCTCATGGTGCCAGGGACAACATAGTCAAGCACAGTCAAGGACAGCTCTTCAGGTGCCTGGGAACAGCCACAACCAGACTTTAAAGGCTGCTGTGATAACAGTAGTAGGGAAAGAGAAGGGAAGTCCCCCAAAACCTATCTAGCTGACTTTGGATGCAAGACTGAAACAACCTTCAGGTTGTTTCAAGACTGACTCACCTAAAACAAAAGGATGCAGTAGGTGTGCAATATGCTAATAGAGAATGCCTTTTATTTGTATGCAGATGCACAGAATTACATGCATAAAGATGTTGGGAAGTAACTGAAATAATATAGTTTCTCAGTATAAAATATTTATGACTGATCTAATTGTACATTAAATGTTTCTTAATAATGCCAAACATTTGAGGCATTATAATTGGTGAATTGCTAGGAAATCTCATGAAACTAAATGCTTAAAATGTAGAAATTACCTTCAAGCCATCTTGGTTGAATGAAATTATAAAAAATTATGTTCTATTCATTACTTTATGTATGTTTTATTATAATAGTGTGGTTTAGTTTATGTAACAAAAGTATCTAATTAGGTCTTTCTTAAATAGATACAAGTTTATCACTTAACATATCCTGGGTAAACCATTCCACCTAATGCAGCTATTGCCACTAATACCATCTTCTAATTCTTTCCAGTTGCTAGTGGAGTTATTTATATGCACAGCATGGAAGCTTATACTCATGCTTCTTTGATTGCACATGAAAATAAAGGACATTGAAGTAAAGAGAGAGAGTAGAAAATTAACAATTTTTAAATCTCAAACCAACCTAAATTTTCAATAGAAGAAAAGGCAAATAGATGGACATACCACGATAAATAAAACATGTGCTCTGACATCTGCTGGATTTAGTAGACAAATTGATTTGTATCTTGCTAGTAAGAGACAACAAGGAATACTTATTTTTTTCAAAACTGGCATACTACTTAGAAACCAGAATGTTTTCATTTAATTATGATAATTGTCTATTAACATTCTAATGCATGCTAAAACATTAGAAGCCCTTCCTTGCCTTTCTTCTCCCCCTCTGACAGAGATAAATTTGTCCAAATTCCCCTCCTTCCGACTCCTTTCTGTCAACATAGCTGAAGCTAAACAAAATCAGTGAGAAAAAGAAGAGGAGGAGAAGCATTTTGTTTTTAAGTGTCACTGCCTATGTTACAAATTCACAAGTATCAAAATAAATGAAGAAAACTGACAAATTATAGATGAGATCCACCAAGAGTCAGTCCTCACTCCCACACCAAGAAAAATCTTTAGTTCTTTTTGAAAACAATGATCTAAATGCTAAACATATTTCTACATTTCCTTCTTAAAAGCACTGTATCGTTCTGTCTTCTAATACTTTGGTCTGATTTCTGAGGAAACTAGGCTTAATGAGATCAAGGGTTTTTTCTACGTACAGTGATTTATTTTTTTTTTTAACTTGCTGGTCAAATTCAGCCAAATCTGAGAGTGGGATAGTGATCTCATGTCTAAGCAGTATTAGGAATATGTTTTAATTTCAATAGTTTACTGTGGCAAGCACAGAGAGCACACTTTGCAATACAAACCAACATCTCCTCAAATGCACATGCCTGCTGAAATCTAAGAGTAAGTCCCATTAAAAAAAATCCGAAAGAGAAGGGTTTGTGTTCAATTATTTTTATTTCCCTTTTATTCTTCCTTTTAATGAAAAATGGCTTTACTGAATTTTTAACAGTAAATAAAATGCTAAATTAGCAGGTTTTCCACCAGAATTTTAAGGACAGAAATTACCTAGTCATTCTGGAATCTTCATTCAGGTTTTAGCACATTTTTACTATCACAGTTTATGATTTAAGTATCATGTTTATCACTTATTCATTTTATAGGTATTCTATGCATAAAACTGGGGTTTATACAAATATTTAGATATGTATACATACACACACACATATTTGCTCATGTGCCAGTTGAAACGCTTAATCTTTTCTTACCCAAAAGATCTTCTGTTTGTGCTATAATGTAACAGTTTCGCATTTCTAGAACCAATCAGCTTTTTAAACTATTGTGAAAGATAAAATGTAACAACAAAATATTTCAATTTTTACAAGCATTCATATGGAAAAGACAAGGGGTAATGTGTGCAAGTTACATTTAGGGAGATTCTGATTGGGCAGAAGAGGAAAATTTTTCACAATGAGAACAATCAAACAAAAAATTGGAATAACCTCCCCAGGGAAGTGATGGATTCCCCAACATTGGATACCATGGCTGGACAGGGTGCTGGGCCACCTTCTCTAGACAGTGCTCTTTGTAAGAAAAGCTGGACCAGGTGATCCTTGAGATCCCTTCCAACCTGGTATCCTATGACTGTGATTAGGAGAAAGTTCTTCACTAGAGAAGTGATTAAGCACTGTAAGAAGACCCCAAGTGAAGTCATAGCCCCAAGCCTGACAGTGTTCAAAAAATCTTTGGACAACACTTTTAGATTTATGGTTTAACTTTAAGGTTGACCCACGTGGAGCCAGGAGCTGGACTCTATGATTCTTGAGTCCCTTCCAACTCTGAATAGTATATGATTCTGTCATTCACTATCATGGGTTCCTGGAAGAAATAGCAAACAAAAACACATGCCAAATGGATTTTCCTTGTGAAAATAATCTTGCACAGATCTGATACACACAAAAAGCAGGAACTTGAATAGTTCGCAACACAAAGTATACACAAGGAAATTTAATACCCATAAGTACATACAAGCCACAGACCTAAATAAAGGGAAAAAAAATTAGTCCTGTTCCTCATCATAGTGTGCTTTTAAATCATGGCTCACCAGTTTTGGAAGCAAGTGCCATATTACCAGTTTAAGGATCAGTTACTTTTCTGCATTGCCTTTAGATATAATACTGTTCAGCTCTCTCAAACGATTCATTGGCCACTGGTAGGCAACTTCCTTCTTTCCCCTCTTGACATGCTATATCCCACTCTGTGGCCTCTTTATTTAATTGCAGTCTATACAAAAGGTGCACTCTCCCAGCTATTACAGCTTAGGAAAATCTAAGAGCATTTTCCACCAATTTAAAGAAAAAAACAGATGAAAAATAATTCTATGCAATCTAAAGGACAGAGATCAGGATTATCTTACATGAGTAATATAAAATGCAAATTTCTGTAGAATCAGACAAACAACATGATCAACACTTTGGATTCAGGGCCCATTCATAAGATGTGGCTTGATGGGAAATGGATAAAAAATAATAGGGAACATGCTAAAATAGAAGCATTTTCTCAGTGCTTCATCTCCTCTTCAGCTTCCTCCTCCTTATAATTGCATAGTACTACATATTTAAATAATGATAGGAGGTATTATTGCTTCTAGTATAAGGAGGTTATAATTAAGCAACACTGCTACTCTGTTGAAATTCAAGAAATTTAATTCAAATACACCTAAATAAAAGATCTCTACTGATGAAAACAACATTAGCAAGCATACTACCTAATTATGAATCATGGGTTGCATATTTTAAATAGATTCCCAAGTCTAGTAATGTTGATTCACTAAAAAAATAAAGTCAGAAAACTGCAACATTAATTCAGTTAAAGCAAAATGAATGGATACTATGAGTACATTTACCCTTCCTTGGACAATCCATTTCGTCATAAGGACAAGTCTAAAGTGCCTTGATCCCGATGTCTATTTTAATCATTTTTTCCTAGACAGAAAAATAGCAGAAGTAATGAAGTGCAAAAAAAATAATATTACAGATTTCAAATTAAACAAGAAAAACCTATTTAAAATAAAAAAGTTATCCATTCATCACTAGAAATTTGACACTACTGTGCCAGTATTAACCAGAATTTCAAACCTTGTGGTCAATGAAGCATAAAATAGATTGTCAGAAATAGTGTCTGAAATATGAATACACTGGAAAAAATGCTTGAAAATACTAAGATAATTAAAGAGTATCAAAATGGGCGGAAAATACCTCTAAAACGTCTCCACCTCTCTTTCTTAATTCATAAATGGCTTTCTCCTATGTGACTGTTTCATAGAAGTAGTAAAAATAAGCTTCTGATTTCTACATTTGGAAATGCTGTACATTTCTGTGGTAAGCTAAATCATTCCTATCTGTAAATTATTTACTCTCTAATAGAAACTAATAGCAAAATAGTAAGCTTTCCCTCATACTGAAGCAATCTTCTCAGAACACTCAGGAGGCCCCCTGCTAGGAAGCCCATGGTGTACTAACCACAATGGTGTATGAAGTAGAATATTACTACAGTAAATACAGATGAAGAGGCACACTGAAATAATTTTTGTGGCTGTAACTCAAAACAGAAATAAAAAAAGACCTTAGAAAAAATCATATGCATTAAACCCTAGTCAAAAACAATCATCCCCCAACACAGATCTGAATTTTGGTCAGGATGAATTCTAGTGTTCCATGTTAAAGCTCAAAAAGAATAAAGATGGCTACACCAGGGTGCAATGATTCTTTCAGCAGCTTGGTTGATCTGGCTAGATAACCTCTGTAGGTTTACTTTCAGGGCACCTGGACCAAAACAGGTTAATGAAGTGCTGTGTCCCCCTAATACCTGGTGTTTTGGCCAAGACAGTTTTAGCTTTGTTGATACTGTTTCCTGGCTGGGCTGCATTTCTGTTCATGATCACCCTTTTGTTACTAAATGAGGATGCTAAAGAACTAAAATAATCCAACCCTAAAATAAGATCAATTGCATCAGGGAGATGAAGTATAACAAATAACCCTTTATACATTCCTTAGTACCAACAATAATTAAAACCAAAGACTATTTAACAAACTTTGATTTTCTCCTATTTTCACAGTTCAGTAAAAATGATAACAAGCTAATCTGTTGATATACTAAATAAAGGGAACGGGGCGGGGGGAGGGGGGTGGAAATCCATATGTTTTACTGGTATTCTCCCCTGTAAGAATAAACAGAACGGAGTAAAATACAAAAAAAAAAAAAAAAAAAAAACACCACACCCCAAACAAAACAAAAACCTGAAACCTGTCAGGAATTATTTATATACAAGCCAAAATTAATAAGGAATGAAAAAGCAGCTGCATTCACATTGAAAAATATCAAAGTCATCTATGGATACCCAACTGTAACTTCTTTCAAAACACTGACAGTCTCCAACACAGAATTCCTGAATTTGTAAACAATATCTCACCTTCATTTTAGCCAGCGGAGGAGAGTGGCTGGTGAGGGAAGCATTCAAACACACTGCAAAGAAACAGGACTCACTGCCTCAGAAAGATGGCAATGATTCAGGGTTAAAACACCCTTCTTCTTAATGTCTGCACATGGAGGAACATATTATTTGCAGCTGGAATTGGGGAATGTCTGACTGCTGACAGAAAAAGAGCTGATGTCTGGGTAGAAGAATAGGGAATGAAATAATTCCCCTTTCATTGTGGAGCTACTAGAAGCCACTCCAACACTTCAGGCTTTTCTTTTTCACTTTTTTTTTTTCCTTCCTTCTCCCTCACTGCATTTAGTCACACAATACTCAGAACACTTTGGTCCAAAACATATGCCAGATATGGAAAAGGAAGGGATGGGATTGGGGTTCCACTTCCTCACTGATCCCAACTGGCAAAGATTTGAATCTTTTTGCAGTATTTACAGTGATTCAGAGGTAGGATTGTAGGAAGTAGGATTAACCTTGATTTGAAAATCTGAGAGGGAAGCTGGGAATGCGTATTCCACTGCAGCTTTCAGGCCATATTCAGAGGCAAAGACATCCAATAATTCTCGGCAGTAAGCCCCAGGACTGTAAACATAATGGCAATCTGAAATCTTCATGAGTTTCCATTTAGTATTCTTACATCGTATGTAGAAACATGATATTTAGCTGTGATTGATATCCAAGGAACATAATCTGTCTTAGAGCAGGTTATTTATTTATACATGAAGAGTCCTGCAGCTGTGCCTGGAGACAGAGTGGATGCCCTGTGAAATGGAATGAATGCATGTATATGCCCTGTACTTGGTGTCAAGCTGTGACCTTTTATCTAAAATTCCTGAGGTGGTGCATCTTCACTAAATCTTATGGCTATGGCTTACTGATGTTAGCAAAAGAGTGTGGCCAAGAACTCCTATCTCCTCCTCCTAGTTCAGATTCCTTCACAGCTGGGATTCTTGCATGTAAAAAGAACTGGCAGTATTTTAAACATATCTTCTCAGTTTGCCATATCCGCAAACAATTCAAGCAGTGAACTCAGGAATGCCACACACCTGAGCAGGCTTAAAATCAACTCTTACTTTTTTGCTTGAACTAAAGACAAAAGCATATTTGCAGTTTAATGTAGTGTTCATTATCTGTATGAAAGGAAAGTGAGGGAAGGTAATGTACGGGTATCTGAGGCTAACAGCATTTCAAAATTATCAGCCACTTGCAGGGCAGTTGGGTCCATTTGGAATATAAAAAGTTTGTTACTTAAAATTTTGTGACTCTTAGATTATGGGATAATTCCAAAGTAAATTCTGAAGTAAATTGAACTAATGGTAAGGATTCATCTTAGGTTTTGCATTTCTTTGATAAAAGCACCTAACACAGAACTCCCACACAACCCCACTCAACATGTAAAGGGACAATACCCAAAGTTCAGAAATTTGCAGATCTGAATTTCAGGCAAGTCTTTTGTTTCTGCATCACAATTATTCCTGTGAGAATCACAGGAATAAATAAATAGAAGGTTTTATCTTGAAATACCTCAGACTTCAGAAACATGCCAGTGTACCTGAACTCACATTAATATATTTGGCATCTATGAAATTACCATCAAGCTCCTTCAAGGCATGATGCTGTATGGGGTATCTTTATATGCACATCTTCAGGCAAGGACTTGATCTCTCTGTGATTGATAGAGGCACTTACCACAATGGAATCATAATCAAGACCCAGATCCTCTTGAGAAATAAGAACAAATAATAATGACAGTAATGCTTTAATATCCTACTAAGCATGAATCATCTCTGCTTTCTTGAACTGAACATTTTCCCCCCTATCATTTACATACATAAAATGTTGAGGCTAACTGGTATCACCATGACCACACTCTGGTCTTCTGCAGAATACTATCCAGAAATAAACAGCACTGTGATGAAATAGCAAACACACTAGTAAGTCTGGGTTTTTTTCATATAAATATTTTTGCAATTGAAGAACTTATCTACAGAGCAGAAAGAAAAAGCTCGAAAAAGCAAAGGACAATTTTATCATTCCAAGAAATCAAGAACTCCAGCATCTCAGACCAACACTGTATGTGGTTCCTGCAAATGGATGCATCTGTGAATTCCGGAGGGGACAAGAGACTATAAGAATCTGAAAAGGTTATGTTTGGAGGTATATGAAATGTATTGTTTTGGCCAGTAGGGAATGTTAGATGAAAAGCTAGTGGAAAAAGGATGTGTAATGGGCTGGATTTAGAATAACAGTCCTACCAAAACACATGAGATCATTTGTTTTCCCACTTCTCCTCTGAGGTCCATAAGACATGCACATTCTCTGTCAACCCCTGCAAAATGCAGATAAGACACAAAGTTTGAAGAAGATAAACTCCAGATCTTTCAAAATAAAAATGTAACAGCTAAAAAGATAGATATTTTATGGCAAGATATATACCTATGGTAAAAAATTCTGTTGATGCAATGTAATGAGTAATCTTTTTGTTGACTTTGGAAAAACATGTTTGTTCAGAGGCTGCAATAAACAACCAAATGTTCTTTCATCAGAAAGTGCAAATCAACCAATTTAGTTAAGAACTATCCTAAGAACACTTAATAGCATCCAGGTTCAGTGACTGATTTTCTATTTTAAGCAGCAAGAGACGTACAGAACAAACAATCTGGAGAATAAAAGCCTGACAGCAAAATCTCCATACATACCAAAGAAAATAACGTGTCTGTGACAGCTACAACAGCCTCAGTTTTCAGCTTCTTACACTACTCATGCAACACACTTTGCAGTCATCCCTCTTGCATAAATCTGTACATTAAAATTTTGTGTTCCAATGGATCGATTTGAGTGCTCTGTATCTGCAAATGAGCCAGATAATACAGAGTGTGAGAAGTGATTTGTGCTATCAGTGACATCAGGAGTTTTGCAGCTGTAGTTATTAGCAGATATTTTTTCACCCAGCAGCATTGACTAAAATCAATCACTGTGATAACCAGGCATGGCATGAGCTGTCCGCCCTGTCATTTCAATCTGATTAATCACACATACACAGACCTTTACCTTAAAGGAGCAATTGCTCACATTTAATCAAAAGATACATTCAAGCATACCATCATAGATTACCAAATCTAAGTGCAATTTATGTCTTATAGTTTGGCAAATACGTTTATGATAATACAGTTTTGGCATATAGATATACTGTTTCATTCATTTTACAAACATTAAAATCTAAGCTAATGTGTTGTACTTTGAATCATTTATCACATCAGATTTGCAGCTTTTGAAGCTTGCATTATACACATATCCTTATCTACAAATTTATCCTAATAACCCAGGTACAGAGAAGTTATTAGTTATAATGTCTTCTTTAGACTGTGCTTGCTAGACAGTAGGCATCATCTTAGTCATGGATGAAATGACCTTATTTTACCTAAACATCCTACATTCTATTAACTGGTCCTTCTTTTGTTTCAATTTTCCTTTTTTACCTTGGAACAAAACACAGCTCTTCCATGAAGAGTTATGCAATAGTTATTTCTCTTTTGGGTTTTTGGGTGGATTTTGTTTGTTTGTTTTGCTTTTAAAAGGAAGGACATATAAGAGAGTTCTTACACAAGTATAATACTCTGCAAGTGAAAACTCCAGCAAAAGCACACTGCTATCATTGAATTTGAGATCAGTCGAGCCAGTAACATATTTGACTCTGCCGGAAACATCCTACATTCCAGATACACTTCTTGAATAGGCCAAAGCACACAAAAGCATTCAAGTGTCCTGGGTCCAACACCCTTCAGCAAACCATGTGGGCATATGTTTCACTTTCAGTTCAGATGCCAATGAAATTGAAGGATACGCTGGAAACAGAGTATAAGCCTAAATGTTGTGCTGGTAGAAGTGCACAAACCCCTCTTTTGGCTGTGTTGCTAAACTGAAGTTGTATGTGGCTGACAGATTGCACATATTAAGTAGGTGACTCCTTAAGCTTTTAACTTCTTCAAAAGTATTAATTCACCAGCATTTTGCAATGGATATAGTTTCTGAAGAGCCAAACCATATACTAGGAATTAATTTTTATTTACTATTTCTACATTAAATAATACTTATGCTTTAATATATATATATATATACTTTTTTTCAAAGACTGTGTACTCAGATGTATATATGAATTGTCTGATTAACAGTTTTACATTTTACATTTAAATAAATGTATTTTTTAATAATTTTAAAAATATTTTCTTCAAACAAGGCAAAAAACCTATTAGTTAAAAATATAACATGATGGATATAAAGTGGACCTTTCTTTCATTTGTAGCCCAGTGTGCATGAGGCCCCACCAACAGGCTTCTGCTCTGACTGCTCCCCAGCTGTGCTCTCAGGAAAAGACAGGTTGGATAGGTTGACGAGCAACTAAACTCTTGAAAGAGGAGAGAAAGCATTCTTCTGCCAAAGAATTTTGAACAGAAAAGATGAAGTGTTGGAGGCAACCAGAGAGTTGTTTATGTTTAAATAAATAGCAGAGACACAGATTCATGAACAGAATGCAAGCAATTACTCAAAACTGCACAGTGCATTTATTTCCTCAGTCCTGAACTGGGATACAGAAGAATATTGCTTTTCTACCACATCAAGCACCAACAGTATACACATTATAAAACTTCCAGAGGTTCAATAGCCATTCTCTAATGCAATCAACAGAAGCCAGGCAGGACTTAACAGGGCTGTAATCACCACTAGAAACTTTAATAAAAATGCCCCTTAAGATAGAGAAAGTTGACTTTTCAAAACATTCCTTCTTATTACATCCTACAGTATTTTCCAGAGCAAGAACATGTGTTAATATTATTGTGCCCACCAAGTTTAAAAAAATGCTATCACCTTTGGTCTTGATGTTGAAATGAACCTTTACCAAATAGAAAACGGGTAACAATGAAGCACACAGCAACCCATACTTCAAGAGTGTTTTACAGGAATACACTACTGCAAGCAATTTTTTGATCTTTCTTAGGCTCTAGAAAAAGATTAAAGTGAATATTTTTTTACATATAATCATACACAAATTGGAAATCTAGAAAAATGCAGCTGCAGGTCAGAAAACTAGTCCATCTCCATAGCTGCTACTACCAAGGACTGTGCAAAATACCCGTCATTAATCAATGAGAACATCATCTCACAAGTCACAGGTTGTGTTCACACAATTGTCTTCAATAGCTATTCATTAGTCAGTTCTCTGTTGATTTTTCAGTCTCTTTTTACATCAGTTTGTACTTTAGGCCTTCCAAAAACAGTAGTTCAGAGTTTTAAAAGAAATAAAATCTGTTTTTCTTTTTCTTCCTCTAGTCTAAGCCTACCAGCTCATAAGTCCCTCCTTATTCTTTCTGCAGCAATCATCTTTGTATCCACCTCTATCAGAGCACTTCCCACATAGATATCTCTTTTGTGCTTAAAAGTTCTGGTCTGTTCAGGCTGTCCTTGTATAGAAAGTCATCTAGGTACACTGTCCTCATATTTTTCTGCAGTCTATTTGGTAAAGAACTTGACAAATAAATTCAAAGTAAATTACAACTATACTTCCCTCTTTGGAAGCTGAAGAGCTCTTAACTATTTCCTACTATACTGTATTTTATTAATTCTATTTCTACCACAATAGCCTTCTGGAAGAACTCTTTGAAACATTTGGAATTTCTCACCTCACCTTCCTTTTTTACTGAATAATCTCTTCTTAATAAAAAAAGTATAAAAATTACTACCAAAATCATCTATTTGGGGATAAGAAATTTCAGCTTTTTTTTTTTTGATTTTGCCTTTTTCTGTATTCTCTCCAACATTTTTGCATTGTTGATACAATATTGCACTGAGCATTCCAAATGCAATTCCTATCACTGATTCAGAAAGGCATACTGACAGGTTTTTTCACTTCTTTATTCCCATTCCTTATGTCTCATGCTCTATCTAAGATATTTCATGCTGTAATTACAAAACTGACCTGCTCTGACTAATGACAAAAAAGAAAACAACACAGGACATGATATGTTTCCCTCTTCTGAAGAATAAACATGAGTGGCTAATTCTTCTCAGCACACACACACAAAGTGATTTTTGAATGAAGTAATGCATTTTTAGCCTCTTGAAAAGAAACACTTGTTTTTACTATGCAAATTAATTTAAAGAGGTGAGCAGCACAAGACATCACAAAAGCCTTGAATTTCATCCAGGCTTTTCTTTTCTCCCCAGACCACCATGAGTATCCTTCAAAAGACAAAGCAAGCAAGGTATCCATTAACTGGATAGGATGAATTTATCTCAACAGACAGATTACTTTTATTGTGACATACTCTTCCAAATGTGCCCAATGTCAGAATTTTATGCTTTCTGTAACTGTCATATTTATTTTTAATTCATTTTCTAAATGGAAGTAAATTTAGGAAACAAGTAAAGCTGAATTTCTCAGAACAGGATATATTAATATGGTATAAGTAATTAATTGAAGAATATTAAATACAATCCATAGCTATAATCCTACTCCAATCCAGTGTAGATCACACACACAATATGCATATCTTAGAGTGTAAAAATGTTCTTTTCTATTTAGCATATATCAGGAAGTCAACATCTTCTAAAAAAAAAAATCCTTGGCAGGGACAGATGTCTAATTTTTTTTTCTCAAATATACTGATTTTCTCTAGAGTCTGTTAAAGACTTGTCACAAGAGAAGCCATAAAGAAAGATGATGCTCTGAATTCTGTCATCATGCCCTCATGTGCCAAGTCCCTAGACACAAATACATCAGAAAGGAAGGTTCTTACTGATTTAATAGAATGACTAGGTGGAGAAAAAAAATAAAACAGAATAGAAAAAGATTTTCAGAATCTGTAATCAATATTAATATCAGGGGGAATAGAATAAAGGACCATATCCAAACCAGTATAAGGTCACTGAGATACTTTTTGTGCATCTTGTATCATTAATTTATGTAAATATACATTTTAAAAAAACCCCTGCCAATATTGTAGTAAAAAATACTCTAAAAATTATGTGGTATGTTCTAACTTCTTTCAAATGTCAAGTGAGATGTTGATGGTGAGATTGGTATGAAAACATGTATAAACTTTTTCTTTTTTCTTTCTTTGTAATATACTTCTAATTATGTCATTAACTAAACTCAGCATTGATAATGTAACTGAAATCAAGGTACTGGGCATACAATATATTGCCATATATCAAGGGCTGAGCAGGCTTTTCCTTTTAGTTACACAGCAGTGATATGGTAATAATTGACATTTTTGTCACATTGCTATGTTAAGTCCCAGTTTGTGCTGCTTAAATGCACAGAAATTCAGCTGCATTTCACTGCTCTCTTTACCCTACCTGCCATTTTACTTTCTGCTCTCTTCCCCTGTGTTTCTTCCTTCCAGACTTTCATCACATGTGAGAATTCAAAGTTTATTCTTCTGCTTGGTGACAGGAAAAAAGAGGCTATAATGTCTGCACAATACATGGTCCAGAACAAAAAATCAGCAAAACTGCAATCAACAGCCAGATAAGGTCCTCTAATTTCATCCTGAATATGAAGCATAATTTAAATCACAACATTGTTAATGCTGAAGTTAAAAACAAAAAACACACACCCCTCAAAAAGAAATCTAAACAAGCACAGAACATGTTATGAAATGACAGAATCTGATGTGATTTATGTGTATGCCTAATTCTAATAGAATAGATTTAAGATAGGGCACATCAACCACATTAATATTCAAGTCTATCCCTTTAAATACCACACAGTCGCTAATCAGAGCTGAAGGGGACTGAGCTTTTCTTACAGTATTCATTCTCATTTTAAAATTACTTAATTCTGAGCTATTTTATATTCAAAACACTTTTCTTTATCTGACATGTAACCCCTACAGTTCAAGTAGTTAAACAAACAGCATCTAATTTGATATTCTACAAAATTATTTTCAATAGAGCAGCTGATAAAAAACAGAAAGGTTTTAGTATTTTATAGGTATTTCTAAAGCTTGTCCCTCCAGAATTAAATCTCCACAGCAGTCACTTCATAAACAAGAGTTAGGTTTTTTGTAGGCATTACTTGCATATGTGGTAGAATATATTTCATAAAACACTGTGTTGTGGTGTTAACATATAAGCATATCTTAAAGGAACTAAACTAAGTTATTGAAAAGCAAAGATTTCATTCAAGAATTATAGAGCAATTGTGATACACACAAGCAAATGGTGTTCCTGTCCCCACAACACTCATACATGGGTTCTATTTAGTGGCGATGTTTGCTTCACAGAGTTATCACCTCTCACCTGCCTGAAACTCTCAGCTAAGCTTTTGTTTTTGTAACAGGCTGAACCTGTATCTACTGGTTTTTCAAATCACCACGATTTATTGATTTTAGCTTTATCCCCACCCCCACCCCCCGCCTCCCTCCGTTTCTGGTAATAAGATTCAGTTTGTCTTGTCACACTTGAATTGCCCAAGATAATCCTTGCTTTCCTACACTGACATTGGTTACAAACCAGGGAGATTTTTTTGAAGTCACATTCAAACATCTGGACTAAAAGGACTTTTGTTTTTGAACATCATGGAGAAATTAAAGCACCTACAAAGAGAGACAGAACTTAGACCAACATAGAAAGAGACAATATTAATATCCTAGCTATTTCTGGCATTTCAAAAAAATTTATTTAGTCTTTTTTGTATACTGAGCCCAACTTGAATACACATCTCCCCATCAGCTTCAGACAGCTTTGCACATTGCTCCCAGCAGTGGTGCAACATCCTCCCTCTGTCTCAACCACAGCAGCACTCTGAAAATGTGGTTGCACATCTGTGCAAGAGAAAACTCTTATTCATCAGCATTTGTTTTAGTCACTCAAGTGACTCAGCAATGCTCTAATGTATTCAAAACAGCACGAGGGCACAGAATAAGAGAAGCCTGGGCTTGATGCTACCAAAGAACAAAGCCTCTGAGGATGGAGATGGCCCTGACTGAAGAACAGAACAAACCTTTCCCCACTCCAACAATGTCTAAGCAAAATCCTTCTGCCCATCCAGTTCAAGAAAAGGAGCATAAACTCACAGTGTCAAGCTAGGAGGAGACTGAGGGAAATATGTTTACAGGCAATTAATATATACAAAACTTACACTTCGATCACTAATAGACCCTCGGAGCAGGTACCAATGCATGCAGAAGCAGAAGGGCCAGCTTGTCTCTGAACTGCCCCTTCAGAAAAATTGACATCTAATTGAATACATCAGTACTACCAGTCCATATTTATTTCTGGTTCCACTTACACAAAAAGACAAGGAGACTTTTTGACAGGAGTTTCTCCCTCTCTACTTTTCCATTGTTTGTCAAATCACAGTGGGACTCAGGACAGCAGAAGGAAAACAGCAGTGAGCTCCTTTCAAATCTGGACAAAACAGACCCTTCTAGAACTTCCTAATTTCTCAGTATGATCTACAGTTTTGACATTTTTATATCCATTTCTGACATATACACCTTCTCTCTTGAAACCCACACATTTCACTCACCTTCTCTCCCATTTTGCGATGTCTGCTTGGCCAGAGAGCACAGCATTCTGTGAAACTCCTTATACTGTAGGAGGACAGCAGCAAGCACAGAACACATAGCAGAGGTTAAATGAAATTTGAATAAATCTTTTGTCTCTGAGCTTTTAGAAGCAAGAATTCAGAAGGAATGAAAACAGTGATATGGATAAGAGCAGTTACTGCTTTTTGAGCATGTCTTCTACCACATTTCCACCTTAGAGTAATCTAGTCACTATACTTCTATTTTTAACTGAAACTACATAAGTCTCACATTCCCATTCACTGATTAAAGTCGTGGGCCTGTCTGGATATATTGGCTGTACTCACTTTGCCCCACGAGTCTGGACAGTGGTAACACTCCCTTCAAAAGCCTGCTATCAGCACTATGTAGAGCCTTTCATACAGCAATGGCAATAAATTGTTTTAGGGGCTATAACCACATGAAGGAGAAAGAGACTTCCTTAACAGCCCATACTGATGCCCATCTTAAGTGTATTCCTGTGATTTCACCCACAAAAATAGGCTTAAACTTTTCATCAACATCTTGTTTCTTCCACAGGGAAGCCCTCTCTTCTGCTGAGGAAACCCTGCTTTGCTGAGAAACATCTTCTTCAACCTTTAGTTCCTCATGTAAGAAGTGTCTCCCTTTGAGTCCCTTTGCCCCTGCTATTTTTTTCCCTTACAGATTTTCTAGTAAATTGCCAGCTGTCACAGAGAAACAACTTTGTGTACAGATGTAATTGCAAAAGCATTCCGAGGGCAGTGTCCCCTCCATATGCATACCAGTGTTCATAAAAATTGTTGGAGCTTTCTTGTATATTTCCCACAGAAACTGGGAACAGACACACATCATCTGTTACAATAAAATAAAAAAAAAAATCCTCCAAAACCTGTCTCTTGACCTATTTTATGATTTGACTGATCTGTTATTGGTGCTCCTTAATACTATCTTCAAGGTGGTCTAACCCTGTCTGTGCCATTCGGTTTGTGCCAGATACCTCTACAAGCCACACAGAAGCACATCATAGCAACCTGCCCTCAATTGCATGCTGCACTGAGTAACAAGAATCAGTGCCCAAACATGGGTTAAGAGAATTGACAAGCATCTGACAGCTGTTAGATTTCACAAAGTTTTGGTGACGATGCTTCCCATCCACCTTCCTCACCTGTGTGAGACCAGAGCAGAGAAGGGAGGCTGGTTGGTTAGACCACATTGACAAAATAAATGCATGCCCTTGAAAAAGCTCCAGTCCTGTTGACGTCAAAAAGCAATGGATTGGGTCCCCTGTCAGACACAGAAAGCAGACATCTGCTTCACTGCAAATGCAAAGAGGAATTCATTAAGTCAAGCATAGTCTTATTCCAAACCAAACACTATTAACATTTGAAGTGCTTAAAATTTTTAACTAATGTAAATTCCGTTCAAAGTCTCTTGATTTCCTGTGCTAAATAATGATAAATGTTCAAATAATGAATTTTATTATTTCTTATTCTTTTATTGTTAAATTTTATTAAGGCTTCTCAATACTTTCCCTGTGCTGCTCCCCCCTTCCCGTTCTATGCATTTCTCCCCCCTGCTGTGTGCATCTGCTGTCTCTCTCTCTCTCTCACTTGCTCTCTCCCTGCTGTGTACATCAACTATTTCTCCCCACCACTCCTATATGCATGTTTGCCATCTATCTCTCTTCCCCTCCTGCTGCGTGTATTCACTGCCTCTCCCCCTCCCCCAGTACGCGCATCCATCCCGCATCTTCCTCTGCCGCTGCAGTGCACACGAGCCTTTTCTCAGCAACTCCTACTGGCATTTATGCACACCTTCCCCTGCTTGTCTTCCCTCATGCCCTCTCCTCTTTTTTTCATCCCCCACTTTGCGCATCCTTTATCCCTGTTCATCTTTATACTTTTCTACCTTCCATCTCTTTGATATTCTGGTTCTTTCTCTCTCCTTATCACCCTTCTCTCGGTCTCCCCTTTGTACCATTTCTCTCCGCTTCTCTCTGATCTGTTCTTGCAAATTGATTGTACAGGAAAAATGTTCTGCTCTTGTTTGCAGAGGTGTGCAAAGTTGCATTGCAAACTATTCAGCACTGTGTCAAATCTAATGGTAGTCAGCTTTCTTTGCAGAAGAATTCTTGCTTCCTGCCATCAGACATACAGGATAAAGTCTCTCAAAACACTTTACTGTCCTTTTTTCCTCATATTACTGCACTACAGGGTTCAATTGCATGTAAAGCAGTCAAGATATGCCTTTGCATACCTGCCAGGTTCTTATTGGCAAAAGAAAAGGCTCTATTATGACACTGAGCCTAACTGCAGTTTAAGTCACAAGAAACTAAACTTGCACAATTGATACAAAATAGCTGGACAGAAACAAATTCAAAGGCACCCTATGATTTTTGTTTCCCTTTCCAACTGATGTATAATAATAGCGACTTAGTGATTCAACCATCAGCTAATAACTTGACTCTTCCTCCTCATCAGTAAATTTCATCAACCTTCTCTTACTTTCAGTGTCTGAGTAAGTCACTTGAGGGAAAATATAAGACTGATTACAAAATTTGTCCTTCAGAAAGTCCAATAGTGACACCTACACCTGTTTGGGGGGAAAAGTAGGCAATTTTTACTTTGGTACTGCTGACTTCTATTTGCATGTCTAGTCTGCTGACTTTCACTTATTACATGAAAGCCTAGTCTAGTCACATTTCCTTTATCACTTTTGTTCACCATGGTCACCTTCACAGTTACCTATTTTGTTTGGGATTAAAGTCCTAGGCAGATTGCTAACTGCCCTAGGCCTCCTCTAGCACATCTTCCTCTTCTACTCCCTGCAGGTGGTTTATCTTTGGGAGCCAGAGGAGCACCATGGCACAATCAAGGCTACTGGGACTCCTGAACACTCTGTCCATTCAATCTCCTGTTGAAATACTAGCGTTATTTCATAGGAAAGGAAGGTCCTCTTGGTTATCTTACTCCCACATATCTGTAGTATGTCAAACCTAGAAGCACTAACCAAACTCTACCAGAGACTGGCATTTGAGAAGACATATATTCATGTTACTGGCATCCACCTATATCCCCATGCCTAAGTCTTGCCCAGGTTTTCTAGATCATCAGCTACATTAAAACAGATTGGAACTACAGAGATCTCACCTGTCAGTTCTAATTCTAAACTTGGTTAAATAGTTTCTGCTCTGATTTTTGTCAGTCTTCTATAATTGTGGTACTTTACCAGAAAAATTGGAAGTACTTCCACGGCTCCTGACAAATTATATTGAACTGTATGGGAGTTGGCAAGACAGTTAGCAAAATATTTCCTGGTATTAAATTCAATTTACTTTTCTTCCATCACAGAGGACACTGCTAATCTCCTTTTCTTTTTAAAGGAGACAGAACTTCATATTCAAATGCATAAATGCACCTGCTTTACATTTTGTTTTAAATAAGTAAATTTAGTTTTAAGAGTGCATGATCAATGTCATTGTAGCAAGAGGAAATTTTGGCAATTGCACAGAAAAAAGGAATGGAGAATTCAGTGCTTCTTACACTACCTGAGATTGAGAAATAGGCTCTGTTATTGAATATTTCTGTGAAAGTGATCAACATAAAAATGGATAACATTGCCACTGACATTTTTATCACACAGTTTGAGTGTTGACACTCCAAAGAGATAAGAAGAATGGTCCAAAAGATCAAAGTTCCTATCACAGGCTTCCTGCACTATCAAGGAGATGATGGTACATCAATTTGTACCTGGTTCAATATTTGCAAATGCTCCTTTTCTTTCTTTATCCATAGAACTTTAAGGCTCATCTACATGACATTGTGCTAATGAATAGATTCCACAGAGAATGATAAAATAGGCAGGTCCATACCTATAAATAAAAGCTTAAAAAGAAAACTAGAATATTTCTAATGAAAAGCACTTTAGAAACATGAAAGAACAGTGGGGAAATATTAGGTATATTCTTTTTCACATAAAAATACTGCAATATTTTTGTTACCTCATTAAAGTTAAAAGTTCCATTTGTATTTTGAAGAATAAGTCACCACTATACCCCAGCTAGACTAAAAGTTGTTTTATCTTGGTCATCTAGAAACAGGTCAAAGCAGTTTGAATTTCCTGCTTCTTTTGCCAAACAAATGTTCTTCACTTGAGAATAAATTTCCATGCCCTGATGGAATAAGCAGCTCACAGGAGAGTGATCTAACAAAAATTACTGAGACTCGGGATACGAATGTAAAACTGATTGCTTGACCTGCCCTGTAACACAGCTCGTATCATGCATATGCACCTGAGAGGCTATAATGATTTGCACATCTTTTGCCTGAATGACTGTCATTCTATCTGTAATAACTTTACCAGTTAAATCACCATCTGTTTCACAAGCTTTCTAATGTTTATATCTCCCTTTTCTGTCCTAGGAAAAGAACAAAATTGTTTACCTGTACTATATGAGAAGTATCCCTGCACTCAGCTGGGGAGATAAGCTAACATAACTATCTCTATCAAACCAAGACACAGATTTTAGGACTCAGATGAAACTAAATGAAATCCACTATCTAATTCCCTTATAGAAGCAAGGTAGATCAAGAAACACATTACATATTTTCCTTCTTCTATTCCATCTGGTAAAGTTTCTTAAACACTAATGTAACAGGTAATAATCGATGTATAAAAACCAGAACCCTGACATGTACCAACAGAAATGATACAGCAATTACAAGGACCCCAAGTAGGTCCTAGATCAATATAAATAGAGGGAATTTGCATGTTCCAAGATAGGTTATAAGCTTCAGAAACTATAGGATCTGCTCTTCAGAGAATTATTAACTTTCACACTGCTAGTCATTTCATTATAAACAAAAAAAAAAAAAAAAACCAAACCAAAACCAAAACAAAAACAACAAAAAAACCACACCAGAAAACAAAACACCCAAAAAACCCAGCAAACCAAACACCCCTCCCAAACCCAATCAAACACTGAACAAAACTAAAACCAAAAATTCCATAATCCAACAAAGCCACATTGACCTAGCCTTGTTGGCAAAACTCAAGGAAATAGGAAATATGCCCTCCACCATCAGGAAAGTCTTTAACCACATTCCTTACATTTCTACTACACAATTATAAATGCAGACAGTGCTGGCATCTGCTATTGATAGCTCAGACACTATGTCTCTGCAAGTCAGAGACTTACAGAAGTCTGTCAGGAGCGGGCTCTAAGGGAACCTTTGCAAAAGATGTATCAATATGGATTTGCAGAAGTATTCTGGAGCAGTCAGAACTGCTATTCAGCTCCCAGGACCCTGGATTAAAAAGCCAGAGTAGAGATCATAATGACTGTATATAAAATCTTTTACACTGGACAAGATTAGTATTAATCAGCTTGTCGCCCTTTATGCCTCTCCTGGTCATAGTCAGAATCTTTTGGGTTTTGTTAATGCTGGAAAAAAGTGTTACTCAATTAAAATAGCAAATACGCATTGGAAAACAATCACTTAAAAAAGGAGCTTCTGCTATGCTTCTGTGTGCTTCTCTGTTATTCAGTTTTACTGATACAAAGAAAAATTACTTTCCACTAGTTGTTTGTCATAGTCCGCTCCCTTCCCTCCCCATGACAAGCAGTTCAGAGAGTTAGCAACATGGTGCCATCTATCAGGAAGTACAGAGGCAAAACAGTTGTGAAATCATTTTCCTAATGCACATACACCCTTAGTCATCCCCTCCCGCCTTTCCTCCTTCTCACATGAACACCTCTTTTGTTGGAGAGATTTAGTTTGCTGGGAAGTGCACCCATATCCAGGATGGATAAAATCTTCAAATAAAATAACAACCATGCAACAAGTCCTTCCTGCCCACGTGACTGTTCTACCCTCTTCAAACTGATAGAGAGCCTTCACAGCACTCAGTTGACAACCTAGTATAGGCTTAACACTCATTGCTGCAGCACTGAACTATGCTGGCAGGAAAGCCAACAGCCCAGGAAGCCTGACCCCAAGCAACACAGGGCAAATGAATGGCATGGCAATCACCAGGAGGAGCCCCTGGAGCTCACATGGTCCCTCTCTTGCCCCATTGCATGCTTACCTATATTTGCGCTTCCACCAGCCAAAAGCTACCTAGTCCTCTATTAGAGATTCTCCAACAGCAACATCTTCGCTCACATCTAGCAACAGTAACCTCAAGCTGAGACAACTTTACCATAACTGTTAATGAAATATTTTTCCAAACAGCCAACAACATTTAAAGCTTTCAAAAGAAGTCTCATTGGTAGATGTTGCAAAACAAACAAACAAACAAAACAAAACCTGAGTGAAAATGAAGAGGGAAATTATTGCAGCTATGAAGTTTCTTGACCTATCACTATAAGACAATGGGAGTTGTTATGCTACTTTAAAAAAGTCACAAGCATTCCCAATGGAGAGTTCCCTGGGAATCTGAAACCAAAGCAAAGTTCCCACACTGGTATTCCAGGATCAAAAGCAGGGCTCTGCAAGCTTTGAGATGTTAACCTATTTTCGACTTCTTTTTCAACTGCAAGTAGAGTAGCAGGGAGAGTATCTTGGTCATGCAGACTTTTATCCTCTCCAAAGAAAAGAAGTTCCAAATGTTCAAGAGGATCTTGGAAGCTGGCAGTGCTACACCACCTTCTCATCTGCAAAAGGAAAGAATTCATGTACGAAGGCAGTGTCTTCATGCTATTAAAGCAAGAAACAGCTGAAAAACTCAGCTGCATAAAGCAACTCTACTCATCTTCCTTGTAACCTTCAAAAGTCACCTAAGATTTTGAAGAACAGGGCACTGAAACAAATGTTCAGTGTCTTTTAAAGTGTCCAGAAATGAATGAGTTGCCAGACTCATCAATTTCTAGAAACCAAGGTGACAGAACTATCAAAGACCCAGAGAAATAACCACTGCGTTGTCTTGCCTGACCTTCTGTGATGATGTGCAGAGGAATGAAGGAGCCAAGGCCTTATTACAGGGAAAGCACGCTTTGTTCTTGTAGCTTTCAAAACAAAGTAGAATGATCTTTTCCAATGCAGCTGAAGCAATTCTATCACCAGTGTCATTTTTTCTGATGTCTGATCTGCCTTCTTCAGAAACACTTCTCTGCCTGAATACAAGGAGCTGGTAAAAAGACAGACATGGGTAGCTGGGCTTTCATCCACAAACCCAGTAGCAATCCTTGTTAAAGGAAAGATGCACAACTAAAATAATAGTGATGGTCTGCATATAGTCACGTTTATTTGCTGCTGGATGCAAGGTCGGAAAGGGAGACAGCTAAACACACAGTCCAGGTCTCTTGCAAGGATAAGAAACCTGCTGCTTGGAAGGAGACGATGTGATGAACAGACACTTGGAAAACCTGACTCCCTGAAATCTGGATTCCTCTTTTCTTGCCACTCAATTGCCCTGAATTCCAGTTCATTTTCACAGTCTCATAGGACAAACTCTGTCTGAAACATGCTCTGCCATTCCCACTGCTCTTCCACCCAATCCCTCACTGCAGTCTTGGCCTTCTTACTCCTCTTTTGTTTGCAGGTTTTCTCCCCCACTCCTTCTGTTTCTCAGACATAAAAAGAGAGAAAGAAAGATAATGGGTGACCTTAGGAAATAATCAATCTAGACACTGAGAGAAAAGAGGCCTGACATGGTCATCAGTAGATGACACAAACAGGATGATCTATAGTGCTAAGTGCCCTGACTACTTGTCCTGAAACAAAAGAACAGTTTAAAAATAATTATTCTGAGAGAGCAAAATTAAAATATGACATTCAAGCACAAATATGTAGGGTATAATTCAAATACAGGTTAATAATGATAATGGCCAGACTTCACGAACGAAGATCTGGGGAAGGGCTCTCCCCACATGGGCGTGCCCTTCCAGCCTGCTCAGTGCATTTTTTTTTTAAAGTGAGGCACAGCGGGAGCAGAACTGGCCCCACCATTTAAGTCCCAAGGTTCATTTGCCACGGCTGAACCGAGCTTGGACAGTGACAGTGAAATCCTCAGGACTGTTCTACAGCACCCGGTACTATAACCGTGGTTGGCCCTGCTGAGCATCCAAGATCTGACGGTAGGGAGGCATTTAACTGCCATGGGGACAGTCCCACTGAGGACTTGAACTCAGGCCCTTGGGATTCAGAGTCCAGAGTGCTAACCATTACGCCACAGGACCACCCCAAACACAGGTTATCTGATAGGAAATTCAACAGCTTTACCTATTTAAAAACTTTAAAAAATTGAGCTCCTTAATAGAACTTCTACTTCATGTGAAAATTTTAGAAAACATAGATCAATTCTTACACCAGTCATGCCCAGTTACAATACCAAAATAATATAATGATTAATCCATGGTCAGACTGGTGGTAAGCTTTTGCTTTAAACTTGTGATAGAGAAAGCCTAATTTAAGCAAGTCTAAGTCAGAAAGAAGAAACAAGTAGTCAGGGGATTAGTATTGACATGTTTTGCTTCCTGAGATCAGTACACTAAACATAAAATCCAGAAGGAAATAGGAAAAAAAAAATTTTTTTATGAAAAAAAGGTTTTATAAAATAGACCCATAATAAATATAAAGACAATTATCGCTATAGTTAAGACTGCAGCATAAAAATCTGGTACAACAAGGAAAATTAAAGCTAAGATTTCAGCTGTCTTTTTAATTAAAGTTTTTTACCTCTTTAAAGACATATCAGTGGCACAAAAGAACTTGAACTGCATGCTGTTCTCAATTGCCTGTCATAACCTGTCAGTTCACAGTGAGATAAAATGAAATGGTATCCATAAATGTTGAAACACTAGACCATTTATTAATCAGTCTGCTTTTTTTTAACAATTTTCTATTGATATATTAGGAAATCTAATTTTGTTTTACATTCAAAAGCTTGTATAAAGTCAATAACAAACACACTGTAAGAATAAATGCATTTAGTACTTTTATGTACAGTATGAACTCCTGTTGCAATTAAAGCAGCAGATGCACAGAGCAACAACAGCAAAACAGTGCAAGGTATTAAAAATCCTAGGAAAAAAAAATCTTACAGACAACACAAGACCCAAAATATTGAACTACAATGTTCTCTCTGGTGTATATACCTTACCATCTTAACACGTAATGTACATCACAACTTCCTAAATAATACTACACATATACTATGTTTACTCCTCTTCACCTATGCCTAGATTTCTACATGTACAGCACTCTCTTATATTGATAATTATAGCTCATATTCATTTGCTACTGTTTTTGTATACTTACATTAGTTTTTTATTTAATTCTTTATAAGGTGCATTTTACTGTTTCTAACAAAGGGGGAAAACTTTGATGGAAGCATTTTAAGTGTGACAGCTGTTATGCAGAGTAAAATGGCACTTCACTGTGCATGTGCCCAGTTGCATCTGTCCCCTACCACTGTACTGACAGGACAATCACCAGTTTCTCCCTTGGGCTTATTCAATTTTCTATGGAAAGTCCCTTTCAGCTACTTAATTGAGATAATCCCACTTCTGTGTAGGTCACCTGGTAAAATGGGAGAAAATTAAATATTTTATGTGCTTACTTGCTTAGTTTCTTAAAGATTGGTCACCTTTAAAGGATGCTGGGCTCTTTTTGGCTTTACAAACTTGAAGAAAAACATGAGCATAGGCAGCACTGAAGCCAAGGATTTCATCAAAATCAGTTAGCCAGTAGACCTTTACAAATGTCTTTCCCAAAATATCATGACTCCCAAGTCCTGAGTCTGCACTGCCCCTGCTGTCAACTCTCCCCTATTCTACCTTTAACAGCAGTGCTGCAGGCAGTTTCTCCCAGCCTGACGCACAGTGCTTGTCAGGTATCCAGGCAGCAACTTCAATTACATTTAATTTCAGCAGGAAAGACCTCTCAAGTGTAACAAAGAAGACATTACAACAACTAAACTTAATCCTTTTTACCAGATTGCCCTACATTGCTTTGGGTCCATGACTTAGAGTAAGAAGTGACTGCATGCAATTTTCTGAGGATGAAAATGACTGATGAAAGCATTTGACACCTTAAGTAGAAAGTAAAGGAAATAGTCCGCTACCACTTTGTTGAGACAAACAGCAATAATTTTTCCTTAAAAGGAAAGAAATCCCTTTGGTAAGTAATCCTCTTACTTCACAATGCCCCCAACTTAGTTAGGATCTTTATTTCCCCCACTTCCCTCTGGGACTGCATTTTTCCTCAAGAGCAAACACCTCCTGGTACTGTCTTCCTGTTGGATGCTTTTTTGGCTGAGAAATGGCAGATGGCACCCTCAGAGCTGAGATGCCCCAGGATCCTCTTTTTGTGGTTGTCATGGCTCGTTAAAGCAGGTAATAGCAATGCTCAGCGACTGTCTGCATCCCTGACTTTTTTTCCTGCAGCAGAAGCAAAGGTTTTCAAAGGAATGGCCATTAATAACAGATTCCTTGATTCACCCTGACTGGCTGTTAGGAGCCCTGAAGTATTGACACCACAGCCATGGAGACAGATCCAGAGACTATCACATGTCCCCACTCAATGTCAGTCTGTGGATTTTCCAGAAATGTCAGTGCTTACATCACCTGAGAATCAGGAAAGAAAATGTAGAAACTCTTAACATATAAATAAAGAGAAGAAGCTTTCCTTTCCTGCTTTTACACCAGATAAATACTGAGGTCGTGTAGAAAGTGACACTATTATACCAGACTTTTCAAACATTACTTGATGCTTTGTTTAAATGAACATATGAAATAAACCCCCCAAATTATTTTATATATCTTGTTTTAAATACAGCATTATTTTCTCATTTTCTGCAGTGTATATACACATGTACCTCACCAGAATAAGCATGATAGACTACAGAAATATGTTTACAACTCTATTCACCATATGACTCTGACTGCTTTTTTTATGATTAACATGCTTGTTTATATTGATTTATATTAGTGCCATGTTGGCAAGCTTCAAAGTTTCAAACATCTCTCTCTCTAGGGGTTAAAAAGCCCTCCAAGAGTAAAAACAAAACCTAGAATATTCAGAAAGAATTTTTCCTTTTATCCTCAAATACTTAAATTACCCTTCAAATTGTACTGCCTTTAGACTTAGATGGTTAATACTGATTCAAAGTTTTATACTCTTTCACTGTATCACAGACAGACAAGGGATCTTTCATTCCTTCTCCTGCTCTTTCTGATATTAGGTCTAACAGATCACACAATCCCAGACCTCAAACTCTTCCATGCTGCATGCCTGTAGTTTTGCCTTTTAAGCAAGTCTTTGGTTATACAGCTCTCTTCCAAATCCCTAGCTTAATTAAACAACAGTAATCCTAAATAATTCTACTAACTTCAGAAGTCAACTTGTGGATTCAATGCTGTTCTGGATGAAGGTCAAAGAGAGGAGTGGGGTTACAAGGGAATTTGGGAACCATAGTACTCGATACAGAAATACTGCACTAGAAAACACCATGATTAGGAATTAGAAAGCTCTGGGGAGCTTTTTTGCACGTATACAAGGTACGTGCTTTGAATAAAAGAAAAGCTGAATGCCAAAATGCCTGGAGGGTGAGACAGGCTTTTTGTGAACTGCTAGACAGAACCAAGACACTGGAAGAACAGTCAAGTGCCGCTGTGGATGTTGCTGTCAGTTATTAGGCAAAGAAATAACACAACCTGCACAGCAGAAAAGGCCTTGCTTCAAAATGGATATAGCAGCTCTGAGTATTTATGGATATCCGTAGACAAACCACCTCTCAGCTTGTTAACGGAGGGTTATATGTCTTGGCAGGTCTCTGGAGAGTGTGTTGCACAGACTGAAAACATCTTCATAGCAGTTTCAGCTAATAGGCCTTTCTGCTCCCTAATGGCTCCAAATAGATCTTTTCTGATACAAGCTTCTTGCTCTCAGCTAGCCAATGCTTGGTGAGTGACCTATCTCCAAAACATCAGCACAGGTTATTTGTAAGTGCCCTGTTTGGGTAAACCAGTCAATACATTCTTAAATCAGAATAGGTCTGGCAAGAAGTCACATCAAACTACAGAAGTTCAATACCAAACTACAGAGCAGATAGATAGATTCAATGATCATCCGAATGGCCAAGCTCTCAGTGGCAATTACCAAGGTTGTTTGAGCAGACTTAGCATCTTTCATACTTCATTCACAAACGATAAAAGAAGCCAGCATTATTCTAAGCACCATTTCAGTCTCCCCGTAAGCAAAAGTATAACCACCATAATTATCAACCATAATTTAGAAAAAATAAATTAAGAACCCAAACTGTACACCAAACCAGCTTATTTATACATACTTCTCTACGGGAAATGATTGGGGGGTGGGGAAATTTGCACTTTAACTAACTTATTTGGTAATAAATAGTGGGAGCATAAGTATGTCTCTGTTCACAATTAAAAAATCCCAAGAAATACGTCTCTGTTGGCATTTTGGATAAAATTTTAGCAGAGTCTCAAGTCTGTCTAATTGCTGGGACAGCGTACACAGCCTGCCTCAAAGCGTGGAACATATGGCATCCCCAAAGGAATTGATATCATTTTTCCTTTAGAACGTGCAAGTCAGTTGGTCATTGTTATCCCTCTGTGGAATTACTCAAACAGCTGCTACCTCCCAGCTAAGAGGTAAGAAAATCTTTGTCTTTTTTGTTGCTGCTAATTTCACTGACACACTTCTGTCATATAATGAGAGTGGGTAATATGCTTGTAATGCATTTTAATGTTACATATTTGATCCATGGTGTAAACAACACTTTCCTGAAGGCTGACATCTACAAAAGGATGCATCTCATGTTGCTTGCAAAGTAATCTGAATTATGAGGCCCCCATTTAAAATTGCAAGGAATTCATTTAACATGTAAACCTATATAAATAATGATACATTGTTGATATTCACTTCTACAGAATCAAAAATGTAACACTGGAAGCTACTTATAATGCATAAAATGTGTTGTCTTTAGAAATATTTAAAACTCTTTATCACCAAATGGACTTTTGGGGTTTTTTTTTTAGAATTGTCCTTTGCTTACCAAATAATGATTTGCTAAAATGTATTTTCAGGTTATGATTGGAAAGTAGATGTGTCTAACAATACCTTGTTCATTCTACATACAGCAGGGTTACGAATTTCATAGTTTTCTGCGTTATCTTCCACGGTTCACAGATCCCATCTCTCCTTTGATCATCAGTGTATCTCCTCAAATTGAACTTTTTCTTTTTTGTTTCTACTCTTTCAAACTTACAAATTTTTCATTGTCTTTCAGAAGAATAATGAAATAATAACTAAAGTGAGAAATAGAACACACCAACAAAAGATACAGTGGCAAATGACTAAACTCCCAAATTTCACAAGGTAGAGGAAAAAATGGTCATCAGTAAAGGAGATAATAAAATCCTGATGTGCACCACATGTGAGCTATATATGAACATCACAACCTCATATATGTGACAGGAGGGGGGGGGGGAAGAAAAACAACAAAAGGGCTGCTTAAATTTTAAAATTATGTCATAGAGATATTCTGAAAATAATCATCCTGAATCTAGCATGGCAATTGCCTAAACTTTGTTTTCCCTATTTTTTCCTTCTTTTGAGTCTTAATTGTAGCTCACGTTTCTTCATTACATCTCTGACCTTCTCTTGAGGTGGAAGAACGCTTATGGAAAACACGTAACAGTTAAAAGTTTCCAGAACCAGGTGATGAGCTTTGTTTTTATAGCCTAAAGACTGCAGCTTTATTGCAGTTTACTAATAAATAATTTATATTAGTGTAGAAAAAGTTCCTCCTGATACCTCAAAAGCTCACATTAAACTATATTTTTAAAAACTTCATGAATTCCAACACACCTATATCAAAGAACAACCTGTTCTGAAAAAAGACTATAATTTTACTAGATGTGTGCCAAGAGTACATTCTTGTCCCTGTAAGAGATGAGACCAAGCAGGCAATAAATTATTGAAAAATGCTAACTACTTAAATTATACAAAATAACACAATAAAGAATACACAAAGCACTCCATCCACAATACACAGCCAGTGGGTATCTTTCCAACAACTTCAAAGACTTTCAGATAGCTCTAACAGACATAGATCTGCAACAGTTTGGGTTTAATATAATTACCTGCCACCTCCCACCTCTGCTTCTGCCTGTCCCCCTCCAGTTTCAAACGTGATGGGAGAGACAGAAAACCTACAAGTTAAACATGTAACATATTTTAACCTCAGCAAATATAACTTTCACCAATTTCAGAAGTACCAATGATTCAAAGAATTTATTATTATAATACTAATTAACTAATATAATATAATAAGAATATAACTATAAATTACCTAATATAATAGTAATTATAATTATATATATCATAATATATAATACTCTGGGAGATGTCCTTTCATGGTTAGATCCTGCCCAAAATTCAGAAATATAAAACACTTTGAAAAATGAAAATTAAAACCTCATTGTGTTGTTATGCGTCATTCTTCCTAGACTTTTATAGTTTCTCCCATTCCTATAGTCTCATAGAAAGACATTCATCATTATTTTTATCAAAATTAACTTCTTTTTATCGGAGCTCCTTCCAACATGATAAAAAAAGAAAAAAAGAAAAAAAAAAAAACCAACCGAAAACTATTTTCTTTTACATGAAGGTAGAAGATTATTAAGAACATCAAAATCTTTTCACCGGGATCTAAAATACCTTGAGAACAGTAACACATATTTGACCAAGATGCAAACCAACATTTTTCAATTATTCCAGATTTCAGAATTTATAAGTGATAGCTGGATAGATGCATGTGCACATTTACATTACACACATTGTATGGTGAGAATACATTCTTGTCTATAAAGCCCATCATCAGTTTGCAAATAAAATTACTAGTGAGGTGACACTGTCATTCTCTTATGGCAGAGCCAAAAAGTTCCAGATAATCATCATCATTTTACAATTTTCACTGATGGAAGTCAAAAGTTTCCATGGTACAGAGAGAGAGATTTTCTTGTCAAATCATTTGTAAGATCTATTTGAAAGAAGCTTTACTACATACTTTCCCAAGCATTATTTGCACTTAAGTCTAGTAGTGTAGGGAAACCAAAGACATTTAAACAATAATACTTCAGGCAGTTTGCCTGCTTATTAGATTGTGCAAGTTTAGTTAACTGTAAAAAAAAAAGTGACCACAATGCATCTATGCAGCTCCTGAGATTAAGAGCTCTATAACAAACAAACAAAAAACATTTACTCTAATGCCTTATGTGAGCTCTAAAGCAAAAAACATGCCACACAACACATGGTTAAATCTCAAAGCCTGCACAAAAAATGAAACGAAGAAATAAGCAGACATGCACACAGATGACAGCCCCATCCCCTAAGTGGCCTCTTTCTGCCCTGTGAGGACAAGTTAGGTTTTGGTCTCTCCTGTCAGAAAGCCACACTTTTCATTTTCAACCTGCTTCTAAGCAGGGGAAATAATCCCTACTCAGAAATGTGCCTTCTAAGAAATAAACCCAAATCAAACAAGCGTTTTGACAACTCGTGAAACAAAAATAAAAGCTAAAAAGCTGCTTGCTCCTCCAGTGGTGTCATCGGGCTCCGATGGAGTGAGAAGAATTTCAAGACTTCAACAGACAGTTCAAAAGCCAAATCTCTTATTCCCCGAGTGAATGATAGTCTTTCATTTCTGATGACACTGTAATGGCCCTTTCACACCTTTGTGAACTTTCTTCATTAAGTGCCAGCAACCTGCTAAGCAAATGGATGATCTGCTTCAGTGAATCTCAGAGCCTGGACAAACATTTCTTTCAGCAATGTACATTGCAGCAGCTTCATCCCCCTCCACCATTCCTCACCAGCTCTGCCTCCAAAACTCATTCCTTCTTCCTTCTTACCATCTCAGTTAAAGAAAAATGTCCTTTATTACAGTACCTCTATATTTTGTATTTCATACAACAAAAGGAACTCTGAAGGATGTCTGTTTTGAACCATTACAGACTGATACCTCAGCCACTTCTGAATCAATAGGTGAGCTTCATGCCCTTGATATGAGCTCAAAATATAAGTTTAATTAACTTCTTAAAAAAATAACACCAAAACAAAACTCAAAGCCAACCTTGAATGTATGAATGATTTTAAAACACAACATTCAGCAAGGAAGAAGACAGTAGAATAGGACTGTTAGCTAGCCATCCACAGGGTTGTGAGATTGCAGCACAGAGCTTCAGTCTGCTCTGATGACACATGGACTGCAGTCACTACTTCTCACATGTGTGCAAGACATCACCCATAGCTTCCCAGGTTAAGCACAGAGAGACAGGAAAAGCTAACACCTCCCTTTTTCACATATGGGTCTAGCATATGCTAAACAGACAGCAGAATTGTAGAGCTGCAGCCGAGGAAGTAAAAACCTCTGCTTCATTAGATGTTTTCTGATATCAATTTTTCTGCTTGTGGGGTAAAGGGAAAGGTAAAATCAGGAATTCTTTTCAAAAAAGTTCATAATTTCTCAGTCAACTAAGAAAAATTCAGAACATATTTAGTCCTCGTCTTGTTTAAGATAACTTTGTTCTGAATTTGCCTTCTGAAGATCTTGCCCAGCCTTTCAAATTTGCCTGTTCAAGAGAAGTCCACTCTATTTCAACTCAACACAACCTACCCTTCTCCTTCCTACTGACTGAACACAAACCTGATGGAATCATACTCTGTCTATACACAAAGATATTGATTCACAGTGGAAAAAAACTCTGCAAAATAGGGATAATTTGCAGACAGATGTGAACAAATACACTTGTATCTCCATGAAACCCAGATTCCTATCCGTTTGGTATATCTAATTTCAATGAGAAGAAATTAATTATCCACTGATTTATTTGAAGTACATTTAGCTATTAGAAAACTCCTAAAAGTTTCTTCAGCAATTGCAGGTTTACCAGTGCCTGATACGTCTTCAGTGCTTTTTTAAAAGACCTAATGACGGTCTATTCAAGCAGTTTAATACCAGCAGTTTGTCAAAATATGGTAGACCGAGCTTGTGTGGTAAAACAAGGTAAAGATTTAAGTGATGGCCATCTGGTTGACAGCCTGCAGGTCACGCTGTTGGTGCAGTTACTGGTAGGATTACACAGAGGAGACGGAGAGAAGAAACACTGCTGCCAGTTGAAATAAAAAAAAAAAATAAAATTCTTAAACCTATATTATTACTCTGTAGTATTAGAAAACAAGGAAGTGTTTTTGTTCTGTATTTATGAGAAACAAAATTACAAAGTTGAGAGAGAGATCTAGACTAGATCATGGCAGTGGTACCTAATATTGAAAGACAAAACACCTTCAATTTTAAATTTTTTTGGCTTAAATATTTCAACAGTTGCCTTCTTTTTCCCTGAGTTTGAAGAAGTAATCCAATGATCCCTTAGGAAACGGCAAATGATATTTTACTGTTGTATTACTGAACTCTGGATTTTTACCACGGAGGGGCAAAACTAGTTAAAAGTATAACTAATGCAGTTTAGAATGCTGACAGTTTTTGTTTCCACTCACAAAGAGAGAGCATGTTTGCAACCAAAGAATTTATTCTCACTGTACAGGCATAGCACAGAGTTCTGGGCTCTAACCCACTCTGTGAAGAGATATGGATTTTGTGTGCTCAAATTACAGCTGTAAGTCTGGTTATCTGCAATCAGAGAAAATCAGGCAGGTAGCAAAGTACTGCAAGCACTGTGCCAGACCCAGAGTACCTGATGGACACACTTAGCGTCATCCCAGCCCATATTGACATACCAGCCATCTTAAGAATGTGTTGAGGAAGGGCAAGGTTTTGCTATAATGCTGATCAAATAGTCACTGATGGGGATGGTCCATCCTTCGTTGGAGCTCCTCAGCTCCCAGAAATGCAATCAGGATCTTTCATGATTCTCTCAGTTAAGCTGGTCCAAACTGTTAAAATGGGAGAAAGAAATCTATAATTTTTTTCCCTTTTCTCTTTCCACAGGTTAATTTTCTAACTGTGCAGTGAACTGTAGCAATTCATCAAGGACCAGATTTGAAAATCAGTGCCTGGAAGGACACATTTCCCAGTAAGAAACCCAGGAGGTATGAAAACCATCCTCAGCAGCAGCAAGCCTTTGGATCACTATGGTCACTGTGTAATCTCAGTCTATGTCCAAAAGGTCAGCAATTATGTTGTTAGCTGTAACCAGAGAAGAGAGGAAATGGCAAGAAAGACAACTACTGGAAACTTTTTATCCAGACTTTCACAGAAACCAGTGAAGTATTAATTCTGCCCATCTTTTGCACAGGCAGACACAAAACTGATTTTTTAATAGCTACAGATTAAGACTTAAATTTAAAAGCACTACAGAGACACTTTAGTGCAGAGAACTAATTTGACAACTTTAGAAGCAGCAAGTGCGTTCAGATGAGGAGAAAGGTTTGAGGATTTATTAAAAATTTGGGTGGGAAGGTAAAAGAAATTGAAAACAAAAGCAGTCTGACAGATGCCAGAGAAACTGAACTAAGGTAAACTTGGAAGTCCATACATTGTACAGAGAGCTAAAAACGATTTTAACCCGATCCACTGCTAGCCTGTTCACCCAGAAGGAAGCAGAAAGTCTTGAAGCCCTGAGTCAGGGAGAGGAGGACTCCATCCACAGAGCAACTTAAAACCCAAAAGGATTAAACAAACTGACAGTACACCTTGCTTCAAAAACTATGAACTGTATATTCCAGGCCTCACAAGTATCATGGTCCTTACACTGGCAGTCGTGTAACTTATGGAAATCACTAGGCCTCCTAACTCAAAGCTTCAAGTAAAATAAATAAATAAATACCTTAGCTTTTAAAAACAAGGAGAACAATTGCAATGTAAGATCTCACAGAGTTAAGAAACCTGACAAAGTTCAGTTTTCAGGGCTTAAAGAACAGTTCAGGGAATACACACCACTACAGATCTCCACAGGATGCACAGCTTTGTTTGTGATACCATGTCTTGAAGTTCACTTCCCATCTGAATTCTAAAAAAACGGCACCAAGAGTGGGATTATGTGTTTTCTACCTCCTAAGGATCCAACACTTATAAATGAAAATATAGTGTTTGTTTAGAATAAAGCACCAGGTCCTTCAGGATCTTAAGCAGAATAACAGTCTCTTCCTTGCATCACAAATTAAAATGAAACACATCTCCAAAGATGACACTCTGGCACAGCTGGTTAGTAATTCTATCATATTCAAACTGTATTCTTCGTTCATCAGCACAAAGAGCCTCCAAAGATTTTGTGCAGGGGCAACTTGCAGCTATGTATATAATGTCAATAAGTGCTATACAAAAAATGGACTAAATCTAGTTTGCTTGCTTTCAGTTACCTCTCATTCTTCTTAGCTTTTGACAGCCAAATGTAAGACAAATTTTGCTTTTTGTCTTTGTAGGGCCTTTTTTAAAAAACTTTTTTAAATAAACTAAAGCATCCAGATTCAAACATGATTTCACAAAATGAACACATTTAACGGGAATAAAGCACTTTGTGGAATTGCCTATTAACATAGAATTGCAATTTTAAAGTCAAAGTTACTTGATGACTATTCACTGTAAATATATAAAGCTACCTGGAAACCATACTTTGTTGAGCAGAAATGTAAAGCAGCTCACTTTACTGTACTCTGGTGATGTCACATAACAATGATTTTTTAAAAAAGTGCACAAAGGGAATACTGGCAGAAAAGGTGGAGATAAATACTGGGGAGAGAGAGAAAAGGAATATTTACTAACTTAATTTTCCCCTTCAACCAAAAATCTATAGTAGTAGTAACAATACAGACACAATTAAGTGTATTGAGATATCTTAAATAATAATATACTAAGTAATGAAATGGTGAATAAAACTTATTTGTGATGTGAATACCAGAAACTGAACTGAAACTGGGATAAACTGGAACAGTGATAGAGCACTCCACAGAGAAGTGTGCATCGACCTCTTCTTACTGTTTCCATCACTAAACAAATTGATGCCCAGTTATATGTAGTTACTAGTCCCAGTTGCTGTTAAAAATCCACACATCATCAATCAAGCTCAACTGCTCACACAGAATGTATTATTGGAAGGTCAGTGTAACACCGGACAGCCAAGGTAATGTTGATGAGAGCAAGATTATAAAATAAGTTTGACATTTTTATGCTAAATCAATACTGAGTGATGTGTGGATAAAAAAAATAATTTATCCCAAAGTGATAAAGTACCACTGCTTCAATCATTGCACAAAACAGCCCGGGCATCTCTGTCCTTCCATAGGCTACACATAATCCATTCTGTGCAGAAAAGAACTTCCCATACACTACAGTTTGTAAGTGGAATTAATCAACCTCAAGTTTAAGCTGATAACTGTTACATAAATTACTAGCCTTGCAAAAAAAAAAAAAAAAAGGCAAAAAAAAAAAAAAGGCAAAAAAAAATATTCCTACCACAAGACTTTTCAAATGCAAAACCACTAAAACCCATAAAAGAAATGTATTAGCTCTTTACTAGACAAATTAAACAAGCTCCAAACAACGTAAAAATATCTCTGTAGGGCTACCCAAACACATGCCTTACCTAAGCCTTCTCCACGAAATCTCCTATTGCATCAGCCTTATGTTCACACTTGGCTTGCACTGTGTACCATGGGTCCATACTACCACTCAGCTGGAAGGTCAACAAATAGTCAAGAAATTATCAAGAGCAGCTTTTTAAACCATTTTGCAGCACAAAAAGACTAGCGTTTTTAGTCTGATTTGGAACTTTGATAAGCATTCTAAAAGGCCAGCTGTGGTTAGGGTTTGTTTCACCTTATCGTTATGCAGGCCACAGAAACTTCGCAATCAGGTGCTACATCTCAGCTGAGATGCCATAGCTGAGAAACAAGTGCTGAAAACTATAGCTACATGACACACAGTGTATGTTCAGCCAGGAGATCGGGTCCTTGGTTCTTTACATTCAACTTATTGTCCTGGTCCAGAATAAGCATATACTGAGTGACCTCCAGATCAATGTGAGGCATGCCAGAGTTCAAGATCTCTGTATAGGCACAGACAAAGACTGTTCACATTCATTCTTCCATATGCAGTTTACTAAATTAGTCTGTAAATGCACTACATTAGATAGAAAAAAAAAATTGTTAAACAACCAATTATTTTTTCATATTTCATACAGATTTTCTTTGTCAAATTGTGGTCACTCAAACGTGGTTGTAGTTATCTCTATACTAAATGAAATAATTAAAAAACCCTCACAGTGTAGAGGAATATCACAGAAACTTATAAATTACCTTAGAGGGAAAAAAAATGCATTTACTTTGAATATATATTGTACAGAGACTAAGGCATGTCAATGCCACCTAAAGGAAAAGAAGAACTGTGATGATGACCTGAAAGGACTGTAATTCACAGGATGAAGAAAGTGGATTACTCAAATATACTCTTACAGAACTGATCTTTATATGACATTCTCCAGGTAGGAGTGCTAAAAGCAAACAAATGAAACAACATAAACAAACAAAAAGCATACCTAAACCAAGCAGATGCCTCAAGTAAAAGGATAAAACCAGGATGATCAAAACAGAGTTTTTGCTACTAGAAGTCAAATCTTTTGAAAAGTATATCTTCTGTAGTCTGAAAATATCAGAAACATCTGATTTAAGAAAAGAATCACTTGGACTGTCAAGACAACCACACTGCCTTCATTACCATGAGTGTAACAACTTCTCCATGATGAGAACAGGGAATGGCACAGAATTTCTGAAAGCCTCCTGATATAACTGGGATTCCCAGGCTTCTCAAGCTGCTTGCTGCATCACAGAGAGATGCAAAACTTTGGGAGATTGTAATTAAGACAAAGACCTGATGATCTTTAAGGTCCCTTCTAACCCAGACCATTCTATGACTTTCAGGCACTGAGCAAAGTCAAAGACCACCATAGTCCTCATGTAGCTCACCACACTCTTCTGCAAAGCACATGGTCTGGCAAAATCCTGCATAAAGTTGAAACTTCTCAGACCTAGCATCTTCCAATAAAAATTTATTTCCTTCAGTCAGTAGATTCTAAAAGAATTACAAACAACAGGAAAATGATAAATTTGAAGTCGCTCAACTATTAAGTGAAAGCACTAGCAATAAAGCTCTGCAGTCCCTGCCATCTGTAGTTGCAGTCTGTTACCACAAAATCCTTCTAAAATTTCCAATTTCTGCTTTTTCATAATTTCTTAACTTTCCATGAGGACACACAAGATTGGAGAGCTAGTCTTATTGGGTATAAAAACATGTTAAAAGATGAGGAGCACTTTGTTTCATTTCACTGGGTTGTTTTTCAGATGAATGGATCCCTTAATTTGGTCACTGCACTGACCACACCACACTTCTGTCCATAAAGCTGAATGGCTGACAGTGGGAAGGGGCATCAGGGAGCAGCAACATCAATCTGATCCTGCCAGAACATTTTACAACATCAAACCACAGTCTTTTCATTAAATTAATTAACCCAAATTTAATTAACAAGTGAATTAAATCAGTCCTCTTTCAGAGATGAAAACCTATGTTGTCAATAAGATCCTAGACTCATGACAAGCTCACATCCTAATGTGCTACATCTGCATTTGAGTAGACACTGTAGGCAAATGTTAGTAATATTTAACAAGGTCAGAATCTGTCAGTGTCATGGGGGTTTGTAACATCGTACATCTCTGCATCTGAGGCCCTCTGAATCGCTGATGTAAAGAAAAAAAACTCGTGTGCTACATCCTCCTGCTGTAGCTACACTGCCTTTTAGGCCTGGAACTAAGTGATTACTGCTGCCTCAGGAGAGATTTGCATCTGTTCTCTTGTGCAGGGCAAACATGCAGTGATACGACAAGGGGTAATAGTTTTGAACTGAAAGAGGTCAGGTTTAGATTATATTTTAGAAAGAATTTTTTTACAAGAGTGGTGAGATACCCACACAGGTTGCCCAGGGAACTTGTGGATGCCCCATACCTGGAAGTATTCAAGGCCAGGTTGGACGAGGCTCGGAGCAACCTACTTTGGTGAAGGTGTCCCTGCTCATGGCAGAGGGGTTGGAACTAGGTGATCTTTAAAGTCCCTTCCAACCCAGACCATGCTATGATTCTATAACGTGCAGCTGCAGTCCCCAACAGACTCAATTCTGCTTTCCATACTTCCCCAAGATGTGGAAATGCGGTTCTGAAATTTAAGCTGATTATTAGTATAATCTTTTCTGAGAACAGAAGTAGTACAATTATTCAATGTTACACTTAGTAGGTTGCCTCAGGGAAGAGAAGTGCATATCCATATACATGTCTGTGGATTCTCTTTACCATCTTTTATGTTTATCTTTTACATTATGAATCCTTCAACTTCATAATTCCCTTTTACTGCTTGGCAATGCTATGCTTGAGGAATATTATAATACATCATCAAGTATCTTTTATGCTTGTGCAAGTGCTCATAACCTTAGTCTTAATTCTTCAATAAAATGACTATCAGCTGTTGTTTTGGGGGATGGAGTTTTTAAACCAGAAATAAAAATGTATCAAAATAATCCCATATTTTAAAACTACAAGAATCGTGTAACGAAGCTAGTCACTTCTTTAGTACTCTGCATTCCATCCTACACAAAATCAATAGTGAGAAATATCAATAGACAAAACAATACAATGCTGATAGATTATGTGTTGATTTACATGAATGTCAACATATTGGGAAACATTACAAACCATTTAAACTACCACCAGAGTAGAGAACATTTAGGAATGAAAAAAAGACCAATAGTTCTTCATACACAATTTGGCTTTAGGGACCAGATGTATTATAGCTTCCATATGTCTCAGCCTACTAAATGCATTTTTAATAGCAAGATCTTGCAGAGCAAAATCTGCGCAGTTGCCTGGGTAGTCTGTCAAAAGGCAGAATTTGCCCTGAACTTTATTTCAGTGATGCTTCTCTATGTTCTGGGAGCCCTGCAGAGGTCACAGAAGGGGTAGAAGCATCTGAGTGTTATTTCCTAACACAAACCATAATCAGCCTTTTTGGTTATTCTGTCACTGTCAAGGGCATTAAATATAAATTGTTGTTCTTATGACTCAGTATTTCAGGCCATACTGATTAAGTATGTTGAACCTTCCTCCACATAGTGATCAATCATTAGTACTGGAGCACTAGCAGACCAATTACCCTTTTTTTTTTTCAGAACAAAACTGTTACAAGAAATTGTCCCTCATTCAACAACACTCTGGGTGCTGCAGTTCCTCAGGCCTTTCAAATTTAGAACATTTTTTCTTGTTCTGTACTGGGTCTAAAGGGCCCAAAGATCCCCAGTGGGATGAAACCCATCCAAGTCCTAAATTTCACTGTAAAAGCAGAAGCTCAGGACAAACAAGGCACAGAATATTCTTATGTGAATATGATTTTTTCCAGGAAGAATGGCAGGCAAAGCAAGTGTTATTTGGTGCAACCCAACATGCCATTTGGCACACACTAGTACTGGGATCTCTTCTTTGAGTTCCCTGACACGTATTGTTCATTGAGCCAACATAAAAAAATCTCATGTTTTCTACAATAATTGACATTCTTTCAAGGCTAACAATGCTTCAGTGATGTAAAGTTCAAATTTCTATTTTTATAAAAATAATCAGAATATAAGATATCTTAACTCTAATCAAAATGAGGCAGGACTTAGAGGTAAGAAACATTGCCAAGGGGAACACCTGAATAGGTTATCACCAAACAGCTGAGCCAGTATAAGCTTTTGCAGGTACTTCACTGAATGACAGAATAATTAGGGTTGGAAGGGACCTCTGGATGTCATCTAGTCCAACCCCCTTGCCAAGTCGGGGTCACTTAGGGCAGGTTACACAGGAATGCAACCAAATGGGTTTTGAATATCTCCAGAGGGGCAGACCCCACAACCTCCCTGGGCAGCCTGTTCCAATACTGTGCCACCTTCTATGTAAACAAGTTCTTCCTCATGTTGAGGTGGAACTTCTTATGCTTTAGTTTATGGCCATTACTCCTTATCTAGTCTCTGGGCACCAATGAAAATAGTTTGGCACCACTGAAAATAGTCCTTTGAGATGTCTATATGTATTGATGAGATTCCCTCTCAATCTTCTCTTCTCTAGACTCAATAGGCCCAGCTCCCTCAGTTTCTCCTAATAAGAGAGATACTCCAGACCACTAATCATTTTTGTGGCACTCTGCTGGTCCCTCTCCAGTAGCTGCTTGTCTTTAACTGTAGAGGCCAGAATTGAACACAAGACTCCATATGTGGCCTCACTAGGGCTGAGTAGAGGGGGAGGATCACCTCCCTCAACCTGCTGACCATGCTCTTCCCAATACCATTGGCCCTCCTGGCAGCAAGGGCACACTGCTGGCTCATGGTCAGCTTGCCATTGACTAAGACTCACAGGTTCTTTTCTGCAGAGCTGCTTGCTAGTAGCTCAGCCCCAACCTGTACTGGTACTTGGGGTTATTCCTCCCCAGATGCAGGACCCTCCCCCCTTGCCCTTGTTGAAGCTCATTAGGTTTCTCACTGTCCAACTCTCCAGCCTATCAAGGTCCCATTGAATTGCAGCACAACTGGCAGGTGTATCAGCCACTCGCCCCCTTTCATATCATCACCAAACTTGATGAGGGTACCTTCTGTCCCTTCATCCAGATCATTGATGAACAAGTTGAATAAGGCTGGACCCAGAATTGATCCCTGGAGTACATCACTTAACTACAGGCCCCCAACTGAATTCTCTTCTGCTGATCACTACCCTCTGAGCGCTATCGTTCAGCCAGTTCTTGATCCACCTCACTGTCCGTTCATCTAACTTACTTGTGAGGATGTTATGGGAGACAGTGCCAAAAGCCTTGCTGAAGTCAAGGTAGACAACACCCACTGCTCTCCCCTTGTCGACCCATCCTGCCATGTGATCAGAATAGTCGATCGGATTGGTCAAGCATGATTTTCCCTTGATGAATCCATTCTGACTACTCCTGAAGAGTAGTCTAAAGTTAGCCAAGTTTCTAGTACAAAGACAATGCAGTCAAACAAGTTACCCCAGATCTGCTGCATGTTATCAGTGCATGCACAGGCTATTCACTGTATTTAAGCAACTGTGACTTGATTGCATACTTGATAGCATAGAGTAAGATTTCTACATGTCTAAAAACATGGATTCATGATATAATATATTGATCAGTCATGTAAGATCAATTTTAAATATGGGAAAATGTTGAGACAAAAGGTTCAGTGAACTATTTTTCATACCAGGAAAAAAAAAAAAAAGATTAAATTAGGATACATGAAGGGATAATTCTGTTGTAACTTCTCAAAACAAACAGATCCTTAAACTCATGTGCTTGTAGTCCCTAATATGATTAATTGCACACACAAGCTTCTGAACTTCCAAGGCAACCTGGAGATTCCTAAAGTGACAGTCTGTAAAGGTAGTTTCAGGGAGGGAAGAGATATTCACTTTAGTGCATTGTCATGGCTTCTAATAGATAAAATTCCACTGCAAGTCAAAGAAAAGCTTTCTGACTTTTCAAGTGCCAAAGGTGGGTTTTTCCCTTTCTACCACCTGCAACAAAACTCCATCTGAAGTACCTTTGAGAATATTCAGCCTCTAATTGTTATTTTCCTGCTTTCCGAATCCTGTAGGTAGCAATCCTTGTACTACTGTCAATGATGGCAATTTTCAAACAAATACCCCCTAAAAAACCCCACATATATATTTCATACTCAGAAAAACAAAGCTCCTTCAAACTCATAAGGAAAATAAAACAATTCCAGATACAATGTTTAAATCAATCACTAGATTTACAAAATGCCTCACACAGACTTACACTGCTAAATACAAATTTTATTGCAAGTGATTTAACATCAGTATGATGCCTCTTTATTCTGAGATTTACTCTATGCTGGAGAAATTTCACCATTTTGGACCTGCAAAATTCTGTGTTGACAGAAGGATGTGGTTGCACAGATTAGACTGAGTGATGGGAATATCTATACTCTATCTATACACTGTAACATAGTTGCCAAATAGTTACCCTGAAATTAATCTTCGATACCAAAGCACTCTGAATCTAAACAGCATAAGGGACATACATTTTGATACATAAGATACATACATAAGATCATTTTGAGGGGTTTGGTTGTTGAAGTTTTTATTCTTGTTTGCTGCAACAGAGATAAAATCCTCTTTTTATATTGGCTTAAAAAATAAAAAAAAGTTACATATATTTTATTCTAGAACAAAAGAACATGAAAAACTTCCAGCACACCTGCTTCACTAGTCAGTGAGGGCCGTTTCTAAACTGAATATTGCAAGTGGAAAATTTCATGCAAAAATCTCATTACTCTTCATTTCTTCTCACATTAACCCTGAATTCTTGTTTCCTCTGATGAGTATGTTTATTGGAAATTACACTTTTCTAAGGCATCACATCTATGAGACAGAGGTTACTTTTTACATGTTAAACCAAATGTTTTATCCCAGTAACTAATTATTGCTTTTCTCCTCTCCTCCGTTGATCCTACCAGATTACTTATTTATTACAAAAACCTTCTCACCTACCAGATCTTAAACTTCTAAATATGTCAAAGACCAGGCTTGACCATATGTTTTGTTTCTTAAGGAAATTATGAAAAGTGAGATAATTTTGCAGTAGCTTGGGATTGCTTCAAGCATTGAAACAGATCAGAGTTACTCTAGAAACTTAAAAATTAAATACTCTGTAACAATATCTTTTAAAAGGGATGTAAGATATTATTTCTGCTTAATACTATCTAGGTAGCATGACAGGCACAGTACCTCACTTGATAAAGGACAAGGTCCTATGCCAATACATGGGATATGTATTATACTTAATTTGCATGTCTCTGAAACTAAGTACACGGGTCTGCACCATCTGTAGGAAAAACCCTTATGAAATGAGATATGGTTTCTAGATAAATAAGTAAGGTTTACAATCAGTAAACCTTCTTTGGAGTCATGGAAAAAGAATTAAGACAACTGCTCCGTAAACAACTCATATTTCTACTGATGTGCATCACCTAAACCATAAGACTATGTCAGGTTTTGTTCTGGAGCAGGCCTTTCTCTTTTGTCAAAGAACATGCAAACAACCTCATTTAGAAGTAAGACTCAGATGGATCAGAATGAATTAAAATATGTCTTTCTATTCAAGAAATTCTGTGAATTTAAGAGACTGCCAGTAGATAGTCTGAACCTTTTGAAAACTTCTGTGTATTCCCCTCCATTTACTTCAGCCTGGATAGGAGACATGAGACTTAGTGACATGACTTCTTAGCCACATCTTTGATTTAAGATTATATATATGGTATTATTTTCAGTACTCTAGATTCCTACACACTTCTAATATTAAAAACAGGTTATTGTTGTTTAAGTTATAGTGATTAGATTTGCTTTGTTTATTCAGAAAATATGTTCCTCATGAGCAAATTAACTGGAGTGGAAGAAAATTACTTTCTTGTTCACTTGCCTAGACAACTCTTCAAAAATGTTATTGAACGTATAACATTTTGTATTTATACAAATGCCATCATTAAATTACTTTACAGTTTTATAGAAAAGCTTGCACCATTTTGCTTATATAAACAGCAACTGAACTAGTCTTGTCCTCATCATTTACCCTTCAAACTGTTACAGTCAACTTGAAAAGGAAGTGTGGTGCAGAGGGAAAAAACAATAGAGAAGACCTCTTTTTCATGCAAGTAAATTCTACTTTTTTCTCCCATTTAAAAACATTGTCTCTAAAGAGAAGTTGTTCAGAGTACACATGCCAAACAGGGACACTTATCTGAACTTCCCCAATAAAATGATAACAAGTCTGTTGGTAAAGTCGTCAAATGGATTTATACAGTGTAGGAAAATGCCTAAGTAAGAAGGATTAATTACTATTAAAGTGACTTCCAAACCATTAAATTTTATCAAATGCACTTTCTTTGATCAGATAGTTTTTGACAGCTGTCAAAATTTTAAGATGTAAAAATATCACGAAGCTTAGAACTACCTCCAGAGAATTTTGATTTTCTTATTAACACCCCTGCAGGGATGGCACTATCAGCTTCATACTGATAATTTTCTTATTTTCAACAAAGTATTAGTGAATAAAGGTATATAATAAAATAATGAAGGAAAACTTGAATTAGAGTTTCAGAGTTAACAAAATGATCTGGCAAACCTTAAAATGAAATTTATCAGATTATCACAAGTCTCACACAGTTCCCACAGCTTGTTCCTGCTGAGTAATGACAACTGAAAGGTAACAAGAGTACAAGAGTTTGATAATATTACAACATGATCACTCTGACAATGCTCATGAGATTGCATTTTGCTCAGCTATTCAGTCATTCAGGTAGGGTGCTTAAGTAGACTGTTGACATGTGAAAACACTGCTTCTTCGAACATTTTAAGTGAAGCACTTATCCTGCAAATGTCACTGTTATTTTGATCACGGTATTCATAAAACAGTGAAGGGCTAATGGAAGCTACAAGTGAACTCTATGCAATCCAAAACAAACAAAAAGAAAGTCTCTGAAATATTATCAGCCTTCTACTGCACTGTTAGAGTTGCAGCACAGCATGATATCCTGTGCCTTACCCAAAGCATTATGATGAAATAACAAGTTATTCCTCCAATTTTACTCAGTACACATTATACTTCTACTAAAATACAGAGCGCTACCTCCTCACAGAATTTTTTAGCAAGAGTCTGTCCCTATTCACAGGAGAAAACAATTTTAAAGCACCTTCCCCATACAGAAATCTAGTTGGAAAATTTTCTATTAAAAACTGTTCCTATACAAACTGTTGCATATAACATGTTAAAGTTTTATTCAGTATAGCATTTTTTTCCTTGGTGCATATACACATTGATAAATCACATAGATTAAAATTAATTGCCCTGATGGTGCATCTTTAACTGGTTTGTTCATAACTGCCTTACTCATAACTTTGTCTTGTACTTGGGGCTTTTTTGAGGGTTTGTTCTGTTCTGGTTTGATTTTTGGGTTTCTTTTCTGAGAGAAGTTTCTCCTAGATTAAACCCCACAAGAAACAGATTCATCTGTGTTCCTTCACCTTCACAAAATCCCTTTGGCCCAAGACACAGGACCACTAATATCCAGTTTTAACAGACCAATACAACACAAAGGGAAGCTACATACTGCTGGAAAAGAGCAGTATGAAAAGGTAGGAATTAAGGCCTATTGCTGAACTTGCTTACTGTAACATAAAGACTCTTTGAAAATAATGCTCTCTAACTATGAACTAAACATAGGACTTTTGGTTTTGTTTACAATGAGAACTATGAATGCTTGCCTAGGACCTAACAATAAAATCAGTAAATCAAGCTGAAAGCAAGATAATTTTTAGAAAGCTGTTCTAAAATGGCTTGGGGAAAATGTCAGAATTGTTTCACTGAAAACTTACTGCCACAGTCATTTACAAGAGCTGTGATAGGTTTGCCTTGTGGTTCCATGTTGTTGGATCCTAAGTGGGACCCAGTGTTCCTCCCTGAGGTATCACAAAGCCTTCTAATTGCCCCTACAATCTACCAGCCCCTCAGGCACAGGCTGGTCAGAGTCCCAGCCACAGAGTGGGAAGCCTCTCAGTGCTGCCATCCCTGAGGGCTACTTCCACAACCAGCAGCTCAGTCCTCATCTTGCTTGATATGGAGACTGCAGAACAACCCACAGGAAGCACTGAAAACTAAAGAGCAACCAGCATTGGTCATATTTAATCCAGAAAGCTGACAGTGATGGGAATTTCACTGATAAAAAACCAACTTGCAACTTAAATTTGGTGAAGTGACCCAAACAAGTGTTAGAGACCTTTTTGCTTACTTTGACTGAACAATTTCCACTCAAACCCTGGATGAGGATATTTTTCAGGCAGCACTAGTGCCTGGGTACACACCTCTACCATCCTGAAGCTGTTGCCTTGAGAGATGGGGGCAGATCTTGCTATAAGGGTCCATTGGCTTGCTCAAGTTGCATTAAGAGGATAAAACTTGGGCACAAAAAAATCTGGCTCAGCTTCCAATTTCTTTGAAACTGCAAAAGAAAGTATTTGTCTTAATGAATGTTTGGAGTTTGGCTTCCTTTAAGGTACTATGCTCTGACTTTGCAAGTTTCACAACCAAACAAATAAGGCAAATGATTTAAATCTCTAATTTAAATAAACTGGGAGCAGTGACTGGATGGTTTCCATGAGAAGCACTTCGTGACATACTAGCTCTCCTCTGGAAAAGTAAGACTTTTCAGTCCTGCATTAATAAAGCACTTGTTTGGGGATTTTTTTGAGTTAAAATAGACTGCCAACAAAATTGGTGCTTTATCAGTTGAGAAATTCATTGCAGTCCTAAATAAATTAAAAACAAACTAACCCACCCAACCAAAACAGTACACTTTAGGCAGAGATTTTAAAAGACTGAAACTACCAGTCATGAATTCTTCATCTAAAATAGAAGAGTGTTTATATCAGTAAAAGAGAAGTGGTGGAGACTAGAATTCAGATTAAGATATTACGAGATGCATGCAAAAGTAAGCAGGTGAGAAATAAAAGTAGGCCACATAGCAAAAAAACAAGACAGAAACAAATCATTATAAGTCAGTTAGTATCCCAAAGAGGAAAGACAGGCAATGAAGAAACAGATTGCTAATTATAAACTGCAAAACAGAACTTTATGTTGCAATGATGAAAACTTAAAAAACAACAAGTCAACAAAATGTAAATAAAAACAAGAAAAGTTAAAAAGAAAACATCTGCAATATGTAAAAAAATCTTCTGTGTGCAATCAATTTAGCATTTACTTTTTTCATTTCTAGTTTTACACTTCCTCTAGCTTGCAGTATCACGTACAGAGATAACGATCACACTATGTATAACAATCATTACAGGTAAATTTTGTTTTTTATCTTAAGAAACCAGTGGTGTTGATCTCATGCCTAACAACTCCCTTCACTGACAAAAAGGTTCCTATGCATGCAGTTTCACTATTCAGCCAAGTCTGACTGCCATGCCTAACTGTGCACTCAGCACTGTCATATTTATCTATTCACGGCATGGCAAACTAAACAGTTTAAAAAACCGACAAACCCAAAATAATATCTCCACTGCCATCCCTCAAAAGTTGAGCTCCCTCAAACAGCAAATTATATCAGATGAGCAAAAATGCTCATCATCTAGAATATGAGGCCAGACAACAGGATAGGAACAAGACTAACACTGCCTCAGTGGCAGATAATTAAGTTGGATTAATTTAGCTGAGCCATGAAAGCACGTTTGAAAATCCTGAGCATTTTCCTTGCCAACCGAAGATCTATCAATGAAACAGTCATAGATAGGAAAACAATCAGAAGCTGAGTAGCTTTCTGCAAGATCTTTGTCAATATACACCTCTCTGGAATTATCCATCACCCATTTCTGTGTAATACAAAGCTGCTGGATTAAGCACTATGTGTATTCCTGACGAGTTTGTCACAAATTAAGTTAAACTGGGCAGTCTACATCTCATCTCTGGCCTCACTTTCAGCACTACTAGCCTCCCACACTAAACCTGACCGTCACCTGCTACATCCTGCAGCAAGCCCAAGGTCACCAACACTCACCTGGAGCTCTTGGCAGCTGGCAACTCTGGAAAAACTGGACCCTTGTAGGAGCCGAGTTGGTACCTGTGGTTTTTAACAGTCTTCAAAAACTTTGTATCCAGTAGGTCACACTTGAAATTTGTCCATCTTCACAGCCTCCACAGGAAGAGGATGAGGTAATTACATTTAAAGTGGCTAACAGACTTCCCTTCCCCTTGGCTGCTTTCTGCCCTGGCCAGAAGCTGTTGACAACAAAATCTCTTTCAAGCTTCCAAAGCAAGTTTATCCTCAGGCTGCTGTAACATTATCACTTAAAGAGTCGTTGAGGCATTCGGTGCTTGACAGACTCTTACAACAAGCGGGTGTCATTTGTTTCTTTTATAGTTTCCTTTACAGCTTTGGGCTATAAGTATTTCCTGAGAACTCAGATAATGCCAGGCATGCTGTTTGCAGAGGGTCACAGGTATCCACAGGGGTGACAAACAGGATGCGACAAAAATTGTGTTCTCTTCCATAGTAGCCCATCTAGTACCCAAATCTCACACAATTCCTATCTGCACAGGCTGGGCAAGCAAAGAAAATGAAAGAATTCAGGGTCCTAAAGAGTCTTTTGACAGACAGTGTATTTCTGGCAAATGAACATCTGAAGAACAGTACAAACATTTTGGTACTACTCCAAAATAGCTCAAAGTCTGTCTTGAGAAGTATCGATAACAAAGAGCAAAAGCCTCCAGAACATAAAAGCTGTTGATAAAACTGTCAGTGCTGTGCAGCATTTGACAAGAAGTACAAGAGCCAACCTGGAGCTTAGAGAAAAGAAAATGAATTCCACCACACAATCTGCAGTCACCCAGTGCTCACCCCTTAACCTGTAACCAAGCCTGATCCTCACCACTGCCTTGTCCATGCACAGACAGTAAAAACCAGTAGACACATTACACACACAAAAGTGTCCTCATGGCTAGACTCCTTAATAAAAGATTTTGCATTCACTTTATAATAACATTAGTAGATGGGAAATCATAAGCCTAGTATCCTTTAAAAACAAACACATCTTCTTGAATTCGAGACTGAAAGACACATAGAAAGGAACACTACAGAAGAAGTAACACACTCTTTGGAAACCATTCCTCGTTTGAATACGCATTCATTTCAGAAACATAAAGGAAATGTTCATTTCATCTTTCTGGTCAATGAGAAAAGAGAGAATTGACTAATTGAAACCTTACTTGTGTTACAACTGTTAACAAAAACTACTTTTTTCCCCCATTGTTAATAAGCAAAGAGTCCCAATTATTTCCTTATAGGTCATTCTTTTCTCTCTTTTTTATTAGAAAAGCAAAAAGAAATTGAAGTGGAAAACAGAAACAGGGAAAACAAAAATGAATGGTAGCTTTCTGCTATTATCATAAAATGAGAAAGAATAAAGAAAATTCTTTGTTGTTAAAGACCATGAGGAAATGAAAAATTGCAACCAATTGTATAATGATATCCACTAATCTCCTAAGAGTCATGAATTAATTCAACATGTTCATCCTCTCAGTATGAGCTTATTCTGTTGCTGTTTCTTAATAACTACTGAAATAAACATAACAAATTTACTTAAAATTTCAGCTACAAATCACACTCTACTATATCTTCATTTTACATTTTCAAGTTTCTAGAATATTCAAAATATTTCTTAACATTTCTATATAAAGATTTTATTTACCTTAAAAGTCCTGGAAAACAGGGGACTGGGGTGGGGAGGGGAAGCTTTTACATTCTTCTTTCATAAATTAAAGCTCTCAGACATTTACAGGGTTTTTTTTTTTATTCACACTTCCCCCACCCTCCCCACCCCTCTCCTCAGGGAAGCCTACTAGAGATAAAGCTCCTATTGTTCTGTATGGAAACGGAATATATTGAAAAGCAGACTAAAAACTATTTCTATGCTATAGGATGTGGTTTATTTTTAGATGGTAATAGTTTAGCCCTAGTGTTTCATTAACACAGGGTTTTGTCTGCTTTCATTTCTAAAGTTTGATTTTATTTTGGTTTGTTGTTAAAATGAAGCACAGACCTTGTTTCTGTAGCCTAAATAACATCCAGTTGAGTCACAAAATGAGCTTCGGTTTGACTTGCTTTGGGAATCTAACATTAACCTTTTCTGGAGGTGGAGAGAAGAGAGAAAAGAAGAAGTTGCTTTTGATTGCCATCATTCCTATGACAGATTACATTCTCAAATAATTTCAAATTTTTGTGTTCCTCCAATATAAATTTGCAGTATTATAGTTTATAACTTTATCGTGTTCATCATCCTTAAAGACCCAAAGTAGCTGGTTCTGTATAGAAAACTAACAGAAATACAGCCTTTCCAAAACCAAAACCTTTGATTTATCAATGTTCAGCAGTGCTGAAGTACAAAGGGACACAAAGATTATACCTGAACAAGAACATTGATTCTATCAAAAAAATAAGAATAATCTTGGACAAGAACTACAACTTCAGCCAAGTTTCTTGTCACAATTCTGAGCAATTGAGAAGAAAACACCAGAGGAAAAACTTGCCGCAAACCTTGAAAAATGTATTAACATCCCTAATTTACAGATAAGGAAATTATACACAGATGTTATACCCAGAGAGGAGCATGTATTTAACTGAGAATAAATACCCAGAATTAGCATGTTCACCTCTGAATAGATACATTGCAGAGCTGCATTCAACTGACACCTGTATAATTGCATCAAGAGGCTATCTTAGGTAACAGGGTTGTTGCTAGGATTCCTAGGCATCTCTCTCAATCTGCTCCTCACTAATTCAAGACAATGAATGCTTAAATTGGGATGCTTTCAGAGAGAACTTTTTTGCCCTATTTGAGTGGAGAGGTTTTTAGCACAGAGACATGTTTTGAGTGGACATTTTTGCCTACATAGATACCTTCTGTCTTTGTTTCTGCTGAACCCACATTATGACTCCAGTGCATAAACGTCTCCTGTTTGTGTTAGCAGATGAAAAGATGATGATGATGGTCAACAGAGATGTTTTACAGCATTTAATCCAGGCAGATTATAATTCTCTGGCACTGGCAGTAGTGACATTACAAACACTGACAAGGCAAAGCAAAACACCTACGACATGATTCAGCTTTTCAAGGCTCTTGGTTTTACCAAAACTTGCAAGCCTGGTGCAAGAAGATGGTTAGTGTGCTGGAGTAACATCACTGTTCACAAACAGCAACCACATCATGTAAGAAAAATTCCAGTTCTTGAAACTGTGTGTAAAACTTGCCATGACCCAGGTTAACAGAGACATTTAACCCATGTCCAGGGCTTGTCTGTTCACTGTTAGGAAGTCAAGTGAGGAGATCTTTGGTTTATTCTACAGATATGGCAAAGATACTGCTTATGTGAGTGTAATTATATTGGCTGCTAAGTGGCCTTCTGCACCCCTCTGAAGCCAGCAGTTCCACAGGAATGCCTGCTGATCAAAGACAAAGTAGTAACACTCCAACATGATGCACAAATATGATGAGAAAGAAAGGGATGCAAACATCAAAATGTGCCACTCAAAGTTGGCGATACCAGCTTACAGAGGAAACCCAGTATTTGCCTGCTGTGATATTTTTGTTGTATTACATCATAATTAGGCAGTGTGTTCGCCCAAGTATTATATGAGACCTTATGTTGACATATAAACATGTACTCCAACCTCCAACCACAACTGCTGTTCTCCCCATCTTTTCCGTATTAACAATACAGCATCTTCCACTCAGCAGAACACTGGAGGTCCGTGAAAGGTACCATACACACTAAATTCCTGTTTATTACTCTTCCAGCAATTCCAGAAGGAAAAAAGAGATTTTTCTCTTTACACACCTTACTTCTGGTTGCATGTCAGTTCTTTCACATTACAGATCATCTAATATTTGCAGCATTAAGCAAGGATTTTCACAATCGCTATGCTCTTACCCTTCACAATATTAAACAAAAACTGCTGTCCTGTATCCAGTTTTCCTTCTACCATTAATAATATCCAGAGACCTCCAGGTTCCATGTTTACAGCAATTTATCATATTTCTAACAATATAATTACCTTTTCCAGAAGTACCCTGTCCTACATACTGAGAAAACTTCTCAGAAGTCCATATGCATGTGCAAAGGACTTAAAAGGGATGATACTCCAATTTATTATTATTTGATTCCAGATAAGTCTTAATCTTTCTTTATGTATAAGACTTTAAAATGCAGGAAACAAATTTATTAGTCTTGTGTGATGGGTTTGATAAACCCCAAAAAACTCAGATTAAGGTTTTAGATAGGCCCAAAGCCAAATATAGCTAGGCCCCAATTTCGTGGGTCATGTGGTTAGGGACAAGTATCAGCTG
>JAWWEU010000040.1:45622928-45669257 GCA_035583155.1 Acropternis orthonyx | reverse complement strand
AAGTTTCATAAGTTATTGTTGGTTTGTCTTTTATATTTATACATATATATGTTGTAAATTTGTGTAAATATAGGTGTGTATATATATATATATATATATCAGTTTCAAGGTTTTTTTCTTCACTCCTTTGTTGAAACTCTGTCGCATTGAGGGGGTGGTTGGCATTTTGCCAAGATTCAAACCAAACAATAACATCTAGGCTTCCACATTGCCCTGGATTAACAAGAGACTTTCCCAACTCTGCCATTTTTCTATTTTCTGCTGTCATTTCCCCATATATACTACATTACACTCCCTTCTTTTTCAGGCTGGATCATTCTAAATTTTTTACTTTATTGTGCTTTTACTTGCTGTAAGAATGGCTCCAACATTTCTAGTCATGCCTTTTCCCTTTCTGATGTCTGTGATTTCCTGACTTGCCAACCTAACAGTATTTTACAAGTGGAAGTCCTTTTTTCCTCCATTAGCTAAGTATGGATAAATTCTGTTATTAGTCTCCCTGTACATAGTAAGTACATAACAGTTGTTGTACCTGGTTAAAATCTCAACTCTATCTGAAAACTAAATCAAAAGGTGAGAGCAAGGCCAGTGAATAACAACTTAACTTTTTCCCCTTAGCAGCATATTTGTTCTGCTGCCTAGAAACTAATTTGCACAACACAATCACATAATTCCTGTATAATAAACAAACAAGTCTTACAGGGGAATATAAAATATATCTCAAAACATTAACCACTGCTTAATCATAGTTTTTATGTAACAAAGTGCTTTAGGATGACCTCCTATTCCCTACTTCTTGTTTGAAGCAGTAAAATCACACAAGTTATATAAAAACCTGAGAGAGTTCAAATTACTCATCTAGGTTGTTGGAGCTTTGGGATGTTTTTTGTATACACTTCTCAAGTGCAACGTTGGTAAATGACCATTTCAAAGAATTTTTTCTAAGACAGACATACAAAAGAATAAAACACAGTTATAAAAATTAACTCACTGGTATTTGTCTAGCTACTACACTAAAAAATTCAATGCACAATATGAACTTAAGAATTAAATACATATAAAATACGTGTAAAAGGTGCTTTGCTTCATGCAAGTCAACACACCTGTTTTTTCATGCTCACATTTTGAATATGTATTTTTTAAATCATTGTTTACAAGTAACATGAATTCAGATAGGCCACAGAATATGGTATCCTGACTCCAAAAGTAGTTTTTCAACAGAGGTTAATTAAGTAGTTAGCACTAACTGTTGAGACTCTGTGCCAAAGCACACTGCAAAAGTTGACAGCAAAGCTCACAGCAAAGTAGCCTGGGAATAAAACCTGATATTCTTCTTCACAGTTCCCTGCTAATAAAGGCATTAACTTAAGAGCACATATAAAGAGAAATGAGAACCTCCTGCTGCCTCTCTGATATGGTGTTGGTAGCAAATGGGCAATTTCCATACATGTGACGATTTACTAGTGTTACAACTCATATCCAAATGCCTTGAGGCACTGAAGTGCCAGTCAGGAGAGCAGGATCAGCATTAACATATAATTATGAAAGCAACAGAAAAGGGGTAAACGGGAAGAAAATAAAAAACCTCTGAATTAATGCTTCAGTGAAAGTTTCTTTGTAGATGTGTTTTTAGAGGCATGATCTGAAATTTCATTTTCTCAGACCACAATGCAATTCACTCTAATGAAATACTAAGCCAAAGCAGTAACCCTTCATTTCCCTATAACCATTCCTCTGAGTTTGCAAATAGCCAAACTCACCCAGAATTAAGCAAGCTGTGGCAAAAGTCAATAATCTTGTTATGAAAGGAGATGCATGTTGTAATAGAAACCCAAAAAGTTTGGAACAGTTGGACTCAATCAATACCATGTAGGAGTTCATGAATAATTCAAAATATCCTGTGCTTGCCTTACTGAGACAAATACCACAGGAAAGAGAGATCAGTTGTCCCCTCTGTTCATTATTTATCACACTGTATTGTCTGGGAACTATTTACCTTTCTCTTTTTAATGAACAACTCCAGATGATATCAATAACACACCAAATTATCTATCCCACTTGAATACAAACTCTTGAATTCCAAGAAACACTGTCAAGGTCAAGTTCCCCTTGTTTAGGAGGCTAGATTTTTTTATTATTTTGTAATGTATATTGCAAACCAGCAGTGTTAAAAGCAGCATCTAATATTACGGTAGGTAAGAGGAGATACACTATTAAAACCTTTTGAAGATTTCCTACACTTTTCAGTTTGTTCACTTCATACAATTGGTAATTTGACCATAAATTAGTGGATTTTTTTTTTCCATGAAAAAGACCTAATCAAGTTCCAAACCTGTCCCCCAAGTCTGAAAGTAACTGGGGAGAAGAGGGCGGGGGGAAAAAAAACAAACAAAACCAACAACAAGTAAAAAAATTAAAGATAGATTTCAAGTCCATGATGCATTTCTTCTGCTCAGGAGCCAAGCAGACTACAAGCTTTTGACACAATACTTTTGTCCCTTAACTTTCACACATTAATTTTATTCTGTGGCAAAAAGAAGAAACAGGCTCATGCATCCCTTTGTGTATGCTTAGAGTTGTACGGTTTACAGGTCTGTAATGAACAATTACATTCTCTTCTAAATTCATTCATTCTAGGCCACATACCTCTCAAACCTACTTTTTCTTTATGGGACACAAGTATCTGGAGTTATGCAGTGCAACAGCCCAAAACAGAGTCCCTGTCACTTCCTGAACAGCTAACACCTTTTGCTGGATAACAACACTCCACCACATTTTCCTAGGACAGATACATCCATATACCCAATGGCTGATTCAAAAAGTAAATGTCTTTGCTCTGCACTTCCTAAAGCAAATGTCAGGTGGCTTTCATTGTAGTATAATGCCTTCTGCTTCAGTACACAAATCCAACTTGCACGTCTCTTCCAGTGTTCTTACTCCTTCCTAAGTACTAAGCCTGTTGGATGAAGCTGTGCTAAACAGAGCTGTAAAAAACATGGGCAAGGGTACACCCCAAATAGCCACCTGTTCATTCAAGTCTTGGTGCATTTTCAAGGGACACAGGTTTTATGTTCAATACAGAGTATCCAGCCCTGTAATGTTCCCAAAAATCCTGCATATATTTTTCATATCCAAGGAGGGCATCTACAATGTATAGGCTCCCTTCCACCACTTCCCTACTTCCTACAGTGCAATTTTTATGGCGTGAGTTCTTATCCATTAAGTATTAGGACACAGAAAAAGCAAAAATTTGTGCTCCAAGGAATTTGGCAAATGAGCAGTAAATATTTACCAGCTGCTAAAATCAGCTGGCTGTTTTGAATTTAATCTAAGTATAATTAAACAAACAAACAATCAAGATGTTGGGATTGGCTTTAATAGTGCGGAATAATACCATTCAAACATTCTTCTGTTCTAAAGTTATATCAACATTAATGTCCATCAATGCAAATTCTTTCTTACTGCTAGACAAATAGTAGTTTTTGGCTAACTAAGACCACCACAATAGCTTCATAAATCATTGTAAGATATTTTTAAGGATGCCATCTGAGAAGCATTTCACTTTTTAAAAGTTCACTGTCATATCATTAAAATGGTTTGCCAAAGCAAGATTGTCTCCAAAGAAATCATGGCATTGTTTAAATGAGTATCAATTCTCCATCTAGTAAACATTTCCTAAATGAGAACTGTTGATTTTTGGCTTGCTTGCTTAACATGGACTTTTGCCTAAAGCACTTTATTTATTTAGGAAAAACTATTAAAGTTTTTCTTATTCCTTTTTTTATTATTATTTTTTAAGCATTTGAAATTTCAATGATAATGTTCAATTTTAAGGTTTTCAAATTGCAAGTCATACATTAATGGAAGGTACAGATGAAGGGTTTGAGCTTTCAACAAAGTATGACTTTTTTTTCAAATTTATGCAAGAGTTAAATAAATGCCAGCAAAAGCAAAGCTGCGTCAGGTGCCTTAATCCTTTCAACCACTAAATTCTAGTAGTGTGCCAGGCTTCCTTGAGACATGAACAGCTTGTAAAACAAAACAAAACAAAACCCAATTCTCGCCCACTCTACGTTAGCCTTATAAAAGGTACAATCATTATTTTTATGGAAATCTGAGCCTGTTAAAATAATAAAGATTAAAATATCTTTTCACAGCTGTGGAAGACCTGAAATTTTTTAGCATATTTGTGAAGTAAAACTGGTACATGTATGTTACGCCTAGGATTATAAGTATAAAATCCTAAAGTACAGGACAAAAAAACCCCCATTTAAATCACATAGCAGCTAAATTCCCAGTGCAATACCCCACCACCTCTACAATCCCACAGCAAAGAACTACCAAGGTTTGTCCTCCACAAAATTCAGGAAAACAGCTTTTTAACATGAAAAATTCTGAACCAGCATGAATTTCCAGCATTTAGTATGCACTTTGTTTCCCTTTTTCTTTCCTTCAGACTTTTTTTGGTGACTCATTGCTTTACTTATAGATTTCCTGATTAAAAGCATAAAGATAAAAAAAAAAACACCCTAAGTATCTTTTAAATCTTCATTCCAAAAACATATGCACATTCATTCTCTCCTTCTAATTCCTGTTATTATTATTTTTAAGACAACTAATTCCATATGTAAAATTGGATGAAGACTAGAAAGGAAGAGAAAAAAGAAACGTGCTCAAGTCAGTGCCTAGAACCATGCTCAGTGGCTTTTAGTGTTTAATTTTTGTCACTTCTTGGACATTAATTTTGTTAAGTCTTCAAGAAAAAGATAATTCAATGATCAAAGTAGACTAAAAAAAAAGCTTAATAGTGGTATAAAGATCCATTCTAATCAATTAAGAAAGTAAATCTAAGACATCTTCAACTACTCTACTCAAAGAAAGCATATGGGTTAAGAGACTGATGTGTGGAATACAAGAGGGTCAGTAAGCAGAAATAAAACAGCGTGAAGAACAGACTACAGATGGTCAGAAAAGACATGATGCAGATCAAACAGGATCTGTTTTAACAGACAATTAATCAAATATTTCTTTTCAGTTTCTAAAGAGCAAAACTGAAAACACTAGAAACATGCAGCTGACTGTGTGATAGCATAGTGTCCTAAGAATTAAGAACTTGTTTATTCAACACTCAAGATTAGTCATATTATAAAGTTGGCATTTGATAATTTCTTGATCACGTGGGTTTCTAAGGTCAGCTAAGAAGAAAGAAGATGCAGAGATAACTCATCATTGCATGTAAAACCTCACATTAATGGTCCCTAACAGAGGATGGGAGGTGGAAGAGTTTCAGACAGTACCTGTTTGAACCCCAATGCTAAAAGATAGAGGAAAGAAAAAAAAAATTGGCTGAGAAAGAGAAAATACAGTGTTGTTCTACTGCACGTCTTGCTCAGCATTTCCAGCTGTGGTTGGGGTCTGGGGACTATTGTCCTATACTGAATACAGAAAACTACACAGATGCATCTCTTACAAGCACTCTGGTAGCTGAAAGTGAGCTAATTCACTCCTGGATGCAAATGATCCATGGTCCAAAATAGCTTTTAATGTATCTCCAGCTTTGGAGACACTCAAAAATCATCTGGATATAGTCCTGGGCAGGCAGCCTGCTGTAGGTTGCCCTGCTTGAGCAATAGGGTTGGACCACATGATTTCCAGAGGTCCTTTCCAACTTCAGCCCTTCTGTGACCCTGTGATGAGGAAGTCACACTGAGAAGGAATTAAACCTGTGCAGTTGTCAGGGCCCTGAACACATCCTCCTTCAGAGCTTTAAGCAAAGTCCAGCTTAGCAGCTAAGTCCAAACTCAACTATGCTGCTGAGAAGCATCATTGCAAAGAAACACAAAAGGGAGGTCCTGGCCCAGCTTTTCCTGGGGAGTTGCTCTTTGGCAGGGATTGTACTATTGGCTTTCCTCACTGCTGCGCCATAACTGGGCTGTGACTGTGTCGGTGTCTGCTCTCCCACCACCCTGGTCTTCAACCTGGCCCAGATCTGCTGGCTCAGCTTCAAATATCGCCAGCTCACTGTGGACTTTCTGGGAATTCACTGGTCACTTTCTGAACCTGTCTGCTGTCTCCAGACCTAATCCCAGCCCTGACTCACCGCTCAGCAGCCTGGCTCCTTGTTGGGATGGTCACCTGCTTTGTTGCATTGCAAGGTTCCCAACCAACCTTCACTGGTGGAGCAGTCAGATCTTCCTGCTCCCCAGCAACACCAGTGTAAAGATAAATTGATTTAATCTATAGGAAAAAAATTTAGAAAATTCAGTGGTATATTGGTACTTAATGTCAAAAGTCCAGGAATCAAGACAACAAACAAGACAGTATTTCTATCATTTAAGCTAAAACAATTTGAGAAAGGCACAACCAGACCTGTAAATACAGCAGGAATTCCCCATGCATGGTAATATGAAACAAATTACAGTATAATAAGACCTAAACACCAGAGAACAAAAGAATGCTAGATTTTTCTGGTAATACTACAAGACAATAGGAAATAAATGTTATACTGTAGTCTTAAGGAGTCTAAAATACTCCAAAGACTATAAACACATTAGAACAAAAGTGTAAAATCAGCATTTCTTAGCTAGGGATATGGGTAGATGTAGTCAGCCAACATCATAGTAAGTAGCAGGGGAGGAGGAAAAATATCTGCTTAAAACATCAGGACAACTTCTTATTTTAATAAAAGGCTTCCTTAGTGCCTCTGAACACACACAAAATAAAAAGGTAATTTTTTTCATTAGAGAAAGAAAAAAAGGGAAAACTTGTTCTTCCAGAGTAAACTCCAGTTCTCAGCAAATTTAATTCCTAGGGAAAACATATCAAGTTCACTCTGATGGAACTGTTAGAGAGAAAAGGAAAAGGAGATCTTTCTACAAGGTTCAAAATTAAGGTACTTCTTTTTACCTACATTGCTCAAAACAAAGCAACCATGGGGAAAATTGAGCTATTGAGCTTCAGACCACCCTTTTTTAAAATGCACTGTAAATTAAACTGAAAAGCCAATTAGGAAGAAAGATTTTATTAGAGATAACTTTTGTTCCATTTTCTAAGAATCTGGAAAATTTGGCCATTAACAAATGAACAAAAAACATGTTTTGTGAGTTTTCTGCCCTCATAACCTGCTGTAGGCATGCACTCTTTATGCCTTCCAGAATTACTACCTAGGGAAGGATTATTGTGGTCCTGTCCCAAACACTGTTTATAACTTTCACATTAATTTGCTTTTACATGTTCTATTTTAAATGTAGATGTTTGAAATTGGGTATTTAAAAATATGGTTCAGACCAACAAGAGAAGAAGGTTTCAGAGCTGCTTATAAAATGACCACACCCATGCAAAGCCAATCTGGAGAGGGAAAGAGAGGGCTCTGTTCAGGAGATCTGGCATCTGAGTTGACCAGAAGGTGACACATGATAAGTGACTCGTTCTTGGCCCGCACCCATAACTGTGAATTTACCCAATGACCAGGGCCTAGGACTGACCCTGCTGCCATTCCCAGCTGGCCCATAAGTAGCTGCCTTCAAATTCTTGTCATATCGGGAGTGTATTTTAGTAAATGGGGAATCATTCTTTTTTGTGGCTTTATGTGCCATTTCTGGGTTTTGGCAGAATTTCTCTGAACTCATCAAAGCTCCAAACCAGATTTTCTTGAGTCAAGAAAAACAATGACAATGAGACAAAACTGCTTCTTCCCCTACAGCTGTTCCAAGCATTTTTTCAGTAGACCTTTAGTCAAAGATCTCCGTGACACACTTTCAGTGGTGCATCACCACCTGACATTTGGCTAGACACACTGTGAAATCCTTTACTGGTGAAGGATGAAGGAATGCATGAAAAGGTAGGATGCCAAGGTACAGAAAACAGAAGCATTTAATAAAAGACATTTAAATATCTCCCAACCTCAACGATATCTTTGCAATTCACTTTTGAAAACCTGAAATGCCCTGTGGTTGGTATTCTGTAGGCATATGCAATGCATATGAAAGAGATTCAACACCTTTATTTTTACTAAATAGACAGACTCCCTCTTCCTTTTGTGGGGGAGCCTCCTAGCTCAATTCAAACAGCACTGCATTGGGGAAAACAACACAGGCAGAGCTTCATATAGTCCCACTCATAAGCTAAATACAACCTGACTTAGATGGCAAAGTCAGAAGCTACTTACAAGACTTGAGGTTCTAGTGCTTGGGCCACCTCAAAAGTACCTCAATCAAGAAGAAAACCACTAAAAACTAACAAATAAACATCATCACTAGCAGACAGCTAAAACCCACCTCTCAGTCTGAATACTACTGAGGCTTATGCAAGAACTAAGAAGGTCTGGAAATGGAAACTGCTGCCAAACATGCAGTTTCTCTCTCCTCACTTGCAGACAGCCTGGTAGAAAAAGAAACAGCAAACACCCCAGTCAGAGACCAAATGGGATCGTGTAGATGACCATTTTGGAGTCAAAAGATCTCGATTGTTTTTTGGTTTTATTGGATGGGGTTTGGAGGGTTTTTTGGTTTGTTTGTTTTGTTTTTTGTTTGTTTGGTTGGTTGAGGATTTTTTGGGGAGGTTGTTTTGTTGGTTGTGGGATTTTTTAAATCACTAAATATCTATGGATGTGTTGGTTAAAACTACTCTTTCAATCTTCTTGAAGAATTAAATGGGTATCATTACATTAAATGGATCATTGCTCATGGATCCAAATTCGTAAATGATTCTGAACTGTAAATATCGGAGGGACAAGGAGCCTCACCACAAAAAAAAAAAAAAACAAACAAACAAAAAAAAAAAAAAAAAAGAAAAAAAAAAAAAACCAACACCAGGTCCAGGTCCAGTATCATCTAGAATAGTCTGTGTGCAACAGTGTGGAAATCAAAACATTTTGCTAATCTCAGCTTTTCTAAATATGCATGTCCCAGCTGCCACATGCTCTCAAGGCTTCTGATCTGTGTCTGTAAGGGGTATCTTTAATATTACTGCCATTTACCAGCTGAATGGACTGGAAGACTTATAAAGTTTCTGGATAGAATAGTGATAAATTTTAAGAGGCCAAACTATTGCACCTCTTATCAGCCATTTCAAATTGCTAATTAATATGCAAGTAAAACCCATTCCATCACTTGCAATAACATGGATCGTTCCCACACAACACCTCTAAGCAACATAACTCCACAAAATCCATGACAATAAAAAATTTTCCAATGACAGATAGCCTTACACAATTCATAAAATATACATTAGATGAAATTCATTCATTTTAGGTTCAATCACACTGACATCAATGAAGAATAAATAAAGTGACTTCCCAAAATGTTACCTGTTCAAGAGGTTTTTTTCCTGGACCTCCTTTGGTTAGTCTTCTAAAGAAAAACCACCTCCTCTAGAATTACTGCTTCAATTTACACAGTCATATCAGATTCCCCAAGGTGATGCTGCTAGATGCTGGAAAAGAAAAATCGTACTGAATTAAAAGTTTTGGCAGCAAAAACTTCTCAGGCTTTTTTGGAAAATGATGCCAAAGACTACAGAGTTTAATAAAAAGGAATGGTACTTCTGAAATCTCATTAGAATCTACCTATGATTTATAAATTAGATGTAGGATACACACTACCTCTAAATAATACTTAATATGCCTGCATTTACATTTCCTGTTAAATGGTTAATGGAGAAGACTGGCTCATCTTCAGCTCGGTAAATGTAAAATATTTTCCAATTGTCACAATCTAGTAGAAAGCATTTATTCAATTCTAAGCAGTGCTAATAAACAATATTTGCTGCCATTTTCTAGTAAGAAGTGCTACCAGCTCTCCCCTCTATAATGTAAATATATGCATGCAACTTAGAGACACAGGGACAGAAAAGGAAAGGATTGTAAATTTTTATAATGGATATTGTTGGGAGGATTAAAATATTTCTATACTAAAATAAAAAATAACTGTTCTTTGCCTTCTACTTCACATGGTTAAATATGTTCTCTGTGATGATCTTTCATTTTTAAACATTGATAAAAATCAAAGAATTTTGACAAAAAACAATCAGTTGAAGAATAACCTTTCACTGCCACCTTTTGAGCTCATAGAACTTCCTGTCTGCAATCTGTCTCCCTTCCCATAATTTCAGGAAATGCACTTACCTACAGATTCCTTTATGGAATAATTAGACTTCAAAAGCTTAAACTAGATGCATCTTCTGTATTTTATTATTTCACATACAAAGATCAGCAGTGACCTTCAGGGTTGAATGCACAAGGAACATATAGCCTCTACAGTATCTTACAAATATGCTAGCACTAGTATCTCAGGCACACATAACATGCACATGCAGATTGCTACTAAAAAGCAAATCTACCTTTAAGATTGAGTAATGAAAAATTTCAAAATATCTTATGTTGTCTGATCTTCTAGCATACAAGATGTCAGTAGAACACCATATTAAAGAATTTCCATTAAATAAATAGAGCAATAAATCAACAAATTATTTTATATGAATGCCAGTTCACTATTTTATTATCACTCAGGACTAAAAAGAGAGAAAACTTACATTATCATTTAATATACCTACAGATTTGTATTAGCTTTCCTGGTCCTTGATCATAACAATACACCTACCTGAGAGATATTGAAAATTACCATCAAAACATTTGATATCCCACAGTATCACACAGTGCTTAAATGGGTTTTCCTCCAAAAGTATTTCCTGTGCATATTGCAGTTGCTTGTCATGAAGTATCAATTTTTCCAAAGTTTCCCTCAAATTCTGTCATTACTTTCTTAACCTAATCTCCCTTAGGCATAAAATAAAATTGCATTTAATGTACATTTTTAAAACCAAATTTATAAAATACAAGTATCACATTTTTCTTAGTATTTAATATTTCTCTATGTGGGAAAATATTCCCAATATTTGTCACCACTTTTAACAAAAACCCCATAAAAACATTAAAAAAAGAGCAGTTACAAATTAAACTGAATAGCATCCATGTTGCATAGGTGTGGTTTGCTAACAATTAGGGATTTTTTCTAGAGTGCGATTTATAGCAGTATTTTAAATTCCATTTAAATTATAAATTCATGCATGTTACTATATTAGAACATAGAAATAAATAGAGATAACATATGAAAGGCCTCTTGCCTAGAGACTGACCTTTTCAAGCTTATTCCAGTACTTTACTTGCTCCTAGTTAGTGTTCAATATTCCTTTCCCAAGAGCACATTAATAATAATAAAAGAAGTCTAACAGCTATGATAGCCGATTTAGAGGTTCAAATTCTTTACTGCAGCGATGAGATGGTTTTTAAAAAGGCAAAATGCCAGTCATGAGATTCTACCAGACTATTGGTAAACTACTGACAGCAGCACTACAGCAAATCAATCAACAATGCAAAAAGCTGACAAAGAAAGAAGAAAATAAAGGCTTGAACGACTTTGCAGTTTACAGGCTTTTGTTGACAAATTGTGCTGCCTAATGACATTTTTCCTTGTATTGCAGGAAAATTCCAGATTTTGGTGCTAAAACAGGTCAACAAAATCCAAATGAATTTCAAATTTAGGACCACATACAGAAAATAAAATATGCTCCTCAGACACACAAGAAGAAGGCATAAAGATGGCCATGTTTCAAAACAGAAATAACTGTTAAAAGGGGCTTTTCAAACAATAGAGGTTGGGTAATATTTTTTTCCTATTTTTACAGGTTGTTATTTTAAACTAAATTATTTGCCTTAAACTTGAAATCTAGTTGAGAGTTAGAATTTTCTCAGTTAGGGCTAATTGACTTTGCCTTGCCTGCATAAAAACTCAGTAGATTAAATTACAAGCGATCAGCGGTATTTTTCATTTGAAACAGCCTTCAGTGAGCCTCATTTATAAACAAACAAGACACAGCATTATTAATTTATTAATGGACTCAGTGTAGTATATAATGGCATCATTAATACCAAAGTCACTTCTGTTCATGTAACTAATCAGAATTCCAGGAGGGGGAAAATTAACATGATAAACATTTGGGAGAAAATATGGAAACCGTAAGTATGCAAAACAATTTTTTAAGATGCCTGTTGAGGCCAGCGGCTGACCAGCTCCCAAGGAGAAACAGCTGCATGCAGCTGTCAAAAGGGAACAGTAGGACTGGCCTGCCCCTCTGAACTGCCCTCCATATCACACCAGTATAAACCAACTGTCTAAAACACTGATAATAATTAGCTTTAGAAAAAGCTAAGTCAGTACTTAGCATGGTAGCTTATCTTTGTCAGGACCCTTGGGACTGTGCCCCATGGGTGAGGGTCACCCTTGGCTTCCCATCTCTTGGGACCCAACAGTTCTTGCTGCTTCTTGATAATTTTAACTGAAAGAGACACGAACATCAAAGTGAAAGATGGATAGTGGAGTACTGAAACTCAGGGTTTATATTCACAGAATAAACAGAATTTCTAGCTATGTCTGCCTACTCACACTTTTAAATAGTTTAGCCTAGGATGCAGTTTTTAAACTACATTGCTAGATTTTATTGCATACTTGTAATACAGTCATTTTGCAAGATTCTATAGAAACTTCACAAACCTTTTGAGTCCACAGTAACACCTTCATTTTAATTCATGTGCTTTTTAAATATCTATTCATGCTGACTATGGTAAAGTTATAATTTATTCCATTACAAGTTACCTCATGTTTTTTGGTCTCAGACTGCTGTTCTGCTGTCCCTGACAAACGTACCATCTACCCAACTTCAAGCCTTCAGAAGCAGCAGGAAACACCACAGCAATGCACCTCCTCCAGGTGCGCCTCACTCTCTGTGCAGCTTCCCAGTGACTCTCAGAATTACTCAAATACCTCTTGAGCAACCACTCATTTGGGATCAGCCATCCTGCAGAAGCCTCACCTGGCTCTTCCAGAGCCTGGTTGATGGTAATGTATGCACTGAGAAAATATTCTGTGGTTGGTAATGAGCCCTGTGTAACAGGTGTGGAGAACAGCCTCCTCCAGAACTCTTTGATGTGCTACTTCTGATTCACCACTGGCCTTAGGAGAGCACTTGACAGCCCAAGCCACACTTCTCTTGGGCAGACATAAAACAGAAAGACAGAATTTTTTTTAAGACCTTGCAGACTTTTTATGTGGCAAAAAGGAACAGGTGAAAGAAACAGAGGTGTACAAATTAAAGCAATAACTTATAAAATAAAACCCAACAGCTTTCTGAGTCATACCTTGTCTCCTGGCTTAACAGGGTCCATGCCACAGGCACCATGTCACAGGTGACCACAAGTGGATGCAGGGCAGGGAGAGTAAGAACAGTGCAGGAGCTAGAAGAGGCTGCAAATAGGTGGTGAAAGAAAATGGAAGAGACATGAGAAGGAGGAAAAGCCAAGCAGTGAAGAGCTAACAGGACAGGTAAACAGAAGAAGTTGTCCATATTGCAACAGCTTGAAAAATTAAACATTTTCAGCTCTTAAAAGTCAATTGACAGCTCAGCCACATCCTCTCTATCTCTGGTGCATTTAGAAAGGAAAATGCTCCCTCTCCCTCTTTCCCAGATGCATTCCCAACTTTACAGGTAATTTCAGGCTCCAGAAACTATTAATGTCTCTGTTACAGAAAGCACAGCCCTACCAGTGCCACTATCTAAGGTCTGCCCGGCCAGCCACCCCCATGTTGCCCTCCCAGCTCTCCTTCAGCTGCCTCAACAGCCCTGTCCCATTCCAACACCTAGTAGTACTTGTGCCATTGCTCAGGGTGAGGCAGACAAGATAATGGCTCATAAGCCCTCTGCACAATGCAGACTTCAAACCCCTCAAAATAAAATTTCTCATTTTAGACCAAATATTTCAAACTCCCAGTGATTCTGTACAAAGTAAAGACAAGTCAGGAAAAGAAAAAACAGGGACATGAATAAAGGCAGCAATTGTCTGATGTCACATTTCAGATTCTTAATTTTTCCAAGAACCGTGAAGAGGACTGTGTGCATTTATCTCCATTAGTGAGGGCACACATTAGGTCTTTCCCAATAAACAGAGGTTGCTTTCCTAAATTAAACCAATTCTACAAACTTTGTATGAATCCACAGACCACTCTCAGCTTTCCCAGAAAAAAAAATCCCAGCAAATTAAAGAAAATTGATCAAGACAGCTGTGAATATATATATTTATATTTTTTTTTTCACCCTGAGAGAAGGACAGGAGCAGAGGAAGGAGAAATACCACCGTTTATTTTTGAAAAGTCATTCTAAATTGATTTAGCTTAGAAAGTTCAAACCTACTTTCATACATTGGATTATTGTGAGGGTTTGTCTCTCTGATTAGCACTGGGATACTAAAAGAATTGATTAACATTTATTCCTGTATAAATGATAACAGCAATTGATTCTTCATTCCTATCTGCAATTGATCTGAAAGCAGATGTGACAGAACAGTCCAGAGAAGAGGAAAAAGTAGTGTCCCTAAAAAGAAGGGGAAAGTCACTGAACCAAGTTAAAGGTGACTATCAAGGAGTCAACCAATTAATGTTTCCTGCGCATATCCATATATCCTTCATATTTTGGAAAAAGTTAAGCAAGGAAATACCAAAACTAAGAGCATGAGTTGTACTTAATGAGCCAAAAGAAGGGCTTCCCGTAGCAAGAAAGAAGCTGAATTCACTCCTATGTCACTACAAACTGAAAAGCATTTGGCATACAACATTCTATACATATTTTTTTATAAAAATTATGCAATTTACAAATTTACTTACCTATTATAAATATTAAGTCTGAAAATGCTATACATTTAATAAAGGAGGAAAAGCAAATCACACCAAAAATATTTGCTTCTTACTTACTGTAATGAGAATATGCAGCCAATCCTTTAATACCACAGAAGCCACTGACAGGAAAGAATTTGAAATGTATTCAGGATGTGTGACACTGCCTGGGATAGGAAAATGTTTCCTGGTTAATTCCATAAGAACCATCCCTGCTGGTGACAGCCTAGGTGGATGGTGGAATCCCAGAATACTTCAGACTGGAAGGTCATTTTGTCCCAAGTCCTCCTTCAAATTTGTTGCCAAACCTCACTTCAAAGTTAAATCACATCATTAGGGATAAGCAACATTCAGCAAAGTTTTGGCCATTTCCACTGATGGATATGCCCTTGCTGGGCACTTTTCTTAGTGCTTCATCATAGTCACATGTGAAAAGTTATTTCCTTCTAATATCTAATCATATTTCTCATGTAACTTGTGCTGTTGCTTCTCACTCATTGACTGCACAAATCTAAGAGAGATCCTTTCTACAGCCACGCGTTAGATAACTGAAGGGCAGCACTAAGATCACACACAAACCTCTTCTCCAGGTGAACAAACCCAGGGGCTTTAGTCCCTCCTCATATACTATCACTCATCTTCATGACACCACACTGAACTTTCTACAGACAGCTTTCATGTGTTGGGAGCCCAAAGTTGCACCCAGTAATTCAGCTGCAGACTCACAATGGCAATGAAAGATGAAACAAAAACAAAACCAAAACAAAACAAAAACCAACCAACCAACCAAAAAAATTTCAACCTGCTGTCTGCATCTTTCCTATTACAAGGCAAAATGGTTAGTTTTCATAACACAGATGCACTGCTGAATTGTGTTCAGCTTGTCCAACACAATGCCCAGGACTCCTGCAGAACTGCTTCCGTACTGCCCTTACACAGTCTGTGTCGTCTCACAGGACAACTGTCCAGAACAGTCAAACCACCACAAACTTACCAATGGCTTTACCCACACCAAAGACCTGAAAGAAAAAGTCGACTGCTTCAGGAAAAAATGGCATATGAAAGTTAAGAGCACTGCCACAAAAGGATGGGTGGATGCTCTACCCTAGCAGTTGAAGTAGTTTCTTTCGCATGTCTATCCCTGTCCAGAATTAAACAAGATAAATCCAGAACCTAACCTGAAGTGTATCTAATCTGCTTTCTACCATTCTGCAGCAAGCAGTTCCATTTTGATGCAAAACACCAACAGAAGTGGATTTATCAGCATTTGTCACTGTCAAGTACTCAAAAGGTATTCAGCATTTCAAATTTTAAAACTTTATAAGGACTGAACACAAACTTTTATCTAACACATAGAGTAAGAAAGTGTGAAAGGCCAAAGCAAAATATTTATAATATGTGTATGCCATAGAACAGGGTATCAGGATGGGAATTTGAGGATGCAAAAGCCATCCATACAATTTCCGCCCTGTAAAAATGCAATAGATGTGTTAATCAGGCTAAGGATAGAAACGTCACAGGCCTTATCCTTACCTCCCTTCGAAGTGCAATGCAAAGTGGAAGGTATACATATTCTGTATGTATATTTAGCAAATTACTTTTATGTCTGTCAAACATCTGAAAATACACTTGTTACTTCAGTTTTGATTCAGTAAGGCATTTTGCCTAGCAGGTTATTATAATTTCAAAGTCATTCTAACTTCTTGAGGCTTAACTATGATCATAATAGACTCTATTTTAAACATTTCCAGATGATACAGCATTGCCCAGAGAATACACCAACCCTTTACAATAAACACTAATGAATCCTACTATTTAAGCAGCATTTTCTTTTTGCACAATACTTAACATCAGTTGCACCAGTTTGGTACAGCTTATTATTCTAATAATAATGAGCCACTTTTCCCCCATGTTAAAAATTAATGAGGTGCCATCCTTTTTTGATAATGGATTAAACAGTGTAGTTGTACTTTCCTTAAGGATGGTTAAACTATGGACTCTCTGGAAAAGAGCTTAGACCCTGTCAATTTGAATGTATTCTTTGGATGAGCGAATAGACCAGACTTTTCAAAATTCTGTTGCCAGCTAGCAGGTTGCAAACAATCCTGCAAGCCCTTTACATAGAAAAAATATGATCTGTACAAAACATTAACAGGAAAGCTTAGCCATGCTTGTAGCATAACATATAAAATGGGCAGCTGAGTGGTTAGTTATGACTCCCAAGCCTCCAAAAATTATAGTTAAATCCCTATATGTATTTTGCTGTGATACAATATTTCTCAATGAATGGCAGCTTTTAACTACTCTATATGACAGAAGCAATGCTAACCCTCTCAACAGTACAGCTTTTCAGTATGCATAGAAATTTCTCTCAAGTCTGTTTGAAAACACAGAGTAGGAAAATAGGAATCAAGATAGGAAATGCAACCAAAATGTCGTTTGAAATAAAATGAAATTGTCACACAAAATAGCTGATGTTGGAAGGGATGCTGGCAGGTCACCTAGTCCAACCCACTGCCCAAAGCAGGGCCAATTACAGCACATTGACAATGACCGTGTCCAGCTGGGTTTTAAATGTCTCTGAAGATGGAGATGCCATAAGATTTCTGGACAGACTGATCTAGAAATCTTTAACCACTATCACAGTAATAAAATTTCTTAAGCTTAAATTGAATATCCTGTATTTGAAGTTGTGTTCACTGTCTCTTGTCCTGTCTCTGGGTACCACTGAGAAGACCCTGTTTCAGTCTTTTTTACCACTGTCTCAAGACACATGGGGTGGAGGGGAATCAAAGGATCTGGAAATAATTGTCACTGGTTGAGAACTATAACTTACCTGCCTGCATTAGACTCAAAGTATGGGCAACATGCAGACAAAGGTCTTCCTCCACATACTTGTGTTTAGATACCCTTTCTCAATATCCAGTATCTCATTCTTATATCTCATACTATGTATGTATCTATGAAAATAATCTATATTACTTGCACTGTACAATATAAAGAGAAAACTTGTGGGCTTCCTAGGTAAGTGAATGGTACCATGTGTATGACAGAAATAGGCAATACTCATTTACAGAATTTCACTCTTCTCAGTAAAAAAAAATGAAGTCTCAATAATTAAAATGATAGTTTAAGTAACATTAAATTTTATATTTTATTGAAAATCTCATTTGATTCTACTCTAAAAATCATGTCAGCTCCTTTTTGACTCTTTTTCTTTGTGCCTATCCAGTAACTTTCACATTTACATTTTCCAGTAAAAAAATTATTTGGACAATATATCATTGCTGAAAATTACCAGTTTTCACCTATAAAAATAGTCCAAATACAACAATGCACTGAACATTTTTTCAATGTTTTAGATTTTAGTTAGGTTTTTCATTTGTTTTTCAGATGGTTGGTTGGTTGGGGGTTAAAAAAGGGTGGCTGGTTTGGGTTTTAGGTAGAACCTCTATTCCTAACCTAATGCTCTGCCTTTATTCTGTCACAGGAATCTGTATCAATGAAAAAATTGTGATAAAAGTAGTCCAACACACGCTGTTAAATTTTTATATACTGTACACAATTGCTGTATTTTAAAATACATTAAGATATTATAGGAAGAAGGGGGTTGTATAAAATAAGGGAAAAGACATTTTGCTTTTCCACAAGAGCTCTGCACTCCTGACAGATGCAGCTTTCCGTGTGCCATGACGTTTGTTTACAAAATTCTAAAGACTGAGGAATCATGGAACTGTTCAGGTTAATACATAAGTCATAACTACATGCAGGTAAGAAATAGGACTGCACCCAGAAATGAAGAGACAGTGTGATAATTTACACTGCATTTAGGACAAAGGGAACTGTACTACATACTCTCAAATAACACCGCATAGAAACTTAAACTACATTGATTTCTTCAAGAAATTCCTGAAGTTTTGCAGGAATGTGGTTAGCAATACAATTAGCTGGCTCTGTTTCATGAGAGATTTTTTTTTTTTAGCTTTTAAAAAAAAAAAAAAAAAAAAAAAAAAAAGAGAAATTCTATTAATAAAAACCTCCAGAGGTCAGCTTTGCTAAGAAGTAAAACTGTCAGGCTTCCCAGCCTTGCTTAGTAATTGTGCACTTGATGCAACAATAAAATGTATGCATTGCTGCAAGCTGTTCTTTCCAGGGAAGTAAAGAGAAAATTTTCCAACTATTTGCAACTTACAGATCATTAAAAGCAATCCCATACACACAGCCACCAGAAGCATCTAGAGTTACAGTGTTTTTCTGATGCCTTTCTGCAAGCTTCAATTACTCTTTGTAACTTTAGAGTACAAAGACATTCTATACACAAATTTTAGGTTACATAATAATGCTTCGGAAGAACATGCACATATTTCTTTAAAGTTTGCCGAGTCTTTAAAATTACACTGACACCATTGTAACCACAAAAGTATCAAATAATTCTCTACTCCTTTCCTTGTAAACTCCGACTTCACACATTACACTTTCCATACATTTACTGTATCTTGTACAGGCTAAAGCAAAAGCCTTTTTTAAAACGGGGTGGGGGGGGGGGGGAGGGGAAGGAAATTGTGAGGGCCACCTGAAGTTACAGGAAATCAATAAAAAGTAACCGTCTGGCTTCAGACTGTTTTCAGATGGGAGAAAATGCAAACCTGTACTTCATAATAAAATATAACTACAAAGATCTAACCTAGAATAAAAAGTAAAAAACCCTGTTTTCTCACAAATACTGTGTTCACAAACTCTGTGGGCCTCAAATATCAGGTAGAGCCCACAAGACTGCTGTAAAAGTTGAAACAGGTACAAAAAAAGTCAAGCTTCAAATAGGACTACAAAATATTTTGGAGTTGAACAATGTCATCAAATCCAAAGGTAAGAGTTGGAACAAACCAACTGAGATTCCAATTAGATAAAAATCTTCCAGTCTTCTTGACAAGGCTCTCAAGAAAAGAAGGACAATAATGAGCAGTTCAGCAGGAGCCTCTACCCACTGTCTCTGCCACTATAGGATCTCAGAAGCATCATCTATTTTTACACCAACAAGCAGGAGACTTCCAGATCCATGTTTTTAAGAAATGTCCCAAACTCATTTACTTCAACCATCTAAAAGTCCCAAAAGCCAATAAATTGTTTTTCAGAAGTATTCCAGTTTGAGGTTTGCTCTCTTCTACCAGCCTTTGCTATATCCTGTTCCTTGTTTAAAATAAAACTAGATGTTGTCACTCTACATGTCTGAGGATTTCTCTGCTTTCCTGGCCCCTGCAGGACACCTGCTCTCCCTTCTACCCAAAGACCACTGAGCAACCTTCATCCTCCCAGCTGCATTTGCCACTGCTTTAACCTCATGGTATTGAGAAAGATCCAAAATCCCCACCCCCCATTTCTTTCTCCATCAAATTCATATTAAGTTCATCCAATCTTCCATCCCATCTGTCATACCAGAACCCTGGTCCCCATTTCCATCCCCTGTGTGGGCTTACACACACCTCAATCATCTCCCCAGAATGCCAAATCATTCATTTCTTGCAGACTGAGAAACAAATCGCTCCATGAGTTAAGATTTTAGAACCAAAATGGAGATGGTGATGCTTTTAAACTGGAAGGTAACCATCATTCAAAGTAATCGCTGACTGGTTTATCTTCTACAGGCATAAAGAGATGGTGAAGTTGATGGTGCACTTATTCCTCTACTTTTCCAGTCATTATCAAAGGGAATAAAATTCCACCCAGAGATGCCTGAAAGAACTCTTGAAATTGCCAGATTGGTCAGTGCTTCTAGAGTCACTACATCAGGGACTTGCACAGAAATGCCATTCAAAGTAAACAACCATTTCAATCAACAAAAAAAACCAGAAAAAAACAATCAAATGTCAAAATGTTTCTGACTTATACTGCTGTCAATTCAAACCTAAATATAAAATAATGATAACATTCAAAACTTCCATTCTGACAGTCATTGTTTGGTAATTATCTACAATTTTAATTCACATGTTTAATATTCCTGTGTGAGCATGGACAGTACCACAGAAAAAGCATCAAATAGATGTCAGTTAAAATTACACAAGTGAACAGTCAGTAATAGCATCCTATTTAAATAGGCAGTTCTAAAAAAGATTAGAGGAGAAAAATATCTAACTCCTCAATGGGAAAATTAACTAACAAAACATACATATTTAAAGTTTCTTGCTGTAGCCTTTATTCTAGTTACTATATTAATCAAACTACAATTGTAAAATAAGATTAAATTATTAAAAACTCTGCCTCGACAAACTGATGACTCAATCATCAGGGTAGCATTTAAGAAAGTTAAATATAAAATAGATAAACAAATAAACCCCTCCACTGCCACCTTCCTTCTCTTCTACTGAAGAGAATACTATTCTGAAGCTATCCATCTGTGAAATCTGTGACACCGACCAAAAAAGAGAGGATAAAAAAATGGAAAGCACTGTAAGTTTGTTCTGCTCATTTCCTCTATCTAAGCATCTGCTATTGGGTTCTTCTGGAAATGGGATACAACATAAATCTAACAGCTGTTCTGACCCCACCAGTACAGACATTCTCGTGTCATGTTAGTGTGAAAGCGTTTGCTTTCTCTGAGACAAGTTCCTTTTTCACTGAGAAGAGGAAAGAAAAGAAAGGTAACAGTACACCAAATAAAACATTTTTGTAGCTCCTATTCTGTGCAGAACATGGTTTGCACCCATGTGCTCCCAGAAACTCCCATCAAAAGTTGACATCTGTGCTGCCAGGGCTGTCTTATTGTCTGCTCATACTCTGGTTTACAGGAAAAAAGGTGGCTGTAGCCCCATGGAACCTTGGAACCTCAGTTACTCTGCTGTCCTACAGCAGCTTCAGCTGCAGCAACACCACAGAGGCCCGACAGAACTCCATACCATGCTGGCAATCCAAACACAGAGGGTAGCACAGAGGCAAGATTCACATCCATGTCTGGTCTCATTCTCTCCTTCTTCCCCAAGACCCCAACATTTACATCAACAATACACATTACCCATGGGAGAAGCTAGGATGGAGGTCCCTGAACACATCTCCTTCTCATAGCTTTCCTGAAACAAAGTGTAATTTGACATCCTACAAATCTATACAGTAATATAAGTAATAAGAAAAGTCATGTTTTTGCTAATTTGTCCTTTGATCACATTAATGTTGCCTGCGGCTTTATGGTGAAAAAATACATATGGTAGATTTTTCAAGGATTTTACTTTTTTAAAAGTCCCAGGAAAGTTATGAAAATGCATGGGGTTAGAAATTTGTATCAGCACTTGTTTGAGAGAAAAAAATAGCAATTCTTATAATAATGTCTTAATGCTGCCTATTTAACCGATGAGGCAAATCTATTAATGTTAAGTTTTATATTAAAAAAAAATCAAGCACTGATTTATAGCATACACTTACTTCTGTGTATTCCTATATACACATAGCACAAATCTTTCATTTCTAAAACAGGTTGACCAAAAGACACAAACCAGAAAGCCATCCTACTCTTAGAGAAAAATATTATCCTGGATTTGTTAAGAGTGGGAGTGGCAACATATACATGTTTGTCTGGCTGGGCATGCACAACAGCACAATAAAATACACAGACTAAGGAAAATTCATCTTTGTTTGTAAAGAAAAAAAAATATTCATATGACAAGTTAATTTTAATAGAGAGAATTAGATAATTATTTGGGCTCTTCAGAAACATGTCTGAAGTGTTAAAGTCTGTGACAGATTAATGCACTAAATACAGGCAGGGTAGCCGAGGGTTTACAGTAAATAATGTATATAACACATCTGACAATTTTTCTACTGCATGTAGCATATATGGAAATACTCATTTACAAAGCCCCAATGGTTGAACTAAATTAAACTACTGTCTATCTCTTAAATTGGTCAATTGTAAGAAGCTTGGCTGTCAGATCTATTTTAAAGAAAGACTCATTAAGCAGTAGCCTCCATTTCTTTCTTTGCAAGACACCATGAGATGCAGTTAATGATTTGAAAAAGAATCTGTAGGCTGCAACTAATGATCCATTTAGGTCAAAGTTTCTATTGAACTTGTTTATTTTCATTTACCAGAGATTTCAATGTCTTGTACAAAAGATGTTTACATTTCTTCATGGAAGTCCTTTCAACTAAGAGCCCACTGGGTCTGCTGAGACTCCATATCAAATGAAACTTGCATATCACATGAAATACGCATATTTTTGAGCATCCTAACTAAAGACCTAGAAAATGAAATTGTTTTAATTTGTTGATATACATTACAACGCAATTTAGTACTTCACTGCTTGGAAAGTACTTACAAGGAACATATTTTTCTGAAGTTACTTTTTCTTTTGTGTACACATGGGATAACTGTGGGAAGCCTGTTAGTCACTTAGTGGTTTTGAATATGTTAACTGCTTCAAGGCAGATTGCTATAAAGCTGGTTACATAATAACCAAGAAGGAGAGTTATGATGAGGAGAAAAGTGTCAATTAAGCTCGCATAAGCAGCACAACTGTTAAATGCATAACCACAACAGAAACACAGTTTCCTACTGCTCTAGGTAGAGAACAGACATTAAAGAGATCGTGAACTTGCATGGGTGGAGAGGGGAGGGTAAGGAGACCTGTAACAGAGCAAATGATCAGATGAAGGGGAAGGGTTGAAGCTATTTTCACCAGGTAGAACAGGAAAATGTTTACCTTATGTATTAATTTTCAAAGCCATACATTTATAAACATATCTGCTCTGAGCAAAGGGGGTTTCTTTAAGAAGCCATTAAATTTGCCATATCTAATCTCTACCACATTGCTCATTATATCTAGCATCACATTTTCAGCAGCCTTCTTTAACTGGGAGCATGGCTGGCAAATCAGCTTTTAATTCTATCTCTTTCCAATTTTCTTCAAAACTATCTGATGAAATAACACAAGAATTCCTTAAAAATCAAGTTGTTATTACTCCTTCTTTCATTGATGTTGCCATCAGATATCACATATATACATGTGTACACACACAGAGTCTTGATAAATTTCTCACCAGTTTTGATGTTAATGTTTCAACCCCAAAAATCAAACTGCTGCAACACTGCTTTTTTTTCCTTAGTGAAACCAGGAGCAGTCAAAGCAACAATTTTAAAAACAAAGATGACATTTGTTAAAATACAGCATTTGTTTTGATAGGTAGATTTCCTACCAGATTGTTATGAAAAACTTTCCGCAAATAGATGTTTTCCCCCCCAGAGGACATAGCTCTGTTATTTTCACTTGCTTTCTCTTGCCAAAATATGTCCTTTCAAATTTTCAAATCTTCCCTCAACTGGTAACTCTTCAACTCAAAACAGCATCTTGTTCTGCTCTAGAAAAATAGATTGCATGTGTCTGTGAAGTGCAGTTATTTACAGTAACAGATCAAATGCATATATGAATCTGTTCCAATCTAAGGAATCTGTTCCAAGTAGGCAGTTTTCTTTTCTGAGGATGAAATAACTGATGCAGAAGAAGCAGTGGCACTGGTAGAGCTTCTTGTTTACTGAATAAACAGAGCTCAGTTAAAGGATGGCAAATCAGTCAAATCACAATAGGATATCCTAACTAGAAGGAAAAATTAGATGGAAGTTAAATGTTTACTTTCCATTTTTCTTCATTTTGTTATATGTCAGCTGGGTAAGAAATTCTGGCTGTAACACATGGCCTCATTACCAGTTAGAATTACTATCTTCTTTCCCACATTTTTTCTACATTATCACCCTTTCAGTTTCTGATAACTACCAAATATACAGTTCTTCTAGAAAACAGCCAGGTCAGACCACTCGCAATTTCAATAAATTGAAGGATTATGGACTGAGCTCCTGACAAAATTGTTGATTGCCCTCCTATTAAGATTCTCATCTGATATAAATGATCCTGAACTTTATATTTCAACTTTCATTGGATTTGAGCATACTTACAGCCTGCTTCCTCTTGTGGGATGCTATTAACAATCATTACAAACAACTTCTCAAAAGGAACATAACATATCCTAATACTCTGGAGCACTGTATCTGCATGTTGCAGGTACCTCTAGTCTAAATTATCCTCCCACTCCACTATTACCTCACCTCCCACTCTCTGCAATAAAAACAAGATTTACTTGATTTATAAAGGAAGTAAACATATCATTTCAGTAGTTTATAATAGCATAAAATGGACTGAGTATGGTTCAGTGATATATCTGCACAACTTCTTGATCTATAATTTAACCACATTGTACTATTTCAGTTTTACACTTTAATTGGCTTTTGAAAGAAAGACAGAGAAACTACATTTTTAATGCAGTTTATGCAAGATAGAGTCCTGATATTTTCTAACACAAAAAAATGACATTTGAGATAGCGAACAAAAGTAAGTCTCAGAGGACACCAAATGACTGAAGACTGCCATTATTCAGGCTCAACAGGAATCTCATTCTCTTCTTTAAATTTGTATGAATAAATAAAGATCTTCAAGACTACCATTCACCTTGTTTTATTATACATATAGTAAAAAAAAAAAATCAAAATATTACAAATTTCTCAGACCAGTTTGTTCCCAAGACATCCACACTTTCACACATTTTTACAGTTTTTTCAGAATTAAAAAAAAAAATGAAATCCAACTAAAACTCAGTCCGTTAAAATAGATTTTTCAGCTACATTAGTCCCTTGTCCTGTTCACAATGAAGCTAGACAACATTTGGTGCATTAACCAGGTAGGGATATGGAATGTCTAAGGAAAAAGCAGAAGGGCATGAGAAAGATATGGGGAAGGATGAGTGGGGGGTGGGGGTGTGGGTGGAGAAAGGAGAGTTGAGAGAGGGAAGCATAAAAGGAACAGCACGCTGCTGTGCTTTTGGTGGCAGTGCCATGAGGAGTTCACAGAATTAGTTTCACGACACTGCTTATATGTGGCCCTGCTTCACATAGCTCTTTAAAGAAAGTTTTGGTGAAGAATTATGTTTCCAGTAAAACTATCCAATGGAACTAGATATCCAGAATCTGCTAGTCTTCCCTACTAGACTTAGAATCATAGCATAGACCTGTGGAGTTCATCTTGGCCAAGTCCTCACTCAAAGCCAGGCCAACTTTTATGCTGCATCAGGTCACTTAGGGCCATGTTCAGTCAAGGTTTGAATGTCTCCAAAGAAGAACCAAAGGGAGACAGACTGTGCACCTGTTAAGAAAATACCTGATGCATGCCAAATGCACGTTAACCATTTGCACCAATCCTCCATTTTAATAGTTTTATTTATGCTTACTTATTTAAAGAGTCCAGCTTCTATTTCATATCACATTGCTCAAGAGCCAAAAATAGAGAGGAAAATTATGAAATCACCAGTTCAGCTCTCCATAATATAAGGATTTCAAGTTTTAGGGAGAAAAAAGAAAAAACCTTTGAAGAACTGAAGTGTAATCATTTTGAGGGAAACAGTGTTCTCACAGCCTTATGCATCACTTCACCTTAGTTAAACAAACAAACAATAGAGCTCACATTCTGACTATGGAAAATGCTGTATCTTCACTGAAAAGGCAACATACAGGAGAAACAAATTATTATTGCCATCAAACACCACCCACTTTTGAAGCAAGCTAGACAGTTACTTCTCTGAAAAATGACTCAGCTGTTTAAGCTGGATGCAGAGACCACTCACCAGTCTAAATAAATCTTCAGACACGGAATTTGAGGAAGTTGATGGGTAGCTCCAGTGACAGTAGAGGAAAGATGAAGAGTAGTGGAACAAGGTTACCTCTGCCTCATTCACTCCTATTTCCTTCCAGCTCCTGTCTACACAGGTAAGAAAAAATGGAGCAGTGGTGACAGTGCCAGCACCAGCAGCAAGGAAGAAGAATTTGCACCTGAGACCAAAAAAGCCACAAGTGTACCACTGATACTGATTACCTTTCTCCTACTGCAGGCCCTGAGAGACATAAGAAAAAAGTTTGATGTATTCATAGTGCTGTGTATACTGAAAACATCTTTGTTGACTTGAGCTCAATATATTTATAGCTTATCAAGTAAATCAGATCATTCTAACAAAGAACAAGCCACTGGGAGATATTCCAAGGGAGAAAAATACATAAAAACAGATGCTTACAATCAATTTAGATTGTTTTCAGAACTATATAGTAACTGCACAGTTATAGCTGTCTCCTTTTATTGATTTATTTAATCTTTAAGAAACATTTCAGGAAGGCTAAAGCATTCAACATGTAGTTAATGGGATAAACAGCTATTTCACCTGCACTTTAAGGCATCCAATCCCTAGACTGCACTGCTAGGGACTAAAGGAAGTTATTATCTGACAACTCTTCAGTGACTTACATGGTAGAGTACAACAGAGTGTCATGAGTAAAATCATACTCAGAACTCTTCCAGGTACCTCTACGTCCCAAAGGGCACCTTTCAGTACCACACCCTGAGTATGAAAAAAATAAAAAACACAAAATAGTTTGACAGATTGACTTTGGTAAAAAACTGGGAAAAACTGATGAAGACTCTACACTACTCACACATGTAAACCTGCATTACTTGCAAATTGAATACCTAAGACTAATTAAGATGCATTTTATCATTATTTCAGGAAGGCTCATTACTTTGTTCAAAATATGCTCAGACAATATAGAATAATTAAGGTTGGAAAAGACCTTCCAGATCAAGTCCAGCCATTTAACTAGAACTACCATATTCACCACTAAACCATATCCCCAAGTGTCACATTCACATGCCTTTTGAATACCCTCGGGGATTGTACCATCCAAGGATGAATGGCATAGCTCACACATGCAATAAGCTTTCACATTCACCTCTCTCCACAACTCCCTGCTGCTATGCCTGGCAATATTGATCAGCTCTCCACATATGTACATTGAGTGTGCATGCATACCCCCAGTACTTGTGTACTTCTGTGTCCTCCCCTCAACTAACTACTCTGCCCATACAACGTTTCATGAAACTTTTCCTACTTTTCATACAACATAAAATTCCTGTTCATACACCCATGCTACTCAGAAGCACACAACTGCTCTGCTCCTGAAAACATTACATACTGTAACCACTCCTCCTCACAACTCTTGCTTCATTTTATGTAAGGTATATTCTAGTTGTGAAACGCTATAATAAAGCAGCCTTATGTAGAGTATTTGATCCCAAGACCTTGGATTTGTTGGACCTTTCTGTTGTTCATGTCCTACATTACCACTACTTTAATGAAAGTAAAACATATTATAAAACTACCATAACAATTTAGCTCTCTTCTTTCCATTGGGAAGACTCAGAATTTTAAAAGGTAGTTAAAAGTCATGAAAACATAAAAAGGCCATTAAAAATCATGAAAACCTAAAACCCCAGCATGACACCTAACGCCAGTCTGTCTAAGCACTCTACATTATGACAGACCAAATTCTTTACAGAATATGCTTAGGAGCAAATTAGCGAATTTGCATAATTTTCTATTTTGGTTATTCATGGTTCAGTATTATTTGCAAATACTTATGACTCTGGACTGACTAAATGGTCTTTGTGGCCTTTCTCCTTCATCTTCAGCAAACACTTTTAGACAATACAGACATTTGTCAGCATCTCTATTTTACTTTTCTTCCTATAACACAATAGGGGAAAGTAGCTGTCCCTCTTCTCATCTTCCCATTTTAGAAAAGCATAAACAGTTTCTCAGCGCAGATACAGAAGATACATCTGTAACTAATTCAGAATCCTTGGTAGAGTTTTCCTGCAGAATTTTAAACTAAAATTCTCACCTTTCAGTGAAATTCTAGGAAAGCACTGCTCTAGGAAAGCACTGCTCTACTCATTGCCGTTTGTATTGAACCATGAAAGATTTTAATATTCTTAGGAGAGAAATTGTATTTTAGAACATAAGAATATTTCAAGTACCTGGAAGAAAACTGCAGACTTGACTGTCCCTTTTACATGGATGTCAGTGCAGCAAATGCCAGTCAGCACTCAGATGTTCAACAAAGGAAAATAGCCTACAATGGAGTCCAGAAACAATTTCATTTTAATAATAAATAAACAGTATATTAAAATAGTACTTTCTTTTATGAAACAGTCTCTGCAAATAGATTTTAAAACAAATTTTTACTGAGATGAAGAACAAAAAGCCTGCATACTAGGGCAGCTGATACACTTGTAGAATTTATTAAGTTCAGCATAAATGCTAAGACTAAATGAGCTCCTTTAATTTCAGTAATGAAATTGTTTTTGTAAAGTTAAAAATACTGTAATGAGGCCAAAACGGTGTGCTTTCAGAGACTCCCATGGTGAAACAAATGAGATTTTAGCTCCTTTAATTGGGCATACTGCAAGCTGGGCTTGATGCTGTCCTCAGCACAGGATGTTTGTTATCCCTAACAAAAAGAGGTCTACAGCTGTCAACATAATATCGTATAGCTTCTCTGAAGCCAAGCCATCAGAAGGAAGGCTGCTGCTCTCTGACTGGGACCACCCAAAGGGAGAGATCAAGTAGAGAACAGCTCTACTCTTCCCTGATTAAGAAGTTATGCTTAAGGTAATTTGTTTACAACTATCACAGAGAAGCTTTTGAAGCAAAGATTGAGTATTCCCAAAATCCTCCAAGAGAATTTTATTTGATTAATAATGAATATGGATATTCCCTTACTCTTTCATTCCCACCTACCTCTTTCCCCCTTGCTTATTAGATCTCATTACCTGTCAACACAGGCCCTTGGAGCCTGCCTGTTGCAGCAGGGAAAAAAAAAGTGTTAGAGTGTTAGAGGCATTGTGTTGCAGATTTTGGCAATACAGATGCCCGTTTGCTGCCATGTGCAATACTGCAGTGCCAATCTCCAAGACTTTAAGAATGTAAGACTCATTTTGAATAAATACTATTTTCATTTTTCCCCTACACTAGCTTTCAGGTGTAAATAGTAGGAAAAAAACCACCCAACTTAGTAATTCGGCAGCAGTAAAAACCAGCCAGTTAGTTCTTTCACAACTAAACCATGATTTCATATTTGAAGAACAATAATTCTATAGAGGACAAAAACTGAATACTATTCAGAACTGAAACAGAGGGAATGTGACTCTGCATACTTTTAGAAACCATACACAAGGATATTTAATTCCAATTAGTTACATGAAGGAGAAAGACTTCCCTATAAATGCACAGTGATGGAGATTTCTATTCCTTTGCTCTAGACCTAAGCCTTCATTGTAAGATCAGAGTGTTAAACCCACACCATAACATTTTACTGAACTAAAAACATGAAGCCATAATTTTAAAGTAATTTTCTTACTGTTTAAAATTTTCTATAATGGTTCTATTAATTGTTTTATTGTCACATTTTGAATGTTAACATATTTTTATATCTAGCCTTTCAGTCCTTTTCTGATTTTTGGCTCTGCTTTAATTCCTCGAGATTGCAATTGTCAACCTGTTAAGAAAAAAAAAGTGTTTTTTTTTTTTTTTTTTTTTACAGCAAGGCTTTCAGAAGTTTGCTACTTACCACATGTTCTACAAGTCACCACTGTACTCATTAAAAGATAGGGAATACAGCCTTTATGATGAGGGCAAAACACGTTGATGAACAAGAAACAAAAGTGAATTAGAAGTTCAATAGAGGTTAAAAAAATTAATATAAAAAAATGAAAGCACAGGAGAAACAACAAGCAAAATGTTAAATCTTCAAAATCAATGCGTTTTTGCAAATGGCTTTTGCCTCTTTGCTTAGATTTTGAAGAGTGCAAACTAGCAGCAAAACTGCACAGAAGGAATGAGAAATAAGATTATCCCACAGCAACCAGAATGTTGCCAGAATTGTATAATGCAACCATTCCAGAATAGCTTAGCAGGTAAATGTTTGGAAACTCTTGTAGAGCATAATCTGACAACTTATTTCAAAGACCCATGTGTACTGCATTAATGTTTTGTAAAAGAATGTAGGGAAATATTAGCAGGAAATAAGTGTCATTAAGTTTTTTCTTTTTAATTCAAATTTTATTCATTAAAAAGCCCAAAAAACCTCTACAGTACATGAATCAGATTCAAATAATGAGATATTTTAATTAATTTGAACTTGGAATTTTACTTTGGATGACAGAAACCTTCGGAGAGGATGCTCAGAAGACCAGCATGAGGTAAAAGCAAAATATCACATTACTAGAAGTTCAAAGGAAACATATCTTGAGAGCCTCCTACAAAGACAAGGATGATTCCAAGGAAAAATAAAGAATGGGAAACCTATTACAGGCTTTCATAAAACTGTTTTAAGAGTATTCAAGAGTACTTATCTTTGTGCCTACTATGATACAGTAGGCTAAATAAAAATTATATACTTATTGCATACAGTTTATTATTTTGTGTGGTGAATTACTCAAAGCATACCCTTTTATGTTTTGAAAGAGCATAGAAAGTCTGAGCACCTTGTGTCTTAAATTTACACTCTGAAACATGTTATTAAGCTGTGTATCTACATAAGCTGAAACAAGAGTCTAGATTATACAGTCTATTGGACACATTTAAAGATTAAAATACTAACAGGCTCCTGAATAGGCATAAGACAAATTTTAACTGGCAACTGGCTGTCAGATTTCAGAAACACCACCACTAGATGATGAGGTATTGAAAAAAAATTAAAACATTAACATATACAAATAGGCATCATCTCAGCATTAACAATAGCTGCAGAAGATTTTTTTCACTGGACCATTTATATCTGACTATTTAATTTGGATCTAACAAATCTACTGATTCATTTTGGTTAGCCCTTTAAAAAATAGGATATCTTCTAAAATCTTTCTCTCATGCTTGGATTGCAAAAGGGGAAAATGTTTATTGTGCAAAGCACCTTTGTCCCACTGTTTTCCTTTTACATACTGTTACTATGATGAATAAATTACACTGTCCCATCAATCGGCACATCTGAGCAAGATCTATTCTGACACAAAGCAAATAATAAACCTCTTCCTGTAATAAGTTCTGCTTTCTAATAAATTCACCCATTATTTTAGTCTAGAAGATTAAATGTTATAAAAATCTGTAATATGAAGCACACACAAAGTGTACATATAAATATACAAACAAACTTAGGGGTTAAACCACATTTTGGTATTTGCATTATTTCACAAATAACATGTCACCTTTATTTAAGCTGATTGGGCCAGCATTTCTTTTCTATCAACTGAAGCAGCTAATTTACTTTCATTGACCATCCAGCAGTATAATGTACCACCTGCTTGTTGTGATTTTCTCTGGCTAGACATTTAAAAAAAAAAAAAAAAAAAAAAAACCCAAACCTTTTTCTCCCCTATTCTGTAATTTAACTTTGTACAAATGTAATCTTAAATTCTTCAATTCTCTTGGGCATTCTCTGAGTGGAAATGCTGGGATTTTTACAGCACCACACCTGTGCATGCACACTGTGATTAATATAAGACAAATCCTTCCGGCATATTGCAATTGATGCAGCAAAGCTAAACTTACTTGAAACACTGCAAAATTATCTGTTTCTTCAGCTCTTAATTTATTTCTTCATGGACAGACAGGTATAGAAGATCAAAAAACTTCTTTTTTCATTGCTGTATGAAACTAGAAGATGCACATATGGTGGTAAGAGGACAGAAACTAGTGTTATAATCAGTTCTAACATTTTGGAAATAATTTCCTTTTCAATGCAGTTTAATATTTTAAACAACTTCACATGCTTTAGGAAGTCTAAGTTATAATGTGATGAGGAATCCTATCTAGTCAAGTTTTCTTTGCTATTTTTGTCAGCAGCTAAGGCAATTTTTATTGCTCTGTAAACATTCACAACCCCACCAAATGCCAGTTCATAGTTACTGCTGAAAATCAGAAAAAGGAGCCAGAAACATGTTATGTTCAGTCTGCTACTTCATTTTGGGTTAAGAGACTACAGTTTTGACAGTAGGGCCATCTGCTGTTAACTATCCGTCTCATCATAATACCAGTACAGTCAAAAGCAATTAAGTGTGTTTTGCCATTATAATATGCAGATAATTATGACAAATTACAGTTTTTAAATCAGTCTCAAATTATGCATATGGTAGGTATTTTCCTTGCAGTTACTGATGTAAAAAATATTTCTGCATTTGCAAAATATTTCAGATATAATATTGATGATGTTAGTTCTGTAATGAGATATCTACAAGAAAATTTTTTGGGCACAGAGCCTGACAGTCATTAGAAATCTATTTATATCTCAGCAAGACATTTTGCCAAGTAGATAGAGTCATAACATTTTGCACTGCCATCGCACAAAATACTCAGAAAATGGTCTATTTTATTGTGTCACAAAAAATCAAAACCATATGCAAACACACAAATAAGTAGCCAGAAGAATATTTCACTTTTTGTTACAACGTGGAATTATTCAAGAGTTTAACTTAGGCTAAATGATAAAAATACCATTTTAAGGAACTACACACTAATGTTTTGTGTTGAGCTCCTTTTGGCAGTGTTCCAGTGATCCCCAGGATTAGCCAGGCATAAATAAGCAACAATTCAAAGTGGAGTCAATAGAAATTCATCCTCTACTCTAACATTGGATTTATCTTGAGGGTATTTTTTTAATATGGGTGTGGGGACATATTGTCATATTTTCTCTGAAGTTTAACTGAAAAGCCACCACTGTTAATATTTTAACTTCTTTCTATAACCTCTTTCCTCAGAATCTCTTTGCCAGTGAACAGACTTCCGAGAAATAATCAGCCTGTAGAATGCAACCACATGCTCTTTGTGACCACACCAACATTGAGTGATAGCCTAGGACCCTTCATACATCTATTTCTTGCCAGGAATGTGAGACTTGCTATGAAAGATGGCTCATAAATCCTGGACATTAACAGCAACCAGCAGCACCTGAGTCATGGCAGGCCATAGAGGAATGATAAAGAAGCGAGGAAAGCGAAAAAAAAAAAAAAAAAAGACAAAAAAAAAGACACAGTATTGCCAGCAGCAGAAGAATCCAATCTCAGCTCTCTTAAATGCACAGAGACAGTGTCTGCCTGGCAACTGCTTTATCCCCTTCTTGTCATTGTGGCCACGCAATGTTCAAATAAAAGTGAGACACACAAAAGTTACTGAAAGACAGCTATCAATTCAATTTCAAGCTAAAAAACTTGCAGTCAAAGACATGAATGGTATGAATTGACATTTAAATCTTTTCCCTCAAACAATGCAGCTGAGCAATATTTCTATTTAGCAGCAACACAGAAGAAAGTCTACAGGTCAATATCTGCTCTGCTTAAATTTCAGCTAGCTTGCTCTTCAACTGTGCTTGCAATAACCATGTAGATTCAGAAACAGGCGATACCAACAAAACAGCAGCAGAATATCTCTGTGTCTTCTAATTGTGAGCACTTTGAGAGAGATAGCTGCCATTAACAGCTGCCAGTGCGCTACCATATTTTTAACTCCTTGGCAGGACAGACAAATTGCTCCCCACAGATCAGATGCCAGTCAACATGGGAAAAGGAACTGTGCTGAGCAGAATTTCTCCTTCCATAACACTAAATTGTTTTCAAAATATTTGGTTTCCATCAGACCACTTCTTGGGGTGAGCTGTTGCTTCTAGGTCTGTTTTCTTTCCAGTATAATTAAGCTATACTCAATTTCCATAATCAATTAAGAAAATGAAAAGGCTATTTTTATTTCAGAACTGCTACAAAATTTAACAAACCATTCAACTGAAAAAGCTCTTGTTAAAAAAACTATTGAAAACTTAATGTTTAGCTAATTTATGTTTTAAAGACTGGCTTTGCAACATTATCACAGAAACTAAATTTTACTACTCACTAAAATTCTGAACTAAGTTTTTCAGAAGAGGTTATTTGGATTGCAAGACTTCATGTCTAACACAAGATATCGCAATTTTGAGTGAGGAGAGCTGCATGTAGCCTATGCACTACAGTCTGTAAACGTACAAACAAAAAACACATCCACATCTTGGCTGCTGTTTCAAAATAAATTTTTTCGCCCTTTGTAAAAAAAGTTTATTTTCTGAATAAAAACAAGAGCTGCACTCTCTGCTTGCCTGATTGGCTTGAACTCATGCACGAGCCAGTGTACCCTCAGTATTAATCCAAGTATCTGCTCAGAACCTTGCAGAATGACAAAAACATTCACTGAATCTTTTTGGAGACAGAAATGTTGATTTCTACCTTCTTAAAAACATGTCAAGATCCAGAACAGCTAAACAGAAATGCAAAACAAAATCAGCAAGAAAAGTCTTCCCTTAAAGCAGAGAAGTTCTCAGCATAGTTTTACCACAAATCTGCTCTCAAAAAACCAAAATATAATTAGGACCATAGCTAGAACTGAGTTAAAGGGAATTTGACTAAAAACAGCAGAACAAACTGACCAGTCTTAGGGAGGCCATCTCTATGGGGATATTTCTATTTGGTTATGGTATTGTATATGCATTTTCAGTGTTGCATGAATAATAATTAGCATGTCTGTATTCCAACTAAGAAACACTAACCTCAAACTAAAGTCTATACAAATCTGATACCTCCAGTTTACAGACAAAATTTTCCACGTTTATCACTTAGTATTCCAGTGTGGGACAAAAGGATGTCAAGGTAGAAAGCCCATCCACAAGAGGGAATACAATTTGTGGGGACTATGGCACTTGAGTAATTCCCCAGTACAGCTACAGGCACCAATAAATAAAAACCTGGGAAGAAAAAGGGGAAAAGAAAAACCAAACCAAAACCCTTTCACCCTTGTCCTCTAAAATACTTAGATTTGAGAAGGGAGAATGTTTATTATTAAACCAGATAAGGTACATAGGACAACACCTACAAAACATAAGCCATTCTTAATGACTACATGACCAGTTTTGGCAGCTACAGTAGAGTGAAGATGTGCTCCCTAGAAAGCAATGTCTTGGTTCTCTATGTCCGTAGAACAACAGTCTGGTTCTTTGTGGATGCATCAATCTCATATTCCGTCTCCAGCAACCAATTTGGGAAGTGACTTTTTTTTTCCCCCCTAAGATAGAAAGTACATTGGACTTTTGAGTGAAGTCCTGTTTCAAATTAATGTATTCTTAAATATAAATAGTGAAATGCAAATAATGTGAAAAACTGGAATTCTCTGAGACTAAATTTAAGAGATGCCAGCCTTCACCATCTTCACTTGCATCTACTGTATTTTCAAATTTTGTCAAACTGCTATTAATCTCACTCCCACGGTACTTCAAACATTTTTCACAAAGATCTACTGCAAATTGTAAAGATCTATTGCAAGTTTTAGTGTTTAGTAACAACTGAAAAATCCAGATATTTTTCATTTAAAAATCGACTTCCCAATTTCATGCAACATTGAGGACCTCTGTATCAAATAAACTGTGGTACAATTCTTTATGAGTACTCAAAAGGAACTATTAGCATTTAATAACTATCTTTAAGATTCTCCTCTATAACTGCTCACTCTCTTTTTGGTCCACTATCTCTCAAGAGTGGCTGCCTGAAAGCACCCTTCTGCCACGAGCCTGTCAGCCAAAACCCCTGTAGTACTTTGAGGGAAGTAAAAAGCATGCTGGAAAAACCTCTGGCACAACTTTTCAAAAAGATATCACATCAATCTTCCCAGGAACGTCAAAGACACCAGCTAACATGGAAAGTAATGTCCAAGCACACAGAACAATGGTAGGGGGGGAAAAAGTGCCCCCAAATTCACCTGTTTAGTGTACATAAAAAGGAAACAAACAACATCATTTGAATGCCACTGGACTTGCTGTGTTATCATCCATTCTCACCCTCCACTGAACCAGTTATCTGTGTTCCCAGGCAGACACGAAGACCTTGAAGCTCTCAGTAGTATTAACAGTGCAGTCAGCACCTCACAAGCAGCAGGCTCCCCCCTTTACTGATGGGCATCTGCGATCACTTGAGCTAAAAACACACAAAGCACGCTTACCAAGTCACATGATTTGGCACAAGACCTGTTGGTTTTGCCCTCAAAGCACTATGTATGCCTGAACTGCTTGGAGATAGAGCAGAAATCACTGCACCCCCAGAAAAAAAAATAACTGTAGCTCTGTTATTGTCCCAAATCTATCAAATAACAAGACTTACAAAAAATCTACCTAAAAGCAAACTTGTTCAGTATATCTTAGTATATCTTTTTCAGTTTTCAGACCTGCCCATGTAACAGATGAAGGACCAAGATAGTCATCTTTGGACATACAGACATACAATGAAGCATCTCAAATATCTTCAAAATGCAGATGCTGGCTGAGCACCCTTTTTCTGAATAGAACGTCTGCTAGAAGAGAATATCATCATTACTTTTGGATCCCTGTTATCCAGTGTCAGAAAATCTTAAGTCTCCAAGCAATGCAGGAATGAGCAATAAATTGGCTGACAATGCTGTCCTTTAACTCAGATTCAACACTAGCCCTGGCTGTGCCCACTTCCAGTACATGGTAATATGCTAGCACAAGAGAAATTGAAATCCTCTGTATTCTTTTTACTATTTTTATAACATTGATTCAGATCCTTGGCAAAAGAAGCAGAAGCGGTAAAAGTAGAAATATTCACCCAGAGTCTCTGAAAAGTAAAGACAAATTTCAAGACGCTTCACTCGTGGTTTGAAATAAAAATCTGCTTATATCTGGCATGAATCTGATGGTTGAATTGCTCTGATTACTAATCCACAGCCAAGTTCTTTTTTATTTATTCATTTAGTCATTCATTTCAGGGTTATAAAAATGTGTTTCATAATAAATATGGAGAGTGACAACACTGTGCTGATTAACAAATATGATGTTTTCACTTTCTTTAACAGATTTCATTTTTAAAAGGAATTACTAGTCTGAAAATTTTTCAGTCCTAAATTTTATCTATGTCTTCACTGTCACAACTTGGGTTTGGCTTTCTTTGAATATGCTAAGCTAATAGATGCTGACAAAGTATTAAGAACTACAAGATGAAAGTGTCTATGTAGAGCACTTAAGCACTTGCCAACTCTCGCCTGGAATACTGTGTTCAGTTTTGGTCCCCACTATAGAAAATAGATGTAGACAGGCTGGAAAGGGTCCAGAGAAGGGTTGGAAAGGTGATCAGAGGATTTGGAAGCCTGCCATGTGAGAAAAGGCTGAAAGGACAGGGTTTGTTCACCTTGAGAAAAGAAGGCTTAGGGGAGGCATTATCATCATGTTCCTGTAGTTAAGCGGTGGCTACTCTTTTTACAAGGAGTCATGTGGAAAAGGCAAAGGGTTTGGGCTTCCAATTATTCCTGGGAAGATTCTGAGTGGACACAGGAATAAAATTTTTCACAGTGAGACCAACCAGCCATTGGAACAATCTCCCCAGGGAAGTGGTGGATTCCCCAATATTGGACATGTCTAGGATTCAGCTGGACAAAGTGCTGGGCCACCATGTCTGGACAGTGATTTGTCCAAGAAAGTTTGGACCAGATGATCCTTGAGATCCCTTCCAACCTGGTATTCCATGGTTCTATGATTCTGTGAAATTGTTTTATAAACACACATTCTCCTCTAGCACAGGACAAGCCTGAGCTGCAAACCACAGAAGGCTAAGAGACTGTCCTGGGGAAATACAAATACAGATGTGCCTATGTTCACTCCACTTTATGCACCTCCCATAGGGCACTAGACCAAGCTTTTCACATCTCTGGTCAGACCTAAAGCAGAACATCTGCATGAACCAATTTCCCAAAAGAAACAGAAAGGACCAAAACAACTCAAACCCAAACCCCAAATAACTAGTTCAGACTCAGCTGAGGAACTGAAAAATTTGGGTTGAAAGGTACTTCACACAGATACAACTCCTCAGTCCAAAAAGAGACAGCTCAGATGCTCGACCAGCTTCTTGAGAGTCTGAATTCTTGACAAATCAAGAGAAGCGTTGTTGTAACAGCCTTTTCTGATACTAATGTCCATTATTTTTTATTTTCTTCCTGATTTTCCTGGCTGCTCTTTGCCTTTTAGTAAGGACCTCCAAGAAGAGTCTTGCTCCAAATTTTCTATAATCTCTTTTAGACAATTGAAGACAGGAACTAGAGTTGCCCCCCAAATTTCCCCTTCAGTCTATTCTCTATACATAGTCAATCCAGCCCTCAGCATTTTATGCTCACTTTTTATCTTGGTGTTCTGTAAAGCTGCTTTCTAGCCAGGCAGCCCTCACTGTGTAGTGTTGTATGCAGTTGTTCCATCTTAACTGCAGCAATTTGCATTTGTCTTTGCTGACGGCAAGGTTTCTACAAGTCCATTTCTTCAGCCTGCAGAGAGTACTCTAAATAGCAGCCCTGTGCTCCTGCATATATACCCCTTCCCTCCAGAAGGGCAACACTGGGCATACTTACTGAGACTGCATACCATAGGATCACCCAGGTATAATGAAGAAGCTAAGCAGTCTCGGCTCCAGGACAGAGCCCTATGAAACTGCTAGGTCACCAGCAGCTGGTGACCAGCTGGACTTCAGACCACTGACCCAAAGCCTTTGAGTTCAGCCTGTTGTATAGCTACCTTAGTCTACCTAATCAGTATCTCATCGGTTTAGCCACCAAGCTATTATGGAACCCTGAACTTCAGGGTTCTAATCTTGTTATTCACCTTCCTCACTTCCCTCACAGTCAACTCCACCATCTTATGGTTGTGTAGCTGAAGCTACCACAGACCTTCACATCTTCACAACATCCTCATGAGTATCAGATCACCTTCTTTGACTGATGAGGCAGCATTTGTATCAGAAAATATCCTCAACACATCCCAAACATTTCCTTGATTGCATGTGCCACACTGTGTTACCCATCCAGAAGATGCTGGAAGGTCAAACTCGCTCACAAGAAACAGTGTTTTCAGTCAAGCTTCCCGCAGTTCTCAAGAGCAGGCCTCAGACAATTCCTTTCTTTGATCAGGCACTCTGCAGTAGATGCTCACTGAGAGGTATCTATATTGGACTCTCCTTTGATCTTGACAAGCTTGTTACTCCTTCCAAAGCAAATCTGGATTTGCAAATTCAAGCCTTGCTTTCATCTTAATGGTTGGTACTTACAAAACAGTCTGTATTCATCCACTGCAGCACACCACTTCTGTGAGCTATCCCACACCACATTTTTGTGACCCCAAAGTGGTATTATGATGGTTCACATGATTTCATAGTCCTCCTTCTTGCTTCCTATGCAATGTGTACTTCTGTACAGGTACTTGAGATGAGCCACCAGGGAAAGCATGAAAGGCTTACTTATCATTCTGCCATTTAAGTACTTCTGTGGTCTTCATTCTTCCACTTCTCTTTGGATTTCAGTCTTCATTTCCTGAAAAGAAGACTTACTGAACGTGAAGATTCATTGAAAAGGGTGATATCCCAGCCAAGGTTCAAACCCTTCTCCCCAGATTAACAGAGTTGTATGTGTTAGAAAGCAACAACCCTACTATCGTCCAGCCAGGCTGCTCACTTTACCTCAATCCTGCAGTCAGAAAGAGTATCTTGGACAATGTGAATCCAGCATATGTTGATGCAATGCTTACTTGAACCTGTAAATTACCTGAAAGAACAGTTCTAAAAATCACTAACACCCATGCAACTTAATCAAAGCTTTTTAGTCAGCTGTTCAAACTTCAGATTATATGTGAAGCATTCTTCCCTCAGGATGAACCTCACATTAGAAGCACAGTAACGGACGTTCATACAATTGAAGAACAGATCAGTAAAAACCACAGAACTCCAAAGGTGTACAAGATGCATGACTGCTCTCGTGATGAACTACCGAAATTACAGGAAGACTACAACTATAGGTAGTTTGGTTATGCAACAAGATAAAGATGTACATTACCTTTTCACTACATGTTCCAGCAATGCTTCTTTTTCTACTTCTTCTATCTCTGTGAAGCAGAATTTTCTGGAAAATCCATTGTTAAAAACAAGTACAGTAACCTGCTGAGTACTGAGAATGAGCTACTTTTATGTCTGAAACTTCCCACTGCTCCTAAACAGATTTGTGACTCCATGCAGACTCATCTATCTCATTAACAAGAAATACTATTAGGAGAAAGACAGAAACCTTTGAATTTAATTAAAATTCAAGTACATTTTGTCTGAATGTACATTTTTATATATGTTGTTACAGACAAAAGGAATAGCATTATAAAATTGTATCTAAGCACTTGTTTACAGGAAGAGAATAATCAGCCAATATTTTGAGAGAGTGCCATGAAAACATTCAAATAGCAGGGGGAAAGGTACCCACTACACTAAAGTTTGTCAACTCCTGCTTACACCTTATCTTTGTATGCCATGGCCTACTCCAAAAGTTACCCTGTGGAACAGGATGCATCTTACTACTATAATTTCAAAGTGATATTCAAATGTGTTATGGTGTAAATATAAGCAGTTGAGATACAAAGGAGCATGGAAATCCACTGACCAGTTATTGAATGATTTGGGTTGGAAAGGACCTTTAAAGGTCATCTAGTCCAATCCCCCTGCTGTGATCAGGGACATCTTCAATCATATCAGATTGCTCAGAACCCTGCCTATCCTGACCTTGAATCCCAACTCCCATTAAGTCTTAATCATACAAACATATTTTTGAATAACCTTTTAATTTCAGAGGACTACTTCACAAGTGTTAGAGATAACTGGTGATCTTTGTAGGCTGCTTGCACAACATAAAACACAAAGCCTAGCCACTGTGGAGTTTCTTTTAATTACATACTCAATGGATATCACTGAACCTGTAATCCCATTTCAAAAGTAAAACTAACAAAAATATGTATTACCAAGAAGATATCCAGATGAATAGAGGAGGTTCATAAAGGTGCTGTGGAGAGAGAGGAGAGGGGGGAAAGCTTGAAGATTCCTTTAGTTACAGAAGACAAAGCAGAAATGCACATAGAGATAAACCAGAATGAGTTTCAACTGTTCTTCTTCTAAATTCTAAAATATTTCTACTAATATCACTGAAAGTAACCTTATCTTATTTTTTCTTCCCCACAAAGTCAGGAATGAGAGAGATCACCTGGAGAGGTTCACTGGACTTAAGACTGTTAATGAAAAATTCTGCCCTCATGCTCAGTGTCATATATTCTGTTTTCCACAATAACTGACAAACACAAGATTCAAAGAAATATCCACTTAGTTACAGATGCTCTACCCCTACAGAAGGGGAAAAAAAAAAAAGAAAGGATGAAGGCCAGTAAAAAAAGCAATCAAATTGAAGCCAACAATAGCAACTTCAGTGTTATAAGAGACCCTCTGCTTCAGAAGCAAAACACATCTGAGGAAGTCTATGAATATGGTGGGTCCCTCCTACAGACTGAGTATTACATATTACACTTGAAGATGGGCATTTTGAACTGATTTCCTAAGGCAAAGTCCCACTGACTTTTATTACTCCTTTGGTGAAGCAGTATCAAAGGGGAGACATTTGTCTTGCTCCTGTTTCAAACTCAGTTTCTTCAGATACATTCTGTGCTATCCAATCGCCAATGGGAGAACTTGCTGAGGAGATTCTCTGCTCACCCCTGCACACCTGATATGAAGCAACAATGAATTCCAAAAGGCACAGCTATCGAGCACACCCCAAAACAGCTTCTGGAAGCATAACTTGAGCAGCCTAAACACAGCCACCAGACTGCAATAAAGGCAACCCTACTGGAGGCTGAGACACTATTTCTCCCTGAGAGAGCTTCATCATTAGCAAGTAAAGTGATAACAACTAATTTCATTGGAGCAGGTTGCTACTGTGGCAGAATAGGAAAGAATGACACTTTAACAAGATATGACCCATGCATATTTCATGTCAATGCTGCTGGACTGAATAACATACACATAACGGACCCACCTGGCCTACCTCTGGAAGCATGCAATGCCCAGTCCGAAGGACTCAATCCGTTTACCTGCCCAATACATTCAGGGTGACTTGAGTCTAACAACAAGCTCCTGGACTACAGTCACACTGTAGTTTGAAAGTGGCGATATCCTAAACTCAGACTAACAAGTTCCCAGTGGCAGTACAGAAATGAGTGTTACAGAGATCAATATCCGGCTCAGAGGCTACACTCCTAGCAACCAAGATGACAAGGGCTGGAAGCCCAACCTCATAACAGGTTACAGCCTGATCAGGAAAAGCAGCAGCAATGATGTCCCTGTGATCTATCACCTTTGAGATCCAGCACTCCAGACCAGGGTCTGGTCAAGACAGCAAATCCAGCATAAGTGATGAATGTCCTAAATATCATCTAGGCAACTTTCTTTTCTGGGTCAGACCAAGAGGCCATCTAAGCCAGCAGAAAGTAGCTCATACTTGGAGAAAGAACATAAGAACTAAGGCAAGTGTGGAATGGTCATTCTTAAGCTTTACCTTCTGGCCTCCAGTGAAGGCCATTTCACTGTAGGCACTCTTTCCATTAAATTGTACCACAGTAGAGTGCACCAGAAGCTATAAATATCAAAGCAAATCCACAGTCTTCTACAAGTTTCATAGCTACAAATACCTCACTTTTATAGGAGTAACAGCCTCTTAGTTCCAGAGGTACAATACTGAGGCTACCCTGTGGTTACAACACCCATTCAGTACCACACTCTCAGGAGTTATTGATTTCACAACTTAGTGTCATTCACATATTTGGCAGAGGCTGACATTGACCTATTATACCCAGTGTTCCGTATAGGACACCTTAGTTATGGGGAGTCATGAGTCTATTTTCTAATGAAGAAAACTGGCATGAAAGTTTTGCTCATAACAAAAGGATTGTATGTGAAGGAAAATACTATTTATTTTCAAAAGCAGCAGGATTCTGAGGAAAGGGGGAAAAAAAACAGACCAAAATCCAACATACAGCACACACAAATAAACACAACAACAACAAAACTTGGCCCCTCAAGTGAGGGTCCCAGAAACTTGCTCAACTTTTGCTTACACACTCCAGAAATCAGAAACTTTGAAAGTTTTCCACTGCAGTGGAAGGCTGAGCTTTAAAAAGCAACAAGATTTTAATTAGATATTAAGTAAGATAGCCCTTTCCCAGCTCCATCCCCTAGGATATGTTCAAAGGAAGCTGCATTTGAACAATTTTCAGCTCTGGTAAATAGCAGTCTGGAGAAAGAGCATTAAATTTCAAGACTTTGCTTCTACAATCTGACAAAATCAGGCAAGTTGGAAAACTCTACCAACCTATCTCTGAAATACATCACAACATTTTAATGAAAACAGTTTTGTGTTGTGTCTTTGATCTAGGATCAAAGTTATCAGCACAGATGAAGCTCAACCAAGTATTCAGGTATTTCAAATACTGAATGACAGGCCAACTGAGGATTAAAGGTCAGGCCAACAGCTTGAAATATAGTAAAAACAGACAATATTGAAGAACACTTAGATCTTCACAAAATGCATATAAGCCTTCAGGCTTGCTATAAGTTTACTCAAAGCAAGACAGCATGATCTATTCAAGTTGTGCTCCAGGCTGGATGCTTTAAGACAGGGTTGTGCTCATGACTATGGTATCAATTTGCTGCATGATCTGTTCTTTTGCATTCACCTGTATTTCACTACTGACAGAGCAGATTTATTCTGCAGTTTTACATGACTATCATCGGACCAATTCCCTAGGGGATCTATATAACTTTACTTTGGGCTTCTTGTTGTCAGTCCAAAATGCACAATGGTTTTTCATACAGCTGGAAATGAAGCTGAGACCTTATCAACAATCATGGTTCCTCAGGGATTATGTAAGAAACTGTTACTACTCATAATAAATTTGCCGAGTATAATATATTGATGAAACCAAGAATGCTATTTTCAATGGTTTTTTTAGCTGCTGACTTTAAGTTTCCCTTCCATGTAACAGCTTTTTGGGTTTTTTAACCAGAGATAAAAAGTCTCTGAAAAGTTCTTCTAGCTTAATACTGGGTTATCAGATAGTCAAAGTGTTAACAATATTTCATTAAGGACCACTGATGGTCTTAATGAACAGGTTTTGATTGAGAATTCAAAAACCACTACAACCTTTATTACAGGTCCATTAGAACAACTAAATCTAAGCAGTAACTTTGCCAGCATGCCCTGGACCCCTCTTTTACAAATGCTTTTTGCATTATCTCCTGCATCCAATCACCCGTCTGGAACAAACCTCATTCAACTACATGCGTTAAGCAGTATGGTATCACAGGAAATAGTTAACAGTACTTCTACTCATTGCATTGACTTGATACTATAGTATTACTGTAGAGATACTGCACAAATACTACTTCAAAATATGATTATAATAAGAATCACGCACACACAAAAAGGCAAAAAAAGTGATTTTTGTAACAATCCCATCTTGAAAAAGTTTTGCAAGTATTTCAGAGAGGGATATTCACATCACTGAAGCCTAGGTGCTTACATAGGCAGCTAATAACCTATGGCTCCTCAATACGCACCAGAGGAATAAAAACTTGTCCAGGAATAAATTCAGAACAGAGACCCAGTATAAGCACTTTGTGGAAACAGTTTCTACTAGAGTAAAGAAACCATAAAAGGAACGCAAGAGAAACTATCTGATTGAGGCTTAGTTGTTCACACTGGAACACAGAGAAACAGAGAAAAATCCTCATTATATCATACTGTTTCTTCAGGCTGGCAGAGTTCAGTAAATCAGAATTCTGATATGACTGGATTACTGCCCTCTCATATTCTTTGAGGAGTCTTGCTCTTGGCAATTCTGAATGATGGCCACAGGAAACAGATTTCATGGATATTTTGATAAGAAGGTAAACAGAGGTCATATCCTCCTAGCATAGAGATGATAATGTTTATCTAGTTTTCAGCTTCTCTGATTATACAATTTAATTAACCTCATGGCAATATCAGCTTGATCTATGGTAGAATAAAAGATGAAGCTTGAGTTGTCTCACGGATTTCAGTTTTATGGGGAAGTTTCAAAGCAGGGATTGAGAAAATTGAACAGAAAAAGTCCTATCATATTCTACAAGATTCCTGAGCAATAATAAACATTACGGTGAATTACTTTCAGTGTGCAAACTACTGACCAACTATTTCATTTGTTGCTGTGTCAGTGTGAGTGGTATTTTTTAATGTTACCAAATATAGAGCTGCTTTGCAAAAAGGTGATAATGTGGATTTATGTCATCCAAGACTCAAGGTTTTCAAAGACTCAAGGATTAATTGAGTGCTCATCACCTGGATAGCTAATAATCTTATTCATGGTCCTATATTTGTTTAGAAAGCAGATGTCTAAGATAAAAGACTCAGGTCCTTGACTCTATTTTATATAAATCAAAAACTCATCAGTACAAATTATGCATTTTGCAGGAGGGATGTTTTTATGACAGTTGGCACTATGAAGAGCAATAGCCATGCCATTCCCCTTGAGAACAGCTGAAAGTTAGTCAGAGCACATGGCAAGTTAATTCACATTAAGTGGCAGATAGAATGGAGATATTCCTGTGGAATGAATATCAGATCTCCAGCCCTGTAGACTTTCAGAGCTTTCTCAAACAAAAGGTTTAATGATTTTCTGGTATTATTCAGAGGGTTTGACACTTTCTAGATTAGTTGTATTATTCAGGAATTTTTTACAGTAGCATTCTGACCTTAGTCTTACTTCTGGTCTTTTATTCTTAAAAGAAGAAGAAAAAAA
>JAWWEU010000040.1:45597468-45621218 GCA_035583155.1 Acropternis orthonyx | reverse complement strand
TGTACTTATTGTGATCTTTTTATTAAATTGTAATTCTGACTTGCAGTCTTTTTGTGAGTTGGGTTCTTTTCTCCTGCTGGTTTACCTTATATCAGCACAATTGGCCAAAAGATCCATTAGCTATCAGAGCACAGATAGAGATGGACTAATGGCATATGCCTCATTTCCTTAAGCAGGCAGGCAACAAACTAAATAAAGGATGCATTTTACAGAAATATGTTCGTGTCACTGTCTGCCATCTAAAATTTTCAAATTTATAACCTATATCACAAATGCACATACTTTTGAAAATGCCAGACACAGAATGTCAATATAAAAAGTACCCAAAAAGAGTTCTTAAGCCTAGTGATACACATCCCAACATTATGCAACTAGTTTAAATAAATAAATAAAATCTACAATGTTTAGCTAGATAACAGCAATAAAATTACTAGTGCTTTGCTGCCTTGACAGTAACTCAAAATAAAAGATTTTTTAAAATGTTTCCTGTCATGTAAATGAGCTAAAATGCTGCTTCCTGAATAATAAATATTTGGACCATGCTGTGCTACTGCAAGTCCTTATAAACAGAATATGGAGTTAACAATAGAGATAATGGAAAAACTGACACCTTAAGCATTTTGCTCTTTAGCATTTTTCCTGAAATACTAGAGTAAAATTCTGTATGACACACTGCAGAGAAGTCCAAGAAAAGGACTTAGTAATTAAATTTCCCAAATTAATGACATTTTTGACATTTCCCTTAAGAAACTTCATGACATATGGTAGGGGTTTTGTTCTGCTTTCTGCTAGAAAAAAAACCCCATCAGAATAATCATAGTAACTGGTAAACAGATGAGTGAGTGATAAATCCCAGAAGCAATCTCATATTAAAAGGCCACACTACATATTACTGAGGAATACCACTCTATAACATTTTTAGTTGACTCATAGATGGTTTATTTTGCTCTGGGTTGTTTGGGGGTTTTCTTCATCAAATAAAACTTCCCAGAAAACAAGGCAACACATTAAGAAGGTCTCAACAGGTCACACAGTCCAGCTCCTGCACCTGGTAGGATCAACTAGTTCTGCTACAGACATCCACATAAATTCTCCAACTAAGACTTCTAGCAGCAGAGACCTCCACAACCCTACCCAGGTGTTAGATGAGGTTACGTCCCTCACTCACTTTCACAAAAGTAATTTCCTGACATCTAACCTGAGTCACTCATTGCAAATTAACTCACTGCTTCTCCTATTCTCAGTAGGCCTTGTAATTGCTCTTTCTCCCCCTGTTATTCTTACCTTCTTGATTCTGCTGTTTATCCTATTTTTCTTTAAATTTAGTGCCCCAAATGTGATACATCACTTCTGGCAATATCCTATTATACACAATATAATGTAATGGTATTTGTTAATTCTTTTTAAATAGCAAAACAGTGTTGATTCACATTTAGCACAGCATCTAATACAGCTACCATAACCTTTTCTTCAGTTCTGTTTAAGCAGGTGTTCCTTCACCTTGTATTTGTGCAGCTAATTATTCCAAAGTGTAGCACACTGCAGAAGTCCTTGCTAAATTTCACCCAGCATATTCATCCTAATCCTGTCCTCCAAACTTCCTGCTGCTTCCTCTTCATGAGCACCTGCAAAGCAAACAAGTATGCTGAGCAGACCCAAACTAAACTCTCTAGAAACACATTCATGCTCCTATTCAATAGCAGATGCTTCACACAATTAATATTCACAGTTTCCTAACTACTGGTTGATGCAGCTGTTTCATCTACATTGTCTTTCTTTTGCTTATTTATAAGTGAATCTTGCAAAAAGACGTGTCCAGGTGTTTAACGCAAGATGTATTTCTCATCCACAGCCTCTCTAAAAGCCCTGCCACTTTCATTATACTAAAATCGAATTAGACTGGTTTGAAAGGAGTTTCATTCAATCAAGACAACCTGTTCGATTGTGGTTTTGGTTTGGGTTTTTCTTTTTCCTCAGCATATTTGCCAAAGACTACAAGCTCTAGCTCTTCTCTTGAACTTAAGTTTGGTAAATTGTTTGCAGTTCTCTGATCCTCTTCTTTTGCTTCCATTCTCTTCCTTTTTTCCATCTTTCTGAAAAGTCATCCTCTGCCAATGTTCTCCTAAACATGAGCATTTTACTCATGGCATGACATTCATCAGGATCAGCCAATACAACAATGATCTTTTTCTTCCTCTTTCTACCCCTATATTGTTTACAACAACCATTCTAGCTACATGAGAATATTACCATTGAATCTGTTTTCCTCCTTTAATGATTACCCGTAAACTTCCATGCCCAAATTCAACTGCAGTCTGGACCTCAGAACAAGCACATACAACTCTGATAAACTAATGTCACTCCTCTTAAGACAATATAAACATTCAAGTCTCCTCACTGAATTTTCTATAGCATGTAACTTTGACAGCTCTTCCTCTATTTCTTGCATATCTCATATGGCATTTAGAAATTTAAGATGGGCAGCAAACTGCTGCTTTTTTTTCTCTTCTCTCTGCCATGAGCCCGTCAATCATGAAGTAGATATTAATACATCCTGAGGTTACCAATTACATATACTTTCACATCCTTATACCATTTTTGCAACACTTGATTGACTCTCATATTAAGTTTTCCAAAAGAGAAAAAAGCCACATTACCACCCCAACAACCACTAACTCAAAGTGTCGTAACCAGTGTCATTCTTGTTCACTTACCAAATCGGATTTTAACAGTAGGAACACCAGAAACAAAAAGTCCAGCTGGACAAATGCACATGTGAATCTTGACTATAACACAGTGTCTGCCACCCAAGCAGGACCTGCCTCTGATAAACCAAAGTAGTTTATCATCTCCAAGAAAAGACACATGCTAACCATATCTTTGACTCTTACACCCCATCTTGTCTCCCCCACATACAAGGACTCTACTTTTCTTTGAAGTCTCCAAGACAAACAAGCTACATGCAATGCACTCTCTCAAATGTAAGCAAATAGAAATATTTTTCATTGAAACTGGAAGGTGTATTTTTCACTGAAAAGTTCAGCAGTAGCCATGTTGCAAAGAGTATTGAGACCTCCAAAACTGAAAATGTAACTCTAAAGTGAATATCAGTGTTAAATTCAATTGTATTTTGATTTTAAGTCCTATGAAAGTATGTTGAAAAAACTGAATCATCTGTCTTTTATTCTTACTGTTAGGAAAAGATAAAAGGAAAGAAAATTAGAGCTTTGATGTTTTGTTGTTTGTTTTTTAACCTTGACACTTACGTTAAGCCAGATTCCAAGAAATTTTGCTGAAATTTCTTTAAATCTGTCAAAAAACCCCAAAAAAACCAAACAAAAAAAAACCAAACCAAACCAAACCAAAACAAAAAACAACAGTCCTAGACTTTACTACTACTATTGACTTTTAGAAATATATAGCACTTACTGAGTCTGTGGTTTATTAGGACTTAGTGGGCTTTTTTTCTCTACACCACTTCACACACTACACTTACAGAATAAATTACAGCAAATTTCCTAACATCAGAAAACAAAGACTGTACACAGTGACAAGAGCCTGGAAGCAGAGAGAGAGATCAAATAAACATTTTTCTAACAGAAAAACCATATATATGTTTTACAAGTATCCATAAAATCCATGATAGCTGTACAGAGTAAGAGTATGCATGTGGACCTGAACACAAAGATCCCCATCTCATTTTAGTAGTAATGAGCTAAACCATTGGGAATTCATTACAAATGTCATTGTTCTCTCCCATAAGTTGTTGGATATCTTTGGCACGTGTCCAAGCTCACTCTTTTGTAAACTTGTACTAGACCAAGGTCAAGCTCGGAAAGTGGGAAAAGAGCCTCTGCACTGTTTGCTGTCTCCAGACTCAGGTTATTACAAGCCCATGACTCTGCATAAGACCTAAGTTTAGTTATTATCTTTATCTCAGTTTCCAGAGGTGCTGTGCTATACAAAAACTACTGCTTTGAGTGGAATTTGGGGTGGCAAGTATAATAAATATGGTTAAAACATGGATCTTCAGGAGCCATATTAAATTTGAATATCCAGTACCAGCAGGGTGTAGAAGGCTTGTTAGCTGATGGACACAGGAAATGCTATACAGCCCCAAATTTCTTCTTATCTTTCCCTCCCTTTCTCTCCACCCCCAATAGGAGATACTAAGTGTCCATATGCAGATTCTGATTTTAACAGTTCTTTGGGAGGGGAGGAAGGGTTCCCCCTTGTTTTCAAAACTATAATACTGTAATTTAGGAAAAAGACATCACAGTTTACATGATTAATGACAATAAAGACAATGGAAATAACTTCTAGGAATTACTAATTGCCAAATTCTCACCTGCACTGCATGAGCATATCTGAACTGCTTGTTTGCTTGCAGTACTATCTCAGACATATTCTTTTCTGTGATTGCTTCACCCTTCCAAGATGTACCTGTTGTCTTAAATGTGGGACTAGCCAAACCTTAACCCCATAGGTGGGAAGCAACCTGAACTGATTAATTTGTTTACCAAGAAGTGGAATGCCATTAGATTGCCTCTTGCCCACCGGTAGTAATTAATTTTACAAACTTGACCTATATAAACCTTCCAAGGCATTTCTAACACCCACACCGCCACAGTCCATTCTCAAATGCTGATTTTTGTTAACTCCACAAAATATGCAAAACTTCATCAGAACTGTAAATGGAAAATGCAATTGCTAGTAAGAAATGTAACTCCTCTGTTAATACTCACTTCTTCCTGAATCCCAAAGCCAGGTAAAAGACTCACATTTTGCAGATTTCTACCCTTTCAGCTTTATTCTTTTGTCACTGCCTGAGTATTGTCTCAATGTAGCTACAGCATTTGGGGTTTTGTTTAGTTTATTTTCTATAAAATATGTTGGGAAAGTCCAATATCACTCACAATATACCAAAAGCATAAATATTAAAAATAAAAAACCAAATTATATTGAAGCAGCTATAATATCAGCAAGCCTCTTTCTTCTTACTTTGTAGCCTTTTATTAAAATCTAATACTAACACCAGATTAATGTGACAGCCATGAGTATACAAAGTTACAAAGGAAATAAGCTTTTATTACTTTTTCAAAGATACAGCTATCTTAAAAGTAACAGAAAGACGATGAAAATCGGTAAGAGGAGGGGGTAAAAAGCAAAACAGTGTTTCTGGAAAAAAAGTATTTCAGATTGCTAAGCAGTTAATTGAATTTCCAAGCTCACATTTAATACAGCAATACTCCTTACACGACATCTTTACTTGTCCTGTGTATTTCCCCATGTACAAGCCAAGTACAAGAGAATTTAAATAAAACTTTTGCATTTGACGTATTTCAGTACTTACGATGAAGTTATGCACTAGTATACAGCACCAATACAGACAATGGCCAGGACCAGTAAAAAAAATAGAACTGGATTAGTCAGATGCCAAAAATATGCATAATAAACCACCTCAAAACAGGTTTTGTCCTCCAGGACTGCTATGACTTGAAATGCAACAGTTGCAGAGCTCCAGCTGGAAGAGTCCCTCTTTAAAAGTCATCAGACATCAGTGAGTCATTCTTTAGCAAACACTAATGATAGAAAGCTTCAGCACCATTAGTGAAGTTGAATGTTAAACTTTTTCTAAACCACTGAACAGATGTTCCAGCCTTTATGTTAGCATGACTTTTTTCCTAATTGCCTCTATTACATCCTACCAGAAACCTGTTCTGGCAACTCTGCACAGGACTCAAACTTCAGCCAAAATTTATCTCATCTCTTTCCACCTCTGCAGTTCCTTTTGTCAATTCCCTCGCAGAGAGAACAGCAGCAACACTTATGCTGTTAATGGAGCGAGGTCTCACAAGATGAAGTGACGAGGCTACAGAAGCAAAGCAGAAGAGGAAGGAGAACTGTTTTCCACAGGTGTGTCTGAGCACTGGGAAAGCACAGTGGTGGGATTGGAGGGAGCACTGAACAGGAAGTGGGCAGATACTAATCCCACTATGCTGTCTACATGTCCCTTAGCAAAAACTTGTGGTTATAGGTTAACAGCCTGTTAATCACAGAACAGGTGTTCAGAATGAGCTGTAATTAAACCTTTTCTCTCCTTTGATCCTCCTTGCCTTTAAAGGCCATTTACTGCACATCTTTCTGCCCCATAAGATTCCCAGGAGGTTGGGTATGAAACCAACAGAGTTCTTTATTTTCAGAAGATATAACTGTAAATGGCTTCCAGCTGAAATATTAGAAATCTTTTCAAGTAAAGTGACTTGCTATGACTCATTTGCTAATGTCGTAAGCCTGTGGCACAAAACATCTTAAACAGATAGTTTTGTCTAACTGCTTATTAAATAGTCAGATTTTATATTACTGTGTTTTTGTTTTCCTACTAACATCTCAAATAAACTAATTTCTCAACAATTAAGCAGTTTATTTTAATATATTCCTGCTGACTTAAACAGGAAACAATACAATTAAAAGGGTATAATCTTTATTAGGTCAGTGATAGTTTCAATCGATTGCAGTAAATTAAAAATTTCCTTATATACAATTAAGCAATTTCATCAATATAATTGCCATTTTCTTCACTCTTTTAGTTTAATATATTTAGTATATGCAAATAATTATATTGGAATATACACTCATACATGTGCATACTTATAATTTCCACCTACTGGACCTCGATATTACTTGCAGGTAAAAGTCAGTAATGTGCTTCTGAAAGCCAGTTAGGAAACTACCTCTAAAAAACAGCTTCCCATCATGGACAGTAGTGCAAGAAACACCCCTACACTGTGTAAATAAAACACAAGTGGGAATATACTCCATATTGGCATATTACTTAATAATTCTGGAATAAAGCAGAGCCTATTTGTTTTCCAATTACAGAGCCTGGACAAGAGTCAGAACCTGGACTGAAATCTGAAATTCCACACCACAGTACAACACTGCTCCAATAGCTGATAGAACGTTAGTCTGTTCTAAAACTCTGTGTTTCCAACTGCACAAAGGAGAGTGTTATGTTATGAAACTAGTTTAAAAAAAAGGCAGTCCAAAAATGTTATGATTGTCTATCTTGCAGAAGGGAAGCAATTTTCAGCCAATTAATTGGTACATTTTCTTAGTGCATTATGTTTCTCAAAACTTGTTACTGTAGGTGGAGATTAGCATTCCTTTTCTTCAAGAGGAAAATTACTTGTCTTCTATAGTGACTGGAACTGTCATTCCAGAAGCTGACAAATGTTAACAATCTCTGGAGGTGTTCTTTACAAACACCTCAAAAATAAATAAATATATTCAGATAAAGGATCCAATGACCAAAGAAAGGTTATAAATAGAAGAAAAATACCACAGTTTGAATATTCCAATGCATCATCCATTCTAACATGAGGAAAACTATTTAAAACTATTTTAAAATAACTTAATTGTCACATTAACAACTAATATGGAACTTTGGCAGAGAAGGAACACACACAGAAATATTATTTGTTATCAAAACAAAAACTTTGCAGTACCTCCCCTTTTACAGATAACATCAAAGAGGAAATGAAAGTAGACAATAGTTCCTTTCCAGCCATCCAATCTAGTAATCTGTGCAGAGAAATTAGCAAAACCCTTACATTTGCATTTAGAAAACTGCACAGATATTTTTCTTTAAATTTTTGTTGTTCTTCATCACATTCTCACTGCAGTTTCTTGAAACTGTTTCCAGTGTTTGCAACAACAAAACATGAAGCTGCACTGTATTATCCTACGTGTTGAAAGCCATCCACAAACTCCAAACAAACCAATTTGTTCATACTAATTTATTAAACCACAGTAACTACCATAATTTGTTTCAGCTGTGATGCAAACGCCCCAAGACACTATGTGTATAATACACTTACACATTTAAAATTTCAACAAAAACCCACATCTCTGTGTAAAAAAATTGTAGCAATAAGCTAATATACACAACATGAAAAGACACACAAACACTTTTCCTTCTTCTTTGCAAGAAATTTTCAATCGCAAAACAAAGTGCTTTACTGAGATACTTTCTCATACCCTTTCTGTAATACATAAAAAATAGCTATTAAATTCAGAACCAAGTGGTGAAGCTTCTTTTCCCAAGGTGAGACTTTTGTTAGGAGCCATCCACAAACACATCAGAAAACCTTACCTAAAAGTACAACTATGCATGATGTAGAACTACCTTCAGAGGACTACACTCTGAACAACAATCAAAATAAGAGGAAAAAATTTAGCAGTCAATACCGCTCACTAATGCAATATCCAAGAAAAGTAGGAAAGAAGGAATAAACTAGGAGATTCTCATTACACTTTCAAAACTTTTCATTTCTCAATCTCCAAATGTAAACTAAGGATTTAGTTTTAATATAAAATTTGTGCTTTATCAGATGAATAACAGAAACATAAATAAATCAGCCTAGCAACTAGTTTAGCCCAGGGCTATACATAACTCTTTCAAATGAACCAAGAGGCACACCACAGAATTATCAATGCATTGAAAGAAACTCCTTGGAAGAGATAGACCTTCTTCATCCTGCTCAGACTGAATTGAGCACATTGTCTTTAGAGCACATTGTCTTTAGAGCACATGATCATCATGAGATGGGCTCTGCCCAACACAGAACTCCACATAAACTCCTAACACTCTAAACAATGCCATTTAGAAATTGCAGGTGAAAAATTTGCTGTGGGGAGGAGGGAATAGAAGGCTTAAGATATAATGACTTCAATCTTACTACAAAATTAGTATCTCAATGATAAAAATGACAAAGAAATACAGGTTGAGGGCATGCAAGCAGGCAATGTTTTTTAGGGTCAGACTATACCCACTTTGTTTAGTAAAACAAGAAAAGACAGCTTCAAATCAAGAACTGTAAAATACCCCAACTGGATACATGATTCCTGTGCTGGTTTAAAGATAAACCAGCAGGAGGAATGAATCCAACTCACAAACAAATTACAAGTCAGAATTACAATTTTATAAAAAGATCACAATAAATACAAAGGTACAGAGGAAAAAGTCTGTTTAACCCACAAAAACAAGTGTGTAACCCAGCACCCTGGGGCACAAACAGAATGGTGATTGTCAGCCCCTGTGCTGAGCACCACCTGGCCCTCCTAAGTACAAGAGGAAAGAAGAAACCTGTCAGTGACGATGATGGTCACGGTCCAGTCCAGAGGTCCGGTCAAGAGTGGCAGTCACAGTCCTGCTGAGGGTCTGGTCCTCCTCTGGATCAGACCATCCATCCCCAGTCCCAAAACCCCAGTTTATATATGCTTAGGCTCAGGTGGAAGTGCCCAGTACCTCCCCCAGGGTGGGGAGTTTCACAATGGGTGAATTACACTCTGACATATTTTTGGAATCCCTGATGGCCCATTAGCAGACATGACCCTTCAGGCTGGGTGTGAAGGTGTTAATGGCTCCCCGGAGGGGTGTTACCACACCTGAGTCACTGGTGTGAAGACAGGAAACCTTTCTTATCTCACAGATGTTCCCAAACACTCAGCTTGTAGCCTGAGGGGTGAGGTGTGCCCCGGGCAGCTGCTGCAAATGATCCATTGTTAGCAGTTCATGAGGGGGCCAGGTGGAACTCTTTTCCATGGGGCATGAAGTCTCTTTTCCTGGTTCCACAGTTGAAAAGGAGAGAGGAGGTGATCCCTCTGAGGTGCAGGGTTGGTAGATGAAAGAAAAAATCCAAGATATTAAATCCATAGCATTTCCTTAGTCCTTCATCTTCTCCATTTGGAGGTCTGACCTTCACCACATCCAGTGCCTGATTTCAGCATTTTCAGTTACTGTGGAAACAATCCAGGTTACATCTCCTGGTTCCACAGGTGAAAGGGACACAAGGCAGCCCATTATGATGAGCTACACCTGTCCCACCTAAGAAATATCTCTCAAATATCCTCCCACAGCCAATCATTTAGATCCTGCAAAGTTTAAGAAACAGAATTTTTCAGCAGAAAGGTAGACATCAACCTTTTCCTCTGCTAGTTAGATGAAAAATGGAACAACATGGACCATTTAAGCCTCTGAAGGGTTTAAATGAAAGACTCATTGTCATTTACTTCATTCAGTTCATTACATGAAAGTTCATAGAGAGGAGAAAGGAAGGAAGTTGTGATACCTTATCAGGTAATACCTAATCAGGTAATTATTTTAAAAATAAAAGTAATTAATGTAAAGATTAATATTTATTGTAGAAAATAATTATGTAATATAATACTCAGGATTATATATAGAATACATTCTGCCATTATACAGGTTAAGAGCCTAAGAAAAATACTGACTGCATCTCCTAAAGACAGAATGTCACATCCATACTTTTTACATCTTTCAGCAGGACTGGGATTATGCATTAGGTGACTGAATTCTGCACTACAGTATGTACACTGACTTGGTGCAATGCCTGTTATTAGTGACTTATTTGATCATACATCTTCCTTGTTTGCAAATACAAACAGCTTTTTGTCATTAGCCATGGTGAGATGCCAGTTTAACTTATATTGCAACAAGGAAGGTGTGGGAGTAAGCAAAAGTTGAAACTTTCTGATACTAAACAGCAGGTTGCCTGATGTCTTCAGCATTAGCATTTAAGTTCACTATAGCTCATCTCATTTTGTATCAGAGGAGATTTATATCAAGCAGTGGGAAGGCATGTCAGCTTCTGGTTTTGTCTTACAGAATTACCATCAAGAACACAGACTATAATAAGCCACAAATAAAAGCAAAGTTAGGGGAATAATTCATGTGCTATCAAAACTTGCAAAGGTTACTCCTGTGCTAGATGTATTTTCTAAACATCTTGCTCTTTGAGATACTCATGAAATGAATTATTTTTTTTCTCTTCTAATTGAAGTGTATAGTGAAATGGCAATCTATATGCATGCAAGTCAGTATCAAACTACATAATTTGCTTAGTGTTATGCCATTCTGAAGTAAAATTTACTGTTTGTTGGTCCTTTTGTTGCCCTCTTAGACTGAGAACCCCAAAGGTGTAAAACAGTGCCAACCATATACATTGCCAAGGGCCTTTTTATGATCTCCCATTCAAGCTGGAGCTTGGTAGGTACCATGTCCTCCCTTACATATTACTTAGAATGGCTTGGGTTGGAAAGGATCATTAAAGGTCTAGTCCAACCCCCTTGTCATGGGCATGGACGTCTTTGGTATTATTAAGGCACCATTTTTTCTTCACAATCCTTTCCCCTGAAAATAGGCGCTTTTGCTTCACAGAAATTGAAGTTTGTGTTTGAAAGATCAAACTTTTTCACTTCTTTTATAAACCACACAAATAATTACCCCATCACAAACTTGCCAAGCAACAATTTTTTTTAATCACAAGCTAAAACTGCCTATCTCATCAGAGTGACAGAAATAATGAGCAAAAATCATCAAAAAATCAGCAAAGTCTTCTACAGAATATCAAATTAACTAACAGTATATCAGCACTGCAGCTCTGACAGCTTACATTAATCTAACAACTCAAGAAATAATAACAGTTTCTTCACTTCACCAATTAAAAGACAATATAGGACTAGCTACTGAAGTCTGGAACAGTTTGTTGCATGTAAGACCTGCATAAATGTTCTTTAAAAACTATTACATGTCCTAGCCTTGCTTTGCAATTTTTACATTATGATATTTACATCTTTTACAATTTTTTAAAAAATTATTCCTGTTATGAGCATTTTCTGGCTTTGAAAATGATAATATTGAACTAATTAAACTGAGGAAAAAAGCACCTTAAGAGTGAAACATGGGTAGTTTACATCCTGGAAAAAAAATTCACATTTTCTATATGGGAAACAACAGAAAACCAAGTGTGATATTTCCTCTCAGAATATTGCTTGATTAATAGTAGCTCTTATGAAACAGTGATTCATAAGTAAAAATATTTTCAACGGTAATCTCAATTTTTCTCTTTGTTCAAATATACAGCTGTGAACATACTTTTTCAAGCACAGCACAACTACTTAAAAGTACAGAAATTTCACTGCCTTAAGACAGAACTTCTTTATTGGAAAATGTTTGACATCACCAAGTCAAAAAGAGCCCACATAGAAAAAAATGCCTATTGTTCTACTGCATACCATTCCTATTACATCAGCCCAATATTTGTGACAAATTAACTCTGCCCTGCAGCCAAGGGAATTTATATCAGTGACTTATTATGGAGCAAAGTAAAAACAGCACAGTCAAGATCTCTGCCCATCAGACAAAGCAAGCTGTCATTCTGCTTAACTTCTACAACGAATGCCCTCAGACCCACAGGAGAGAAAAGAAACACCATTTGGCATTTCAACTTGAGGTGCCAGGATGCATTAAAGCGGAAAACAAGCCTGGATTGATTACTCCGATTTTAAAAGGTCACGAATTGCTAAGGTTTTTCTGTTTGTTTTAATGCATATTTAGTTGATTTACAAGGCAATTGTTTTAAATTGTAAATTATAACCCTGTATAATGGGTATTGCCTTAATTAGATTTTAACTATATGCTAATCTGAAAGGCAGGGGGTTGTTTCATGCTTTCTCAAGGTCTGCTAATAAAGACTGCATAGCCCATAAAAATACTATTCAGATCAATATAACTAACTTTTATAGTCAAGTATATTCTTTTGACTTAAATTGCAGTTTTTTTAAATGTTTAAATTTCATTTGAAAAGTACCATTTTTTCTTCCCTCATATGACCAGTTATTTATACCAACCCTTTTCCAAACAGACACAGAGAGCAAAGCAGTGCAGAGTAAAACACAGTTACAGTAAAATAAGTAGACCAACTCATAAAGGCTTCATCTGTGCTATGTGGTTTCCAGATACATCATTAAAATCAAAGTTTATCTTGGTCTCAAAATCAAACTAAAGTCCTTCTCAAATCAGCAGTATAAAAACTTTTTCACCTTCAACATTTCACTCAGGCTTTGCTCATGGACTTGCACAAACCCATAGCTACCTTTTTCCTTTTACAGATTGTCCTGATCATTTTTAATCCTAACAAATTTACCACAGTGATGACCAAAGAAAAGATAGAAATCTTATCAGTACAATCAGCAGTAAAAGAGCTGCAGTGCTATTTTCACTCATGACCTCATCTTTGAAAAACAAACTTTCTCAAAAGCATTTCCCCTTAAAGAAAAGAAACATTCTTCAGGCAGCAATGTCAAATTGAAGTCACTGGAAATAGAGAAGAAATAAGACCAGAATGGCTGTTATATCCATTTGACTAGGAAACTAATAACAATCAAACCAGCCTCACCCTTGATTGTCTGGGTTTGAGCTGGCAGATCCCAGCACCAGAGGAATGTCGGGTCAGAAGGGAGCAGAGGACGGCAGCACAGTTAGTGGGATGTATTGCTCCAATACCCAGTCCCCGTGCAGGAATCAGCTGACTTACAGCCACCACTGAAAAATTGCTTTAATTTGGTGGTTACCACCTATCTCTCTAATATCTTGGTAACAGGAAGAAATATTAATATGTGCTTGAATATGTTGCTGACAGCACACAGAAGTTAAAGGCTAATCTTTCTTCCTTTACATCAGTTACTCCAGTGGAAAATTTGTATGGAGATGGCTCTGTTGAATCTGACCTTCGCAGCTGCATTGCTGTGTGCAAACACTGACCAAAATTACTGCATGTAGGAGCTTCCACTCCTTCCCATATCTCAATTTTCCACACACAGTCATCAAATTTCATCTTTAGAATTTTGATTAATAGAAGTATTAGCACACAGATTAAAATGTATTTAAGGAAACTAGTTTAGACTTAACTGTTTCAGAAAGGTTCTGTGTTAGAGCATGATTAGCAACTTCTTTACAGGTAAAGCTGTCCCTACACAGCATATACAAAACCTATGAAAAATCACTAGTACCTCCTCATGCTTCTGAAATAGCTAAAGATCAAAGATTTAATAAGAAGCAAAAATAATGCCCATACACTTCTCCCCACTATTTATCACTTCTGAAGTTCTCTTCTGGACTAAAGTGCATCTCAAGTTACTTCTAGAGGTTACATGCTCAGAAATCCAGAAAAGGATCCATTCAAATGCTCACATAATCACAATGTGGTCTAAAATCTGAGTAAAACTGCACAGGAAGCCATACCCAACAATGCAAAGAGATGTGGGAAGCAAATTAATTTTGATTTGCCAAAGCTGCCCATCTGGAGCTGTTAGTCGCTTCTACATTTACACTGGAACTTTAAAAAGAGCTCCTTAGTGAAAATACACATTCCCCTTGAAGCTGCACACCTAACATCCATCTGAGCACAAACTTAATTCATTTCTGTCCTGAGCAGCATGCCAGACACTATACACCATATTTTCTTACGGCTTTTGTTTTGTGGTTTGGGGGGTTTTGTTGTTGTTTTTAACTTGGAGGTAGTTTACTAAAGCAAATTGCTACCTTCCATAGTGCCCTATCAAGGACAATCCTGCACACTAAAATGATGTTAAGTCTTCACAATGAGATTTTCTGTTGGTGCCCAGAAATACATCTACAAGAAAGGGTTTATTCAGAACTCGGGTTTTATGCTAAAATAATACTGTTCTTAGTCTCTGTCCCTCACAGCTGCTGATGATTACAGGCTCAAGAGAAAACACTGGCAGAGGCTGGTTCTGAAATACAGACCTTCAATATTGACCCTTTATTTCATTATTTATTATTAGAAATCTGACTCTTTGTATCCACAGCCTATAATCAACAAACATTTTTAAAAGCTTTCATATTTTACTTAGAGATACAGGTAGAAACAGTTCAGCTGAACATAGGGAAAACCTTCACACTCATCAAAGGGCTGGCGGTTTCCAAAATCCTGCCTGCCTGCTTCACCCAGCAGATAGACAGAGTGCAGTCGGAAGGGCATTTATAATGTCCTTTCGGGATAATAACTAGAATTTCCCAATGTTAGATACACACCTGTGACCCAAGTCACCCTGTGCAACATTGCTCTGCTTTCTGCATGCTGCCCATGTGCCTGTGAAGCAATTCACTTCAGCTTGCTAAACAGCCTGGTCTCTGAAGCTCTTACCTAGCAATGAAGCAAGTATACACTCAGCTTTTAGGAATGAAAGGACCCTAGCGTTTTAATTACATCATTCACACACATTTTGGAAATAGGCATTTGTTTAATGCATATGCTTGTCTTTAAAAATAACCTCTGGATGCCTGTGTTACATTAACAGTGACCAACGTTACTCAGGATAAAAGAGTAAACAGAACCGATATAAAAAATTAACAATTTCTCTCTGACTAATTGAACAGAATTATTCATGTTGGAAGGGACTTCTGGAGGTCCTCTGTTCAAATCCCCTACTCAAATCCCCTACTCCAATTCCAGCAGGTTGCTCAGGGCTGCACCCAATCAGGTTTTGGATATCTTCAAGAATTGAGATGCCACATATTGTCTGGGCAGCATTGTCCAGTGTTCAGTTACACTGAAAGAATAAATATTTACTGCATTCAAACAGATTTTCCTGTATTTCGGTTAGTGCCCATTGCCTCCCATGCTGTTACCAGAGACCACTGAGAAGAGCCTGACTCCATCTCCTTTACTATTCCACCCAGTCAGGTCCTTACACACATGGATAAGATGCCCTGAGCTTCCCTTCTCCAGGCTGAACACTCCCAGCTCTCTCAGCCTCTTCTTGCATGTCTGATGCTCCAAACCCTTTGATCCTCTCCCTGGCATTTTGCTGGACACACTCCACTATCTTGTAGTGAGATAAACAGCACTAGACACAACCCTCCAGCTGTGTCTCACCAAGGCTGAGTAAAGGGGAGCAGGATAAGCAAGCATGTAATTTTAACGAGGATCAGTCTTGCACACACCCTTCCCAATGGCTGAGAAGGAATAACCAACCTAAAAGTGAGAGCAATCCTTTCTCATACTTCTGAACTACAGAATTTGAATTTATATTTCAAAATGTTGTCAAATTATTACGTTCACACTCCTGTGAAAGTCGCTTTCATCCTGAGGTGTAAATCCAAGTTAACAAAATCTTTGGGTTTGTTACCACATAGCCCATAAAGTAAAATATAATCACAATTGTCTTTCTGCTTGTCCAAGCTTATTTTTCTGAGGACAAAAGCACCCAAACAAGTATATTTCTCAAGTATCAGAGAATTACAAAAGAAGATAAAATCATAATTCATACAAAACTATTATGACCATCAGCCTTCAGAACTGCCAGTACAATAACATCAAATTTACCCTCAGAGAGATACTAATAGCTAACAATAATAGTATGTAATGTGAAATCTACAGGACTTCATTTTTATATTTGTGTATGTATATAAAGCACACACATATCCACACACGATTCTAAAAAATGACCCAGTTCATCTTAGATCTTAGAACTCCTGAGCAAACACACGAGTAAATACAGTTAAAGTTTGAAACTCTTCTTGTAATGATTCATTTGTTTTTGCCATGTGTCTTGTGCAATGGGATCTATACACTAGGACAAGGAGACTGCCTTCCTCTGTCTGGGCAGTACCTAGCGTGCTGTCAAGGCTACTGAAATAAAGCAGAAACAATAAGACTAAAATCAGCTTTTGAATGCAAGATATTTAAACAAAATTTAGAAAGTAGATTTTGTGCCCTTTTTTTTTTTTTTTTTTTTGGAAGCTGAATTCCACCTTCCCAGATCACATAGTCCAGCTCTTCATACCAGAAATTTATGTAAGATGCTGCATTACAAAACCAAGGGACGTAAAGGGCATTTTTTAAAGAGTATCAATGTAGTTTTTAGAACAAGCCATTTGCACCTTGATGTGAATACAGGTTCCGGCTGCCTTTTAGAAAAGCTGGTCTTCTAACTCCACATAACTTTTCACTTCCTAATGCTTAACATTTTAGAACACTAATGAAAAAATTAACAAAGGCCAAAACACATCCCATTTTTGCACTACAAGGAGAAATCCTTCTAAAGTAACATGGTCCTGTGATTCAAAATCTTGCACAGGTTGCCTCTATACCTTCAGGACTGTATATAAGACAGTACAAATAGATGCCTAGAATACCCTTGATTTAAGAAATGATGGAGTGACACGCACTATCTTAGCCAGGAGACAGTCTGCTAAATATGTGTCTGGTGAACTTCAAGTAGTTGCTCTTTTCAGGGTTGTAACTTTCCTTTGTCATCCGTGACTATACATATGTACATACAGATCTATATTTATCCGCAAAGGTTTACAACTACAGCAATAGGTAAATGCAAGCTCACTCTGTCTATGCATTAGGAAGACATTTCTTAGTGGGATGCAATCAGTTTGTACATAGCATTATACACACCCACATCCTGCAGCTTTTCTGGCTTATTTCTGGCAGGCACCTCTGTGCCAAAAAACTTTTTAGGTATCTATTCTCACCTGTTTAGGTATTTTACTCATCTTTTTAATTTCTTTAGATTTTTCCAGATATAGTTATGTAACATGAGTCAGACAAAAATCCCATTTTTCTAGCAGGTATTCATAAAATTGGAGTTTAAAGAACAAAAAGCCCATATGAGCCATTATGCCCTCTTTACCACCTCTTAAAGTCCCAGTGTTAAGCTCTTGCAATTCAGCAGAAGGTTGTATTTATAAACCAGGAGAAATTATTTCACCTTAAGGTAAACCTCTGCCAATAAAGTTCAGCCAAAGTGGAAGGTATTTTCAGGTCCAGTCCTAACAGCATTTTATCTCCCTGCTTCCCTTTCCCCAATCCCCTGGCATGAGTTTCTGGTTCTCAGGTCCATGTACCTGTATGGAACTGACAGTTCAGTTCAGTGACAAACAGCAACTGTTTTGAAAAGTGATTAATTCCACAACAGTTATTAAGTACTCCAAAACAGTCACTCGATACACTGTCGCTAGCACAACATGGTATTATTTAAATATAGATGCTGCAGATATTCTTCTTTTATGTTATAGGATCTTTAGGTATGAATTTAAATTTTACTTCTCCCTGCTTTGCAGAAGGAACAGAAATTATGTCAAATCGCTTTTTGTTCAGGTATAAAACTTGCTGCTAGAGACTAAATACTGAAGTTTGAAGGCACAGCCTTATTAAATATTAATATTCAGCTGGATTTTTATATTCCATTTCAATATATTTGTGGCCAATAACCATCCATTTTCCCTCAATTGCAGAAGCTGAGCAGGTGTGCAGGTAGCTGGTTACCAAGACAACATACTGGCAAGGGATTAGAGCAGACACTTGTATGTGTATAACTCTGAATAATGCAAACACTGTTAAGTGATACATTTTTCATTATTCGAATATCACATGATGTTTTATGCCATTTAATTTTTTTTTGCCTGCTGAACATGCTCCTGTTAAGAACCGAATTCAAACCTCACAAGCAAATGTAATTATGGTTTCATTAGAACAATGAAAATACCACTTTATGCATTTCTTCTATGAGCTCAATAAGTACTTATGCAAACATCTGTTTCATTTCCTACATCTCACATTTAGAAGACCTAAGCAGCAAGACACAGACATCTATAAAAACAAAAGTGAGATGAAGAAATCTATCAGAACTTTATCAAATATACCTGCATTTCACCAAGAAGTCTGGGTACTTTAACAAGGCATGTCTTTGCAGTCATTCTCACATCATTACTCTAGAGACAGATACCAGTCCTTCAGTAATATTCTAAACTTTGTTTTGTTAAACTGTGGAAAGCACTGCAGGACATTCGTAAGTGTTGTATCAACAAACTGTGACTTCAAATATTAAGCAGCAACCTTTAATAAAAGAAATGAACATAGGTAAATAGAAGCCACATTTTAAAAAACCTTTCCGTTCTTAGAGACAATTTGAATGTACCTATTCAAACCAAAACCTTTATGGACATTTGAACATATACCACCACATACTAATTTTAATGGTTCATTTTTATTTTCCACATACTGCCAGAGGACAGAAAACCTATGGTTTACTCCATACTTCTCATAGTAATAGCACACTTCAATTACCAAAATATGTCATCCAGGAAAGCACAAAATAATGAGAAATGGCCCTTTTTTGATCCACTACAGATCAACAAACTCCTACAAGATCAAACAGCTATGTTTTGTAATGCAGCAAACCTCAACCCCCACTTTATTCATGACAATAATTCATAATAGAGAAATGCGTAAGTTTTGTCATGTGGATGGAAAATATTAAGTGCTACTGTCATTCTGTTTTCAGCAACATGAAGGAGAAAGAGCTCCAAGTACATGGTCCTTCAAACGTGTTTTTAGAACTGAACCTAGGAGCAAAAGGTTTGAGTGCAGCTACTTTAAATTCATAAATTTCAAAATGAGAAAGATAAAACCTGATGTATATTAATGGATACACTTAGGCTTTTCAAAGGCAAAGGAGAACAGAAAAGACAAGTTCATGTGCTTTTCGTCCTCCTTCTGTACTGTAACTACTTCCTGCTATAAGCAAACCACGTTCCCCTGCCCAAAAGTGTACCAACACTTGTTCTGCCTTAACAAATATTTTCAGCTATATTTCAAGATCTTTATCAAAGTCAAATCTCCACAAAATGCTCAAAGTTACCTAGGTTTAAATCTAATTTCAAACTTTTCACTGAACTCAGAAGACATGGAGGCATCTGGTGAATTTCATAAGCACTTCGGGTAGTTGAAACTATCCTTTCAAATGCCTAGTGGCTTAATAACTCACCTGCCCCGGTAACTCTGAAAGTCCCACTAAAAACAAAATTACCTTTGAAAAGCATGCACATTCAGGAACTAAGTGGGGACAGGAATTAAGGGTAGAGCCTCAGCAGCTGAGTACCTCAAAACAGGTTAAGACTGCTGAACTTTGTGGGGGTGCAGTGAGTGTTTACATATTTCTCAGTACTGTGGCTTTAGGACCTTCAGTATCACAGAAAGCCAACAGAAATAAGACTCCCTGAGCTTTGACATGGCAGAGCTTGAGAAACCTTACTCTAGATCTTTACAGATTAAAGATGCAAACCCTGGAAACACTTCAGCACACATGACTGATCACTGGAGAAAAGCCATTCAGTTCAATGAAACAACTTGCATGACCAAAATGAAGCTTTTAATTAACTATTTCCAGGATTAGTGTTTTTAATTTTGATGCACACTGCTCAGAAAAGATGAGAGACTTAACCTGTCAACTGTCAATTAGACTGGGTTACAGTTCTCAGCCTAGTTTCCTCCAAAGAAACAGCTATCTTTCACATTGCAAACACCACTAATGTCTCATCCTGCTCTACACTGGATTTAAAAGAAATACCTCTTAAAAATCAAAGATCAAATCATGCAAAGAGGCAAAGAGGTAGGGTTAATACCTCCTTAAGATCACTGAAGTTAGTGCAACTTTACAACAGAATTAATTTTAACTTCCATAAGTTAACATTTTGTCAACAAAACATTAGTTTCTTGCCATTACAAGGCAGAGCAGTTAAAATTTGTGCCTATTAACCGACCACAAGCACAAAGTGCTGGAGAAACTTTGGCAAACAGCCAAATGTCCACCCAGCCACTTGCTCACTCCTCTTCAGCAGGGGAAGAAAATAGGATGACAAAGCCTGTGGGTGGGGATAAAGCAGGGATATTGATTACCAATTATCTTCATATGCAAGACAGATTTGACTTGAAGAACATTCTGTCAGTGTATTGCCAGGAGAAACACAGAAACATTACACCCTAGACTTGACTTCACTTCTCCAGACTCCCACTCTCCAACTCCTGAGCAGCACAAGGGGTACAGAGGCATTACAGTCAGTACACAGTGGTTCCTCTCTGCCACAACTTCCCACTTGCTCTTTTGCCCTTCTCCAGCAGTGGCTCTTCCCAAAAGCTTCTGTCCTTAAGGAAAAAGTTTGCCTCCAGCATGGGCTCCTCCTCAGGCTGCAGTATCTGCTCAGGCACCAAGAAGCACCTCCTGCTGCTCCTCCTTCTTCCCTGCCCTCTGTTTCCCTCTGCTGTTTGTCACACTTTCCCCTTTTTTTTTCCTCTGCCCAGCACTTTTTGCACCCTCGTTAAATAGGCTTTCACAGAGGTGCAACACTCGTGGCTGATGGTCTCTACTATGTTCTGTGGTGGATCCACTGGAGGTGGAGCAGACCCTGGGTTTTTCTCATAGAGGCCATCAATGCAGCTCATCACCCCCAAAATCCCTTTAGAGACACCCAATTCAATGCCAAATATCATGCAGGCACAACATCTGAAAGTTCTTGGAAAGAGAGAGAAATTGAACAGTATATCAAAGTCTCAAATCTCATTTAAACATCGTGGCATCACCCACAAGGAAGTACAGATTAGAGTGGGGCAAGAGATGAAAACAACCCTTATGATACAACATAGAGCTCTGGGGATGTTAAGGAGCAGCAGAACAGAATTCACTCTCTCAAAATAGGACCATAAAGAAAACCACTTCATTTTAGCTCTTAGGGGTGGGTGGAGATGGTTTACTGAACTTAAAACCAGGTCTTCTTCACAATATAACCATGATTTCTCAACTGTATTTACAGCAGTAGGAATGCCAAAGGCTAAGCAATGCTGACCTCAATGGCAACACAGAACAGTTTGTGCTAGAAAGATCACAGGCAGGTGAATAATTATCCTCTCCTCCAAGCACTTCAGAGCTATTGGTTTTTGAGACTTTGTGATTCTCAACCTTTGTTTTATTGTGCTCATAGCACGATCAGTTATATAGGGTTTAGCTTGGTGCATTTGCTCAAGAGTTTGTCATCTCTGCTGTTATCAAATTTTGGTCTATAATCTTTCTCTGTTAAAAAAACATGCTTGTATCAATACACACTACCTTTGCCTACAGCATTTCCCTTGCTGAAGAGGGCTCTCTTACATGCCTTCAAAGAGGGCTTTTCAAAGATGTAACAAATATAACCCTGTTCAATTTAGTTACAGTGGAAAGATATATTCCCTGTGGTCTCCGGCACTCCAAACATTACAGAGCTAATCAGATTTAAAAAAACTTATTTGCAAACACGAGTTTAGTTTAAGTATCCATATGATTCTAATATATTTTATTTTCTTGAGGTCATGCATTTTATCTAAGTAAGAATCTAATTCTACATTTTTAATAATAGACCTAGAGCATTTAAACTAATAGGTTTAAAACATTCAGTATCAATAACAGCTTCCCTATTAGTCATTATCATACACACATAGCTGCTTGTACAAACTGTGATGGCCTCCAGTAAACAAAACTGGAAGAGAAATTAAATTTTCACACTAATATAAATACAACTCAGCAACTACTCTTTCATAAGTTATACTGTTTATATATCAAAGTGATATTTTTCAGGCAAAAGAAATTACAATATCCAATAGTACTATCCTTCCATATGTTTTGGGAGGGGTTTTTTGGTTTGTTTTTTAAAATCAAAGCACCGCTGTAATTTGATCTTCTAATTTGTTACCACAGCCTGAAACTTCTGAATTGCAAAACACTGAGCTCTGCATCCTGCTGTTGACTCTTCTTTAATGAAAGAGAGCAAATACTGCTGGTCATCGTCTCCAGCCTTTCAAATACCTTTTACATAATCAACCTCACAGTTCTACTGAATCCTGCAGAGTTAAACTGCAGGATTTCTGATAAGGTTTTTTATCAAATCCAATACCACTCCAGAAACTGAGCATTAACCATGTTTAAAAACTGCTCCACCATTTCCTTCCAATAACAGGGGAAAAAAATTAGCTATACAGATTATAAAAATCTTGCTGTCTTCCATACTTTTAGTGTCTGAAACTGGCAGAACTGCATTTGCTTCAAATCTCTTTCTTCATAGCAAGACACAGTTAGGGCCACCTTCAAAGGTAACATTTTCAGCTGAGAACTCTTACAGGGATTGCTTTCCCTGGACATACATTTCTGTCGATGCATACACAAAGATGATGAATGCTACAACTCCCACAATGGCAATTTCTCATCGTGTTTCTCTAACATGTCTGGCCTAACCATCCAGAGGGACAACAAATTGATTTTATAGTTTTGGCTAAGAACAGTGGCTAAAATTTAGTCCAGTTTAAACTGAAGCAATATGGCCAAAGAAAACAAATGTAAAAATTTAGCAAGGATGTCAACTTGTGCTTAAAAGGATATGGCATACCTCCAGTGTGCATTACATGCTGAGACTGTGTTTTGATACCCAAATGGAAAACAAGCAGTTGCATTCTTTCTGCATACAGAGTCATCTATTCTTCATGCTCACAGTTAGCACAGACGTAAAACATCTCAACACCTGACAACAATCTCCAGTTGTAGAGCAGAGCAATAGAAGACACAAATTTGGTATGGAACAAAAAGAGTCAGAGATCAAGGGCACTGCCAATGGGTGTGGAGGACCTGCAATGGAAGGGAGCTAGTTAGATTTGCTTTCTCTGATGAACCTGGAAGGAAAGTAGATTGCATCTAAAGTGAAAAAAAGGCAAAAATTCAGTAAGTCCTGATGGTTCCCAGTAAGCAAGCAGCAGATTTCTTGAAGCCTACTTAGCATTTTTATATCATAGTACAGACACACACAATCAAACATATTTTCCTTTCCCGAATACTAAGGAAACAGGTAGCTAAAAAGATGTATCTTCAAGCTCTTGCTATAGGCTCACCTCTACTGTAAGAACTTCTTGAATGTTATTCTAAAAAAAAAAAAATAATAATCTCCACCATACACACACATACACCAGCCTTGGTAAGGTGTGCTGGTTTAAAGGTAAACCAGCAGGAGGAATGAGTCTAACTCACAAACAGATTACAAGTCAGAATTACAG
>JAWWEU010000040.1:45531177-45594768 GCA_035583155.1 Acropternis orthonyx | reverse complement strand
CACAGCAGTTTTGCTCTTAGGGAAGTAAAATACTTTTGTTTTGCTTGGGTTGCTCTTTCTCTCTCTTTGGGGTGTGTTTTCTCTGGGGTTCTGGGTGGTGGAACCCGTGTGTTGTTGGGAGGGGGGGATTTCAATGTATATATACCAGTTTCACTTTTAAGGTTTTTTCCCCCTCACTTCTTTTAACTGAAAATCTGTCGCATTGGGAGGTGGTTGGCATTTTGCCAAGAGTCAAACCAAAACAATAACAGTACCACATGACTGAAGAAAGCCAAATATGGTGCCTATATTTGGGAGACAAGATAGAGGAAAAAAAGTCATTTTGGTAATACAGACACATCAGTCATCTACAGATAACCAAAAATCTTGATGAAAGAATGGAAAACAAAAGCATATCAAATGAATTACAGAAGACTGATCACAGCATACTAGTCCAAAATGTCTCTTTTCTTTTTTATTCCCTCAAAAAAAGTTGTGAATATGTTTGTATTTTAATAAATGATTTGGCAAAGCACTACATAGCTAAACTGGGAAAAGTGGGAAAAGTCAGCATAAGCATAAGATGTATATATCAGATAAACTACTTAAAGGATAAACAAGAGCAAGGGGAAAGTACCAGGAAGAAAGCTCATTAGTAAGGACGTTCCTTCACAGTGGTCTCCAAGGACACAGAGTTGATCATCAGAAGGGAAGAAAAGCATGACAATGAACCAAAAACAAGGTTTAACAGTGCAAGATGTGCCTGTAACAACTCAGTGCAAGTGCAGGATGATTCCAAACTATCAGCATGGTACCATCATGAGTCCAGGGAAGTGCAGCCAAGAGAGCAGGGAAATGCAACTGATATTGCTTTCAGAACCATTTTGAAGGGCCCTGAGGTTGACCAGAGGCTTGAGGTGGATCACACTATACTAAGTCTTCTTTAGAAGACCTTGAGTTTTATGCAGCAGACTTGGGTCTTCAATCTCAAGAAAGCTAGGTTCTACTAAAAAGCCCAAAAACTAGAATACTCAAATTGAGCATGAAGCTGGTCACCTGGTACTGACCTTTACACTGTGGCAGCTGTGCTGCCAACTGTCTGCCAATGATTAAGCTCGAAGGTATTTCAGGTGTGCCTACAAAGGCACACTTGCAACAACAACTCTAATGTAAAGCATGCTCATGAGGTAAAAGTCATGCTTTTCTTGTAAAAAAACACCATTAGTTATCTAAGCAAAACGAACCCACTTCCAACCCCCACTGCCAAAAAAAACAAACAAACAAACACCAGTCCTTTAATCCAGAAGAATACACAGGCATTTGTTAATATGGGCACAAATAAATTTAAACTCAAAAGAGGACAGGGGTTTGACTACTAGAAAGTTTGGTTCTAGAGCAGTGTCAGAGACCAGGTTTTATATCTCACTGAGTGATGCATCAAAAGAACCATTTTGTCCCTGTATGTTTGTGAGTGTTTGTGCAGGGGAAGGGCTGGGCTGGGCCATGACAAGGCCTGCCAAGAGCACACGGGCTGCAGTTGACATGGCCACAGGAGCCACGTGGCTGGTAAACAAAGAAGTTCTGCCTGGTAACCCACCCACACCACATGCTCTGGAACCTTAACTGTGACATCCCTCACTTTGGCTAAGGGCACAGTGAGTGGTGAGTGAACCAAAGGTCCCACTGAAGGTAGTGGCCACAGTGACCAGAGCAGGTAAGGAGGCAGTACAACGTCTCCACTGGGGGCCCTGGCCTGTTCTTGAAGCTGTCAACTTGTGACCTTCTGAGTTCTGACTGTGTTCTTTTTTCCCTCTTTTTCTCTTTTTATTGTTTCTTCTAATCTCTCTTCCTTTATTATTTTCTTCCTCTTGTGGGTAACTTAAACACTCCTTTTCTGTAAGTTATTAGGACTTCACTTAAGTGTCATGGAGTTTGTGTTTGCTGGGTGTAACAAAGTTTCGCTAGGGCAATGCTTGCTAATCCTAGTAATTTGTTGTAATGCTTTTGTAAAGCTGCACGTTATCTCTGTAAAATCTTTTTTGCCAAAATGCCTGTATTCTCACCAAATTACAAGAAATCTCTTAGACAAAAAATGTGTAGCTATTCTCCAGACCTTGACTCAGCATAACAAAGAACCAAGGAATTTACAAGGGTTTGTGTAAGCAAAATCTCTCAAAGCCTGAAATTCAGATGTACACCCAGTAAACCTTCTGGACCGGAGAGTAACAAGCAACTTTTCAGGAAAAAGAACAATGGAGAGTTATTTGACTGACCTGAGGATGAAGCTAAGCTGTTTCTGAGGAGAAGTTTCACCCGCAGAGCACTATAGGGTGCACCTGACAGTGTTAGCAGAGAATGAACCCTGTGATAACACTGCTCACCAACTTCAACACCACATCAAACCACATCTGATCATGCCTTTCCATTCTCTTCCCTTCTTTTCCCTCTGCTTGTGTGTGTCACTTTCCTGCTATGTCTTTCTGCATTCAGATGGCAAACCCTCCAGGACTGTGTTAGGTATGCACAGGATTCCTGACAGAAGCGCTAGTAAAACCTCCAGGCTTTACCAAACATATTAGAAAATTATGCAGCTACAGATAAGTGGAGCTTAACACGTGGGCAAGATCCATGAGCACAGTCAGGGAAACTGATGTCTAATGTGGCAGTGCAGTGGCAGTTCAGACTGGCTGAGCTGTTAGATCACACAACTTGAATTTGCTTCCTCCTGTATGGAACTGCTAAAACTCCTACTATGAACTGAGTCACATAAGAACACGTTGAACACAAAAGAAATAAAACCTCAAGACAAATCCTGTTTCATCCTATTTAAATCACATCTCAGGTTTACATCTACTAATAACTACATGTTTTGCCAAAACAATGCAAGGATGGAGTAGATATATATATATTAATATACATGTAAATATGTATATATAATCAGAACTCAAATAAGGTACCCATAAACATTTTACAAGACAAAAGGTATAAATACTCTCTCAGTCTCAGTGGCAACAGACCTTAACTCTGCATGAGAAAATCTGAAGTGCCAATATGGTGCCAGTGCTTGTGTTATGCAGAAAGGCAGAAATCAATGTGCAAAACCTGGTACCCAACCGCTGCTCCAAAGGGATCCCTTTCTCAGGCTTATGTAGCTCTTTATAGAAACCAGAGAGGGATGAGGGTTAAGAACCTAAAAAATTGTTCAGACACTCGTATCTGAGCAGCCATAGAATATTCCAGTCGGACTCCTGCCTTCCAAGGCAACCTCCCTCCCTTTCCTACCCTGAGTCACCAGGGCCCATCTCCAAATTCTTCCTGCCTCGTTCCTGCCCTCCTTCCACCTTCTCACATGGCCTGGTTTATATTTCATCTGCATTTAAATAACCTGCTGATCATTTGGTGCTTTGGATACACAAGCTCCTTTTCTGTTGCAGATGCAATTTAACCACAGCCTGCAGCAAAAGGAACTTCTTAGGGAGGTCTGCTCAAACATACAGTAATCCTGGGCTGCAACATTCTTGCTAGCTCAGCGAGGATGGGACATCTGCTGCTTAATTGCACAAAGACCACAGGTAAGCTTTCAGAATGTTATTACTGACACATATTTTTCAGAGACTTCTAAACTTGGCAAGAATTAAACAGAAGCAGCAGAGTATTTTCCTCTAAAAATGTAGACTTCTGTCAAACCTATTCTGCAAAGCCCACAATCCTGTGGTTGAAGGGGCTTTTGGAAGTGACAAAACAATATTATTTTTTTTCCCGACACATTCATTTTCAAAAATAACCCTAAACATTTTGATGGCACAACAAGCAAAAAAGACAGACAGCATGAAAACTTTCAATACCAATATTTAAGAGTTTACTACAGCTTACCATGAGGGAGCAAGCAGGCCTGATAGGAAAAGGATATTCCCATCTTACAGTTCAATAAGCCAAAAGTTTTTGATGCTTTGAGTTCCCATAATAAACTCACTCCAAAAAACAGACTCCTTGTAGAGGAAAAAAATGTGTACCCTAGCAGAAATACCAGAAACCATGTAGAATTAAGAAAAACTTCACAGACAAGGCTTTCTCTTTAATTTTGGAAAAGACTTGATAAACTCAAGAAGGGTTATCTGGTACAGCTAAAACTGGGATGACATTTTAGGCCAGAAAGAAATATAATCAGCACCAAGAACTACTTTCAACTTTACGTAAACCATAAACAGGAGGTTTAAAGAACAAAAATACCAGCTCAATCAGTTCCTGTGGGAGCTCAGTCCACAGAAATACTGACTCCATCATATTAAGTGCGGAGAAAAAAAGAAAAAAAAATAGAAAGGAAAAAAGAAAAGGGCACATTGACTAAGATCTGAATACAAAGTTTACAGAACTGACTAACAGTGTACGCAGACTGATAAACAGCAGACTGGTTCTCGCTGTATACTTCAAGTCACCCTAGCATGTCAAATACACTGCTTTAACCAAACCACAGAACTACAAAGTCTATACATTAGAGAAGGACCAAGGCAGGCCATTCCAGATTATGCTAAAGTTCCATTTATGAAGGGACAAAAATGTCCCATTTGACCAGGGTTAGGCAGTATAACAGTAGATGTAAAGATAACTAGCCTATGCAAGTGCTTCCATTTTTGATGGCAAGGCTAGAGATAAAGCAGCACTAGAGGAAACAGCCTAACAATCCTGACAATGACAGCAACACCTGCACTGTACAGAGAGGGAACCAGAAAAGTCTTTATTGCTGCTGTTGATTGCACAGTAAGAAGAGCTTATCCACAGTGTGCCAAGTTAGCCAAAACTGCCCTTCCTCCCAAACTAAGGTAAGATGGCTCAAAAACATACCATGCAGTCTGACAGTGCTCCTGCAGTAAACTCTGAGCCTGACAGTTTTAACATCTACAGCACAAGGCTCAAAGAATGCAATGAGGAAGACCCAGAGTACTGCTTAGTGGTTTCAGGGTTGTGTGGGGAGGCTGCAAGTAATGACGGGCAACCAGACAAAAACAAGGTACTGAAGGGCAACTGGGGAGTGGGGAATGATGGACATCAACTTGAGTGGACAGGTGAAGAGAGAACAACACTATAGGAAACCCAACTTCATTGACGCAAATATTCACAAACTATTGTTTCTTCATTTCTTGTGGTTATGTTCCATCCAATCCAAACTCACTGTGGTGAGAGATGCAGAAAGAGGGAAGGAAGAAGTATAATACAACATTCCCTCTGTATTCCATTCCAAATGCCTCTCCTGCCCCTGCTGTGCATGCACACATCCTTTCTCACCTTCACTCCTCTCCACAGTGCAGTTTTATACGAGTGTGAGAAAAACAAGGCTGCTGGAGCACACAGGTGGGACTCTCACATCTAATAACTTCTCAAATATTACTGCAAATCCCTTGCCACTCTCTCCAGAGACATCTTACTCCATTTATTATTTCATTTCCTGTTTGTTCCATTGCAAGTTTCCTTTTATTTAATTTCATGCAGCTTGACAGAATAACATCAAGCAATTAAAATGAGGCACATATAACACTCACAAAAATACTGCAGAAGTCTCCAATGTTCTCTAGATTGTTTGAATTAATTCACATTTCACAGATACCGGTCTATGATGCCTCTTTCACTCTGCTCTTCACTCCCATTTGCAGATATTATAGTTAAATTATATAATTGAATCATTATTCATCAGCAAAATATCTAACTATCCACCAATTTTATACCTTCAATGTCTCTCATGTTAGAGACAGCCTAGAGATGACAAGTCCCAAAGCAGGAGAGTTTCAGCAGCAGGAATGCAGCCATTGATCTTGGCACACAGTAGGTTTTCACTCACTGTAGAAATTGGTACAGAAAGCACTCCATGAATGTGGGACCTCATCACACCAAAACCATAACCTTTAATTTGAGACCAAAACACATTCTCTATTCTCACAGTCGTGAAATCATTGACATGGACAGAACAAAATCCAGTGCAGTATCACCTTCCTTACTCTGGAGACAGCCTGAGCAAATCTAAAAAATTAAGAACAGAGTTGTTCAGCTAATCAAGTTGATTTAAAAACCTAAATGGGGGAGGTGGGCCAGGAGGGGAGGGAGGGAAGTCTTAATCAATTTTGTGTCCCTGATGAGCTTCTCAGGAACATTCAGTTAAAATTGTCAATCTAAATTCCCAACTGCTGGAGCGTTCACCATCCTTTGCTATCCATAAAAAGACAAAACTCTTTCCAGCTCCTCTTCCAAACTCAACAGTGTAGTTAAGCAGTGTCAGTATAAAAGCATAGCATCTTAGCACAGAACATACAGAGAAATTATGTGAAATGCAGCTTAATTCATAAGTTTCAGGCATCAGTTTATATGCTGCAGTGCTCTAAGTGTCCATCTTGCTTTTCCATTAGAGGCTGCTAAGTGGTTTCTAGTTTACTGCCAAATTAGACCAGGATAAGCGTTGTACCTTCTATCGCATCTTTGCAAGTCTGTGCTGGTGCATCAAAAACTTCAGCACAGGAGCCTGCAAGGAAACCTCCGCTGTAAGTCTAATTTGCCCAGCAATCACGTGTTACAGAACAATTTCTCTGAACACCGTGTTTCAAGGTATTACGCATTTATTCGCTCAGTCCTTCCAGAAGTACAGTTAAAACACTCATGAGAGGTTTAATTTCTGAAGCCACTAATAAATAGATCATCCATAACTGCAAATCACAAGGGGGCACAACATGCACTGCACTATTTCAGTCCAATTAGCACATTGTTTGAGAATGAGCTCTTAAAACAACCAGTGAATTACAACGTGAAAATAACAGTTTCACAATGGCTGTAATGAATACAGAACAGGATACTTGAACAAATCCTCAGCTGGTATAGATCCATCTACTTCAGCTGAGCTCTGTTACAAATCATTTCAGCTTTATTACTTAGAAAGTATGCAAGTAAAGTGACAATTCATTTGGAATGAAAAATCTCTGGCACTTTGTGTGGATCACCACATGACTATTATGATAACAAAATTAATCACAGGTTTTCTGTCTCAGCCATGGTGGTTTTCATAGTTTCCATTGTTGTAGCAGTAAGACAATACTTACTCTCTGTAAGTAAACAACAAATAGCTGTCTAGAAGTTAAAGCAGTTTCCTGAGTCTTTCCATTATCAAAGTTATTCCCAGAGTATGAAACTCCTACGCTTTGTACCTGTTGGTTATGTCTCTCCCCTAATTTCAGGACAACCACCTCTTCACATAATGCAGCTTTATGATCTCAGAGAGCAAAATCCAGCCATTTGTCTTCAGCCAAGCAATCAAGAAACACAGTGAACATCATAGGTTTCGCTTTTAAAAGCTACTGTTCCTTAAAATCGGATAATACTTGCTTCAAATTTATTTACAATTTGTTTATCCAACCTGTGCAGCTCAATAACATTAAAGGTTCATTATTCTGCCCTACCTCAGCCACATTTTAGGTGCTTTATTTTCAGCTAAAACCACTGGTTCATCTCTGCTTATTTTCCTAACACATTTCAAACCAAATAACCATCAACCTTCACATATGGTCTCCAGCATACATTTGATTTTGTTTTTGTTTTCCTCTGTTTCAACACCTCCTCAGATTACTCAGCTTAATTCTCTCATACCAAACACCCATTAGCATCTAGTCTTGTTTTATTTACTACCTCCTCCTAGGTTTCACCCGCTCAGGATCTCCCTTATGGTTTTTCAAACTTGAAGCTGTATAGTACCTAGCAAACAGTGCTTGTTTTCCCTGCACTACAAATTCATGCTACAAGCATGAATGTGACTCAACTCCAAACAAGCATTAGAACAGTACTTGCATTAATTGTTAGTTATTTCCAACAGTCCTGGAGAGTTTTCAAATTAAGAAATTGTCTCTTGAAGCCATTTTAAGCTTGCTTCTCCTTTACATGGCAACCAAGGGCCAAAATAAACAGCAAGAAATAAGAGGGCACACACTTGAAATACACATTAAGAAAAGATACATGGAAAGCAAAAAGGTGTTACTCTACTCTGTTTTAACACAAAATGTACACAATGAAACTACCATTAACTGAGATGATTTTGTTTTAAGGAAAAAAACACTGAACTCCAAATTGTCACAAAACACAACGTTCCCATAGACCACAAGTCAAGTACATTGAATGTGAAACATTCCCCAATATGCTGTTTTAAAGTAGGAAAAGAACTTTAAAAAAACCCACAACAAATCTTTGTCCAACAGACCCAAGAAAAATCTTCCTTTTGGGCTGGTTATTCAGTAATTACTCACCACACCATGTTGAATGCCTTCCTGAGGCACCAGAATCCAGCTAACATCAGAAACAGATTATTAATCCAAACTACAGTGCTTAAGCCAGGACTTAACATTAACATTGCAGAAACACGAAGTAAAGCAGCAGTACCTCTTTCTCAACCTGACAAACTTTTCTTTTATGCAAATTTGTGACACTGTTCTTCCTTACTTTATTTCAGCCTATTAATCAGGAATATACTGCTTTTCTCCAAGTAAACAGGAGAGCACTCTACTACATTTTCTAGTAATAAAAGCAGAAGCTCAACATCAGTGCAGTAATAGATACAGAATAAAGTAGCTAGAATGAAGAAAAATGTTTTAAAAATAAAAATTTAAAATAGTTTATCGGGAACTATGCACAGACACTGCTTTAACAAACATTATTAAAATTTTTGAATCCTGACCCATTGCTTTTGCTTAATGTCATACGAAATGTAGGTGTTCCCTTGCTTCTGATGTAAATGTAAATGGCCATTACCATTAGTAAACAAATGAAAGATAAAACCAGCCCACAGGTTGTAGGGAAGAATAAGAAAAATGGAGGAAAAGGCCTTTTAGTCATGTGAAAATGACTCCATGACTTCGCAGGCACGCTGCTTTTCCCTTGTCCTCACTCCTGTAAGCGCACTACTCAACAGCAGTGTTCAACACAGGCAGAGAACCTGAAATGAACCTGGACATGCCTGCAAAGTGATGGAGGGCAGGATATACATATATATACTATCTAACTCTGAGCTCTTAAATTATCTGCCTGTACTTCTAGTCATACTCTCAATAGAGGGAAATGTTCCCTCAGGGACTTACACTCCCATTCGTCCCCACAGAAGTGATGTCTTCACCGGATGTAGAGGGGACCCAGCAAGGCTAGCCAGGCAAGTTCAGCATCCATGCTCTTCTCCAAGTATCAGGGACACATTTTAAGTCAGCCTCTCTAGGAAGGCAGCCAAATAAAGTCTCAAATGCTACATTCTATGTCCAAGACCCCCTCCAGATACAGCATGTAAGGAAGCATGCATCACCAGATCACTGACCAGTGAACCCTTCTGCACACAGGTGGATGACATACACCCATACATAATTCCCCATAGCAACTAGAAGCACTAACCACCAAAATTCTCATTACTGTGCTCATGGTGGCATCATAGGGATAGCACATCTCCAAGCACCTTCTCCTATCCAGAGTGCTATTATAGGACAACAGTCCAAAGGTTCATCAGTAAAGATCTTCTTGAAGATGTTACCCAGGGATGTTGCTCTCTGCTCCACCTCTCAGCTCTGCATTGAATATAACACTTCCATGTCTCCCTCCATGAAAGACAGAGGAGAAACCAAGGCATCTGTAGTACCTATACCCTCTATGCCTAGGATCACAGTTACATTCTATCAAAACTAACAGACCACCCAGGGAGAAGCCAGAGCCCTTCACAGCATTCACAAAGCCATGCAACTCACTCCTGAGAAAGGTGTGAATGACCACAGAATCCACAGAAATTAAAAAAAAAAAAAAAAAAAAAACACCAAAAAAACCAACCCAACCCTCTCCCTTCCTGAACTACAGCCATTTCACACATAACCACAGCCTCGAAAGAACTCTTGTCAAGTTGAAATGGCTACAAAAGAAGAAAAAAGCAACTCTGAAGACATATTCTGTTGTGCAGTGAAGCTTAAAGAGTGCAAACTAGTGAGACAGAGGCTTTAAAACCTCATTGTTTCCTCTATTTCTTATTTCCTCTGCTACTGATCAGAGGTTGGTAAGAAATTTTCTTATTGTTAAGAGATACAAATAAGATAGTCAAAGTAGCTCAGAATCCAATCAATACCTCACATTGTGATGACAAATAACAACTGTGATCGCAATTCCTCTCCCTGTTGAATTAGCTTTAAGGTCACCTGACCTTATTATGGGTTGTTGGGGTTTTTTCCTATCACATTGCTAAAGAGTAACCTGATCTGAATTTCCAACAAGTGTATTAATCCATGCTAAAACATCCTTTTAAGCATCTATGTATAAAAACTAAAGGCTAAAGTTGCCACTTGGCCCATCAAAGCACCTGGAGGATCCCCATTCTCTGCTGCAAGGTACACGAAGAACCACTAAAATCCAGATAACACTAAGTAACCTTAAGCCATAATTTTTATCCAAGCTCTGGAAGGCACTGAATAAGACTCTCCTGTGACTGGGCTCATTAACAGGACCAGAACCAACATGAAGACTATGTAGGTGTATACACACACACACACACACACACACACACATATATATATATATATATATATCTCACACAAAGGTGACCATCAACAGAGCATTAGTTCTGTGAGCAACCTTTAGAGTTGCGAGCTGGTGTCTTCAGACCCCTCCAAAGTCCACATCGAAGGGAGTGGGAAGATGAGACTGCATGCTTTCACTCCTTTAAAAGAAAGGACCAAGCTACACAAAGCCTTAATTCCACCACAATATGCACCCCCATGCATGCAGATGCAGCCCAGCTAACCTGGAGTGACATCTAGCACTTCCTCTTGGTTAGCTCACACAGATGAGGCATTAGCAAGGTTGGCTGTTCTCCACCAGCTGTCAGACCTTGTGTTAAGGTGACTATTTCAAGTTTTAAGATAACTTTTCTGGCAAATGAGAGTGAATTCCATGATTACTAACAGCTTACAACAAAGACAACATGTTCATAGGCTACTTCTCAAAAATGAGGATAATATTACCTCTAGTCCCAGCTCTACCAGAAGTGAAACAGAAACACTGACTAATCCTTCTATTTGACCATCTTGAGCTCCACTACATAACCTTTCCTTGCAGCCAAGAGGTGCAGTAGGACACCCCAGTACGTCAAAACTCACTTGTGCCTTTGACTATTGGCTCGTGTCCAGCCTCCCTCTACTATTAGAGTTTTATAATTACAACAACACTGGGTTAGAGAAGGTCTGGTCCTCTATGAGAGAGGTTATAAATACTCACTGAAGTAGTTTAAACTACTCTTTCCTTTGCTCTTAGCTTTAGGAAGTTTACTCTTTTCACAGTGCATGAAAATGAGTCAATGCAAAAGAGATTGCCTGGTAGCAAACAATTTCTTCTTTCATTTCTCCCTACTATCCCTAGAAAGTAATATAAGTCCTGATGAAAATGTCGTAACTTAATTACCAAGAACAATTATCAATTAAAAAAATTAATTAACGTGATATTGCTTTCATATAGCTCTAAAATCAAATTTAAATCACTTTGCATCTCTTCAGCATAAACTGTGGGGATGAGAACCTATTTATTTTATTCTTCAAAACGGACCTAACCTGCTACACCAGACCACTGCCGTGACGCGTCCGTGTCAGGAGGATGGGCATGGCCGAAGGCAGCCCGTTCCGGTCGCGGTGCTCACGCTGATGGGTCACTTACCGGCGCCGCCCCTCCTACCCCGCACGGCTCCCAGCTCGGCACGGCCGCTCGCAGCCCGGTTTGGGGCCGGCATTCGCCCCACGGTCCCGGGGGAGGCGGGGAGGGGGCGCTGAGAGCCCTCTGCAGCGTGGGGCGGCCCTGCCCTCTGCGGGGGCAGGGCGGTACTGCCCGCACCTGGGCAACTCTGCCCGCACAGCCCCCACCTGGGCAGCTCTGCCGGCACCTGGGCAGCTCTGCCGGCACCTGGGCAGCTCTGCCCACACCGCCCGCACCTGGGCAGCTCTGCCCGCACCTGGGCAGCACGGCCCCCACCTGGGCAGCACGGCCCCCACCTGGGCAGCTCTGCCCGCACCGCCCACACCTGGGCAATTCTGCCCCCACCTGAGCAGCACTGCCCGCACCTGGGCAGCACTACCGGCACCTGGGTAGCTCTGCCCGCACCTGGGCAGCACCGCCCCCACCTGGGCAGCACCGCCCCCACCTGGGCAGCTCCCGCACCGCACCTGCGGCACCGCTTTCACCCCGGCGGCTCCGCACAAAGGTACAACCGCTGGTAAATCGCGGCGCTAGGAGACCTGCCGGCGCCTCTTCGGCAGCTACTGGCAAAATCTCTGTGGAGCAGCAACCCACAGGTACCGCACCTGCGGCTCCCGCCCCGCAGGTGAGCGGCCCCGGACACAGCGGCGGCCGAGGCTGAGAGCGGTGGCAAAGACGCCCCGAGGCCGCCGCCCGCCCCCGCATCGCCGGCCCGCCTGGGACAGCCGCCACGGGGAGCCTTCCCTCCCTGCCTCCGTGCCTCCTTCCAGCCCGCCCCCGCATCGCCAGCAGCAGTGGCTCCCACCTGCCCTGCCGGGCAGGGAAAAGGCTGTGCCCGTGCGGTCTGGGGAGCTGAGCGTGTGGGCTGCGGGCAGAGAGCTGTGAAGCGAGGCCTGGACACGCAAGGTGGCAGTACCCGAGCACCAGGTCTGCTGCATCCCCCATGGCCACGGCCCGACTGTCTCATGCCCCGCAAGCTGAGCGAGGTCCCACTCATAGCCTCCTGACTCCATCCTTCCCTCCGCCTCTTCCATGTCAGTGTTCATCTCACAACCCCACAGGTACCAATTTATTGCCATATTTTTTAAAAAACTCTCTAGACAAGCCCTCTGAATTCTGATCACTTGAAGTAACCTACCCTCGGGGATGTTAATTTTATCCCTGATGCTGAAATAGTACCAGGAGAAGTTGTACTGCTTTTGCTTCCAGAGCTTGCCACAGCATTATCAGGAAAACCCAATATGTGGCTGAGATAAGTATATGGATAGAAAAGTTTGTTTACATTTAGCCTTGGTGTGATGGAGTGGATGCTCATTGAAAGAAGCATTTCAAGGACCTGGAGGGCTCCTGTTATTGAATCCTCAGTGCTGTGACTCAGTGTGTGGCAAGGGCTGTAAATCCTCTAAGAGTTGTTTTCATTCTTAGATGCTCTTAACACACAGCAACAGTGGCAAGAAACGTCTCCATCTTTTCCTTCACACCTGGAGCTGGCTTCTATTAGCGGAGCCTTGTGGTCCCTAGGTTAGGTTACTACCTACAGTAATTTACTGGGAAGAGCAGCTTCAGTGTAGAATAATATGAAACAGCCAATCTGCTGTATAAGTGACACATTAAAGGGATTTTTTAAATATTATTATTTTTAAGCACATCAATTGAGAGGAGCAGTTGCACCAGAAGTTAGGGTTTTCTCTTCAATTACAGATCAGCTTCAAGGTCCCCATCTTCAAAGGAGATTAGCCGGTGAACCAGTTAATTGCTCACTCATCATTAGGTCTGTCTCTCCTTCCTAAGGATGGTATATGTGATCAAGTAGTCGGGTTTCTCGAGCCCAATGTCGATTCCTGGGAAAGGAAGGCATGATACGCACAATACAGTAATCTGAGTGGTGGGCTCTCCCCGGCAAAGCGTACTCTCTGTTCAGAAAGGACACCACTGAACTGATTGACAGCACCGTAATCAACTTCCTGAGAAAGACAAATCTCCATGGTCCTGCTCAATACTCTTCCTAATAGCTCTGGTACTATGTATGCAGGGACTAAACTGACGAAACAGGCAAAAGTCACAAGCAGAGTAAATCATCGCTGAAATCTAAGGACTAGATGTGAAGTGTTTTGGTTTCTTTACTGTTGAGGGATACACCCAGTGCAGATCGCCGGTGTGCAGCTGCAGTGGGAGCTGCAGGTTGGGCTCCGGGTGGTGAGAGCCCCAGGCAAGGGCCCGACCCTTTGCATAACAAAGGGCCCGGGGACCTGTGGGGCGGGCCAGGGGACCGGGCACTCAGAGACACGGCAGGAGCCTGCGTTCAGACTGTAGGGGGATAAAAGTCCAGGGGTTCCCTTGTTCGGGGTCCCTCCTTGAAGGCACCAGGTCAAGCTGTTTTTCTGTTATTTAGTTGACCACGATTAAATTGTTTTAAGTATCGGCACGTTTGAGACTCTGCTATGGGACACCTGGGTTCAAGCCAACATGGAAACGTGGTCTGACTGTGGTGAGTGTGGGGGTGTAGCTGCAAAGAGGCTTTGGTCCCAGCTCAGGTGATTGCGAGCGTGACTGCCAGAGTGGCTCCTGGATGGTCGGACAGGGAAGTTTCCTTAACATTTACCCTAGCCCGAGACCTCCTGACAAAGATGATCATTAGGTGGTGACAAGACTGTAATTTCTGAAAGTGTAAAAGCCTTGGTCATTGTTGATTGAAATACTGACAAGCTACCAATTCCCTCTCTCAGTAAAAGACTATTCTTCCCATGAAGTTTGCCACACAGCTGCTACTTAAATAAGGCAGAAACATAAGTCAACAGCTTTCAACAGTGAAATAAATGTGCACGCAACATGACTTGGCATTAAACGTGTGAGAGGTCAGCAACAATTAAGTACTGTCAATTAACTAAATGAAATCGAAGTGTATTTCAACTTTACGAAGATAAACACTTTTAAAAAGATAGAGCAATGGTTATCTTGTTCGGTACCAACGGTACTCCCGGTGTGGGTTTTATACATAAATCCCTATATTTCTAAAAAGCATGCTTTCAAAGCATTCATACCACTGACACCTACACTGTACTTAGAGGAGGCGATACCTAGCAGACATACCAATGCCACAACTGTTTGCCTAATATCCGATGTAGAAAATCATCTTTAAAAAAAAGGGGGGGAACAAAAAAACCCCAAACTAAACAAAATAAATAGCAAAATCAACTATGGGATGGGTGAACACAGAAATCGTAGTATCATCGTTGGGAGTATCATCATAGTGTCATCTGTCACAGCTGGGTTTTCTGTCACTTCAGAATAGCACAGGGCAACTCAAATACCTGCGACTGAAGTGCTGTAACCACCCTGCATTTGTCCTGTGGTTCCTGGCTTTTTTGTCTTTTTCGTTCTGAATCATCAAAGTTACCATGGAAACAAGCAATGGCATTTATGCAGATATTCGTGAGCCATACCCATACACGCCATGTGAAGTCAGTCTCGATTAACGGTGTGACCTGCATCTGGCGGAGCACATGCCTGTGGAAGGACACCCTGCGGCAGGGTACGGGCAGTGGCAGAATGAGACAGTGTTGGGCACCACCCTTAAGACGGGCTCCAGGAGCAGGGCCAAATGCCTCCGAGGAGAAAGGGACTTGTAATTCCTTTTGCTATTGCTGAGAGGCAGGGGAGTCAACAGCTTTCCCAAAGCTGAAGGAGCTGGTAAGACATAGGACTCAAGGGACAAATATTTTGGACACAGTACAGTGACTTTTTTTCCCCACACTGTGAGGAAGAGTGGGAGGGTGATCTCCAGCACCACATGCAATTTCTTTAAGGCAAACATGTCATGGAAAGAATTTTGGGTGTTGTGGCAGGAGGACATAGGGTCTATTTAATTTAACCTTGCCTGAATTTGCTGACTTCTCTTGTCAAGAGGATGTATTTCAGTAATAAAATAATGAGGGGACAAATCTGCAGACACTTGTGTGATGCTGGAAATTTAAAACCAGATTGGATGGCAGTAAGTGGCAGACCAAAGTACTCTGACTCTTAAAGCATTAGAAAGATCTTGCACCATTCTGTTTATTCAGGTGGACTTGGGTAACAAATTGCATCAGCATTTTGACTCATAAGAAGTTCAAGGATGAAAACTGGAACAGCACATACCCAGAACAGCTTGAGTTTAGATGCTATGAAATTAGGGGGACAATTCCATCTTCCTAGCCCAAAACTTTCAAAAAATGATTAATCGGGTTTGTTCGCCCTAATTTTTGATTGGCCAGTGTAAGACCTTATGAAAATATGAAGAATTGCTATTCAGAAAACACAGTTCACCCTCTGCAACTTGATAATTATAAAAAATATCCCCAGCTGGACACCTCTGGGTATTCAGTCATGCTGGTAAGTAGTGTTACAGTAATGCAACTGAACACTAGTATTTATTTATAGTATTAATTTTTTAAAATTAATTCTGAAACACTTCTGCTCTGTGTTAGTTAATATGCAATTTTATAATCAGTAAAGGCACTTGTATGTAAATAACCTGTATAGAAAATTGTGTTCTTTTCTCATGTGTCCTTTTCTCTGTGTAATTTCTTTCCTTCTCCATTACTCAGAGGACAAGTAGGGAAGAAAAGAATAAATCAAAATTATCATTCTTGCAAAACAATAGGCTGAAAAAACATTGTCGCTCAGTGATTTCCATACAGAGACAGAACTTCATAGTGTAAGAAATTGGAAAGGAACCACAATAACTTTCAATTACATGAACCTTGGTATTTTTAGCTAGAATGAGAGGACAAATGGTGAATTCAAGAGAGAGACAGAGCCCAAGGCATGAGTGTTTGTACTGCAACTTAAACGTTAAAACTAAAGAAGAAAAACACAGAAGTTCCTACTGCTAGAACAGATCTCACAGGATCCTCAGAGGTATAATGACCTCCTCAGAGGTAAAATGGTAAGTTTTAGCTCCCTCCAAAGTCAGTCGTGGCTACAGCTAGGCCAGTGGCTACATGACAGAGCAGGCAATAGAAAGCTGGGCAGTTCTTTCAGAGAACTCCTATTCTAGTACACAGTGGAGAATGGATGGCTTAGGACACTCATCAGCCAATTTTATGGACCCAAGTCAGACACTTTAAAAAATTCTAACATGATTCCACCCCACAACAACATGGGCATAACTGTTCATGCTGCACCTGCATTTGGAGACCAGAACTGGTTCAAGATGGGCATAGTTCACAATAAACAGGGCAGTTGGTGCTCCACCAAACATCTTCAGTCATGATACAGTTTGTCTAGAAGAGAGGATGATGCTTTCTACTAGAGTTTAGGTATGAATGTTTTAAGTACTAATGAGGCTAAGGAATAAATATCAGCAGTCTACATTTCTCTTTCCTCCACTTTTAGTCAGACATTGTCTATATTCACGTGAAGAGAGAATAACCTGGAACTTTCTGCAGATTTAGTGGAGGTTTTTAAGCTTGCTCTCAGTTTAGGTGCCTTCTGGACCAAGAGTATTTTTTCTTGTGTCATCATCCCCATCTCACAAAGATGCTCCTAAAAATCCAGTTTATTATATGTACTGCCCTAAAAGTTTCTGTCCGTTCATTTTGAAAACATTAGATATGCATTCTAGCTCTAAAATAGCTTTCCACACAAAGAAATGAAAACATCTCATTTGAGCTTTAGCAAAAGTGGCTCATAAGCAAGAAGTGTTATTGGCAACTTATGCAGACAGCACACTACACATGGCAGATCATTGTCCACATCTGAAGGACTGTGGCTCTTATTGCCACTAATGTATCACTGCTTGGCCTGCAAAAATTAGCTAAAAATTATGTGCTTTTAATGACTTGAAATTGTCATTGAGTGTAATTCCACTGTTAAGTTTCCTTGTACTAATGCTGTGCCAGAGACAAATACGAAAACATGAAGTGCACAGGTACTGTCTGCAGTTCCTTGGCTACAGAGAGACACCCAGACTCACAGCTAATTTCACAGTTAATCTTGAAAACACTTCTGAATTTTTTATTCTTGTCACTCTACCTTCATATCTTATCTCTGCCAGTGCCTGGCACAGGTATGAGATTTTTTTCCCATCATTTGTTCTTTGAGAAGTTGTTAGTCAGCATCCCCCAGATGTGCCACCAATTATAGGAAAATGGCTGTACTTGGCCACACCAGAACATGCAGCTCTTGACACACACCAATAATGACCACACAGACACAAGTGCACTCGTGGGGGAGCATAGCCACAGCACCTGTCAGTCTTAAGCATGTAGCAGTAGCAGATGTGTTACTATCATATACAAATAGCCTGCAATCATTTCATATGTTGTTTTATGTATTTAAGGTCACTGCTGGCAAGGAACTGTACAGTTTGGCAATGCAGTCTGTAAAGCATGTTGTTCCTTTTAGTATGAACTGTTCCTTTTATGGGAGGGGCAGTGTGAAACTTTCAGATTCATCCTTGTGGTACTTAAGAACAGTGTGGCATGGGTATCAGACACTGGTGGACTTTTGCCAGGAAGTAAGAACATGCTGGCACTTTGCATTTTTATGAGAATAAATCAATCAGTCAAAATCTGTTTTCAAACCCTACACACCTTGAAACTGCAAATAAACTTCTCATCACAAAGTCTGTATGTGCATGAGAGAAAAAAATGAAACATCCACAAGTTAAATATTAGGAAGATGCAGGATCTCCAACTCATCAGGAGCTTAGGAGACAGGATTATTCCCTCTGCCCAAAACATCTGCTTGAACATTATTTTTGGCTGTGAACATAATCTCTCTGTCATGTCTATAATAGTTTTCAAGTTGGAAGAGAGAACTCCTCATCTGTGCTTTATTCCAAAAGCATGAGGTATTGTGAACATTTCTGTGAAAATTATTTGATGGTCTACATGAAGCCACAGAGGCAGAAGAGATTACTCAAGCATTTTAGGTAGATTGTACCTGCCGAGGCGTAACAATTACAACACAGATTATTCTCTTTAATAAGCAAGTCACCACAGCATTTTTTTCCTCCAAAAGGTTAAAACAAGCTTTATTTTAACATCCAAATCAGATTGTGTACAAGGCATAACATACCCCTATAGTGATAGGCATATTGGGTCTCCACACACCATGTGTAGCCACTTGTGCTACATTGATCCTGAGATATGGAAAAATTCCCTAAAAATCTTTTTTAAAAGACCAAAATACCTCCTTTTAATCACTCTTGCTATAGTCATTTGGGAATTAAGAGAAACATTACAGAGTTCTGACTCAAGAAAATACATTTTCTACAAGAGAAATACCCAAGATATTTGCCTAATTCCCTGCTGTCATCTGGGTACACGAGCAAGAGGACTCTGGGAACAAATCAAGAGATGCAAATATGCAAAGTTACTTCTTTAACACTGGAAAGCATGTAGAAGAATGCCAAGATATTTTTGCTACCTTCAGCTACTACGGTCTTCATGAGCTGTGTGGTCTATGTGTCAAACTTACACATCCTATGAACTTATCGAAAAATTCTCTACACTGTGTGTTAAGTTAGTTAAAAAAACCAACCTTCTTTGCTTCCTTTCACTATGAAGTTAATGTGATTTAGAAATATTTTTAAAGCTTATAAAAGCAGTAGAACTACAGGCATTTAAAGTCATGTCTAATATTAAAAGGCTACTTGAATACCTTAATTTTGCTACAAGATTGTATTTGTCATTAACTGACATTAAAAAAAGGAAGCTTCTTTTAAAATAGAACTTAAGGAAAAGTTATAGATGGGTTGGGGTTTGGGGGTTTTTTGGGTTTTTTTTTTTAGTTTTGTAACATACAAAAATAAGTTACACTTTATATTATGGCTTTAATTATTTATCTACTTATTTAGTAGGAGAGTGTTATCATCAATTTAAACACTAAATGTTTTAACTAATTAATTTGCTGTGTTCTTCAGACTTTACTTCGAGTTTTGAATTTGTGAAAAGAAACAACCAAATACCAGAGGGAATACTAAGAGGCATCCCAAACAATTCAAATAGCAAGAAGCACTTGTAGAAGAAATCTTTCAGAGAATACTTTAATTCATTTTTACATTTTCATTCAATTTTTAAAGCAATTTAAAACTAAAGTTTTAATTTAATCTTCTTGGCACAAATGAAGGCCAAGCGAAACATTCCACACACTTCAACAGTCAGGACTTCATACTGAGTTCCATTTCAGAAATGTTTAGGCACCAGTATGATACTATTATGCTACTGAAGTAATGATCTCTCTTTAATGTTTGTTACGGTAACCATATGAGATAATAGTTAGATTTGGTATGCAGCTATCTTGAAAAGCTACAATAATGCTAAGCCAGCAAGAATCAAAACAACACAACTGCTCAATATTAAATGGTGTTCACTACAATTAGGGAGGGGTGGGTGGGCACAAGATGCCTGAGTCAAAGACTGAAAGAACTCATTTACACATTGGGATATTATTGTCTGACTATACTTGCATTTTGAAGTCTAAAGTTGCATTCAAATTGGACAAGCTATGACAATGTTCAAATACATGTAAATAAAAAGAATTCTAGTTTCATGACTAAAGTAGTAAAAAAAAAATCTCATTGTGCAGTTGAAGTAGCATTTGCAACAACGAAGTTAACAACAGTCAAGCATAAATTTCAGACTTAGAAATTCAGTAAGAAAGATTGTGGCACCAAATCTCAGAATATTTGCAAGCTTTAGTTTTACTCAGGACAGAAGAGTTGCCAGTTGAATAAAGGTAACTGACTACTTTCCAGCTCCTTGTAAACAAGGCTCCATGTTGTGCAGAAGAGGAACTTTCTCTCCCCCTTTCCTTAAGGACAAGTATCTGAAAGGCAAGCTGTAGTGATTGTTTCTGACAGTCATACAATAAAGAAGTGGATACAAAAGTAAGTATATAAAAAAGTTCTTACAGAAAAGGCATCTGTCCTGGTTTGATTTATGAAAAGGCACTTCTCATATTGCTAAAACTCTGATAATGTACTCATCCCTTTAGTTTTTCTGTTAGAAGGCTGTATTTCAAGGTGGTTAGCAGGAGTATGCAAATGTTCTTTACACAATGTCTATCTGTTACAAATTTTATAATTACATATAGTATCTTACACCAGTTATTTAGAAGAATAGCAGGTCTTCAAACAATACTTCAGTGATGAGGAGATGATCCGTCATGGGCAACACATCACCTGAAGTGAGCTCATGCTAACAAAATTAGCAGTGCAAATCCTTCAGAAGTGAGTCCTCAGTCTTTTGTTTTCCTCTCGTAGTCTCTCAATTTCAGCTACTAAGCTTTCATTTATAGAGTACCTTTCAAGTAAAGCGTGCATTTCATTCTAGAGAAAAGTAAAAAGTCACAATCAGTTAACAATTCAAGTTTTATTCTACCCATTTTCATATCTCTTTTGAAAATTAAATAACATAGATAATTCTGTTTTTAAAAACTTTTGATAAGAAAAGTAAGATTTTTTTTTGTTTTATGCTGATATACAGTATTTTGATCATTAATACATTAGTGAATATTTAATCAAAAGGATATTTTGCAGACCTACAGCAAGAGAATCTACTAATTCAGATTTCATTAAAATGTTCAGTACCCAGACAAGATCTTTTTAATGCAGATCAAAAGAACAAAGATTCATAAAAAGGTGAAGCTAAAGAATACAGAACAGTTCAGTATGCATACAGTACCTACAAGTAGTAAAGCTTTCTGTTTGAATTTCATCTATCTCCTCCTTACCTCAGCCCTTGGCCCTATCCAAAGGACAGCTGAATTTGTTCCTCTTTCGTCTTTTTATAACTCCTGAAATATGGAATTCATACCAACCTAATGCATATGTTCCTTTTATTTATCAAACATGTAACAGTTTAACAGATTCCCATTCATACTCTCCCCCTCCCGCCCTTCACATCAAATCCTCCTTTTCTTGGTCTCAATACGCAAAACACATTTTCAGTTTTGAAAGAATATGGCATGCCTTGGTATTACTGAAATGGAAAACTGAATGTATTTCCCAGCATGGTCTTTGTACATACCAGCTGCATATGGAATTGCTTGATCATCTCCACTTGTAAATTCACAATATCTCGATGGCATGCTTCTCTGGGGGAAGAATTGCAAAAGGACAATGCTTAGATTTGTTTAGGAAGTAGCCTTTCTCTCCAATCCTCAGCACCCAGAACTCCACAATTTCTCACCTTTACAGCATTGTGAAACAAGAGTCTAAAAACCCTTACACCATGAAGCATAATCCTCTACAGTTTGTTTACTGGAATAATTTTGTGATGACACTTGATTTTTGTAAGTACCATTTTTTTCAGCATACAAAAAGACACAGGATCTTTTCTGTTTAGAAACAAATATATATATATATGGTAATATCAAGATTCTTTTTTCACTTGCAAGCTGTAAGCTTCTCCCATTCAACACTGATTTTTAATCCCTCAATCACAAGCACCACAAAGATGTTTATCTGTAATTGAAGCTACAGCTTTTCAGTATATGACTTTCAGCACTGTTTTTTGTAAGAGGGCCCAAAACATCAACTATGATAAGTGATACCTTATCCTCAGGCCCACAGAATGCTTCAGGTCCATCTACATAAAAAGTAGTGGTAGTGTTTTCTGTGAAGTGACATGAATTTGTTAATTCATGGACAACCATTCCATGTGATAAAAAATAGCCTCTAACCACAATACTACAACAGTTTCAGATGCTGAAGAACAAGGAGAACAGCTCACAGGAAAAGCAGGCAAGCTCACATGCTCTTCCTGAACAGTGTATCACAGTGCAATCATCTGAGACAGAATACTGTGCTATGGGTAGCACCAGCCTGAGATAGTAAGGCGTTTCTTAAGTAGACACAGATCTTATTTCATTCTCCTTTCCTCAAACACATAGTAAACCCAAAGGGAATGTATTCTTCACTTTCTCTCTCCACAGGCTATTGTGCTACAGAACTCCCACTGGAGGCAATCTTCTTTGAGTGTATCAAATATAGATGCCAGCTGGCAACTTAGAAATTCAAACATTTATGTTATCTCCCAAAGACAGGAAGATCAAGAAACAAACAACTTTTTGGAATCAAACAGATTATATATTCCTCCTGGTCCTTTTCTAAAGATCCACTTTTTTTCCCCCCCATTACTTGAAGAGAAACAAATTTCAGGCAAGAAAGATAAAAATCCTTTTCTCAGATTCCAGGGGCTGAAAGGTAGTTACATCACTAAAAAGCCTGCAATGGCTCCTTCCCTCTTAGTGACCCCACTACGAACAATCTTTACATTCAGTTTGAATGTATCCGTAACTTAAAACTGAGAAAAGGGCCCACAGAGCCTTCCAGCCACTCCAGGATGTGTAGGTCAGAAGAGAAACACAGTATCTAAGGCTTCAAATCTCCAATACTGTAAGTAAAAGACTGGCAAGTATACCTTCCAACTCGGAGATGCCTGAACCCAAACTCTAAAGAAAACACATCTGCAATACACAGACTGCATTTTAAGTCACATGAAAGTTACAGGTTTTAATTAGATGTATGATTATTGTCAAAAAATCCTAGGGGAGTTCTACTATACTATATTTATGCCAAGACATTCAATGACATTCACTGCATTTTGTCTGTTGGCAGATACAGAACAGTCATAGCACACAGACCTACTGAGCTAGTATTGCGCTGCTTTCTGTCATCAAGACAGCAGCATTACCCCTGCTCAGCAATCCTTTTCCTCTCCATCATCTCCATCAACCTAATTCATCTCAAACATGGGTTGGGAAGTGATCTTAACTGCTCCACCTTCTTCAAACTCCACTCTAAATAAAGCCACACTAATTTGACTCTTTCACAACAACTGGAATGTTGGTTAGCTATTCACAAAGTAATCTGACACCAACCATCACTTACAGCACAGACATTATTTTAATGAGGAGCTTCACCAATAGGAAATAAACACATACTATTTTACCTTACACATGCCAGGCTAACAACAATCAAAGCCAACACAAGTCAACTGTTTAAATCAAACTCTTCACACTGCCAATTTGAGCAATTTCTCCTGCTGGGATGGGGAGACGAGCAGGGAGGGAAAGAAAAAGGCTTCAGAAAAACAGGAAGGAGCTCCTTATGCAGATGAAATTTACCACCCAAGAATTCAAACACTCATTCTAAAAACACATTTGCAAAGTCATCCACTGACAGTCCTCAGAGACATCAGTCTAATTAGTCACCAGAGCTATTAAAAACTGAGTTTCATACCTACATTTCCAAAACTAGGCCTATAAATTTTCTAATCCAAGTAGAAATTTGTTAATGCAGATGCTAAAACATCTTACTAAGAACACACGTCATTGAAAACAACATTCTGCCTGAATACAAGTACCTGAAGTCATCCATTGTTTCTTGTATCATATTCTGGATGAAGTTTATTTGAAGTGATGTGAGAGGTGCATTTGGTCTGCTACTCCCAACGGTTTCCACTATTTTTTCGGACAATGAACTTGCAACTCCAGCAGTGACAGGTGATGTTATCTTTGGACCTTTGCAATTTAAAATAAATTTTAAAAAATAATTATTTTTTAAAAAGTCTCAGTGTAATGGAGAACAAGAGGGTTTTTTATGTCTTGAGGCTTGTCAATATTTTACTTCAAATATTACTTAGTTTAAAAAATAAACTAGATTTAGAATGAGTCTTTTCAGATGCAACTGGAGACATTCTAGGAGGGCAAGCTGGACAGAAGAATCAAGGTCAGACTTTTTTTTAACATTAAGTCAATTTTATCAGATTTCACATCAGTTTACAATCAACCACACCTAGAACTGGGCCAAAATTATCAACTTACTTGTTGAGGTAGTACCATTTACTGATAGATCATATGCAGGATGTGCCTGAATATTCGTCATTAGTCTCTCATTTGCATCAGGAGTGGATGATGGTGGAGAACTTTTAAAGTCTGTGCTTGATAAGCTTGGTTTTGAAATCTGACAATAAAAATAGTATTTAAAAAAAAGTAAGAAGATGATATCTACTTATTACAATTGCCTAATTGAATTTGAAGATTAAGTTTACAGGAATGCACTTTCAAGCATTTTTGCTTTTTGGAATCTACTCAAATATATGCTTTTTTTTCTTAGCAAGATATCTGAAAAATTGATGGCTAAAACATTTGAAATTGCCTCAAGTGCACACACAGAAGTGAGTGCAGAAGGCAGGGGCCTCTTAATTTTCACATCCAGCATTTTGTGACAGTTGCATCATTCCTAGCAAACTCAGACTTCTCAAAAGCAATACAAAAGCAGCTAAGGTGTCTCCACAGACGCGTATCAAAGATATCTCAAGTAGAAAAAGAAGGGAGATGGAGAACAGGGAAAGAGGGTGGAACTGACCTAATAAACAACAGCCATGCTGGTGCAACCATCCAGTGATCCTTTTTGATTTTCTAGGAAAATCAAAATACTTCTCGGGCTACCTCAGTTTTGTTTCATGGGAACTTATGTAACCTGAGTTTATCTAAGAGAAACTTCCATTTATCTTCCATTGCTGAAGCTCAATACACTTAAACCACAAAAGGTTTTATAGATTTGTGTCAATAGTGTGAACAGAGTTGGAAAATAGGATTAGATGGGGCATTATTAAGGATTTTTGTTTCAAGTAGTAGTATTCTGTCAAGATTCTAAAAAGACCACTCATAACAACAATACCTGCTTTAAGACTTCTTTAGTTTCTTGTTTACCAAGACTTATTTTCTTAAGGTCAGTCTCTGAATGTTCTTCTTCTTCTTCTTTAATTGGAGATCCCAAAAGTGCATGTAATGGGCTAGACCTCACTCCTTGTGCACTACTGCCCACTGAGTTTCTTTTTACTGGGAAGGCAGTGGTGAGCTGTGGGAGAAAATCCAAACCCACAAGGTAGGACTGAAAATCCAGATCTAAAATGAAACAGAAAGATGAAACACAGAGGTCAATATACAAACACACACACCAAATCTATCCCACAATTAAAATGCCTGCACACCCATACAAAACCAATTAATAAAAAATAAATTAAAAAAACCAAACCCACCAAAAATGTACCCTGCAAAAAACTAAATCCTTAAATCCAACTTATGCACTCACCATCCTTGAGAAAGTAATAAAATACAAAACACCTCTATGTATCACTATAAGTTGCATAAAGGAAAATAAAATAATCACTTCAGGACCATATTCTTGATTTCCTGTTATTATTTTGTGTCTTAGCACCTCAAGGTGTCAGGCAATTTCCAGGAAAGTTCCTTTGTTTCAGTGTCTGCTTTCACTGTTTGTTTTCACTAGTATGACAAAATTAACATGTGAGAACTAGTATGGACCTCCAGAGGCCTATCACTGGCATATGCTTACCATTTCCTTTTCCCTGAGGATCTTCACTCCCTTTATTTGTAATAATATCTACAAAATACCAGAACACAGACAAATAAAGTATTTATTTGCATCATTGCATCCAGTTCATAATCAAAGACTAATTAAAATATCAAGTAGGTACAGTGGTCAATAACACACAAATGACAGTGTCACACTATATGCAGTTGAATGACGCTTTACAAATTTCAGTATTAACAACTTACCATCTCTGACTGGAGAAAACACATCTCCTAAACTATTTCGACCTAAATCATCAAAATTACTTAATATGGCATTTTTCCCATGGTCTGTTTCTTTAGATGGAATGACATCCAAGCTGCAACTATGGGGAAAACCTTAAAAGGACAAAAACATTCCATTAGTAATTGACATTTTCAAAAATAACATACATTATGACTAAACAATCTCACAGCAAGCATGATACCTGCTAAGGCCAGTAGGCACTGTAGAACCATCTATGGATGCCAGTTAGAGGGTCAACTTTAACTCTCTCATTTGGGCTGTCAGTAAAGGTGAATACAAATAACAGCTAAGGTACTTCTGAGCAAAAGCAAGATACAGTTGGATTCCCTTCCTCTTTTTGAAAAGGAGGGTTGTCAAATTGGAGAACATGCCCATTTTCAGATGCATCACCACCAACTGAACAGAGATTAAAAAACACCACTGTTTATAAAACCTGTAAGTACTTCTCTCTGTGGGATTGCTTGTTCAAGTGATCTAAATGTGACTGTGTGTATGACTGCAATTAATCATGTTCAAGCACCTACATTAACTGGAATGTGAGCCAGGTTTAAGATTTCATTTTTAAATGTATTAATATATCACATTTTCCACTCCTTTAAATGTGTCAGTTGTGGCACATACATAGGATTGCACTTGCTAGTTAAGTAAATACTTGGCATACTGAGTCAAACTAGAAGTGCAGTATCAACCTGTGCCAGATTCTAGAGGATCTATGCAGGAAAAAGCACAATGTAAAATAGGACAAAAATGTCTTTTGTGCATTTTTATCCAGTCCCAGTAATCTAAACATAGTAAAGTACCTAAACTGATGGAACAGTTGCCAAGCAGAAGTTTACAGGAAGCCAGCTCAAAGTACATCCAAATTTCTCATCAAATTCTGACTTCATTTATACTTTTGGACTTTAAAACTACCTGTGACAAAAAGCCTCAATTTTGTTTAAATATGCTATCAGACCAATTTACTGAATGCCCCATATTTCTCCAAAGCTAAATCTTGTAATCAGGGTCTAGAAGAATTTCCAGAGAACAAATTAAGTTTGTGATCCATTCCCATTTTTAAGTCTTAAGACTGTAACTTCTGGAGTATTCAGACACATTTACTTCCGAAATGAACACTCAGTTTAAGGACAACCATTTGTACTACTTGGTAAGCTTTTATTTTCTTAAAACATTTATTTATTATACATGGTCCTGTTTAAGAGGTGACAGCCATTACACCTTCAAATAAAGATAATAAATCACGTATTTTTACTGCAATAAAATTTTCCACACCATTCAGTAATGTTGATTAGCAACATTTCTTGCATATACAGAAAGCCTTCTACTTCACCTGATACTTCACTACCTACCCAAGGGAGGTCATTAATACAAGTCCCCATAGACTGCAGTGGCTTATTGCCTAATTACTGTTGCTAAATGTATTTCTCCTTATTTAAAAAGGGGGAGGAAAGTGCTGTTGCTTTTAAATGGACTGAGAAGTTTTTCCAAGAATCGAACTAACAGTGTTACTGATTTGATCATATTTTCAGAACCCTTGAATTAAACAAAATTTCAAGAGTACATTTCACACAGCGGCAGAATTTTGGAATGCTCAGAATTCTTACAAAGAACTTGTTAATTTAGAGACATAAATAGCAAGTACTGTTATACAACTAATCATACTTGGAACTATATTTAACATCTTTCCTACTGTATGACACTGGAATCATGCCTCTCACAAAAATACAGTTCAATTCTCACTTAGGTTTTTGGACTAGGTTTTTTTTCCTGTGCTTTGTTTGTTTGGTATTTTTAGATAAGGTCCATTACTCGTATTTATTAACAGAATCACAAACCATTAGCTCTGCATTCCACGCAGACATTGCGTCAGAAAACGCATTAAGTACGTAATCTACAGGAAGTCAGAATGCAAGACACAGTCCCACAGGGTCAACATAATTTTCTCATTCAAAGTGTAAATACATACTTCTACTTATGTCCAGAATTTAAGACTTCATGTGTTTTAAGCTTATAGGAGGACCCCATCCACTTTCTACAGCCTCACAGTACGTGTAATGCAGTAGGAGAGAAGGAAAGTGCAGATGTGCATGCACACACACACAGAGTACTCCAAACAAACATCCCACTCAGAGAAATTTTAGACTGTAATGGGCAAAACATGAAATATTCCTTCCATCTTCCACATTATACCAAATATTATTATAAGAGTAGGAAGAAGACCTTACCTGTTTTCTCCTGAAGAATCTCTCCTCCCTTATTCTCATTTGGCAATGTAATATGAGAGGAAACTGTTGCTGATGTTTGAGGGGCAATGTTTTTGATGCCAGTATTTTGAATTCCTCCAATATTACTACTAGCTTTGACTTCTACTCTTTTGGATACAGGTTTATTTGAAGAACCTGTAAGGTTAGACTGAAGAAAAAAAGAGAACAAATTAAGAGGAGTTATTATCCCTCAGTTAAAAGTAAAAATATTTGCCAATACAGTTTCTGTTTCAAAACACTTTAAAAATTCAGTTCAAGTTGCAAAGGTTGCCTAGGAGTTATGCCTTTACAAATATTAAAAAGGTATCTTAATGTAACTTCAAAGAACATGGGCAACATCTGTATTAGTATATAAATACTGTGTGGATCTGCACAAGAATGGCAAGAGAACTTAAGGCAAAAATTGAGTGACCTGTCATGAGCCAATTTTGTTCCTAGGTTTAGACATGGGGAAAAATAAGAGATTATATTATTAGGGACTCCCAAATTTTACAAGAATAGTCAACCACGAGCAGCAAGTGAGCAAGAGGAGGAGGAAAGTCTCAGAGTGGTAAAGAACCCACTCCAAAGGTTCTCTCAGTCTCCACTAAATGAAAGTGTGGGGTTTCTGGACATAGTAGAACCTAATTAAGTCTTGGAAGAACCTCTTAAACCTTCTCTATTATTTAACTCTTCCACTGTTTTCATGTGCCTGCAAAAGACCATATATAGGACCATACAAAATACCTCAAGATCAGCAGCTCTGTGTCTTCCCCTTAAGTGGAAGGGCCATTACAGACCTTTCTGCTAATGCCTACAAATGAACCTTAGGTGCCACAAACTGATTTGCAATGGCAGCATACCCACACCAGGAAATTTAAGACTAAGTTCCCCTCATTTCTACACTGAGGGTATGAGTGGGGGGAATCCCATATTAAAAACCACTATAATGGTACTTAAGACTGAGCAGTTTATAGTACCTATGTTGGCATGATCCAATTTTGTTGGCATCTTAGAAAGTGAATGCTAACTGTTTTTTTTTTTTACAACTTAAGCTTTGCTTTCACTAATCTACATATTGAACAATAAGAAAGGTTTTTCTTTTTACCTTGGAAAAAGTGCTACTGAACTGAAGACGTATGCATTTCACACAGCCTTTGTGAGCAGTAACTGTTTTTACTGGCGATGTCAGTTGTCTTAAGTCATACTGGCATATTTTTCCCCGGGAACATCCTATAGCCAAAGTAGTACCATCAGGCATGAAGTCTACTGTTGTTAGAGGAAAATCAGCTACTATTGTTGTCAGTAACCTTCAAATCAGAGAAAGGACAGGATAAAGAAGCTTTTGGAATTCAGAAGTTAGAAACACAGAATATCATATACATATATATGCAAGCTTTCATAATTCAGCTAAAGGTCAGTAGTTCCACTTCTCCAGCACCAACATTTCACTGAATTTGTGAAATACCTTATGAAACACTGGATTAGGCTTATACTAAGCATTCATGCTTAACAACAAAAAAACTGCATATGACCCAAAATATTTCAGGAGGACAGGATCACATGACCTTCCTAAGAACAGTTCTCACACCAATATTATTTACAGGCATCATCATTTTCACCACTAAATTAAAATACTCAGTTTCCTGGTTAATTTTACCTACGACCCATCTGCATACTATATACATCCCCTAGCTTCCCAAGCCTATCAACTCTAATCTTCCCACAACTCTAGGAAGAACTTCAGGTCCTAGTTTGCATCCTTCTACTACACCCCTCCAAAATACAGACTCCTGCTGTTATTCACCTAAAGTACAACTCACACTAGAACTAAAGTCCCATAAAACCACTTGTCATTCTATCCTCTTACTACACAGTCTCATGAAACCATGTGCCACCCTACCCTATTAGTACACAGTTCCATCACCTGTGTCCCCTACTTCCTGCTTTTTCAACCAATACTCTCCCATATTTAAGGCTCACTACCTCAGCAGCTCTATGCACCACAGTTACATCTTGGATATTGAACTAGAAAAGCAGACAAACTACACTCAGGTGGCTCAAGGTCCTTACAAGGCTGTACTTCCCCTCAGAGAAGTTAACTGCTTTGTATCAACAAGAAAAGCCCACAAGCTCTTGGAAGTGGTCACTCAGACGTAGCACTTCAATTAGTTTCCACATGCCTTGTTGGTTTTTTTTATATTGTTTGCTTGTTTAACTAAAAAATCAAACTGAACTATGGGACAGGTTCTCCAGTAGTGATATGTCAACTACTTCAACCATTCTGAATGTGGGATGAATTAAATGTGTCATGTCATAGTTAAGCATGCTTTTTCAGTTTATAAAATGCAAATAAGGATTCTTTTAAAACCAGAAAGTGTTTTATGTACTCACTTTTTACTTAAAGTGTCATAGAGAATAACTCTTTTATCCAAACCTACAGTTACAAGCAGCAGCTTATTGACTGGAGAAAAGCAGATTTCTGAGGCTGGTGCTTTATGAGTATTTTCAAAATTATGATATGGATTCTGGCTATTTACATCCCACAGAGTTACATTTCCACTGTCAGAAACACTGCCCAGCAAAGACTTCTTAAAGGATGAGTATTTCAAGTGTCGAATAGGCTGTAAAACAGACATAAAAAGTAATTTTAGTATCAATATTAAACACCTATTAAATTATTTTCTAAAGACACAAACAGATTAGGAATACAAAGTTAAAGTAGTTTACAAAGGCTTCCACTCTGAAACATAAACAGTAAAACCAGAAAAATTAATTTCACATTACAATGTCACTTTCACTATCAGGTGGGGCAGACTTCTTTTTTTTTTTTTGCCATTATGGGGTATCACATGAGCTGAATAGCAAAATGAAGGTCAAGAAAAAAAAAAGATCTAGAAAAGTTTCTCAATTTTTCATCAAGTATCATGCCTTCATAAAAAACCCCACACCATATCTGAAACTGAAGAAACAAAAAAGTACATTATTTCACCAACTGGTCTTCTGCCAAAAATTCCTCTTCACTGATTTTAAGCCCTTGGATATAAGCCAATTGGGTAAGACACACAGAATCCAGAGTTAAGTAACTATGTAGGTCCTGTAGAAGAACAGACTACAACCTGTGGACTAGGATCACAGAAGAGGATAGAATGCCTGGTTTAGCACATGCAGCCTTGCTACTGCAGAACTATGTAATACAGAAACTTAACTTACCTTTCAGAAACAGGTATTTTGTTTCTGCCACATTGCTTCAGAGGATTTTTCAGAAACTCACTGCTCTAATACTAAATTAAAATACTCAATTTCGTGGTTAATTTTACCTATGACCCCCCTGCACCAATTCCCTCCTGTGAACATAACGGCCTAACTTCCCAGTGCTGCTTTCCCCTGTTTTAGTGAGCAGCAATCTCACCTTTCTTCAAGCTTTGTTTTGTTACAAATAATAAGTGAGAGAGTCACCTAAGACTGTTTTTTCAATGCTATCACAGTTCCTTTGCAATTCTCCCAGTTTGAATCTTTCTTGAATATGGAAAACCAAAATCTTATAAATGATCCTCAAAATATTTTGCCACTGCCTTTGCAAAGGCAGTAACACTTCATCCATTTTGTGCTGTAAATACTCACCCTGAAACATTCTAGACTGCATTTTCTGTTTTGTGATCCAGTCTGCTTGGGTTGCTCCTTGTCAGTTTATATCAAGAAATCCAAGTCCTTCTTTCCCTTGGGAATTTTCAAATCCTAGTCTAGTAAGAAAAGCCTTAGTTGTGACCTAAGTCTGGTACCTTGATTTCTACTCTGTCAAAGTTGTTTCCTTGTCTATTATTTCAATTATTTTTGGATATTGAACCAATCCTCTCTTATGGGCAATAACTTCTGACTGTGTTTCATCACAGCTGTGCCTAGAATTACAGAATCGTTAAGGTTGGAAATGATCTCAAGGATCATCGAGTCTGACCATTAAGCCATCACTGCCACATTCACCACTAAACCATGTTCCTAAGTGCCACCTGCATGTTTTTTGAATGCTTCCAGGGATGATGATTCCACCACTTCCCTGGGCAGCCTGTTCTATTGCCTGACCACCTTCCTCATAAAGAATTTTTTCCCTAGTATCCAATCTAAACCTCTCCTGGTGCAACTTGAGGCCATTTTCTCTTGTCTTATTGCTTGTTACCCATGAGAAGAGACTAACCCCCACCTTGCAACTACCTTTGTTCAGGTGGTTGTAGAGAGTGCTGTGTTCCCCCCTGAGACTCCTTTATTCCAGGCTAAACAAACCCGTCTCTCTCAGCCACTCCTCAGACTTGTGCTCCAGACCCTTCATCAGCTTTGTTGATCTTACTTCTGCTATCATAAGCATTACTGAAAATGTAAACAAGATTAGATACTGAAAGATAATGTTTGTCCGGTTTATCAATACAACCAATTTCTTACCCATCCTCTAATATTTTCTCACAAGGCAGTGAATCAAGTACTTTAGTCCAGGCTAACAACAGCTGTTACAATTTTATTTGCCTGAAAATACTCTCAAAAAACTGTTGTATTTTTCTAGCATAGACCACACCACATGCACTGTACTGGCTTCTATCCTATTTCTCTTTTTAGCTTCATTTTAATGGAGATATGTGTTGGTTCATATGCCCCCAGCATCACTTTCAGCACTTGTATTGCTTGTCTCACTGGAAGCCTAATTGCTTCAAACCACTTTAAAGAGGTGGCACCTTCAACTGCATATTCAAATAGGACTGAATATGACTTTTCATCACTAATATGGTCCTTTACTGGACACAGTGGAGGTATTTTTATCATAATTTTTCAGGTTTTTTACATTGATAAAATATTGAGAGATTTATGAATAACAACAGCTTCAGTTACATACATGACATACAAGGGAAACATTCCTGTTCCTCACAGTTCTCTCAATTCCTCACCTCCAAATACCTTCCTTACTGCCCTGGCATCTGCTCATGTTTCATTTTCTCCATCCTCTGCCCACCAAGACTACTCTCTTCTAGCTTTTCTCAAACCTGCCTTGCTACCCTACCAAGTCTGCCATTTTTCCGTTTCATCTCAAAAGTCTGGACGAGTTCTCCATTTTCTTTCATATGCATACATTCCTCATATTACTACTGCTCCGTTTTAGCTTTAAAAGCTGAAGACTATCTCACTATATGGAATGGCCAGAACCCATTACACTTCTTTACAAATCAGCCAGCTGTTCAAACAGCTAAACTAAATCCTGTTGCTAGGAGAATAGCACCAGGCAGTAAAGACTTGAACAAACATTATGTTTTGAAACAAACCTTAATTCATCCTTACAACACAAGAGAAGCAGACAAGAATCTGGTAGTCTAAATGAATACCAACAGCAAAGACAAACTATGGGATCTGCAAACAACTCTCTGCAAGAATTCAATTCTAATAAAGCACAAAGATGTTTCTAAATTAAAATCAATTAATAGAATATAGGCCAATACTCCTATGAAAAGAAAATTGTTTAAAGTCACAAAAAGCACTGCAACCTTGGGCTATTCTACTACTTGTAGAGACTACACAGTATGCGAAATTAACTGGCAAGGAAACTACATTCCATCATGCTGAATCAAACACAGACAAGCTAAAATTTATAAGGTTAGTTTGACTTCACATTCCCCAACTCTAAAAAAAGTTACTAAGGAGTGGTGACCCCTCCTAAGCCAGACAGCTAGTGCCAGGATCAAACAGTATAGTACACCATTTATCTATTCAAGCTTACTCATAAGGACAATGGGCCCCTAAGCTATAAATCAAGTAAAGGCTTTTTAAATTTAACAGAATTACACAACTCTTCAGATAGTTGCTTCACTGCACAGTTAATCCTGCAATTCCCTACAAGTACCAATTAAACCCAAAACAACAACAGGGCTATTTCTGCACATAAAAATAAAGATAATTTTCTGGATTGAAGATAAGCTGAAAAACTGAGACATCCAACTAGCCAACCCATCACAAAATTATAGCTCAATTCCATTTTAAATTAAGGCTGTAATCAAATAACTGCCCTCTTTAGAAAATACTATAGACCCTTTAGAATGTGAACAGGATCTCTGTGTTTGCAATTACTTCAACACTTCAAATAGCTTTATCCATCCTAAAGGTCACTCAGCTTTGCAGTAGGCCTCTTGATTTCATCTGACAAAATAGTTACTCACAGCATATCCCTTACTCCTAATCACTTTTTTTGTGGAAAGAATTGAATATATCAAACAGGCTGATGGAAATCATCCTCACAAGATTTTCTTAATTTTCTAATTAACTAGCAGCATAGTCCCGACTCTGGATATTCACCCCAGCTGCAAAATCCAGCCACGGACTTCCCTGTAGCTCATGCCTCACATCTATATTCTTCGTAAGATCGTAACAACCAAATCAGAAAAATGAACTGACTATACAGATGGATTTTTAAGCTCAAAACAAGTATGAAGTACAAATTTACTTCCAATGTAAGTATGAGACTGGTGATAGATCAAAGACACTGCGGCGCCTAAGAGCAGAGATAGTTAGACTTTAACTGAGATTTTTCAACAGAAAGTGTACCATAACTCCCGAGATCCTATGAGATTGTAAGAGATTTTTCACCAAGTTATATTGCTTGTGCTAGACAGGAGAAAAATTTAACTTGACACTATCTGCAAGCTAGGACTGAAAAAGCTGTTGCAGTAATGGAAAAGGAATAAGTCACAACTTCAGTTTCCTTGCAACATTCAGGTTCTGCATCACCTAGGCAGCTCCTACCTCTGTAAAAATGATTCAGTAAAAAAATGAAAGAATGCCTAAAATACAAACACATGGCTGTCTGTAAGACAACACTCACACTAAGAGCACACATTTGAATTTCCAGGGGGACAACACTGCTCACGTACTACTGCAAATGCTCTCCTATGAAGGGAATTCCCCTTGTGATACCCATCAATTCTTTTAATATCTTTTGAGTCTGCAGAAAGGAATTGCAGTGCCTATCAAGGTCCTTAAGTAGTACATATGCTTTGTGTTAGTTTTTTGCACAGTCTTCCTTCAAACTAGTTCCCCCAAATATTACCTAAACACCTAAGTAGGTAAGAAACAATCTCATCATTTTTCTCTTTGAGCAGCTGTGCAAGTTTAATCTCTAGATTAAATAAATTTATTATTTCCAAATACAGGCTTATATTCACCCTTACTGTACAGATGGTTTTGACTAAGAACCCAGGCTACATGGTCTTTGTCCTTTGCAACAATACACATTGAGTCATGCATGGAGATCCTGCTTTGGTTTGTGAAGCCAACTGTGTTTTGATCAGATCTAAGATGTCTAGAAGTTTGTTCTTGAGGAATCAGTGTCTACAAAGATAAATAGTTAACCTGTATAGAAGTAAAAAGTACTTGAGAAATTTGTATTTCAATGCTGCCTATTATTTAAGGCTAAAATGCACACAATAATCTGCTTTTTCCTTTCCATAAGGGCACTCTTACAAATTAAAATGAAACAGAATAACAAAACCTAAAAGCTGCTATGTACTTTCAGTTTCTAAAGACTTTGAATTAAAGCTTGGTACCTGAAAGGAATTTAATACAGATATCCTACCTGTTGGCTGCCATAACCAAAGGGAGTACTTGATAAATTGGTGGTAACACTGTGTAGGAAAATTTCACCACTCAAAGATCCAGAAGCAATGTAGCCATCATTCCAATTATATGCAATACACGTGACTGCATCTTTATGATCCTGTGGGGAAGGGAGATTAGAGGGAGAGAGTTAAAGGTATTCTTCCGAATTTGTGCTTTTGCAGGAAAACTTGAGCTTGATGCTATTTTCTCCTGACCACCTGTAACACTTAAAAAGATTATTTAAGAGTTATTATGGAATATCACAGAAAACAGCAGCAGAACATGCTGAAGATCAATCATTATGCTTTAACCTGTCTGATTGTTTGCAGAAGACAATTTTAATTAATTAGTAAAGATGATGGTGTAATTATATACACTATTTTAATAAGACAACCAAGGATATATCTACCACAGGTGCTGTTAATGTTATTTTAAAAGTCTCCCAGAAACCAGTGATACTTGAATACACTTTGTTAATCTGATGTACTAGTGCTAACTTACCCTTCTGTCACTTTTAGCATTAACATATATATTTAACAACTAGCTTTTCAGTATAGTAATTTGCCATGATGATATTGTGTATAAGGAATATATCAGTGAAGATAATAGAGCACTTCTAACCCAAAACTTAGGAACAGATGTTTAAACTATTGTATTAGCTACTCAAAGCTGAAGTTTCATAGCCTCTTAAGTCAGTGATGCTAAATGAGGGCAAATCATCAACTGAAGGCATTTGGGAAAGACCCTAGACCATCTTATGTTTTGTGCATCACAGAAAGTTTTTGGAGAATTCATACTGGATCAGTTAAAAGACAACCATTTCCCAGTTTTATATAACACTACTTTTACTACAGTATTCTACAAATACAAAAGTGTTTTCTTGCTTGACATATCAGAAACAGCAATTATCTGGAATGCATCCCTTGGAAAAAATCCCCATCAGAGTTATCAATAAAAATTTGCAAAATTAGAAGTCTGTTCTGAACACTTAAACTTGTATTATTATAAAATTATACTCTGAAGACATTGCCTTACATACGCTTGTTAAATTTGCTATTTACAGCAGACAAAAAACACAAACTTGAACAAAACCCAGATGTGTGCTAGGTCCTATCTGTGACCTTGATTCTACAGATATCTGACTTAGAGAAAGTGTATTTTTTACAGTTGGCAGCAAAACATGGAAGACTGGAAAACTACAGTTCTTCCTCAGCCAGACTTACCTTAAGGCTGCGGTAAATCCTCCTGGATTTCAAATCCCAGATATTGACCGTGCAATCAAGGCCTCCACTCACAATATATGAAGAGTTGGAATTCAAGCTCACACACGTCTGTTTTGCCTGATGGAGAAGGCGAGGGGGGAGAAAAGTATGTTAAAGATAATTAAGACATTTATTCAAAACTACTTAAAAGCACATTGATGTGTGTTTTCCTTTCCATCAGCACCAACAGTCCCACTAGCAGAGAGAACTACTAGTACTCTACAGTCATTTCCCATCAAAAGGCATTAAAAATCCAGTCCAGTTTGGACATATGATTAATAGACTTTGAGATATAAATACATTAATTAATAAACTCTCAAATGCACACATTTTCCCATTCCCATTTCAACTTTTTCTAGCACCTTTTCCTTCAATATGCATTTTCCCTTTAAATTATACCTCTGAAACGCACGATTGTAGTCTTTTATTTAAGTACTGAATTTAAGAATAAAAAATAAAATTCCTCAGTTAAGGAAAAAAAACCTCCTTAGAAGGAAATCAAAAAGTTGTCTGAGTTACGTACTTCATATTCCCTAAACATTACACAGAATATTATAGCAGCAGACCTCATAATTCGGTTAAGTGAGTCTTTTTAAAATAATCACTGAAGTACTAGCTTTTGAAAAAAATGTCAATCTTAATGATAGACCTACATTGAGGACAAATTATTATTCAGTTCTATCACGTTGAAAATTCACTTTTAAGTTCTTAAGATTTGAGTGAAGAAAAAACAAGTCCATCTAATTATTGACATGGTAAAATTGGAAGACATTGCATAAGTTATAGATCAGATTTAAGTAAAATCTCCACAACAAATACTCCACCTTTGAAATTGTTTGCTTCAGTACCCTAAAAGTAAGGTTTGAACAACTTTTCAGAAAACCTCCAGTCCAAATTAGCATTAGGACAGCTATCCAAGCAGAATAATTATAATGGTTTAGAACACTAACAAGTCAGTGAAGTGACCATGTTAAGAGAGTCATCTAAAACTAAATCCAGCTTCTTGAAGTTTATAGTGCTACACTTCCATTTAACAGGAAAAAGAAGCCTCGACCATAACAGAAATTCTGTTTCTTGCAGTTCCAGAAGCTGGTACAAGTAGGCTCCAAGAACAACCTCTATATAGATTCATGTTTTCCAATGTACAATTCATAGGCATGCACAATACTGACAAATCAAGCCAGAAAATGAAATTCAAACTTGAGCTCTATCCTGTTCCCTACACATTAGATCATGTTTGAACTACTGACTGTCTCAGGTTATCTGTATAACTGCACTTGTATTTTCTTACTTTTATCCTCCCCACCTTTAGATGTGTTTAACAATACACAAAGAAATGTTTTTACATACATGTCATAACCCATACTAAAATTAACTTGATCCCAATATGCAGAACAGATGTGAGACACAGAGGATGAAAGGTGAAGTACTGGAAAAAAAACAGGGAAATGCATTACTCATACTTACTCCTTCAGCTATTTCAAAGAGTGGAACAGGTTTGCTTTTACAGCTTGAAACAACTATTTTATCACCCACAGCAGAAGCAGTGGCCAGGTATCTATCTTTGACACAAGTTAAGGACCATAATTGTAGGATACCAGTGATTCAGAAAAGCAACAGAAAGTTTCCTTTATCAAACAGAAGACAGATTGGCTAAACTGTCCAAAGCACTGGGCCTTGAAGAGACCTGGAAATAGAAACATATGGGTCATTTTCCAAGTTTTCACTAAGAAGCTCCTGAATTAACTACAGCCCTTGCTTTCCAATACAAGGCAGAACAATTTTTTTTCAGAGAGAAGATGAGAAATATCTGGCAGATATTATTTAAGAGTTCTTTACAAATAAGGCAGCTTATCTGCTCTACAATTCTGTTTCACCACCACCCCCAAGTAAGAGCCCTATTTATCACCACAGTTCAAAGGAATGGCTGGTGCAGTCAGCAGACTATGGATTTAAAAAATGGTACTGTTCATGACAAATGTTAAACCACTTCACCACATAGTTTCCAGAGTACAATAAGCAGTTGCCTATTTGTCCCTCTCTGTACTTAGGAAAAAAACCTAAAAGTCCAAAAAGAACCTTTTATGAAACCAAGTCCCTAAAGAAACAATAAATATATACAATATAGAACTACAGAGAAGGAATACTGCCTCTGCACTCCCACCAAACAAACTGAGCAGTCATTTAGATCCGTGTCCTCTATGTCTTCAGGCCAATGCCCATTGTGATTTTATATTTACTTATTTAAGAATAATACAGGTTAATTGGCTGGCTTTAACATGAGAACCGGTAGGCAGAGTAGTACTTGCTACTTCATTATTTTAAGGCACTTTTTTGGCTTACAGAATTATGCAGAACCAAAACTGATGCTGTATCCCTAACAGATTAACAAGTATATACAGCAAGATACTTCACCGTTTCAGTTTTGGGAGATAAAGTATGACAAGGCAGACTGTCTATAGCTAAACTTTATTAAACATGTATAAGTGCGTAAACACATACATGAACATATCATATCTATGCTTCAATTTCTCTGCAAGCTCCACATCTAAAACAATTATTTATGTTCCAATTATTTTGTTTTTTCATATATTTTTCATATTATTTGCAGACTTAGAGGACAGACATTTAGAACTTGCAGGACTGTGTGCTGTGTGCCAGCATCCTGTCCTTATTTTACATCAAGGTGAGGCAGCACCACCTTTTCCTGTGACAGCCATATAAGCTGTTCACCTCAGGGCTCACTGAAACTCCTCAGACATTCACCTGACACTTGGCATCTTGTATCATTATCCTAGGACAGATTTCAAGTCAGCGGTGAAAGACCTTAATAGGTCAGATCCATTTTGATGCATAAATCACCACCATCCCACAGATGTTTTCCTACACAACCAACACATTTGTACTTCCTCTCTAAATGCTACAAACAATGCAAAGAAAACAAGTGTCTAGAGGATAAGAGGTAAGTGTATGCTATCAAAGACTGTCAGAATCAATGAAAATCAATCTAGGAAAAAAAAAATTTTTTTATTACAATTCTTTTCTCTACACTATGTATAGAATTTTACTACACCAGCAGTTGCTTTGTTCAACCTTGTCAGTAAATTAAGCACTGCCTTGAAAGCGAGTATTGTAATCAACTACTGAAGAAACAAACCAGCTTTACAGCTGGCAGGCAATTCAAGCATATCATAATCATTAAAAAAGTGTTTGCCTCCTAAAGGATGAGAAACTTCAGAATCGTTTACCAGTGTGAGTTGACTCTGTGAACTGCTTCAACAGAGAAAATCACAAAATTTTCTTCAGAATATATACAAATCTTTTTATACAAGACTTCAAAAAATGCACCAGGCCTGTGTTCTACAAACATTTTAGTAAAACAAAAAAACAAACAAACAAAAAACCACCACAGCTGAAACTTGTAAAAGATACTATTGCTGGCCCAGCACAGTGAGCTGACTGGATGTGAAGGTGTATGTGGGTTGAACTGCTCCACCACAGTCAGAGATGAGGAATCCCATATTTTAATGTCATCTCCTGATGATGCAAAACGTATGCTTTCTTGCATGGCTGCACCTGTTTCTGCAAAAGTAAATTAAAAAGTGAAAATGCATATAGTAAAAATATACAATGGGCAACCTCACAACTCATAACTTCACCTGTACCATTTAAGCTTGTTTTCTTGACAACCGTGATATATATTTGCAGAGTTACAGAGTTAGTACCATTCAGCTGCATATACTAGTGAAAGCGGCACACACTCCACGCTTTTGTTACTTGAATTCTTGCAGGAAATGTGTGCTTGACTTTTCACAAAGCCATCCCCTCTATGGCATCAAGGGAATAACATGCAGCGTTTATCTTCACAGAGCTTACAGCTGCCTACCACGAGAGCGTGAGTACTTCAAGGACCCACTTCCCACCAGTAGATGGGGATATACAAACCCGAATTAAACTGCTGCCGGGGAAGGCTGGAAGTTCGGACCTAGCAGACTCACTTCAGCGTTCATCTCACCACCCTAAAGGAGACATCTGAGAAACCTTTAACTAAACCTCTGGCAGTAGAATACGAGCCACACCGACTCACCTTTCATCGCAGCTTACACTAAAAAACAAGCAGGCCAAGAACAACGCGCTACTTCTTGTTCTGACTGACACCGTTTTAAGAGCTAAAGCCAGGCTAACCCCTTACTGGTGTGTTAAGTTTATTCGCAGCGTTTTCCTCCGGGTGAGTGCAAACCGCCAACCAACAAGGGCTCGAACCGTGAGCCTTCCCTCGGCTGAAAGCACGGCCAGCCTTTAGCCAAAGTTTCCGGGAGGCTCCCGCGCAGCCTTCAGGCCACTCATTCTCCCCGTGGCCAGCGCTCACACCCACACGGCCCCGCACGAACTCGCGCCCCACACCGAGCTCCTCCCGCGCTCCGGGATTCAGGCCCGCACCGGTCCCGGCCCCCCTCCCGCGCTGCCCCCGCGGCGCTGCGCACCTGGCAGGGCGGGCACCAGGGTGGGCACCGGGCCGAGCCTCTGTCACCGTCACCGCCACTGTCACCGCCGCCTCACGGACCGGCCCGGGCCCGGCTCCCCCCGGGCCGCCTCTGCCCGCCGCGGCCGAGCGGCACAGCCCGTCCCGGCAGCCCCCGCGCCGCTCCCGCCCTACGGCGGCCCGGACGGTGCGGGCCGGGGGTGCCCCCGCCGTGAAGGGCCCCGTGAAGGGCCCGGCCCGGCCGGCAGGGGACAGGCCGCGCACACCCGCGTATAACATGCCCCATGAGACCCTTTGAGTTGCTTCCCATGGCGTCAAGTAACAGAGAATTGTTGCGTCTGTTTCCTGTTTGGAATAAAGGTTTTAATTCTAGTCGTGCTGAATTTTACAGGAGGGACTGTTTTGTTATTTTCATCTGGTAAAATAAAAGCTGGCCCTTCCTTTAGAGTAATGCTTATTTTTACTATGTTTGCTTTATAAGCATACACACAAATTTATTTACTAAAAGGTTGTCTTTAAGGCAGTATTAGACCTGGCACCTGCAGCAAAACTGTTTCTGTAGAGGTCTGGTTTTGAGTGAGTCTTTACCCTGTGTACCCTCAGAACCAGTAGACCTGAAATGTTTGATTTACTTTCTTTTCTGATGGAGTCTTGATTTTCCAAGTTCATTTAATTTTTAGTCTGCATAAGTGAACTCCAGGGCACAAAGTGCCATTATTTCCCTAAAGCAATAAGGATCATGTCTTTATTGTGTCTATTAATCCCCATTAACCAATCATTAATGATATATCATATGCCGTTCGCCTTCTCAGACAGCTGTGTGTTAAGGGAGCCACAGCATTCCTACAAGTCTTCTACCCTCACTCCACTTTATTTTCCTAGTTTGCCTTTAAACCTGTCGGAGTTTCACTTCTGAGGCCAATACTCATTATTCTGTTTAGCTTCTATACAGAAAATCGAAAGCCTTTTCTCTCCTGCAACCATATCCTTTGGCTCTTTTTTCTTTATCTGCTCACTGTGGAGCATAACTGTGTTTACAGACAGGAGGTGAGTACCTGCCTTCCAAGAACTGAAGCCTTGAAGTGGAACAAGTTGAAATTTGGGGGGTGGGGGGAGTTAATTAACATGATCAGCATTTTTTACTTCATTGTGTGACAGTCTCTCATTTAAATCAGTTTTTCCTGCTGGTGGAACCTTTGCTGGCATTTTTGTGTGCCACTGCCTGTGCTGTGTTTCTTCTTGATATTTGGGAGAAACCACCAGGACATGTTGGTGTATCATCTTTGGGGAAGGGACCACAGCAAGAAGCCCAACTCTTAGACCAGGGCATTCCCAGCCATTGTACATGGCTCTAAGACTGCCCAAAAAGGTTCCCTCACACCTGAGACAGATAGACCTGGTTTAGAGGGAAACTGCCTTGCAGGCATGCACTCCTTTCATCAAGTTTTTTGCTGCACGCATGTTCAGATTTTAAAACAGATTAAAAAGTCTTGTCAATTTCCTACCACTGAGAAGAAAAGAGAGTAGTTGCATCGCAGGAGATGCAGAGAGGTGCAGAGAAATGAAGTCTGCAGAGGACAGGGGAGGAGTTGAGAAGGGGAGCTCAGGATGTACGAAAGGAGTACAGGCATGGGGTGGGAAACGCTGGGGCACATCCCTGGCACTGGAGGCCCCACAGCTACAAATGACTCACCATCTAATAATTAGATCTGGATTAATAATGCTTATTGGATTAGGCTAAGATTTCAATTATACTAATAACACAAAAATGTATACTAATACATTTTTGGCTTTAAACACACACTGGTCTCCTTTTTGCCCATAAACAAGGTTTTCATTGTAGCAGCAGTGACAGAGAGTAAGTTATGAATGGTGAGCTGCAGAGTTCCTAGGCAATAGGACCAGTTGGGACAATAGAGAAAAAAACCCTGGATTTATTTTTGATTATTCTTTAAAGCGGTTTTGAAACAGTTGGTATTATTCCACTTGGCAGTGGAATCCTAGGAATGTAACAGAGGTAATTAACACACTACAGTTTGTATGATGATAAAATGTATACAGTGACTTCATAGGACAGAATCTTGACTTTTACTGCTAGTCCTGCCATATACTAACTATATGATGCCAGTATCCATGGGGAATGAAGCAAGTGTGACTGCCAAGAAGCAAGGAGCTTTGCCTAGGACATTGAAAATTTTGGTGGCTGCTGAAATGTTCAACTCTGGATATCTGGCCAGGAGCTAAACCAGCCCTTTAGGTGCTCTGTGCCTTCACAGAGCTTCACCCTCCACACAGGACTACAGTGCCAGGTCCGTCACCTCATGATGATTCCTTTTGTATCACATTCTGGTTTCTCACTGTGCAACACTGAGATTTTTGGTGTAATTTGCTTCAACACATACTTTTTTTTTCATTGCACATTAAGTAGAATCCTAAATCACGCTGCCGTGGGAGACAAATGAGAATAATTCTAATTATCTCTGGGGTTTCAAAGTAGAAAATTAAATTGCAGTGGTAAATATTTGAGTTCAGCACTTGCCTCTGGATTCTTTCACCCACCCTACTTTAAAGATTAACCTATGCTTCATATTTTCACTTTTCTCATTTGATGATGTACTCAGTATCTTTTAACTCAAAGAAAATCTTTGGCAAGCATAAATGGATCTCTCTGCTGGCTTAATTAGTTCAGCATATTAGCCTGTAATTCCAACAATTAATTCTCATTCCATTATTATTCTTTTTAAGAATCTTTCTTCTTGGATTTCACTGAAAATGGATTTGGAAACAAATGACTATGCCTTTTACAGTGTGCCTCAATTGAATAATAACATAAATTATTTTCCTCTTTCATTCAAGGATCTGAAAATATTTTCCAAATGTTGATGCTGAAGACTTCACATCCCTCACTGATGAGGGGATTATTGTTATCTGCAGATAAAGGAACTGAGGCATAGTGAGGCTAATTACTATGATTATTTTCTTAGGTTGAGGTAATCAAAAAACTGGATAAAAATTTTGGCCAACAAAAAATGAGTATGAATTGGAGCTATAGTGGAATTTAAAAACCAGTCACATACAATTGAATAAATCTGTGTGAAATTACTAATTTCCACATCATAAAATTAATTTAGCCAGAAATAATTTCAAGTTGCTGTATGTTTGTAAGCATGAGACAAATCTTGTGAATCCCTTGAATATATAACTTTCTTTCAAGGCAGCAATATAACTTAAAACTATATTGAAACAGTATTTGAAAGCTGAAATAGTCTAAGATCCATTCAGACCTTTCAATGTTAAGTTCCCTGTTCAATTTAAAATCTAGCATGTTCTTGATAACATAATTATTAATTACAGGACCAGAAGTTGGTTGTGCTCTCAGGATGCTTCATTCAGTTCACAGAGCAGAAAATAGCGAAGGAATTAAAAAAAACCAAACACATCTTTCTACTGTTCTTGAGTTCCATATAGGTCCTTCTTGTCCCTCACCCGGGGGATGCACTAACGATAAAACATAGTTCAATTCAGTGTCTTTCCACTTGTCCCCACAGTGCTGTCTTGCTCTCTCTCTCTGCTTGCCAGACAGGGAAGCACTGTCCATTCCTTTCACAGATGTAAAATGGAAAAATATTTCCGTTACAATTTGAAAAGGACTGGTAAACATGCCAGTGGGTCAAAGCTGTCAATATGGTAAGTAGCCCTTCAGCGTTGTTGTAGTGGGCAGATCACAGTGCAGACCTTCCCATAGCAGGAGGGACCTCCCATGCATAGAGGGATCAAAGAAGGTGCCTTTCCCCTCTTCCTTATTTATTTTGGAGACAATAACACAGACAAGTATTCTATGGAAATTTAATTGAGCATGGTACTGACACGAATTTATTCTGGTTTCACATACTGAAAGCTTTAGTCTGCATTCATTGGTAAGGGAAAAAAAACACCCAAAATACTGTAATGCATAAAACAAGAAGAAATTTACTTTGCAATTAACTTTATACTTTTATTCTCTGCAATTACTGGAGATGTTTAGATATGAGTTTCCTCCCTTACAAGCAGATATTAACTAAAGAGTTTAATTATATGCTAAAAGAAAAATGTTTTCTGCGATGTTTTCTTCTCAAACCAGCATTGAATAGTTTATCCTGTCTTTATGAGAATAAAATCTGCTGCTATGGATACAGAGAGGTCAACGTTTCAACATTATTATTTTACTGTGCTGTGTTAAAGGAGATGATAGGAAAATATTTTTCTTTCAACAAAAATACCTTAGAAAGTATAATGTATTTTAAATGAATATGTAAAGCCTTTTATTTAATATTTCTCTTTCAGGCATAGGAATTATAAAAAGGTCCAGATGGGCAGCAATGGAAAAACACCGTGTCTGTAACAGAACTTCCATTTTCACCTGATGCTGTAGTGTGTTTTACAGTATTAATTTAGCTGCACAAAAGTCCTATGATAATCCTCAAGGTGACCCCAAACAGAAAAAGAAAGGTTTATACTTTTTACAAAGCACAAGGAAAGAGTGAACAGCTTTTTTTTTATTAAAAAAAAAAAGAGAGAGAAAAATTAGTAATGTCAATTTTTATCTTTCCTGCTTTTTGAAGCACTGCAGAACAATAAACTCTTTTAATGAAAGAGTAATGCTAAGGAGTATCTCCTCGAAACTGACTGTTAGGCAGTTGACTTAAATGACCATACTAATTCAGTTTTAAAATTGTCTTGCAAAAATACCTTCCCTATTAATTACTCAGTTTTTGCCCTTTTTTTTAATCATTGTATCATAATCTAACTTTCCTACTACTTACAGCATTCTGGAAAAGACTCCATAAAAAATAGCACAACTTCTAAAAAGCTACACATAACACAAATACGTCCAATCTTCTTTCTTTTATATGAATAGGGAAAAATAGCAGAAAACCTCATCATATTTTGTCTTGTGCCAGTCACATTTCAGATACTCATCATGGTGAATCTTACCTCTCTCTTCCTCTCCCTCCCTAAAAGAAACTTCACTCAAGCAGGTAACATTTTTCTGAAAAGCGGAAGCCAAGGTAAATCTGCAATTTCCAAGTAACTCAAAGTAGTTTATTGTTTTATCACTGGGCTACAGTACAGGGAGACTGACTGAAATGAAAGGGACTGGCATTTTTCACAGAAAATGAACCCAGGAATGGTAACAATTAGTCCTGAATTTTCATGGCAGCACAGAAGCATAGCTAATGATAGGACAAGTCTCACAGGATTGCTGCCCAAATATTTTTTGCTGTTTGTTCCAAACAAATGAGTAAGTAGCGAAGGAGTGCCTGGCCTTGGGATGTGAGCAAAACCAAAGGGCCATGAGCACTCTCTTGTGTGCCTTGGTAAGCTAACTCAGTTGTTCATGTCAAATTCTCCATCTCTAACACTGGACAAGCATATTGCTTCAGGTGGCTGTTGATAGGACTCATTTGTGTTTCTTCGGCACTTTATATTTACAGCAACATGCACAGAGATTTTATTAGATTTTTAGAATGATATAAAGAAAATGTTCTATTCTCATACCCTTTTATTCTTTGTACTGGCTTGGGGAGGTGTCTATTTGTTGTGGGGTTTTTGTTTTTGTTGTTGTGTTTTGTTTAGTTCTAAAAAAAGACTTTGAAATTATGAACACATCTGAATGATCACAATGATCACTTGCACTCTCAACAACCTGAAATGCTAGTTTCCAAATAGATATATAAAAGAACAAAACTCAGTGATGATTTTTGATTCCCAAAAATTCTTAACCTCACAGATAATATCAACTTAGGATAACTGCAAAAGCAATTTAAAAATTGCTGATGAGAATAAAACTTCTGGCAAAAAGTAATATCTACCAGTGGACACTAGAAGGCTACAAACCTATTCAGCTTTTCTAAACAATAAGAAATTACTGAAAAGCTAGATAATCCTCTTATTAAGAAACTACTTTTGAAACACTTCCTAAAAAAATTATTTTAATTTTAAAAACTATTTAGGTCTAAATAATTAGAAATAAAATCAAAATAAAAAAATTTAAAACACATCAGGAGCCAAATTCTGGTGTGATTAATGAAGCTGTTTCGTTAACATTAGAACATAAGTCTAAATCTATAGCACTCAGCAACTGATTAGGTTACTGCAGAAGAGAATTTAGTGAAGCAGAGAAATGATCCAATTGAAAAGATTTTCTTCAGTTATTATGCATCCATTGGCAGGATCAAACATATCTTCTAAACTTGCTATTGATTGCAAAGTAACATCAAATGGGATCTGAAAAAAAAAAAAAGCAAAAAGTACCAAACAAATAACTTTATTAAGGTTAGAGGTACTAAAATGTACATATATACAAATAGCTCAATATTAAAGCCAGATTTCTGACCCACACTCAATAAATAAATTAGAAATACTTATTGCCTTAATATATAAATTTGTGGTTAATGACATCTCTTGCAGCAAAGTAGTAAAACAGGATTCAGGGAAGAAAATTTATATAAATAGTCTTCCTCACAAGACTGTATATCTGATTATCCGTAGGTAAAATGAAGATATCAGACAAAAAGGATTAGTAATTTGGAAGGCTTTTCCTAAGATGAGAAGTTGAAAGAATTGACCTAACTGTAAAAGATGAAACAGAGGGCAATGAAAAACTGGTTGTGTGTCCATTTCACTGTTTTAGGTATCATGGAAAAACAACAAAGAGAAGCTTGGAATAGGCTACCTAGGGAGGTTATTTTTAATGAAATTGTTTTATTTATAAATTTACTTTTAACATTTAAGGTTGCAACTTCCAAACACTATACATTGTCTCCCTCAAGGACATAGCTATTCATTAAATAGCATTAAAAACAAGCAGGCTGATAAATTGTTATTCTTAAAACATGAACAGTCATATCATTTTAAATGAATAATTCAATAAAAATGCACTTTTCCCACTTATAAATATCAAAACCATCATAAGACACACGGACAGAAATAAGAGAATCAAATAATAGAAGGAGAAACATGATAGGAGTTAAAGTGTGACAGCTCAGACAATGAGAAAACAAATACCACAAATTAGAACTGACTTCATCCAATTAATTCACCAAAAGATGAGCAACAAAAAAATGCGTGGTGAGGAAAAAAGATGTAAAACTACATATAAGCAATGTATCTGCTGCCTTCTCATACATGCTTGAAAGCAAAGGGAAAGTACTGCTCTGTGGTATACAGAGTCCCACTCCAAACTTTCCGTCTCTAGCTGAGGTAATGCATGTATACAACTTATTTCAAAGCTTGGAAATACTACTTTGAAATATGCTATAAATAATAAAGTGCCAAACACCCTACAGGTTCCATTGACTTCAGAGAAGAGTGAAGATACTCAGCATCTTGAAGGATTAGGCTTCAGCTGCTCAACCAAAACTGGCATATCTAAAAGCATTTTAGTTTGAAGTCTCTGTTTGAAACTTTGTGGTGAAAAACCCATTGTTGCACCTGTTGAAACATTTTAGCTTGTTGTGGAATTTAGCAAGAATAAAACAGAGCACTAAACTTAATATTCTTGCTGGGAGAACACCATTAAATCTGCTCTTTCACTTCCATTGCAGACCCACAAATAGAAGCAGGCAAAGTGAAAGGAATTCACAAGAATTTAAAACAGTTCCAGGAGGTTTCCAAGATTCCAAAAGCTCAGCTGTATCTTTCCATAGGTATCTGTCAACAATCTCTACCATGGAAGATATTTCAGTGGGACTCTGAAAAGTACAGCTTTGCAGTGATGCCTAAGGATTTTAATGTGTATTTTGTAGATTTTTATAGGGTTAAATATGAATGAGATTTCCTAAGTTTCTTACATTTTAGGTGGTATTTAGAAGTCACTGAGCACTTTCACACACATTACCAAGGACACGTTGTTTTGAAGAACACCTGCAAGGACTCCAATTGAGACAATAATATAGCTTGTAGTCAAAACAAGAGAGTCAGCTCAGACCCCTTGGAGGGGCTCCAAGGGGCAGTTCTGAGGTGTTCTGAGGGTGGGCATCAGGGGAAATGGTACCACAGGTTGGCTGTAGATATCACATACGTTAACTACTGAAAGTTATAAAAGCTGTAACATCTAGCTCACATGTGTGCACATACTTTGGTGTGCACCTGGAAGCTTCCAGTAAAGGACTACTTTGTTCCATCTGTCTCCACTAATGTTGTTTTGAGAGTCTTTTGCAGGAATTTAGGCATCAATAGAATGAATGTGTGTGTATTTTGATGCATTGATAAAGTCAGATTGAGAGATATGAAGGTCTGGGAGTCATTCAATAAAGAACTTCAGGATGAATAACAAGGGGTGGTAAGAATGGTGCAGTATATATAGAAGGGAAGTATGTACCCTTAGGTACCAGACTGAAGGACATGCAGGTTTACAGTGGATGCCTTATTATAATTCCATTGTGAACAATTACTGGAAAGACATTTGAGGATTAGTTGAGGGAGTGATATATGACAGTGAATTCCAAAATCTTTCTTGGTGTCCATTGAGTCCTGGCAGCTGTAGTCCTTTCCTGATTCCCCTAGGGTGGCTGAGAACACTGAACAACACTGCTGCCCACTATGGGCCAGTTCCCATAGTCTCCTCTGGGTTACTGACTACAGCTGGGTTACGAAATGAACGTAACAGCAGGGACAAAAAATTGGCATGCTCTCTCTCAGAATGTGTCATGGGCAAGAAGCTAAAGAAAATAGAAAGAAAGCCTGAATAACTGCAAAAATGCAAGGATGGAGGGAAATTGCATTTGGCAACTGCATCATGGAAATTCACTGGAGTCTGTATAAACAATGGCCAGAGAAAGGTGGATAACCTATATTAACCATTGTGAGCAAGATTCATTTTAAATACATTTTTCTATGTATGAAAAGGTGATTCTAATGAACACTGAAGATATTCACAGTTTGAAATCATGCACATTTGTATTTAATAATAAAACCCAAGCAGAAACCCAACAATGTATGAGAAAAAATGGGAAGATACTTAGGGGCATAATCCATGTTTCAATTTAACTGAACAATTGTTTTACTTTAGAAAACAGATTTTTTCTCTTAATGAGAACAGCATACCTCAGTTAATGGTGAGGACAGGGCTGGAACAACACACAGCAGTGCTTTGACATCAGATAAACACCTTTTAGCCATCTCCTAATGGTATAAAACAAGAAAAAACTAACGCTGTGCTATCAGCCTTCTCCAATAAGCTAACAGATGGCTCAGCCTTAAAAAATTTTTCAGAACATTCAAATTTTAGGTTATTCTAATTGAATTCACAGCAAAATAAACCTTAGCTGATGAAAATAAATTTTCTGCAACACAAATAGTTGTGTTTGCTGTACAAACACAAGTGCCTAAACCTTGCAGTTTCTACTGAGGCCAATTGCCTCTGGTTCAGGTTTTAAATCCAGTGACTTAGAATACTTTTGCTATGTGTTTACTGAAGACATTACAAACAAACACCCTGACAAGATGATATTTATATATGTATAATGCATGGTATGTTAATCTTATGAGTATTCTAAACATTGTTTTTCCAATTACTGACATATATTAATGAAAGTTTGAGCAAACAGCTTCAGGTAATCAGAAACACCCACTAAAGGACAGCTCTGTCTACCCTCCTGAGAACTATGATTGGCCAAAATACCATTTGTTCTCCAAGCTGGTCAAAATACAGCCTCATAATAATGGCACAGTGCACAATTGTCACTGTTTCACAGCATCCATCAGACAAAGTGACAGCCTCTACATCATTAATCATTTCATATAATGGATATAAAGAGAATCCTGTCACATGATAAATGTCTCCCACTTTGAAAATAAACGTCTATTTTGCCTTGGCATTTATCAAGCAGCAGTTATGTTGTGGCAATATTCTATTCCAATGACATTATCTCAAACAGACCACATGGAAAATTCTGAAATTACCTTTTTTGTGTGTGTATGTGGGGAGAGTTATTTGCTTGTGGACCATATTCAGCCTTGCTAATAAAAAGAAAAGAGGAAGGTGGCATAGAGAAAATGTAAATAAATTCACTGCCAGTTTTAGTCCTCTCTCAATAACATTATTAGAAGGTTCTTATTTCAGAAACCACCACTGCCCATTTTGCATTGAAGACGTTTAACTGATTTTTAAAAAGCACTTTCAGGTGGATCACCATGCTGATTTAACACACTGCCAAGCCTGTTTTGATATAGATTACCATTAATTAGGCATCACTTTTCAAATCTATGTACCTGAAGATGTTGGCTTTATTTTCAAGTGAAAGGTGAGAAAATGCCTGGGTTTTTTTCTAAAGTGACAAGTAACATATAAGGAAGAGAAAAAGTTAAATATTAAATTAAGAGTGAAAGTATTTCAACATTTCTTGAAAGGGGTGAAGAAAGCTTAATGTCTTTATGTCTGCCTTCCAAATTACCTGTCATTTATTTCCCCCAAACAGACATCTTAAATAAAACCAGACATATTTAAGAGAAGAACTGTTCTAACTTACTTCTGTTTTTTCATCAAGATGCACTTTTGCAAGACTCATTTTGGGGTTTTTTGAAGGACTTATTTTCAAAGTTTCACTTTGTTCAAGAAAACCTGTAGGTTCCAAAGCTGATGGCAAACTTTTAGAACTTTGCATCAGTGTTTCAACTTGCTCCTTCAGATTAGACAGTTTCTTCCTTAAAGAAATAATTCTGAAAGAAGACAAAGTTTTTCATTATTGCTGTTATAAAACAATATTTGTTGTTTCCAGTTAATAATTAAGCTGACCTTGCTTTTATTACATGTTGATTAGATTCTACATTTTCTTTTGTTTCAATAGTGATCTCATTATTTTAAAAAAATAGGTTTTCCTTTAAAGAAAGTGGAGATATGGAATGCATTAGCTTTTTACATTAAAAGTTATAAGAAGTATTATTTTAGGAAAGCCTCTTTAAGAGAAGATTTTTCCACTGAACCAACAGAAGCGTGGCAGAGGCTGCAGCTCTTCTTGGCCTGTTATTCTTTCCCTTCCAGCTGCTCAGCAGTTCCAAAAATGTTGAGGCTAGATGAATGACAAGGAAGAAGTAATTAAAAGTGCCACACGATGTAAAACTAAGGGCTGCATCTGAGGCTACAACCGAGAAAAATCCTTGCGTGCTCAGAGTTCTACTATGGGATGGAGAAAGTATTTGGTGAGAGAATGGAAATAAGTGCTGGGACAGCTTCTTAGATCTGCTATGTTGCTATGCCAGTGTAATATAATTAGCATGTGTTACTCGGTTCTTTAAGAATCAAAATTAAAATGCTAATGCATTGAAAAAGCATTTGTTTGGATGGGTTTAACACTGGGTACAACATCTTACAGTTATTAAAGTGAAAACTCCCTGAAAAGCAAAAAGGGATGCTTTTAAAGACTTACAGCTCTTTGATATTTTGCACTTTATTTTCTCTCATCCTAAATGGTTGACTCTTTAATATAGCATGAAATAACAGGATAAAGTCAGTGATTATTTACCTAGCCAACGGAATCCACAAGTGGCCTGAAAACACAGACATTGAACTGAAAATCTTGATGTTGCTAATCTTGACAGGCTTTGTGTTATAAGCATAAAGCAGCAAAACCTGTAAAAGAGATGGAATGGCTAAGGTGTCATGCAGTATGGTATAGCAGACCTGAGCTATTTTAGTGAAAAAAGATTATAATAAATATCAAATACAGTGTACTGATGAAGTCTTAGATAACTGACCTTCAAAAAAGAGAGGTGTGATTTCGTATGAATGTGTACTATACACAGTTTTTATAAGTTTTAAAGCAATATAATTATGGATATAATTTCTTGGGTTTGAAAATGAATGATACCCCACAGAGTCACAATCGAAATCCCACTGTTGTCCTAATCCTGGTCAATCAGTCCCACTTACACTTATGTCCAAAGTTCCAATTTAAGTCAAGCTGAACAGAGAGCTTTTATTGAATTTCCAAAGGCCCTATGTAATTAGCTACATTTCCTATGTGGCCTTGTGCATGGCTGTCATCTTACTCAATTTAAGTCCATGAGGCGTGCATAACTGGCTGATCTAATACAGCTGTATCAATATAAGAAAATGAAACAATGTTCTCATCTTTCACTGCAATAATTTGCTAGTATGATTGAAAATATGATTCCTAGTGGTAGCTGAATATTTTGACTATATGGAGGACATCAAGAATATGGAATTAACGTATTAGTGAAGAGTTGTCTCTGGATCTCCACTGATCTTTATGGCCATGCTAAAGTAACCTGCAAAACTATATTAAGAGGTACATTACTTGCATTAACTCCACAGGGCTTCTATAGCTTACTAATAGAGATAAAGGGGTCTAGTAGAAATTTAGGCACTGATTTGCTATGGCAAAAAGTTTGGAGATCACGGATTTCTATTCCAGTAGTAGAAATTTTACCTACACCTTGTTTGCTTGTTTAAAAAATAAAACAAATTCCATGTCCTAGTCTCTTGCTTTCCTGCAACCCTCCCATCTCTTTCATCTTTCATGTTTAGTCTGATCTTTTAGGAAAATGAGGTTTACAAAATCCCATTTTCCCTGTATACACATGTATTTCTTTTTCCAACAGCCTCCTACCAAACTATAATTTGAACATATCAGTCAGCTCTAACCGAATGTAACAGAGTGGAGGTCTTAAAGACATCAGGGATCTGCAACAGGCACGAATACACCATGGCCTGAAAGCTTTATATGGTAAACAAAGTATTTTTTTGGCCTGCCAACAAAAAACTGTCAGGGCATTCTGTTTTCCTGCAGAGCAGCTTTGCAGCACTGTAAATATATAGCTCCCAGGTGTCCAGCCTATCAACACATGTATAATTCAATTAAAAAGCTGATAAGTCAAAACACAAATATACATTGGAAATTAGTCTTAATTTGCTCCAATACGTAAGGAACTTCTTTGCTCTAGTTATACCTTAGTTTCTGTATCATTTGATGACTTTGCCATAGAAGGAATGTACCACTGAATGTTAATTTCCTTGTTTGAAGCATTTGCTGCCCTACTCTCCATCTGACTGTCTTCTTCTGCGATGACAGAAACTGGAGAAGCTATCCTCACATGTGATACTTCTGATGTAGTTTCTGTAACTTCAAGAGACATCTGAAACACAAAAATTTAAATTATATTTTCTTTACTGAAACATGCAAAATCTGTTATAATATAGTGTCTACTATTATGACTTTCACTCCTGCACAAATATAAGCTTATTTAGAGAAATGAATGGGTTTAAAAGGTGTCATTTTACCAAGCTGAAGCTTTTCAAAGCTCTCCCGATGAGACATTTCTAAAGGTAATGCAAAGCATCTTTGGGCTGACTTAGAGACACCCACAGTAACAATGATTGTTGCCTTTGACTTTGAATCATAATGGCATTGTGGTTTTTGCTCAAATCTATTATTTGACATGCTGATCATGTCATCAAAATTTAGTGTTGAAAAAGTAGTCTGTCAGCTATACATATTGGTAATTAAAATAGCATTCTGAATGTTAGAATAAAGCTTTATTTATTTATGTTTATCTATTTTCTCGTTAGTTGTACAACTAACAAAGGGTGATATTTGCGGAAAATTCAGTCAATTTTTGAGGATTTGTTGTATTTACTAAAATAAATATGGAACATTAGCAGGCCATTCATTAAATAGTTACTTTTGGCTGTGATTTACCAGAGAAGTAATGGAGGAATACTGTCAACCAACATTCATTCATAATCAAAAGCTTTTCTTAAAATTGATTTAAAGGCTGAACAGCACCACACCATCTCTACTTTTTAAAGTCTTATGCAGATCTGCAAAGAACAGCAGCCAAATAGTGGCATTTGGGGGCAATATGGAAGCTTTTTGAAAAGGTCCTTAGTGTCTCCATCATTGATTCCAAAATGTGGACACTAAAAACAGTTGCCTGGGGAGTTAGCTGTTTTCAAATTTTGAATATTCATTGCTGGAAAAAAAAAAAAAAAAAGGGAATTTTACACACTTTATTTTCAGAAAATGCAGCTTATGACCAATACAGGGCAGTAAATTCAAGTGAGCAGAAGATCAATTTTTCACCGTAACTTAATCTTATGCCATAAAGCCACTTATCCCACATCAAAATTTAGTAGAAGTGAAGATAAAGCTGAATACATGCATGGGAAGTCATGTGTTTGAGCATATGGATATGCCTTCAGTAGGCAGTGATAACAGTGGCTAAACCCATGGCATGCCATGAGATGTGCATGGATGGCCCACCTCTACAACCATCTTTTACATTCAGGACCTTTAGTTCAGTAATAAATCACCCACTATCCTGCTAGCATGCAGTGTGAACAAAATTAGGAGAAAACACATATATGGAGGTGGGATCAAGCTAATTTATGCTGTGCCCCTGAACTAGAGCTCTTAAAATTTCATTTAATGCTATATATTTCTTTCTAAAATGTGTGCTATGTTTCCTTTTTTGCTGAATTGCATCTTTTTGGTTTTACATCATATTGTATCTTTTTGAGGAAGGATATTACAATTGTTCTTGCCAAACTGGAAGGTTGCTGAATTGCATACATAAATATTTGTCTATTCAACTTTCTCAAAACCCTAAAAACAACAAATTATCTTAGTTAAGTGTTTCCAGTCCTACATACTGTCATGGAGTGGAATAAAAATACAAGCAAGCGATGTGTAACAGGACACAGAATTTTAATTATAGACTTAATGCAATTTGGAGTCTTTGTTCAGCAGACCTGAAAAAACCCTCAAGAATCAAAAACTGAATTACAAAGACACATGTAAGTGAACATAAAAATCATTCTTTCAAGAACTATATCTATTTGTATTGTTAAAAATCCCAGTACTAAATTACATTTTTAAAATAGCTTATACAGCCTTCTGAATAGTAAAAGATTCTAAAAATGTTATGATAAAAATCAATGAAGCTTAGAATTAAAAAAAAAGTGAGAGCTTTATGCTTGCTAGCTGTCTACATAGCTAGCTAACACATGATTATGCAGCTTGCACCCGTCATGAACATGACAGTGAGCTCTGAAGCTTATTATTCCATGACACTGTAATACTAATTATGTCAAAAAAAGAAAGACAGAGTAAAATAATTTTTGATATATGATGGCTGTTATAAATGTCACATACCATATATTTACAATTTGTTCAGTGGCACAGTCAGCTCTTTGTTGGGAAATGAGTAATGATATGCTGTCCAGCACTGCAGAAAGTTCACCAACTCTTAGAAGAGCTACTTTCACAAAAGTATTTTTATTCATTTTTATAAGATACAAAGTTCTCCCTCCTCAGGGCTCTGCTGTCTCCATCTAATACTGAACATAGGTAAAAAGTAAAGTATAAAGACTTACCTTTCATTTTAATTTTTTTGTATTAGGATAATTATTGTGAGAAGTAGGATGGAGAAAGTTTGAAGACAATTATTTTTACTTTGGAAAAATTTCATTCAATGTTCAATACATGTGCCATGGTCAGTGTAGACTCCAGAATTCTAATTCAGGATTTATCTGAATAATATATTCTGAGTTGCCTACATTTGAAAGCTCAAATAGGTTGTTCACAAGCCAGAGATCTAAAAACGTTGATTTTTTTAGTCAGATGACAATCAGTGAAAAAAACTGGCACACAAGGCCTTCAACGAATTTTGAGAAAGTGTAATGTATCTTTTGAAAATCATGTTTTCGTTATAGACCAAATTAACAATATAGAGACTTGTACATACAAATTACAAAACAAACATAAGGACATTTTTAATATGAAACAAGTCTCAGTTCTACTGAGTAACAGAGCCAACTAAAATAACTAATAAAAAAAAATCTTCTTAAATATCATTCTGCTTAATCTTCTAGGGTTGGAGATCATTTTTGCAGGAATGAATAACACAGGGATATTTGCATTTGTTAACTACATACTTTGCTGCTTGCACAGGATTTTGGGTTGGTACTGATCCTCTGCACAATGAATTTCATTCCTCTATAATGCTCCCAGAAATACCACCATTGGAACTATCAGGAATCTGAGTGAAATACCAGTATAATATTTTTGAAACATCAGAAAGAACATAAGTACCTCTGAATAATCAGCTGGCCTACTGAGTGGCAATTCTATGTCATGTAGCTCTTCTGGAAAATTCTCAAGACAACACATTGAATATTCAAGCAAATTTTCTTTAAGAAAAGAATGCATCTCTGCTATGCGTAGAACAATTCCTGTGTCAGAAACAAAACTAAGCTGTCCATCTCTTGCAGAAAGTGGTCCAGGTCCTGAGTTAGGGGAAGCTTTGAAAAGAGATGTTTTTATTATGTCATTATTTGCCATTAAAATGTAAATTTCTACAGCTAATCTATATTCATAAATTTTGAAAATATAATAGGCCTTGTAATTAATGGATTCTTACTCTGTTTGAAAGGTCCTATCTTTGTAAAGAGATTCAATATCAACTAAATGCATTTCCAACAATTATACTGACTGTCCTTAACTGTTACTAGCTTATGCTGTTTGTATTGTAATTTTTCACCAGTGATCTGATAATGAAACCAAGCTCTGTCTAGACATTATAAAGTAGCATAAAATGGGAGGTGTAATTCTGAGGTTTAGGTAACTTAAATTCAGATGTGTAAGCACCAATATGTTCACTAGATATCTAAGCACCTGCTGGAATAAACACATATACACATAAACTCAGTACAGTGAAAATAAGCTTTAAAAACTTTGAAGACCCCAGTTTAGACAACTAGTGGCTGATCAGCTGAGTGGCTCCCTAGGCTCCGTCACTGGTAACTAAAGCCGAGATATACGTGCACACCTATTGTAGACACCTTACTGTCCCAAAGTTCTGTGGTGATCAAGAATACTATCCCTTCAGTTGGTGCTGCAAGGGAAAAACCCAGGCTATCTGAAATTATTATTTTCAGAGTTGCTAGATTTCTCTCTAAACAGCACCTATATGTACAATCTGTTCTCACCTATCAGGTCATCACTTGTATATCCAGAAGCTGGCCATCACATGTAGATGCATATTATTATGGCCTTGTAATTAATGGATTCTTACTCTGTTTGAAAGGTCCTGTCTATCACCATCTTCTATTTACAGTGAAATAACCCAAGTATGTAGATCACATCTGGGGTTTTAGTCAAAACACATTCAATAATGCTCAGCCTTCCTATTTACACTAGACTCAGTTCTCAAAAACAGTACCTCAAACTGAACAGATTTCTGATGTGACTTAAGTTTGTTGTATTCAGAACTAAGACTAAATATTGATTATTAATTTTTTTTAAAAGCTTCAGATATAGTGATAAAAATGAAGTTTTGAGGGGGCTTTCCTGGTTTTATGAAGGCTTCTGAATACCTATGAAGAAAGGTAGTAATATCTTCACTTATAGCACTTGTAAACTGACATAAATCTTGATTTCAGTGAAAATTTTTTTTGCAATTAGAGAATTTAAAGGAACTCAAAATTGGGCTATTTCAGATGATGGCCTCTGAATCTGACATTGTTGGCCCTCAAGAATATCATCTCACCTATGGCAGTTTTCCAGAAGGAAATAAAAATACATACCAAATTGAAGCCTTTTTAAACAACTGTGGTAGCGAATTAGGTGAACCCATGTTATTGTATCTTTCTTCTGGCTGGCCTTGCTGGCAAGACTTTCTGTTCCTTCACTTTCACTCTGCTTGTCTTCTATGATTTGTTTGTCTTCAGTAGAAGATGTTTTGGGCCTTTCAGATACAACATTGTATCCATCTGTAATCCAACAAGAGTTCAAGAACACACATAGATGGTTGGAAATCCACAGCTATTTCTGAATTGTGTTGGAATTGACCAATACGTAACTAAAAGTAAAACTTGTCAACCTGGCTATGTTTTTCATACAAGGAAAATTCTTTCTATTATGCTTTAATATTAGTTGAAATAGTAAAGAAATTGTTTCTCAAATTGTGGCCAGGAACCTGACTGGTCCTTGCAAGAAGTTAAAACAACTAGAAAACAAAGCGCATTCTCTCTCTCTGAATTTGAATATAAGCCCATTATTTCTACACATTGTTCAATAAAAGGTATTTACAAAATGGAAACAATACAAGGAGTCGTCAGTCAGACCTGCAGCAGTTGAACTTTGCAGTGATACTGGTATGAACTCAGTACACTTAAGTATTCTGAAATGTTTATTGTTAGCTTCAATCCAGTTCCTTTTAGATATTAAGCACGTTTTCCATTAAATGTTTTCTTGATTATGAAATAAAAAATAATCTTTTCTTTGTGCTGCCTAAAAGTTATTCTTATGCAAAGTGAGGAAAAAATATCAGTACAGGTATCACTACATCACTGCTTATATTCAATACTTTTTTTCAATGTATTAGTACATGGCTGTCTCAAAAGCCTACAAAATTCTTGTGCTGTTTCTGACAGCACAAACATTGAACAAACATTATGTTATAGTAATTCCTAATAGTAAACTTCCAGAAAATAATTGAGTACTTCTACAAAATCTGAATGTCTCTATTATTCCTGACATTTCACTGTCAATTCCAAAAGTTAAAATGGCCACATTGTTTATAGATGAAAACTTAAACAATGGCTTTCACAAAGGGTTTTACAGGAAATATTCAGCATGCTATGCCGATCATTTCCACTTTAATTTACTGTTTTATAGTTTAGCCTACTATTGGCTTTCTACATTTGCTATTCTTCTTTGTACTGCCTAACAGAACTATCAGGAGAAACACCTGCTGCATTTGGTAAAAGAAAAAATTATCTGTAATTATAAGCAAATGGAGCTACTACAAAACCAATCAGATTGATGGGAAGTCTTAGCATACAACACTTGTTTTCATAAACCAATCAAAACACATATGTTTAAACACTGTACACTAAGCAGACATTGTTCAGCTTTGCCAGTAGCTCTCAGGCAGAGAAATTCAGTCTTTGTCAGTCACTTGGGATGACTGAAATTAAGCCACTGAACCAAAATTTTATCACTAAATTAACAGTTTCCAGTTTAAAAATAAATATGGATATTTTGCTTTAGTGTTTATATAACATCTAGCAATCATTATCCCAGAATTCCTAGTTTCACATTTGTTCTCTTTTTTTAATAAAAACCTTCCACTTCATCAACTCCATTAGCTGAAAAATAAAAGAAGTTGGAAATAAATCAGGGAAATTTCTAATGGAAGCACCTCTAAATGATAATCCATTGGACTGGAAAGACAGTGAAAAACTTATTATATCCAGGCAGACAATTTTACAAGAGTTTGGGCTTGTTGGTTTTGGTGGGTTTTGGTTTTTGTGGCTTTGTTGTTTGGTTTTGGGTTTTTTTGTGGGGGGATGATGATGGAGATATTTGCAAAATATCTCTTTGCAAAATCAAGAGTAAAACTAAAAATCTCCAAGGAAAAGCTAATATACCTGAGGGAAAAATTTGGTTATAAGTCAGTGTTTGAAGACAAAAAGCAGTGATGACTGATACGGGGCCCAAGACCTACTTTAGAAGTCTAGGGAAGCCCTGTAACAAGGGACCATTTGTGTTTCCAAAATTATGGTAGTATGTGCACTCTGACTTTCTGAGCCATAGTATGCAAACAAACAATTTTTCTTAATAAATTGAACACACGCACAGGCTGATATTTAAAGACCCATAAGGTCTCTACTTAATGTTTTGTACTGCTGTGCAGGATGAGGATTTTGCTTTTAGTTTCCCAAACTAAATTATAATTTTTCAAAACTGAAAATTAGATATTAAATGTATTAGTGGATTAAATGGCATATATAGCTTATTAGTTATTTAATGTTCTGATACTACTAGGTATAAAGGAATACCAGATACAAAATCTCTGTACGAAGAAAGAAGATCCATAGAAGCAAAGTCTGGGATTTTCTCTTGGACTTCATCCTTCATGCTGTGTTCTTTAACACTCTTCATTCCAATTAATAGCTGAGAAGCAAGCACAGCTTCACTGACCTAAGAATAATATTTATTTTATTCAGAACCAGTTCACTACAATATTTATATAGATTTAAAAATCTTAAGGGTAGCAAGATGATGACAAAAATTTAATTATTAAACATATTATATTTTTAAAAGTCAGGGAAATATCCTATTTCTTTCTGACATATGGTACACATTATGCTTAAATAAATCATTACTGCTGACAGCTTAATTACTACATAAGTGATTTCAAACCAGATATCCTCATCTGGATGCCACTGATGTCTACCCACATGTCAAATACATGTGCACACATACCAGGTCATGTGCTCTTTTATTTGCACTGAATCCACGCTGAGTTAAACAGAGTCAGATCTGTCCAAGAAAGATTAAACATGCTATTCAGACTATTCCATTTTAATTTCCTCAAATAAGAGCTATGCCAGAAATTTCAGGAGACCTTAATACTTGTCTTGTTTGCATTGTCTTGTTTGCTTGTGTAAGTAGCGTAAGATGACATTTAAAAAAACCCAAAACCCACTACCTCTTCAGAATATTTCACCAACCTGTGTAGCAGCCCTTATTGCAATCCAGGCTTGTACTTTGTAGACTTCTGATTTCAGAGCCTCCTCAGAAGAAGAGAGTTCTCCAGAAGAGGTCTAAAATTACACACCAGTTCATAATTAAGATTCTAATTATATTATGGGAAAATATATTTTCAACATAGAAAAAAGTCCTCCTACTTAATAATTGTTTAATTTGCAAGTTGTAAAAATCGACATTGATTATAAATCCATGGATTAATTGCTAAAACTAAACAAAAATATTATCCAGAGCACACTAATTGGCTGTTCCTGAAAAAATTTGCCCAGAGCAGCTCATACTATGGTCACTACTGTATATAGTTTTGCTATCATTTTCCATTTTTTGGAACCTTAATTACCTCTTTAATATTACATATTTTGCTTTCCATCTATGGCTTGTAGGAACCTTAACGTGGTTAAAGACACTTACATTTCTCATGCTGTCATTCATATTTGTATGGAAAAACTGAAATCTGGTAAAGGACAAATATCAGCATTCAAAAACCCCAAGTCTGAATATTATCTTTTCTTTTTAAGGTACAAATTAATTCATGCATAATTGGAAGTGAAAACATTGTTAGCTCTGTGTCTTCCTATCTTATACAGAAAAATATTTTAAATGTTATCAGTCACTGCAATAAAGATCAAACAAGATCAAACTCTACTATATGATTTCTTTGTGTGATTTTTCTAGGAGGATTTTCAGCATCAGTATGATTTATAAGTCACTGAAAGTAATAATATGGCAAGGTGCACAATGTTCTAACAGAAAGATACTTCCTGCTTTGAAGAAGCCATTACTCAAAAGATAGTGTTATGGGTTTAAGGTTGGGGAATTTTCCCTTTCCCTCACCCGCCTGGACTGGGAGTGAAGCCCGGAGCGGAGGGGAGGGGCGAGCTGCCGGGGGAGGGAGGAAGGAGGGGAACATTTTTTTTTTTTTCTCTTCCGGTTTTTTTGGATCGGTTCCACTCACGCACGTGGTTTTCGCCAGCACGGTGCTCGGAGCCGAGAGCTGCGGTTTCTGGAGGTGCCTCGCTTCGTCGGGGCGGTTTTCTGCAGTTTTTCCAGTGAATCCGGGGACCATCGAGACAAGCCGGTTAGTCCTCTCCTT
>JAWWEU010000040.1:45519683-45531077 GCA_035583155.1 Acropternis orthonyx | reverse complement strand
TGGTGTGATTAATCGTGTGGAGTCCTCTGTTCTATTAGCCCCCAGATATCTTATTTTTTTTTTTTCAAACTAAGACAGATAGAAAACATACATTTGATGTGGAAGGCACCATCTTATCTGTCTGTGATACATCCTCATTATTGGTGGCAAAATGCAAATATAATAGTGCTATTTCAAGGTATGACTGTCTTATTAACCTGTAAGAAACAGCACACAGAACAATCAACATTACTATCAAGGTAAGCATCACAATGATACAATCTGACTTCTGCATAAGACTAGCCGGGTAAATAATTCATCCAGCCCTCATCATCTACTTAAAGTGTATCTTCTTTCAGAAAGCCATGGGATCCTGTTTTAAAGTCATATGAGTCTAAAACATCCCTATTGTATGCTCAACAAAAAATATATAGATTTAACAGTATATTAAATATAATTTGCAATATGTGCAACAAATATTCCTTAAATAAATTGCAAATGTTTAGTATTAAATCTGTAATTCTGCAAGAGCAGTGATCTTTCTTTACTGCTCCTCTTCCTTCTTCAAGTTAAGGCATATATCCATTGTCCTGGTTTCCCTGAAACATGGCTGAATTTGGATATGAGTCCTCAGTCAAACTCTTCCAAGAATCAGCAAAAATATCCACAGTGACCAAAACAGTCTTTTGATTTCTCATTGGGCTCAGCTGAGGAACCTTCTTAGTTCTGAGTTCTGTACCAGAATACTTTACATCTTCAGGCAGTATTTGGTAATTCCTGCTCTCCACCTATGCTTCCTTCTCTTTTCAGTGGTTTTTACAGTAGTATTGTAAATGAAGCAAAAATCATAGAATCATAAATTGCTTTAGGTTGGAAGGGACCTTTTTATGTCATCCTGTCTAACTCCCCTGCAATGAGCAGGGACATCTTCAACTAAATCAGGTTGCCCAGAGCCCCGTCCAACCTGACCTTGAATGTTTTCAGGTACAGGGCATCTACAACCTCTCTGGGCAACCTGTTTCACTGTCTCACCACCCTCACTGTAAAAATTTCTTCCTTATATCTAGTCTGAATGTACCCTCTTTTGGTTTAAAGCCATTACCCATTATCCTATCACTACAAGACCCATTAAAAGGTCTGTCCCCATGTTTCTTATAAGCCCCCTTTAAGTACTGAAAGGCTGCTATAAGGTCTCCCCGGAGGCTTCTCTTCTCCAGGCTGAAAAATTCCAACTCTATCAGCCTTTTCTCATTGGATAGGCATTCCAGACTTCTCATAACTTTTGTGGCCCTTCTCTGGTCCTGCTCCAACAGGTCCATGTCTTTCCTCTGCTGAGAACTGCAATACTCCAGGTGGGATCTCACCAGATTGGAGCAGAGGGGCAGAATTACTTGTCTCAACTTGCTAAAAATCATTGTATCTGGAGAACTTCTCCAACATTACTATTCCCTATGGGTTTATAACAGTCTTTTTAATGAAGATTCCTCCTGGCTCTGCAGATTTGTCTGATCTCCCCTGTGAATTAACTTTTCCAAGCATAGCAACAAACTCCTGCTCATGTAGTTACTATTCTGGACAGAGTCATATTGCACAGAGTTGGTTGTTTATATAGTGCAATAAATTCTGGCTTTAGTGTAATTTGTGTAAAGCAAAATACAAAAGTCACAGGGTATTGTTCAGTTCAAGATGGAGCGAGGTGAGAAGATGGCAAATTCTACACTTTGTTGGCAACAATTTAGTTAACTTTCTACTTTTGCTAACAAAAAAGAACTTGATATATCAAGAAACAATTTTAATTAAGCAATCCCATGGATATCAGAGGGCTTGTATAAATGTGATAAGGATGTTAGTTCTCTAAAAGAAGAAAGCTGAGGTCCATTGATGTTGCTGTACATTCTTTTAGAAAGACAATGGCAAATTAAATAAGTGTAGCAAATTAAACTTGCAAAACATCACCACAGTCCATTTCTGTACCATCTTCCATCATGCTGACTGCTTGTTGAGGTTTATTACTATGCCACTGTTTCTGTGTTCAGAGTTCTGGTTCATTAGCTTAAGTAACAGAACACCCAAACAAGCAAGGTAAATTGCTTCCTTTACACTGTCTGTAACCAGACATGGCACATTATTCATTTAGACTGGTCAAGAAACTAAAAAAAAAAACCCTAAAGTCCAACATATCAGAGCTGCTTGACAGAATTTATTGGCTGTCTTGGCTCAGCTCTTCAGGCATCTTCTACACTGATAACTAATGCCAAAGTCACTGTCCTGATATCTGTTACAAACACATTTCCTATGCTCCTTCTGCCTCTGCTCTTCTGACTATTTTTGGCTGCTAACCTTTTCAAGCTGGATTTCTGTTATCTGGAAGGGGGCAGACCACAGCTCATCTTCTAAAATATGAATAAACTCCCCACTTAATTGATAGCTCTGTTCCTGTTGTTGACAGAGAGGGTGCAAATTTGGAAACAAACAGAAAGCTGTAACTTTTCTATAGTGTAAAAAATGCTTTTAAATGTTCTCAGCATTTGTTTCAATAAAATAAATATACAGTAGTTCTTCTACATTGCAATAGAAGAAAAGTCTCTAAAACATAAAAGATGCTCCACAGTAGAAATCCCAAACCAAATCTCAAAAAAACTGTTCTAAAACTATATCCATGTATGATTTAAATTATTTTGTTACATAGCTAGCTTCTTACTGATATTTTTGATCATATTGCTGGCTGAGTTTTACAGCTTCCAATAGGGTTTCAACAGCTTGAGATGATTTGTTATCACTTGCTTCAGTTATCTGGCGTTCTACCTTACCTAAGAAAGAAATACAGAAAGTAGATTTCTGAGATGTTTAAATAATTTTTTTCTGTAAGACCCAACCTGCTTTTCCCTACAGTCCCTATTGTTGAACACAATACATTATCTATTCTCCTCCTGATATGCAAAATATTTTCCAGTTTGTTTAAAAGGTAATGGACAATGCTTGTATAACAACTCCCTTAACAGAGTAGCTAAAATAATCAGACTTAGGAACCATAATGACCCCTAACATTTACTGCTCCTAACTAGCAGACCATTGCACATGGAGGAGTTATTGCACAGGCACAGGCCTGCTCTGTGCTGTGCCATGCTGCAAATATAGTGCAGCCTTCAAGCCGGTGCACATCCTGCAGCCACAGGGTAAATGCAGCCAGCTTCCAGTAACAGAAGAGCCTGTTGGCAGCATCTTCTCAGTATCTGATTACACCACCTGCCCTTTCTCTAAAAGTGAAGCAAGAGCTTCTTATGAGAATATGCTTTTTGTTTGACAGTAGAAACTATGAACAGAATTGTTTTCTCTTAAGAAAATCCTCTAACAGCTCAAAAGACCAAATGAGGCAACTTTTCCATAGACAGAATCTACATGTTGTGCTACCCTCTGATTGGAAGTGTGTTCAGTACTGCACAACTTGGGGCTCTCAACCTCTGCAGGAACATATTATTTACACTATCTTCTTTTTCTTCTGTAGTGTTAACTCCAATAAATGGATATACATTACAGCGTCTTGAATGTCTTTTTGGCCAGGATCCTCACAAACCAACACCTCCTGGTGCAAAACATAATGTCCTTAATGTCACTGGCTACACCCTTTGATCCCTGATAACATACAGATGAAAGAAATTCTAGTGCAGTTTTGAAATTATTTGTAGCATAATGCATCCTAACCTATGTCTCCATTTAACCTTAAAATGTCTCCATTTTAAGAGAGGCCACATGCATAACATTTCCTAGGAAGGCAACCACAATGTACACGCAGGGGTTTATTTACCTATCTGAAAAAGCAGTTGAGCTTCCATATCTAATTTTTTGTTTGCAGATGTTCTGCAAAGTTTCAGTGCTGATTCTAAATGTCTGAGAGCATGTAGCCATTGCAAGGGATCTCCTCTTGCAGCTGTACAAGCTACTTTTTCAGCTAATGTGTTTCCTAAAGGAAAAAAAAAAAGACAAGTCTTAGTAAATTATTCAATAGACAACCAATTTATGCAAAAAGAAACAAATTCCTTAGAACAAATGCTGTTACATATTTACTGTTACAATCCAATTCCCAAAAATTCAAGTGATTGATGAATATAAATACAGAACTATAATGTTGTTTCACTACTATATGATGCCACTGAGGTTTACCTGGGCCATCCAAAAGAAAACCAAGCTACATAAATCAACCCTTTCACAAACTAAATGGAAAAGTAGCAGTAAGCCACTTCATAACTTCATTTGACCTGGCAGTTGTAGCCAAAACCTAAATCTCTCTGAGTGTTTCAAAATTCCCAAATTCCTTTTGTAATAACAATTTCTAAAGGCTTCTCTGATCTATTGCATACCCTCTTATGCTGTACTCCCCAATATTCATTTGTGTTTATAGGCTCTTCCTGAAAATGTGGATTCAGATACATGAACTGGTCAAACACAATCATTATTGTGAGTGAGTTTGGCCATGCCTGCACTGACAAGCAGTAAAGCACAATAAAAGAATGGATCTTTAGAGCAAACCAGCTGGTGTTGAAGACCTGACAGCCATAGCAGTTGCATTTCAGTGTTTGCTTTGGACTACCTCTATTGTAGTCCTAAAGGCTGAATACAAAGTAGTTGGGGTGCACCAATGTGTTTTTGGAGCACATCTTCCTGAACAAGAATCCAGAATACACTGAGGCTGCTCCACAATATGTACTAAAGGGCAGTAAGTGAATTCTAGATTCTGTAGTCTATTATAAAGTCAGATCTACCCCAAATTAAGTTTTAGCAGAAGGAACATGGAAACAATATCCCTTTCCCTATATTTGTTTTACAGCAACAAATCTCAGACAAATCTTAAAGGTTATCTTATGTTAGTATTCAACATATTTCCAAGCTTCAACATAAAGAAAGGTTGTCAAGAAAAGTTGTTAAATTAAAGGGTGACAGTGACAACAGACACTTTTTATTGGGATAGAGAATTAGCACTGTTACTCTGCCATGATCTGATATTATTAGTTAATTACCATACAACTGCTCCCAGACAGATGGAAAATGTACAGGAAGACAGTAAGGATGCTTAGTACAGAAGTGGGGAAAATATTATTAGCTTCCACTTAAAAAAATTAAAGTTCCCATCAGTTTCATCAAGCTGTAACATTAATATTTAAGCCTTTGTTGATTATAGTTCCCATAATTTTACCTTACTTATACACATTGCACAGAGCTGAACAGGTGCCTGTTGTTGGTTTTCAGAATACTTTATTTGTATAATGAAAACAATTATTTACTACATTTACTTCTGATGCATCAGTTTATCTTCTGTTGCATAAAATATGAAAGAAAATTAACTAAAACTTAAAAATAACAATGACTTTTCTTTTTCTTACCGATTTTCATTTTGACTTCAGCTAGCAAGTTAATATGTGGCAGGTAGATGTTTTTTGTAGGTAAGGCCAGGCAAGTCAACATACTGTCTTCTATTTGCCGTTCAATGGGTTCGCCGCAAGCAAAAATCTATGAAAAGAGTATCCTTGGTAAAATCAAGTCGCAGACAACAAATTAAATTTTGTAAAAGAGCACCAGAAAAGGACTTGATATGCTTGAACTCCTTTACTTTAGCTTGTATGTGTATTGCAGAGATGCAAATGAACAATTTCAATGAAATCATGATTGAATTTAATAATGTTAGGCTTTGGTTTTTAAAAGAAACCTCCCTCAAATCAGTCTTTAAGAAATGGATTTCACAATTAACCCAAGCTCTAGAAAGAAACTGTCATGTCTAAAAAGAAATATGACATCCAACTAAGGCCAGGAAAGAAAAAGAAACTAACATGTATGGACCAGTCAAACTTTTCATTCATGGAGGTAAGATGATAGGGATATGCTGTAAAGTGTCAAATCGCTTGACAGCTAACAAGTCTCCCAATTGGAAGTTTGAGTTTGAAGTGATTAATATGGTTATTTATTACTTAAGGAAATAAATATTTCAATGGATTACATTTCTGTTTTAGGAAATATGAGGAAAGAATTGTATCCAAAAACTTTTATCTATAAACTGTATCAAGAATAGACAGAAGTGCATATGTAATTTTGCTTTACCAAATTAGGTAAATGATTTAGTACTGTACATTCCTCTCACAGATTTCATGTCTTTATTTTTTTTTATTACATATTTAAATTTTTACATGGAACTTATTTCTTCATACCACTTGTAATAACCTGTCAATCTAAAACATCATGCCACTTTACATAGATTGTCCTGATTCAAATTATTCTAAGATACAAAGCTAAATTCTTAAACTTGGTTGCTCAAGAGACAGGAATCTAATGAGATGTACGTTCTCCCTGAGGTGTTAAGTATGAACATGTCCCTCGTTTCAAATGAGAAAAATGAATGTTCTGCATCTCTTTAGAAGTCAAACTACCTATTTTAGTTTTCACATCTGAATGTGCATTTTGCAAGTATTCAATATTTTTAAATTGTGTAAAAGTACCAGACTCCATATGTGAGTATGAGTGATGAGTATGGATAAATAATCAGTAGGATGAATTACTGCTTTACCCTATTCTAATCTAGGTAAAACTGAAGTGATCGGTTAATAGGAATAGCCCTTTTTAATAAACTGTTAAAATAACTCTCAGAATATATAATTGAGATTGTTGAAAGGATTTGCAAATGCTGTATAATCATCAGCATATACTCACTGCTTTAATGGTAAGCTCATGTGCCAAAACCAGTAAATCTAATGGTTCCACTGCAGAAGAGGAATGTTCAGTATCCTCTACTATTTGCAGTGTTAGGATGTCTGCCAGCAGGAGCATACTTTTCACAAGAGTCAGAGAAGCTGCAGGGGAAATAAATGTATCCTCTTGGAGTAAACTGATGATATTCTGTTTGGACAGAAACAACATAAACCAAAGTAGTTACTGCTTTTCCTGTCTATTTATGAGGACAAATCACACAAAGTGAAAAAAAAATCTATTTTAGAGGCACTATTTCAAGCTTATTTAATGCTGCCATCAGCTGTTCTGACTACATGAAAAATGCATCAAAGAAAAGTGAACAGTTTCTCCTTTGTGCTCAAACCTGAAAAAGAAGTTTAATGTCTTCCATGGGACGTTTTTCTTGTAGGTCAAGAATAGCAGCTTGCACCACCATTTCAGCCTGGGTCTCAGTATCACCAAAAGCTTCTGCCTCTAGTATTACTTCTTTTATCACACTTCTGCGCTCAGCCACATCATTTTCTAAAACGAACATATGAATAGTAAAAATACAATAGAAAAGACTTTATTGTGTCTTCTGCCATTCTTAAGTCATTTCTACGCTAAAAAGTTACAGAAAATAGGACATTATAGATTCCACACTTACCATTTCATAAATTCTGTGTCAAATTTACTTTTAAAAGAAAAGCAACTCAGTTTCTAAACTGCACTCTGTTTAAGTCCATCCAAATGCATGCTTTATATATGAACCACCAGCATAAATAATAATATATTGTAGATTCATTCTACATATTCAGAAATCTGATTTTAGTTATAATTCCAAAATCGTAACAGCCATCACAGGAATTATCCAGAAGTGATTAAATAAGATTCTGGCTATAGACTTAGTTTGTGACTTTGATACTTGAATGAGCATCAGAGTTTATTTTAAGTTCAGAGAACTTAGGAATGAAAAATATGTTTGAATAACCAAACTGCAATAAATGTATTTTGTAATATCTCATTTAAATTCTTTTTTAAAATACTCTGTAACATTTTTAGAAGGGATATAGGAACATTTCATTTAGCAGAGATATATAAAGTGAAAAAATATTTTGAGACTTAAAACTAAAGTGATTAGTAACAGTGTTCTTTAAAACAAGCACACTTTCTTAATTATACTAGAACATTTGAAACTTTTACACACAAGTGATTTATCAAAAGATAATGACCATTAAATGAAAATTAATATAATACTTCCTGTTTTCATGCTCTAGGCAGAGACTGTACTCAGAAATGTATTTTCCTTATCGGATTGGATGAATTTCATACAAATAATTGTTCAGTGATAATACAGCCCCAGAATTAATGTTAATATTTTTTGTTTTTGAATAAGGATCTGAATAGGCTCACTTGTCCATTATAATTCAAAAATCTAAACCAAAAAGGAGTAATACCTTTCATGTTACCAACACCATGTATCTGTGATACTAGTCCAGTCACTAATGTTGTACGACACCTTAGCCAAGCACGCACATTCATATGGTCTTGTGCTATTTCACTACGAGGCAGCTGAACATCTTCAATGTTGGAGTCCTAATAATTTCCAAAAGCAAGATAAATGTTACTTTTTGAGTTGCATGCTTTACTACAAACAAAGCAGCAAGGCAGCATCAATCTAAAATAAATCAAATTAACACAAACATATCACAAATAATAAAAACATTCTAAGCAAACTTTATTTTAAGGTTAAACAAATATTTTTTTAATAACAGGAAGACATTTATTATTTAAATTTATATAAATATATAAATAATTTTAACAATTGAAAATTAAACCAGTTTTTATGTGAAACTCCATAAATATATCCATATACTATACTTTTTATGGAGAATAATTCTATCACTTTGGATCTTATTCCTCTCAAACACTCCAGAAACACTACACAAAATTCAAAGGCACATAGAAGTCTAATTGTAGAGCACGATCAATATCAATTTCTGGTACCTCACTAGTGACTACGAAGAGACTTTTAATTCTTGATTTTTAGTTTTTTGCATCTCTGGTGTTTAGAAACAAGTATGAGTGTAACATAGTACTAGAACTGTTTGTGAGAATTCTCAGCTCAACTCCCTGTGCCATCTTCACATATTGTAAACAGTCTTCGTATTACTAAAATTCCACAGTCCATATTCTACTATTTGTTTCAGCAAGCAACCAATGGACAATGCACCACTTGCATTTTACTTATACAAAAAATCATCATGACTGACTTGCATTGTTGCAAATGAGGAAAAAATATCTATAGCTCAGTTAGTGTCTACAGGAATGTCCTAAGAAAACATAGGAGCAAGTGCTGAGGGACAGAAGATCCTGATATGCAACGCAGAGAGAAAATAATTACATTGCATGAAGAAAGTCCGGTCTCATTACACATAACTCATTACAAAATCTGGCCTCTCTGCTCAATTGCTCTGTCCACATGAGTCAGTTTGACTTGCTGTAATGTCTGACCAACAGGGTTTGCCCAAAGACTTCCAAAGCAAAGATCAGTATCCCTCTGTGTTGGACAGCACAAATCAGTTGAAATCTTGCTCAGTGTGGAACACAGCAATGATGTGAACTGGTCAGTCTGGCTCTTTGAAAGAGAACAATCTGAAGTAGGTTCTCAATCAAAAAAACTAAAATACCTTAACTGAATAATACAAGATTTTCGTCTGATAGTTATTTTTTCCACTTCCTGGTTGTTTGGGGGGTTTTAAACAAAAGGAGATATTCAGTGCTGCTATTTGAGAGTATACAGACAAAAACTGTAATTCCTAACCACATACAAATTGTAATGATGATTGTAGACACATTGAGTACACCTTAGGCAATCTGAAGAATGTCAAAAATTATTTTCTTCACAGGTTTATGGTAACCATGTAATGCAAACAACGGCTATGTTCTAGTATTATGAAAATCACTCAACACTTAATACAAGACTTCATATACTAAGAAAGATTAGTTTAAAGCAAATATCCAAACATACCAAACACTCCCTTTCATCCTTTTCTTCCTGAAAACGTGTCACTTGTGTCCTAAAAACTTTTGCATCTTGGAGAAGTCGAATTGCAGAGAAAGCCAAAGCAACACTGTGATACAGAGCAATATTATTTAAAAATACTGATTACATTTGCCACTTTGTGCTTTTGTTAAAACAGAGACTTCATTTTTTACTATGTCAGATATGCAAATCAGCAATTATCAATTTTTGCTTCAGTAGAACAAAAAATTACACTCAGACAATTTTCTGAATTTGTAGGCACTATGTTATGAAAGTGACAAAGCAGTAAGAGAAAAAAGTTTTGCCTTAACCCGACAACAAAAGATAAACTAACACACATCATATTCTTTTTGAGCAATCAAAACAGAACGCTGTTATAACTTTCAGTTACACACAGAATCCTAGAGTTGTTTTGACCGGAAGAGACCTTTAAGATCAAGTCCAACTGTTAGATCTAGTCCAATCACTAGATCAAGACCAGTGATGGCATACCTGTCTTCAGAGATGAGTTCTTAGAAATTAGATGTAAAAATAGTGAACATTACAATATATATTAAGAGAGTTCTGTGTCTCATCCACAACTAGAAACACAAGATAATACCTTCCTCCTTAAAGCCTTTCCAGGCTATATGTTAATTCTTCTATTAAATGCACATGTCCAAATACTCACAGAATCTTAGTAAACACCAAAAATTGAACTAGGTGCCATCCCAGCAAAACCTCAACAGTAAACAATCACATGGCATTCGTCTACGGCCCCCTCCCTCTGCCCCAAATCCTAAATCCTTTTCTTGAGTTCACTCCAAACAGTACCTATCAAGATATAACACCATTAGAAGTGGTGCAGCATTCAGCCCCACATGTCAAAAAATATTGGGCTGGGAACTCAAAATATTGTCAGGTTTCTTAAAATGTTAACTATGGGGGTTTTTCCTCTTATGCTGTTGTTATGGGTTTAAGGTTGGAGAATTTTCTCTTTCCCTCACCCACCTGGACTGGGAGTGAAGCCTGGAGTGGAGGGGAGGGGGTGGGGAGGGGGGAGCTTCTGGGGGAGGGAGGAAGGAGGGGAACGTTTTTACTTTCGGTTTTGGATTGGTTTTACACACACATGCGGTTTAGTCGGTGCTGTGTTCGGAGCCAAGGTCTACAGCCTCCGGAGGTGCCCCGCTGCATCGAAGCGGCTCTCTGCAGTTTTCCTGTGGATCCGGAGGCATCAAGACAAGCCAGTCAATCCTCTCCTTCTTGCTGCCTGGTTGCCATTGAGACGCCCCTTCCTGGGAGCCGAGCCCCGTCCCTGGCCTGCCGCTGCATTCGGACATTTTCCCTCCCCCTCCTGGTGCCTGGACACCAGCGGCCGCCCCTAACCTGTCACCGTCGACCCGCCGTGCCCTGCAATTGGAGCCGTTGCCGACCAGGTGGGGTCCCATCTGCCTCCACTTCCTGCCATTTGTCCCGCCTGCCAATAGCCGTTGCCCCTAATGCTTCATCCACACGGCCCGGGAAAGAACAGCATGGCTGCACTGCAGTGCAACAGTGCCAGTCACTGTCCGTGACTAGTATCACAGAACGTTCCAAACAGGTTTGTTTTTTTTTTTCTTCTCGTGTTCTTTTGTTCTGTTGTTTCATTGGTCCCCAGTTTGTGGGTGTGTGTGTATATATATATATAGAGAGAGAGA
>JAWWEU010000040.1:45491132-45519583 GCA_035583155.1 Acropternis orthonyx | reverse complement strand
GTGTTCGGAGCCAAGGTCTGCAGTCTCCGGAGGTGCCCCGCTGCATCGGAGCAGCTCTCTGCAGTTTTCCTGTGGATCCAGGGGCATCGAGACAAGCCGGTCAGTCCTCTCCTTCTTGCTGCCTGGTTGCCATTTGAGACGCCCCATCCTGGGAGCGGAGCCCTGTCCCTGGCCCACCGCTGCAGTCAGACATTTCCCTCCCCCTCCCTGTGCATGGACGCCAGCACCGAGCCTGTCACCGCCAGCCGCCCATATCCTCCTGCCGGAGCAGGCGCGGCCCCACACGCACCAGCCCAGTCCATCGGAGCCATTGCCGACCAGGCGGGGTCCCATCTGCTTCACCCATGCGGCCCAGGAAAGAACAGCGTGGCTGCACCGCAGCGCAACAGTGCCGCTCACTGTCCGTGACTAGTATCACAGAGTGTTCCAAACAGGTTTTTTCTTTCCTTTTTGTGTTCTTTTGTTCTGTTGTTTCATTGATCCCCAGTTTTGGGTGAGTATATATATAGAGAGAGAGAACTGGTTTGGGAGCTATTATTTTCCCCCTTTGCCCTCTTGCCGTTCATCTAATTAAACCTATTCCCTAATTTGAAATCTACAGTGAGTTTTAGTGTGGTTAATTGAGGGAGTCTTTTGCTCTCTTGGCCCCCAGATATCTTAGTTTTCTCTTTCAAACTAAGACAGCTGTCTTTTTTAGGCACTGGATACACTGTTCCATTTTCATTACATGTATAAAAGTGTATATCTATAACAGCAGACTTTGTGAATACATTTTCATGATCTGAAGACACCCACAAAGCCATCACAGTGAGAAGATCTTTTTCATAACAGGAATTGTTGTCCAGAGAACCCACTACTCAAAATATTCTGAGAACTGCCAAAATGAATATCTATTTGAATTGGTTTTCCACCTCTAGTTGCACATTTTTCTCTATGTCTGTAAGTCTCTGCTTTCCTACTTCTCTAAAACATTTTTTTAGTTTGGTTTTGGGGTTTGGTTTTCTGTTTGTTTTGTTGGGGTTTTTTTACAATTCTACTTATTTCCAGCTCACAGAAGCATTTTTCTAGTAACTCAAAAGTACCAGAGAGTGTCTCTACCTCACCACTTAAAAGATTTTTCAACAGGTTGTTAAAAATGTGTAACTGTAAGTTCTCATCTATGCTGGTTTTTTTACATAAAGAGACTGCCTTTACATAGAGACTGGCTGCTATGAAGAATAAGGGAAAAAAAAGGAATTATGAACACCTTGAAGACCTTTTTACATTGCGGGAACACTGTGAAGAGCTTTTGATGCAAGAGAGATTCAGGGTCGGTGTGAATTTACTGGTTTTGAGGTGTTCTAGACGAATGGTTGCAAAGGCAAAGATCTTACACAAAGAAGTCTGAACAAGAGCTGCACTACTTCTAAATTACTCACATTATTCTGTCAACATATATCTAACCACAGGATGGATAACCTCCAGAGATAAGAGGGTAGTTAAAGTCTTCCTATCATTTCTGATTCTATCCTGCTTGCTGTTTTTGTGCCTCAGACCTGGATGGATTACACCAATTCAGCACAAATAGACCCCAAAGTAACAATGAGAAACAAAGCTGTTAATATCTTGCCTTTTACCTCTCAGAATTCAATCCTTATGAATCTCCTTCATCATCCCCTTACCTCAGTTTTATTCATCAAAATGAAAACAGAATAAATCAGTGTTGAATTTGAGGATAAGCTTCTCTCTAACAATGGAAAATGTGAAACAGAATTTGCTTATTAAAGCAAACAGACAGTAAGGATAATGCAATGAAATAGCCCAGCTGCTTTTCTTTCTTTTTTTCAAGAGTTCTCCCCTGAAACCAGACACCGAAGTTAAAATTACAGCAAAGCCTAACTTTTTTCAAAACATTGTTTGAGGTGGTATGTTTAACATATCTCAAATATGTTGAAGAAGGTACAGCACTTAAGAGTATATACAGGCTTTTAAGAAATATCAACTTCCTGAACAACACTGCCTCCAGTTAGCTGCTGTTGTCAACATTTAGCAATTCTGAAAATGAGGCTATTTTCACCTACAGGCTTACATAAAAATTCCATAAGCAAAAGACAGACCAAAAACCCAATGATCAGTAATTTATTCACATAAACAGACCAAAAGATATTTATATAATTGGAAAGCTCACATTCTTAGGGTGGACACCATATAATCACTCTCCTTGAGATCAATGGAACTAGTCCTATACATACATACATACATATATTTTTTGCAAGACAGAAGCTGTAATGTAGAAGCTTCCCTTGATGAAATTTTTGTGACCCTCTTCTGCTGTCAACAAGAGCGATGTGTCTATATATTTCCCATGACAAAATACACATCCTTTTATCAGCTGAATCAGAAAGTGACAAGATGATCAAAATAGGAAAGTACAGCTGACTATAACAACTCCACTACTAAGTCATTTTGCCAAAGGAAAAAAAAAGATGAATTTCTGTAATATCATGCAAAGTTTTATTTCTAGGCTGGCAGACAGGAAACATTCAGCTGTCTGAAGATATGTTTCATTTTTACCTGAGGCAGATATATCAGCAGTTGCCATGGATGGCAGTGCAATAAAATTGTAAAATAGGTTAAAAAAACCCAAACCCTTACTTTGGTTTTTGGTGGCTTTTTTTCCTGCTGCTGACCACTACTAATACAAAATGTCCCTTTAAACACCCATCAAAAATTTGAGAGTCACAAAAAATGATCCATAAAATGCTTGATATCCATTGAAATCCTTGATATTTGACAAAAAAATTCCTCAATCTGAGACAATTTGTAAACCAACAGAGAAACTAGGATATAACTGTATGGCAAAACCAGGGGTCCTGCACTGAAAATGGCTTTCATACTGGAACCAGTTTAGCAGGGTGAGAAAGACTGGGTCAGAACTCTACTAATGCAGGTTTTACCAAGCCTAGTATCAAGCTAAGGTTATGCATGAGCTATTTCATCAGTCTGCATACAGCTCCTTGTTTACTAGTATTGAGTTTTATAAAATCCATGACACTCAAAAGCATGATGAGGTCACTGTCCAGTGATTGGTTGATTTCTCTTTGACAATCTATGGTAAATTTATCTAATTCAAAAGGCACTGAAATAGACTTATATTTCATGACGAGAAATGTCCACAAATAGCCTTACAAGTTCTCACTTTGCATCTTCACTAATGACATTACTACTCAATCACAGAACATGCTCAGTTGGAAGGGACCCACAAGGATCATCAAGTCCAGCTCCTGGCCCTGCACATGACCATCCGCAAGAGCCACACCTTGTGCCTCAGAGTATCATCCAAACACTTCTTGAACTCTGTGAGGATTGGTGCTGTGACCACTTCCCTGGGAGCCTGTTCCAGTGCCCAACCACCCTCTGGCTGAAGAACCTTTTCCTAATATCCAACCTAAACCTCCCCTGACACAACTTCAGGCCATTCCCTCAGGTCCTGTCACTGGTCACCACAGAGAAGAGATCAGTGCCTGCCCCTTCTCTTCCTCTCACAAGGAAGCTGTAACTGCAATGAGATCTCTCCTCAGTCTCCTCTTCTCCAGGCTGAACACACCAAGTGACCTCAGCTGCTCCTCATACAGCTTTATTTTGTCATAGAATAAGACATTTTTTGTTAATTGGGTAAAAAATCCCACTGAGACTAATTTATCTATTGGCCTGCTGAATCACCTATCAGTTTATTAGTAGCAGTGTTATAGCAGTCTTCTCCACTATTGCAACAACAAAAAAAGGTTCATTATTTCTTTTTATTTGATGTTTACTGTGATATAAGATTTACTGTACAAATTCTGGTTTGTTTAGTCAGATTAGACCTAACAAATATTACAAATACTGATTATGTTGTACGTTATCTCAATATAGTCTGGTGAGTGATAGCGCTACACCTCTGCATTCTGCATCTGTAGCTAGTCATTTGTACCCTCAAGGATTTTTCCATCTAATAAAAAGTTAGATAAAAAGAGCTTCACACATATAAAAATGATGTATTGTGAAAATACTGTCCTTCTTACACAGATTAATGTAAAATTACAGGTATGCTAAATAGAAGAATCCTTCAGCTAAAATATCAAAACAATGTTTGGAATTTAAAATCTACAAAGAGTTAATATATTTCTGTAAGTACATCAAGAAGAAAAGTTCTTTAGGACAGTAACACAGGGCATTCTAGAACAAAGTAGAAGTCAGTAGTTCAGAGATAACATTAGTGCTCTGTTGTACACTTCAAAATTATAAGAAAATGTATGACCTAACATACCCAGAATTTTACTTTAACAAAAACAGTGAGCACTGCAACTTTTTTTTTTATGTAACACTGTATCATAAAAACACCTCACAGAGAAATCACAGGCAAATAACTGATCATCATTTAAAAAGTAAAATAAAGCAATAATGAAAAAATGAAATGCCCATGTATCTTACATTTGTAAATGTATTAATGAAGTCTTTACAGATGACTATTAAGATTTAGAATATTAATGTAGAAATAAAGAATTTTTTTTTAATATTTGGTAATCAAGGCTGTGCAAGGTAAGGTTGTTCATAATATTACTTACCTGAAAGCTGCTTGATGTCTTTGCTGAGAAATACAAGCAAGGTCAAGTTTGGCCTCAATTAGAGCCTCTAAATCTTCTGCAGAATACCGAGGTATGTCCCCATCATATTTTTCCTGTATGTTCTGTACAAGATGGCTAAGACTTTCTTCAGCTTCTGTCAATAAAATCCCCTAGAGAAGAACACAGTGTTGTATGATTTCAAAAAATAACTACAGAAATAAAAAATTTCTTTTAAAGTATTTTTTTCCATTATATCCTGCTATCACTGCACCTTAAAATAAATCAACTTAAATGCAATATGCCTTTTCTATAAATGGGGTGACTGTGTGTGTAATTTTGCTTTTCTCAGGTTTATAGATCATTGTGTTCAAAGCAGCAACACCTTAACTGTGCCTGTACTATTGCCTTACATATTTTAAGGCTCAGCAATATTACTCACTAATTTCCCATTCTTTATCTACTAGCAATACTTGATAACTTTGTACTACACTACTAACTATGTTTAGTAATTTTAAGCAATAAAATACAATATTAAAAACAACATTGAAAATGTCACAAGAATTATTACATTCTTTACTAGCTATACTTTGACAGATCCTTCACTGCAGTATTTATCCTGAAAGTTCAGCTAAAATTTACAGTCTTTCTGATAAACAAAGCTGTAAGAAGCTGTGAAAAACAAATCTAAAAAGAAGTTAGTTATAAATAAAGCTCAATTGTTGAGGTTTAAGCAGAATTAAAAATTAAAAGGTTTGTATCATCCAATACCTTCTTTTTATCAGTTTCTTCAACGAATTCAGATATCTACTTAAAAATTAAAAAAAAAAACACTACAAAAACAAACAAAAACCACCCAAAAGAACAGTTAAAGAAAAATCAGATAAGTAAGAAATATGTCTCTTAAATGAGCCCTATGCAAATTAAATTAATATTTCTACTTTAGTTATTTTCAAGATGTGACTTTCAAGTTACACTAAAACTTTCAAGTTTCTAGTGTATTACTTATACCAACTGCCATACAAAATCATCCTCCATTCTCCAGATGTATTTTGTGCATTACTTTATTTGCAACAATGGACAAAAGTAGATACTTCCAAAGTGGAAGACCTCTTTGAAATAAGAGTTTCTCAGCCCTTAATTTTGGTCTTTTAGTGATGTGGAACTGCCAAGCATAACGTTTACAATTAAACAAAAAAAATCCAACCAAACAAGGCCCCTTCAAACAAAGAAGGTGATAAGATGTTGTAGGTTTTCTTCAAAATAAAGTATCAGAAAGAACAACGTGAAAAAACTGAGACATTTCACATGTGGTAGAGAATGATTTTCCATTTATTTGTAAAGACTCCGACATTCTACAGGTGGTACCCTCTGAAAGGAGATAATTTTATCTTGAAATCTGATTCAGTCTTTACCCTTTATGCTCAAATAGTCATACTGAGATCAGATTGGGAAAATATTTCCCATCATTTGAAAAACTACACCAAACAATCAACACTTCATGCATGCCTAGTAAAATTACAGTCAGATTAGAAACAGAAATTTCTAGACACCTTATTCATACCATCCTTTCATCATAATTTCTGTTACATTGAAAGCACTGACAATATTTTTGGCACAGTCTACAGTTTCTTAATCCTTTTTTTCCTAAAACCCAAAATTACCTTCAGCATGGCCATATTTAATTCATCTCTACAGTCAACAAGCTGAACCATTGTGCCTCTTTGTTCCTCTTGTCTTGAGTTCTGATCAGCATCAACTGTCAAATACATTTCAGATACAATTTCAGATAACAGACACAGAACCAAAGCATTCTCAGTAATTTGCAGAATATGGCCCTTTTCTCTCTACTGACAGTTGGGACTTTCAATATCAAAATAAATAAGTAATAGTGGAATACAGCTCTAATATTAGAGATATTAGCTAAAAAAATCTTGACAAATATTAATGCTTATTATTTCAATAATGACTGATATTTTCAGTAACGCTTAATATGAATATTGTTCATAATATGACATATTGATTCATATGCATTTAAAAGCAAAAAAACCGTGCTTGAAACAAGATGCACAATGAATGTACTTTTACACCATCCTTATAATTACCTTTTACTTTTGATGCTGCAGCTTTGCTTGGCTCCGTCAAGCTGTCATCACCACCAGAATACACATGTTTTTCAACTTTTGCAGGTATATTATTTATTGTGGCAGAAAGACAAATGATGAAATGCATTTTGGCTAAGGTTAATTTATTCATAATTTGTTGGCTGCACAGTGGCATCATTTTTAAACACAGACTCCAATTAAATATGTCTTCCAGTACCTACAACAAAGTTAGCAATTGGGACTATTTGAAATTAATATTTTATATTTTTATTTATCAAGACATATTCTGCTTCTATTAATAATTACACTTATCAACAAAAAACATGAAAAATATTAGTAACATGCCCAGTTCGGAATGAGTTGCTGTTTTCTTTTCCAAACGTCACCCCTTAGCAGCACTTGCTACAGCTTCAGTGATCAGTTTTCCAGCAGAAGGTCCATCTGTGAAGCTATAGCTCTTACTCTGTGCAAGCTCTAGTTTTCTGCACTGTAGGTATATCTGTAATTCAGAAATCTCAACTCTAAGGAATACCTGTTGTTACAATTCACCCTAACTAGAAAGATCAAGCAAAGAAAAAGGTTATTTTATCAGAACACTTTAGCATATTTCAAGGAATCTTTTTGTTATTCATTATATCATCCTTGTTTTAACTAGAATTTAATATTTTCACTTCAGATTAATAAATTCATAAGTTGAAAGTATACACAGATTTGCAAAATCATAAGGAGATCAGTAAGAGCCCCATATGTACTGTGCAGTGTTCCAATCAAAAGCTCAAGATAATGCACTACTTCAAAATAAATCTGAAACTACTGAGATCAAAAGCTGTCAAGATAGACTTCTCATTTCTGTTTTTTAATACCAACTGTTGTAGAAGACACACCAGCTTACTGTAAACAAAACAGAGAGAAGTGGAGAGGATGAGTATGGGGGCTTTAATTTATCAATGGTACAACTTTTTCATATTCTGCTAACATTTACCACTGTTTGCTCAATGGATCTGTGACAAGGTTAATAAAAGGAAATTATCAAAATTTAAAAACACAAAATAAGTTATGCATGAATATGTTATTTTAAATAAAATTAGAAAATGAGTGTTCATCAACTGGTTTACACCATTTTAAATATTTCTGTGCCCCCAGAAATGGACTTCAACCCCAATCTGAATTAGGACGAGTCTATGAAGACAGCTGTGATCAATAGAAGTTATAACATTAAATGACTGACATTCTCAGCATTTTAGCAGGATAAGCAGCAGACCTTACATATCACAACAAAACCTGAATAATTCTACTAGTATTTTGTACAGACAAGCCATACATTTGTACATTTTAGGTCTCCCATCTGAAAAATGGTGATAATGGTCGTCTCTCTCTTGAGAGGTGAGCCATAAAATTTAAAACTTAAGAAATGGTAATCCATTTAGAAGAATATGTTTTCTATTTATTGGAGGGTTTTATAACAACAAGTATAGTTTCTGAACTAGATAATACCTACCTTAAGCTAGAGAAATAAATATTTATGTATAGCATAAAGCTTTTATCTCTCTTAGAATTTTTTACCTGCAAATTTGTAACACTCATGAGAGATTTTGAGGAGTCAAACTTCTGTATGGCCTGTAAAATGGACCAAATAAAAAATAAATAATGTGTTAAAATGTGAGCATAAAATAAATGAGTCAGGAAAGCATTGCACAAGTGTAGTGCATTTCCAAATCTATGTGAGAACTCTGAAAATATCCAATATCCCGATTACTTGGGGTTTTACACTTCTGAACCATAACCTGAGACCCAAAAGTATCCCTAGACCTCCCATGCCATTCACCAGGAAAGGGTCTATAGACACCAAACAGTTTTTTTGTTCTTTCCATTTCTGAATTCCAAGCTAACTGCAAACTTATCACATACCTACTCTGCTTTTCACCTGAGCACAGATCTGTTAATGGAATGAAAACAAGAGCTACAAGTCAACATGAGCTTTAAGACCATAGCCTCCTCTGGGCTCTTAAAACAACTATGTCTTCATTTATATGTGCTTCAATTTTCTGAACTCTAATCCTAATTCTAGTCTTTGCTCAAAAGCTCTTTACCTTTTCACCAGGAGACAAATCCATCTACTGAGGTGGAGGAAAAGGCAGAGGTAAAGATCATATCCAGCCTTCATTTATTAACTCTACCCTCCAGACATAGCCCTGTTTCGTCTCTGTCATTCCCTGGAACATGAGTCCATCTTATTTTGAGAGCTGTGCAGAAGTCCAGCCAGCACTTAGCTTCTACACGTGTCACACCCTAACCAGAGATCTGATGCTGAACCTCCTCTAGTGTTCACCCAAACACTCACCTGGGAAGTGACAAGGGACAAATCAACCAGACCTCATCCTAACTCAGTGAGCTCTTCAGACAAAACACAAATTAAGAAAAGGATTTAAAGATGCATTTTAACCTGATTAGTATCAGTAAGGAGTAAATGCATTCTCTTGTAGCCATGAACAGGGAAGCATTTCAGAAGCAGTTCCAGTGAGGATGCTTGTAACTCTTTATGGCTCACACTAGAGAAAATGTAATGTTGCTTGGGCTCTAAGGAAAATCACTAGATTTCAGTTTCTTATTTTCCCGTGCATTTAGTATGAAAGTGTCAGTGGCAAATTAAAAAGGTCACCTTTTTTGTTACGTATTTTAATTCTAATTTTTCTTAAGTTCATGTTTCATTTAAAATGGAGTACCACTGCAGGTTATTCTAGGAGAAGTGCTTGTCCATAATTCTGGGTTTTTTAGATGTAAACATTTTTGACATTCTATCATAAATGTAGTTGTAATTATTCCATTATTAATTAGCCTAGTCATTGATTTGTTGGCTATTGCTGCTCTGTGCTAGTTATAGCAATTGTGAGGCTGCAATGCAAGGAGATTCAAGGTCACGGGTCAGATGGTAACTCCCTCTCAGAAATTGCTGAGGTGGGAGGGGTAAAATTTCCCTTCAACTCAGGTCATTAAACTCATTCTACTGAGCCAGCTTCACTGTCTCCAAGGGTAAAGGAAGCAAACATGAAGTCGTGGAGGTGGGTTAGGAATTCCCATTTTAGCACTAGCATCTAAATGATCACCAGATTAGAAATATCATTAGAAATACCACATATTGCAAGAATGGAATGTGGCTGTACAATCAAGTTAAATCTATGTTGTTGTCAAAAGGGGTGTCCCTATCTGTCCCACTAGTCTTCTGCCAAATAGACTCAGAATCAAGTAGGGGTTGAAAAAGAACTTTAAGATCATCATGTCCAACTGTAAACCTAATGCTGCCAAGTCGCACTAAACCATGTCATTAAGTGCCACATCTACAGATATTTTAAATGCCTCCAGAGATGGTGACTCAACCACTTCCCCAGGCAGCCTGTTCCAGTGCTTTACAACCTTTTTGGTGAAGAAATTTTTCCTGCTATTCAATCTAAACTTCACCTGATGTTCAGTTCGGATCTCTAGTGGTAGCACACATACCCAAAAGCATGTCACTGACTCAAAAGCACCACTCAGGTAAGGGAGACCTTGATTACATTCATCAAGGATTAAATCACTAGATTATTTTGGTGCTTGGAAAAAAAGGAAAGGATACACCACTGTTAATGGGGGAAGCCTGCCTGATAATCCAATCTGCCTGCACATGTCAGGTATGCTCACAGGTGAGACAAAAGTCCAGGTCAATTGCTTCCAATCCTTATAGCACATTAGTGGTATGGAGAAAATCAACCCCCTCACCTGGGGTGACGTGAGTGACTCTGAGGGCAGCAATAGCTCATACTGCCCAACAGCTCCTGAGGCTGCCCCTGCCCTGCCCAGGGCCCCATGTCAACCCCTGCCCCAGCGGTGCCACAACAGCACTAATCTCCACAGCCTTCCCTGCCACAGGACCCCCGAGCTGTGCCCAGCCAGAGCCAATGGCCCTGCGCAGCCACCCTGAGGCCATCTCTGAGCCCAGTTCTCCTCCCCATGCTTGGGGCTGCAGGCTGATGTCCTGGCACAGCCTCAGCCTATCTCTGGCCCCACAGAGGTGCCACTGGGCTGGGGCTGCTCCAGCTCCCCTCAGCCGCCCTGCTCCTGCCTGTGGCACTGGGAGTTTGGCCATTAACGGAACAAGAACTTGATCCACAGTTTTCATACCTACATATGAAATCACATATTTTTTTTTTCCATATTATCTGCAGTACTCACTGTATAAAACAGTACATGTTTCAAAACTGATTTTTGTTCCTGCTGTTAACGAGAGAAATTAATGTCATTCAATGCTTACTATTTGATCCATCTATTGAAAGAAATTTAGGAATTTCTTAGGAATATGTAATAACTTGCAGATATGGAGTATGTGCAGTTATGGAGTACTTGCAGAAAATTGAGTATTCGGTGTTATAATTTTCTTGTGTACCTTCATTATTCCAGTTGTTCTGTATCCTGCAGGTATTTTCCATGGAATTCTCTCTCCATAATTAAGCAAAGACAGTTCATGAAAGGCCTCTGTAAAAAATCCTGTATCTGTAAGCACTTTAATCTGTAAAAGAAATAACAGAGCCTTTGATTTAAATAATTTTCAGTTATTCTTTTTGCTCAAAATAAAATGTATTTAAAGGTATTTTTGAAACAGATCTGGCTGTCAGAACAGTACATTAATGGATAATGTTCTTCAATAGAAAGAAATCTTTTACATATCGTAGTGAATAAGTGAAATTTCAAAGATGGGTCTTTCACTTTTAGAAACGAATTCTTTAAAAACTTGCTCCTGACAAAGGAAAAGAACATAATTCTTATCTGCTAAGAGCTTTGAGTGTCCAGCCAAGATCAGCCCCTTATCAAAATCCGTTTCATAGATTTTACTCATCTTAGTCTCGTAGTACTCAGCTACTATACCTAATGCATATCAGCATTTCCTGAAAATATCTAAAACAAATAATACTTCAACTCTTAAAAGCAGTTAGATTCCTTTAAAAAAAAAACCAAAACAAAAACCCACCACAAATTATCAAAATAAAAAAAACCTGAAACAAAACCAACAAGGGAACATTACGGAAATGACAAAAATCTGTTCTCAGATATGGTGGAGTCTTGTTCCACCATGATGGTGATAACAAACCCAAAAGTGAACATTTTGAATAAACAGTCATTGAAGTTTTGCACTTAAGAAAACTTGTAAAAGAAAAGCAGAACAAAATAAAAAATACCAAGTAAAAAGTTTGGATTGAGGAAGGAAAACCTCCTTCTTCTTAAATACAGAGTAGAAAGAAATGATGGAAGCACTCAACACCCTCTGCAGAAAATTAACAATAAAACTGTATAAATAACTCTTCATACTACTAAAATTGAGAATATAAATAATAATTTCGTTTAGAAAGTAGTCCTACAATCTGTTCTGCTAAGAAACACTAAGCAACAGCTGAACTTTACAGCATTATTTTTCATAGTAGTGATATATGAAGATTAAATTGACTACTTTTAACAAACAGATGAAAAGTTTATTTGAAATACAATGTGTTATGAGCAAGTTGATTTGATTACCTTGAAGATTCTTACTTCAATACATTTAGCCGTGTCCTTACAAATCTCAGAAACAATATATTGGTATAATGTGAACAACGGTAAAATCTGTAGTAAAATAGTACGTCGTTTAGTTATAAACATCATACAGGGTACAATTAGGGAAATACACCTTGCAATTACATATCACAAATACAGAGATAATATAGGATTACTGCTTTGACTGTCACATAGCACCACTACTTCTCTTATGCTCTATGAAAAATTCATCTGTTAAAAAGTTCTTCAACTGGCTAAAGCTAACCTCTTATACCACCTTATATGCAATTCACAGCATAGCAAATAAAGTTTCTCCAAATTATTCTCTGTGTTCAAGGTGAATTTTTTTACTACATCAACAGTGAGTAAACCTACTGCAAATAAGTTGATATAAGGGATTTCTAAAACTGTCTGCATTTTGATGCCATATTTTTTCAATATAAGTAATTTCAGATTGAAAGCTTTTGTAGAGGCAACTAACACAAAAAAAATTCTAAAACTGAGTTCTATTATAGTACACAGACAAGCTACATCCTCCCAGTATCTGAAGGGGGACTATGGGGAAGCCAAAGAGGGACTCTCTGTCAGGAGCTGTAGTGGCAGAACAAGGAGTAATGGGTACAAATTGAAAAAGGGGAAATTTAGGTTAGATATTAGGAAGAAGTTCTTTACTGTGAGGGTGGTGAGGCACTGGAACAGGTTACCCAGGAAATTTGTGGATGCCCCAACCTTAGCAGTGTTCAAAACCAGCTTGGATAAGGCCTGGTCCAGTGGGAGGTGTCCCTACCCATGGCAGGAGAGGTTGGGGCTAGATGATCTTTAAGGTCCCTTCCAACCCTTAACATGCTATGATTTATTGTTACATAATATTTCAGAAAAAGCAGATTCTTTCCTAAAAGACTTATTTTTTATTGAAAATGAAAGAACTTCCAAATTTTAATTACTGTTCAGCTTTTACATTTTTCTCCACTTTAAAATGCCCCTAAGCTTGGAAAATGCTAGTAGCATTGTTAGATTTTTGGCAAACTCACTTTAAGTTTTCATAATGTAGCTCAATACTTCTGAATTCGGACTACAAATGCTTGATATAAATGTTTTAATTGTATCCATACAGTTTCCTACTGATATTTTGAAGTAGTTCAACAAAATTAGTCTTTGAAGTTTTATTTTTAATAAAAATTGAATCTTGATGTATTTTGATTTAAGTGTCAAATCAATTAGGCACCCACCATTCAAAACATTCCCACAAAATAAGTATTCTGTGGAAATGAAGTTCTCATCCTGCTAAAACTGCAATTGCTTTGACCATGATCTGTGACCTGGATGTATATTCTGCTGGTACAAGCGCAGAATCAGAAATGTGCATGGCCACGTGAAGCAAGCAGTCAAATTAAGTGTCTCTGCTCCTTGATATCACTGGATATCCCACAGAGAGTTAGATAAATAAGCTAAATAAGTAAGCTAAATAACAAAGCGAACTCCAGTAAAGCAGGATGGGAAGAAGCAGCAATGGGAGGTAAGACAGGCAGTCTGAAGTTCCAAAGGAAATCAATCCAATAAATGGCTTGCTGACCAAAAAAAAGGTGTACCACCTCTGTTCCTCCTCCTCTCTAACTCCTCTTCCACCTCTACCTTTTCTTATTCTCCTGCTGCCAGCCATGCAATCTTTCCCCCCTCCCTGGCACTGGCTCTGCTGCTTGCAGGACCTTGCCATAAATCCATTCAACTCATTAAAGCAGGAGAAAACTATCTACTTTTTCTGATGGAGAGTTTTCTGTCATGGTTAGAGTTGATTTATAGAGGTATATAATAATGCCTCACATGAAATTTTGTTAGAGCACTCAGAACTAAACTACAACAGAGAGAGAATTGCACCTTTTTCGGTCCTAGTAAGCAATTCAATCCATTTATTCTAATGCACCTTTGAAAGAAGTTAGATTAAAGCGAAAATGGTCAGACATTAAATGGAGGAAATAAGCACAAGATCAACAGAAGAGGGAAGCTATAAAACACTCCATAGAGAAGAATAACAGAACATGAGTAAGAGAAAGGCAGAATGGAGTTTTATTTACTGAATGTGAAAGTAAAATTATTGAAAGCATTGTGGACATACTGCATCTAAGGTAACTCTCAGTACAGTGTACTTTAAATTGCATACAGTAGATTTCCTCTAAAATGCCTAAGCTAAGTGAACCATGTGTTGCCATCTTCCAGAATAAACAAGTTTCCTGTGTATTCTAAAGCTTGCATACCTTGCTCTATCTCATGGCCGCCTAACTATATAGGTATTTTCCTACAAGTTCTGAGGTTTAAGTACACCCACAAAGAAAAGTAAGACTCTATGTCTTAAAATTAATTTTCACAGTATAAAAATAATACGTACTATTAAATTTTGTTTTGCACAATGTAGTTCAAACATAAGGAAATCCAGACTTGCAACTACAGTAGAGATATCAGCTCTGTAGCGATCAGAGAACAGGTCAATACCAGGAATAAGAATATTTGCTTCATATTGTACAAAGTCACAGTCAGATGTCGGATGCGGAAGAGAAGCTCTAAACAGGGTCTGAAAGTAATAATAATGAACTATTTGTGAAAAGAGGTACAGATGTTAGTGAAACCCTATGAACTCCAACTCATAAATGACTTCATAAATGAAACTCCATTGATGCCTTAAGTATCCAGCTGTTTCTAGACAAAAACCACAAAAAACATTTTTAGAAAAAATGATTGATATGTGAACTTCATGGAGAAAAAAAAAAGCTGCAAATAGTCTAAGGACAGTATCTCTCCCATCGTTTCTGGGAGAGTTGCTGACTGTAAGACTAGTTTAAAAATGCTAATTCCATTCTAGTTCCACCTTTAACTAGGTCATCTAGTGCAGCTTAAATCATATAACTAAAAAAAAATATGAAATTTAAGGAAATCATTTAAATGCTTCTCCCTTAAAAATGGACGAGTGTTAACATTGTATCTGGTGTTGAATATTCCTTCCCAGTTGTGTTTATTTTAGTGTAATTAGCAATGATATGCTAAAGAAATTTGCATTTCCATACTCAAATTTGAGATATTAACAAGCCTAAAGCCTATACCAGGGGTGGAATTGAAATAAGGTTATAAGAACTTTCCAATGCAAGGAACAAATTATGGGCTTGAACTTCACAAGGTACAGTTATTATATTTTTCAAGACCGTCACCCTGCAAGCTGCTCCTATCCCAATTAATATCAGACTCACTTCAGTCAAGTCACAATTATTTCCACCATTATACAACTGGAACAAATGCTTACTACTATTTCTGTCAAGAGGAGGAATCATCATTGTTCAGCTTTGTAATTGTTCAGCAATTACAGTGCTAGAAGTTAGTAAAAATTCTCCTTTACCTTTGTTTCTTCAACCTGTTCTCCCTTTGGTGAACCTAATGAAATTATAAATGTAGCCTAGCACAGGTCATACAGTTACAATCACAGCACAAAATTTTACAAGCAGCATTTCTTGGTTTTGGAAGAAGACAGATAACTTCCTGAAGCTGCACTGGGATGAGTAATCATTGAGCCCATTAGAGTATGACTGGCAGAATACTTGCAGTTCTTATTCCTATACTACTTTTATTACCAGTATCTTAAAACTTCCATTTAAAACTAAACTGAAATGCTTTCTTTCTTTATATATTTTTTTCTGAAAGTTTGCAAACTTAATTTAATGATCATACTTTCTTTGTAGGTGAAACTGGATCATTTTTACTATCCTCTACTTTTAGAACAAACTTCTTATAAGCTGTGATTTAGTATTACAAACTAGTATTTTTCAGTGTTAAAAAAGATTCAAAAATTTCTTTTTCTAAAGAGTCTGTGCTCTTGGTTGAAAATTTAAGACAGTCTGTGAAAACTCTACAGACCTAAAAGAGAGTACTCTGCTGTTGCTGATGACATCCAGCTCTTCCTGAGCAGAATAATTCAAAAGAAGAAAAACATATTTGACTGTCAAATATTTTAGTCATCTTCAGTTTTCACTATTTCATTATTTCTCTGAGACACTAGCCTCCTATTGAAGTGATAATTTTTAGGCTGTAATACAGGAATAATGTTTAAAAAACAAAGAATAAAAACATCATATCTGATGTGCATAAATTCTCAACTACCTTTGATCTCCATTTTTTCCTTTACAATCAAAATGAAAAGAGAAATATTTTAACAGAGGGTCATTGACATTTAAGTTTTAGAAGCAATTTGTCAACCTCATGAATTTGAACTGACATTACATTCTATAATAATACATACCTTAAAAAGTATAGCAGAAAAGTAGCAGTATTTTGTTCTCAATCCCATCTGTGATGTTGTTATATATCTAAAGTACAACAAATAATAAGAAATATGAATGCACTCATCAATATAAATTATAGAAATTCTTTTTTTTTAAGTCTAATGCAATAATGATATTAACACAATCTAGATGTTTTCCCTACTGAAAAACAGCTGCCTGTTCTGTAGGTAGGTGCTCAGTTATGCCATGCAAAGAAAGAAGCATTTGACCGAAGACATACCTAGACAAAAGGGAGGTGTCAAGATTCTCTTTAAAGAAGAGAACCAGCCAATCTAAGTGAAAAATTCATTTCATACAAAAGTAAAAAGATAAAGCAGGTTAAGCAACTCACACCTTAAAATGTATTTATTTCCACAAAGAAAGGCTAAGATAACTAGCACATGTGAATTTTCACATGATAGGTATCTAGCTAAATGAAATGACTGCTACACAGTACCTCATGAGAGCTTTAAACCATCATGGTAGCAGGGTACACCTCTAATCTACAGTATTAGAAATCTTTGATTCAATATTAGAATCCTTTAATCTGTGTTTTACGTCTTGTCACTAAGTTGCTGTGAGAAAGAGTAACTCAAGAAAAAGATGTTTCACTGTCCAAGTCAGATCAGAACACCAAAGAACCAGAAAGAACTGAGGGAGAAACCAGGAGAATAGTTCCCTCCAAATCTGCCAGGATTTGGAATGCACATATTAACAGCAAAGGGATAGTATAGAGTGCAGCAAATAGGTGCCACAAACACCTGTAAAAGCAGCTAGGGGTTGGGTCTTGCCTAGTTGGACCTGAGATTGAACCACAGCTCAGAATTAGAAGAGCTGTGGTTTACAATCAACTTTAATTCACTCCTTTTCCTTTTGGGTGCTAATTGTGGCAATGCCATTTAATCCTGAAATACCCGTGCTCATACTTTCAAAGCTACCTTGGTTTACAGATGTTTTACGCTGCTATTAATATGACCTGCTCCACAGGTAAGGCAGTTTACTGGGATGAAGTTCTGCCTTTTCATGGTTATAATGTTTCTAAGGTCATTTAAAGCTGTCTTGGTTATTTCTAGATTTTATATTTTGTATGCTACACTGAGGAACAGCTCAGAATTACATCCACAGTGTTTTACCAGCAGTCAAGGAATACTGGATGGAAATACTTATTGATGGTAACTCAAATTTCATTTAGTTCTAATTCAGTAGAAAACTAGTACTTTAGGCAGTAAATCTGCCCTCAAGATACATTAATATTTAATACATGCAATGGCTTGGGAGATGTGCTATTTTGATTGAAAATCAGTATGACTGTAAAATCCTATATAAAATGACTCTTTATCATTTTGTTTTATTTCAATGATCTCTCCATATAATATACAGCTGCAATTATGATCAAAGATGAGCACTCAAGAAAAGGGAACAAACAATATTGTCCAAAAGAGCAACTTTCATCCTGAAAGGAAAAATTCCTCTGCTTTTGAGGAGTGAGTCCTTTTTATATCAACTCTTTATTGTTTTTTAATTAATTTCAAGTTGCCTAATATCCTGAAGAAGCAATTTGTTTCATATGAAACAAACACACATAAATACAGGATACTTACTGAGCTATCTTAGCCACTAAGACAGCTGCATGTAAACATCCCCAAGCTCCAGCCTGACAAAGAAATTTCTGACTCATATCAGTCCATCTTTCAACTGCAAAGCAGCCTGTAGCATCTTTTGGTAAACCTAACTCTTGCCAGTTGTTAAGAGCATCAGCAATGTCGAGTGTTTCATCAAGGGCTTGACACCAGTATTTAAAAGCAGCTCTGTGACATAAAAAACATCATGTTGCTGACATTTTCCAAAGTGGAAGATAAGACTTGCTTCATTTTTCCCTTATTACCTGAGATATAAATAATTCTGATTGGGTCAAAAACTTAAATACAGTTTCTACAACACAAAAATGATACCATTCCTGGACAACAGACTTATTGGAACTCAAGTTAAATCATCAAGCAACAGATATTACTCCTTAAAAACAGAGATGCAAAATTGATTTGCTTAATGGCAATCAGGTAACTAAGAAAAATAAACAATGTCTAGGACAAAAGCCTCTCAAAATATACCTAACAGTCAGTTAGAAGAAAGAAGCTATGAGGACTTGAGGATAGCACTGGAACATACAAGACAATTAAGGGGTATAGGACTGCCAATTTTAAAAAAATAAACGGTGCACTTTTTTAACACAGTGAATATGTACCTTTTGGTTCCAGCATAAAAGTGAAGATTTCCAAGTTCATGTAGAGCCTGTACCTTGAGGTCTCTCTGGTTATTCATTTCAAGGATTCCTGTTATTTATTTTTTATCAATTAAAAAAAATATTGTCACATCATTAAAGCAGCAATTGAACAAATTTTGCTTGAGGAGACATGAATTCAGATGTAGTTCAATCCATGAATATTTTTTTAAAAAGTTATTGGACTTGTATATTTTACCTTCAAATGTATCAATTTTTATCTCTACTAACTGTGAAAACCAGAGTAGCATGTATTTACAGACCTAAGTTTTTGTAATTTTTTGTATTCAGACCTCTCAAATTTGGGAGATAAACCTCAACACAGATCATGGGTCCTGCTAAACAACACTGCCTGCATATAGCACAGTAGCGCTCTCACGGGTTCCTACTTTAATCCCTTACTTCAAATAAAACCCCTGAGAACATGTGTTGACCTAGCACACTTGACCTGTTTTGCCATACAGCAAAAACAGGTAGTAGTGAGAAGCTTTACCTCTATGAGTAAAGCCATAATAAAATGTAAGATGGAAGCCAAGTAACTTTGTCTCATATTAAAATGCACTGAATCTAAAAAGTCTGTTTGCTAGAAAAACTGTCATGGACTTAATCTGCTAAACATATCAAATTCCAAATTGGAGATTAATGAGTTTAACACCACTGAAGTAATGCTTTTTCATAAGATGAGGTGACTGTAGAGATTATTAACCAACTAGTGGCTTGTTTAGCATCTAATGCAGATTTCCTCAATCAACAGGAAGAAGTGTTGTGTATTCCTGGAAACCAGCTTTCAGACAGTTACAGCTGTCTCACAGAGGAAAATAACACTGGAATAAATATATATAAACACAGATAGGCAGAATGTTGTTACTTCTTAGCTGTAAGCAGAAATTTATGAAAAAATTACCTATTGTTTGTTCATAGGAAGAGATAATTACTGAAAGCTGTGGCTGTGGTATTGGTTTACTCTGAACCATACTGGAGAAATTAAATTTTTCTTGAGAAAGGTCACATGGCTTTGGTAGAAATATCAGTTCAGCTCCCACGTTAAATTTCAGCGTTCTCTTTGCAGAGGTATGACTGCTGATTGCTCTTCCATCATTTTCTAGATCAAAAAAGTGATTTATGTGATCAGTTTGGAAAGGTATTATACTATTTCTAGCACCACAAATATTTTGACACCACATTAGTCAAACAAATATACAATTCCTGACTACTTTATTTTCAGTTGGTTTCCTATGCTATTCTGTCTGTGTGTCTCCTAATTAAACTTATTGGACATAATTCATTGGTCAGTGTAACCAAAAGAAAATACGTGCTCTGCTAGTGAAAATGAACTTGGGAAGATCTGCCAGAGGTATGGCTGCAGACAAACAAGTGACACAGCAGCAGGAAAATAAAATCAGGCTTAAAGCTTGTGCTTATAGAACTTCATACATAACTTCACAATCTATGTTTCTTATAGTTGTCAATAACTACTAAAACTTAAATTTAGAAAAATCTGTTCCTTTCACTCTTTACTATTTTACTATACACTTTATTAAGTGAGAAACACTTCCATAAATAACTCACCTTGTGTGTGTGCAAGAAATAATGAAAGCAGTTTTCTGCTGTGTCTCAGTGCTCTGCTGTGATATTTAGATTTTTGTAGAGTTTCTCTAAAGCATCTCAGTGTATCATTCACATCAAGAGGCACACAAACTCGGGCTTTTGCCTGACTCTGATCTAAAAGGAATTAATAATTATGGAGAACAATTTTGTAATACATAAATATTTTTAGTAAATCACCCTGTAAAACACGTTTTCAAAACTAAAGTATATTAAAATTGTCACCTTTTTTCCTGTTGGTTGATGAATTGAACCAGATCATTAATAACCAGGAACATTGATTCTATCAATAACAGTGCTGGTTCACACTAACTTCTGGGTATATTGCTGGATACTCAACAATATCAAGAGAAAACTGGACCAAGACCACCAAGCTCACTCACATACTGTAGTTCATCTGGCATCTGGATGACAAGTGCTCTTCTCTGCTTTCAGGCACAGTTCAAATATATTTTGAAAGATCTTGACAACATTATTATCCATCCAAAATATCATGAGCAATAATTTGCAGACAAAGCTGAGTTTATATTAAAATAAATGTTATAGGAGTAGTGGAAGAACTACAATAAGGAGGGGGGGAAATTTTAAAAATCCAGTATGAAACAAAGAAAAGAGTTTGAGAGAAAAGAGAATATACAATACTGAAATGTGCTCTGACCTGTAGAATCGTTTTTCATCTCAGGATAGAAAAAGGATCCAGGAAAAATCCCTTCACTGGCTGAATGGGCAAGAGGCAGCTGTAATTTGTGCCCTATGTAATTTCTGCAACTCATCTAAAAAGCAAGTTTGTTTCATGATAATTGTATAAACCCAGAAAAATCAACATTTGATGCTTAAAGCTAAGCACCCTAGGGGATTTTTTTGTTGGGTGATCAAGTTTTTTTAAGTTTTTTTATTGGCATTGTCAGTGTTTGGGTTAACTCAGTTTTATTATTTTTGTTCTTTAGGAGCAGTGTTCCAATGTAGAAACAAGCATTTTTTGCATTTAATTTTAATTAATCACAAAGATTGTGCAATATCCAACAAATGTTTTCAGGTTGAGTGCCATTAAGAACTAACAGGAAATTAGATTTAGGCTCATAATATGGACTGGGTATGTTTGCACGAAAAAAATGTTCTCTGGGTCATCTGCTGCTCTTGGAATCATGTCATATAAGCATTTTCATGCACTTCAATCAATTATGTTCATTAATTTATTATAGTTGACTATTTGGGACCATTATGAGAAAACATATTAATCAAATCAGTGAATGTGCTTTTCCATATTCAGTTCACATTAAGAGTCAGTGCCCCAAGAAGAAATCTGTGTTTCACCTTATGTGCATTATCAGACAGGTATTTTATGAAATGAGATTCATGACTGTCTGGGTCACTGATTTGCTGTATCCTTTCCAGCAGCTGTCTCTGAGCATACACCAGCAGTGGGCTCACTTGTTCTGTGTATCTCTCACTGGGAAAAAAGCAAAGTATAGCAATTACTTAAATAAATTACTTAAATAAATAAATAATGTTAGTTTTTTAGTTTTTATTGGAGTTGGTGTAACTTACTGTGTAAATATATTAAATTGTACGGTTATGTGTACCAGTGCTTCCCATTTCTTCATTTGATATAACAATTCTATTGTTTTAAGAATCAGATGACATATCCATTTCAAGTCAACCACATTCACATCATCCAGGGGAGGCTGTGGATGAAGATTAGAACCACCATTCTCATCCATAATACCTCCTAAACAACTGGGAATGCAGAAGTCTCCCTCAGGATCCAGAATCTACAGTCAAAAAACATTATTTTACGTGCTATTTTCAAAAGTGTTTTTATGCTAAATCAATGACAAATATTAGAAAGTACTGTAATAATCTTAAAACTTGTTACAGAGCATAATTGGGAGATATCAGAATATAATGCGAGAAAGAGAAAACTATCTCTAAGTGAAAATGTGATAATAAAGAGTATAATGTCTTAATAAAAACAATTTCTACCTTAAGAGAACTGCTTGCTTGTAGTTCAGTTATCATATCAATGATCATGTCTGATGCCAAATAAAATGGCAGCCAGATGGTGTTCCTAAGGAAACCCCAGGTAATGGGAAATCTATCCATATGGGAATGTGAGTGGTTAGCAATCAATTGTAATTCTAGAGTATAGTTCCAAAGTTCTCGACAAGCATTTTGAAGCAAGGTCCAGTGGCCACCACGGTGAGCAAGAACCTATGTATATAATATAAGTAAAATACAACAAACAAAATATAACTATACTTTTGAAATTAAGAACTTAAAAGCTTCATTCTTTTATTGCAAATTTAGGCATAAGTAATCTTTCAGAATTTAGATTCTAAGCATTGTAGAACCTTAAGTTTTAAATTTCACAGAATCACTAATTTATAATTGAATTTAATTGTTGGTTTTGGTGTGAGAATAAGAAATAAAAATTAATTCACACCACCTATACATGTGTTTTTACTTGGGTTTAGAAGAGTTTATGGGAACAGTAGTTAGTCTGCATTTCCTTTCAATCACTGGTTTTTCTATTTATGGCGTGACATTCACTAAGACCTGTAAAGGGAAAGTTAAGTCTGCAAGTATTTTCAGAAAAATTTAACAAACATGACAAGGAAAGTTATGAAAATGAAATTAAAATCAGAACAATTACAGAAATTATTGTACATTTGATCAAAATATACAGTATGATAAGTGATATGTGTGACATTTCATACAGTGCACTCAGACATTTTTCAGAAGATGTGAAATCATTACTTCTACTCAGTGAAATTTTTCCTGAATTTTCTAGAGTTAGGGATTTTTAATGTAGAAAGTAGTAAGTATTGTAGCACAATGCTTAGTAATAAATAAAATGTTTAATAAGAAATCATATCTTACCACTGCTTTTCTTAAATGCAAGAAGATTTCTGTAAAATGCTTCAATAAAATGGTATTTGACTCAAACTGGTTGTCTTCTTTGGGGGAATGGGAGATGGGTATTTTTGTATCTTTTGTTGTTTGAGCTCGAGGAGTTCGACTCTGTTTAATTTTGTGCTTGGGAGATTTATCTGTACCTGAAAAGTAAAAGTTCAGGGGTTAAAAAATGAGTTAAAGTTTTCTAAAAACTAATAATTTAAAAAAAATCAGTCAGCTAGGATTTTCCTGTGGCAACTAAATACTACTTAAGTGTTGGGAAATGCCAGTGTTAAGGTTATCATATTTGTAAGGTTATGATATTTAAAATATATGATGCTTTTACTTAAGCATTGGGAGAAGCAGGAATGAAAACAGGTTTGAGCAAAATAATAATAGGTACCAGTTTTCAGCCTCAAAACCAAAATACAACCCTCACAAAAAGTAAGTTTTAGGCAAGAAATCACTTGGCAAGCTTCCAAGAATATTTCTGAAACAGAGGCCCCTTAAATGGTGATGTTAGGAAGAAAGGAAGATTTCTGACAAATTCTGTGATATGTGTAGAATTGCTTCATTGTTTTACTCAATACCAATTATCCCTCCAAGGGGGAACACAAAAGTTCACGGTAGCGGAACTGAACTATACGTTTCAGGCAGAAACTAATTTCAAGCTATATAGTATTTGAACTATATGACAAACTACACACTTTATGCAATTCTTTTATTCAGAATTGTTGCAAAGTCTAGGAGATAGCAAATAAGACTTCTATCAGGTTTCAGCAGCTTTCAGTGACTTGGTTCTCACTGACTTGTAAGCATCAAGACAAAACTGCTTAACTAAAAGTAAGCTGTTGCAAAGAGAACCAGTGAATTCAAGTGCTAGCTTTTGTCACACCTCCTTGGAAAAGGCAAAGAGGACTGTTGATTCTACCTAAGGTAGTCCTGCATGGAAGGACAGGAGACTTTTGATCTTTACAGCTGTGGAAAGAATGTGTCCCTGAAGTGCTATTGAAAAGACCCAGCTTGTGATTTCTTCTTGAACTTACAGTGCCTGGGCAGATTACTTTGTGTTGACCTGTATGTTATCATGAACATCTTAGGAAACCAAAGTCCTACATTTCACAATTACCCACAAACATGAGTCTTGTGGCTCCTGTTGAAACCTCATAGGACGTAATTGAAAATAGCTGGAATAATAGAACAGTCAAACATGAAAGACAGAGAATTGAAGTGAAAGTGGTAGAAAATAATAAACTAGTCCTGAGGTAGCTTCTTGACACAGAAAACACTGGGGAGAAAGCACTAGAGAAGAAAAACTAAATTCTACTGAAAATTTGAAAGATAATAATAAACTTCAGTCTGTAATTTTAAGAACAACTTACAAAATGAACCAGGAAATTACTGACCTGCTAGGAAATGTAAAGGAAACTACAGATCAGTTACAAACCTCAGAAACAGAAACAAATTATCAATGCATTCAGAATAATCTGGAATATTATCAATTTAATAGGTCTAGGTAGTGTAGTACCTGCAAACCTAAAGCTACTATCATTAATTTTTTTAAACCTACAAACTTGTTACTGAAGTATAGGATAAAGAATAACCATTTGATAAAACATGATGTATGTATTAATGCAATTAAAAATTCTCAGATTTATTAGACACCCCTCACTGACTATGACTTTTGTTTACTAGGTATGCCAAAAAATTACAGAGGACAACTGAAGTCTAAAAACATCTCTTAACTTGGCATGCCTATTTTTCCACAGGTCATGTGAAGAACTAATGATGGAAGCCAAGAGAGAAATTAAGAGAACGAAAAAGTTACGTTGAAATGAATTTCAGTTGTGCACCCAATAAAAGTTCTTACCAATTTGGTTTTCAGTCATTTGTGTCTTTTCAGGGAGAGGAGGAGTTGATTTTACCATGTTACTCTCTGTGGCTTCTCTCACCATCACAGTGCCAGAATTGTTTAATGAGAATATCTCAGGATCCAAAATATTGTACCTGCAGAATGGGAGAAAGAATAAAGCACCAAAAAAACAAACAAAAAAAAAAACAAAAACAAAACAAAACAAAAAAACAAAAACAAAAAAAAAAAAAAAACCAAAAAACCCCCAAACAAACAAACAAACAAAAAAAAAACCAAAAAACCAACCCCAGACACAATATCAAAAAGAATTCAGAATACACAGAATTCAGTTTCTTAGAAGTGATTACTTTCCAGCAGCTTCAGGAATCAAAAATAATGGATTACAGTCAAATGTTATAAATAACAAAAAAAAAATAACACGGTACAATATATTTCAAAGCTATCATCTGGCCAATCAAGTGAGCAATCAAAAATGTGCATGATGTCCACATGATGGAAAGCAAAACTTGTTACATAGCAAATCCATTTGTATTTGGACGCTGAACTGTTCACATGACAAACTGACTGATGATACTGTAATTCAGATCTGTCTACATTAACAGCAATAACACAAAAATGTGTATTAGTAGCAATCACTGATAAAGCAGAAAGATATACCTCTCCAGATGCTGTGAACCACAAATTCCAATATTATATTGCTCTTCCAGGTTCTTTTTAAATAAGTGGTAGTGTGCAGCTGCCAGATAGATATTCATCTGAGACCTCCAGGGCATCTCTTCAAGACACATGTGACGAAACTTCCTTCGCTTTACGTAATCACCCAGCAGTACCACTAAGGTATAATGAGCAGCTTTTTGCAACTTTTCCTTGCCTTTCCTACACCAAAACATATGAAGTAGCTAAAAATGAAACTGTGTTTTCCTGAAGTTCTAGAAAAGGCAATTATGGTAAAAATGCACAAAAGTACCCCATTGCATATCCACAGACTTATATTAACTCTGAAGTATATGACATTTCTAGTGAAAAGATTTTTGCTTTTGTCAAGAAAAGCAATTGTGGTTTTCCCCTTTAACTGCACTTACTACACATTAAGTCCTATTTTATATTTTTATCATCTTCCATGATATTTGTCATAGTACTTAAGAAAGTTTAGCTGTGTGTTTAAAGTTATTTGTACCTGAATCATCCAAACAGATTACAGCAAATACAATGTGCTTCACACAGTCTGGTCAGGAGATGGAGGGTCTACTGTTATACTATGAATTTAGATAATTCTTTTTATTGCTTTGCTTTGGTAGCTAATCATCCTCAGTGTGAAGAAAACAAACTATTTCAAATTTGGATGCCTGGCTTTAATTTCCGGCTATCATTTTTTAATGTTTCTCTGCCAGATCAAACAATTCTGTATTATCTCACACACATACATTGCTATATTAAAACCAAATCTAATTTTTTTCTTTTTTTTTAATTATTTTTAATAAACTGTAAACTGATCCCTTTATCAAGCTAAATTATTTTTTCTTCCTGTTTTACACCTATAAAATGTGAGCAGAATAGTATACCAATGTACAATTATGATTATATTATACAGCACTACTATTATGTAGGATACAAAAGAGCAGCTGAAAGAGCAAAAAACCCAGGGTAAGTTTGACATCTCCACTTCTGCTGAAAGCCATGAAAATCATTTTAAGTAAGGTAGGTTTTTGTCTACCAAGGAGGAAAAAAATGGATGTTTAGGTGAATATTTAGAGTATATTTATGATATTTTAGGTTATTTAAAACATTTCCAAGATTAGTTACATGATTGCTTATATGAAAATATTTACAGTTTTCTACTTGCTAATTGCTGGAAGCATAAGTGACCAAAACACCAGGAAATGAATACTACATATTCTTTTAGGTCAAAAGGTAGTGTTTTTCATAATATGTACCTGACAAAAAAAGAGGTGAGTGAATATTTGTTTTATCAAGAAAAACTTTTCTGAAAGCTATAGAACAGATGGTCCAAAAAAACTAACACAAGGATGACAAAAATCATTCTGAAACTACCTGAACATCAGGAAATAATAAACATTGTTTTATTAGATTTGTGTCAGGTAAGATCCCCAACACAGTTTGAAAAGCATTATAATACACAGATTAACATAACTTTTCTGCCTTGATGAATCAACATGCTAACACAACTGAAACACCATCTTTGATTATTAATACAGACTTGAAATCTTCAACACTTATTTTCTGAAACAGAAATGAGACAGATTCTGTTTTATTGAGTGGAAGCCAATTTTATACTAAACTAAATCAGAAAAATATTTTGTTTCTGTATATGAGCCTGACACCTCTGTCCATTTACCTTTGTGGTTCTGAAGAACTCATTATATCTGGATTTTTCTTTAAAAACTCTCTAAGAGTCTGTTCTTTCCTAGCAGGAGGCTTTGAAGGTTTCTTCGAAGCTGGTGCTTTTGGTGCCTTCGGTGCCTTCAAAGTTGTTGCCTTTGGTTTCTTCAAAGATGAGATTTCCATTTAAAAAAAAAAAAAAATCTTCCATGAAAATCTTAAATATATTTCACATACTTATTTATACCCACATTATCAATTATTTGAGGCATACAGGAGTTTGGCTTATGCAGGAACAGAAAAGAACATTAAAAAAAATAAATTCTGGGACCAGATGTCAAAATAGGACTGCAAAATAAATACTTAAAAATTCCAGAAAGCTTCAAAATTTTTCTGGAATGTACATGCCAAGTGCTTGATGCTAAGAAGAGAGCCAGGCCCCCAAATATTTTCTTTCATATACCACTATTTTCATTGCAAAAATAATGATAGTTCTTTTCCTATTATTATAAATTATTATTATTTTTATTTAGTATAAATAGTAACACTTTGCAATATGAAAACTGAGACAGAAAAATCCTTTCTCTAATCTATCTCAGGTGCTACCAGCATTACAACATTACTACATGGTTATGAGGAAGAAAACTCTTCCTCCAAAACAGTACAAATCCATTAAGATTATTCTCACCTTCCAATAAAACCAATAATTTGTAGCAATAGATTTTTAATATTTAGAGTAGAAAAAGTATTGTCAGAAAATGACTTGTGAAGAAGATGAAAAAGTTAACCCAAATGCCTTAAAAACAAGGGCTTTTATTGTTGTACAATGCATGCTACAAAATGGATTCCTTGTTCTTTTTCTGCAAAGTCACTGTTCTTCTTCCCAAAATCCCCTGAGAAAACCCTTATCTG
>JAWWEU010000040.1:45446746-45491032 GCA_035583155.1 Acropternis orthonyx | reverse complement strand
CTGCTTGCTTAGGAATGTAGCCTCTGTCCTTGTAAAAACTTTATGTAGCTTTCTTATTGGTTCTTATTTACACCTTTTTATTGGTTGTTAACGCTTGAATGTTATTGTAATTTTCAAAATCCCCTCTAGCTTTTCATTGGAGGAATTGGATCCCTCCGGAGTCCTATATATACCTATCTATGCGTAATAAAGCTCTCTCTTGCCCCTCTCTTGTGTCTCTGCGTGACTCTTTGTGGGGTCCCGTGGAGCCTCGTGGTCGGGGGGATTGGGGGAGCGTTCCCACCCAGCCGTTGGAATAATTTATTTTAAATTAATTCTGAACAAAAAGCCTTTACAGTGCAATTAGAGTATCTGCACAAGGAGTCAACCATGAACAACTCCTCATGAAAAAATGTAAGCACAACGTTGTACAAAAAGGCCTGAGCTGATCTCCTTAAAGTGAGGGTACCCAAGGCATTTCTTATTAACCTAATGCTTTTTTAAAGACAACTGAGGAAAGTTTTCACTGCTTTTTTTAATGCATTACTCTGATTTATCTCAAATTCTCACAACTGGTCTTTCAGATAAATCCCATACCACCTTTTCTTACTGCTTTTAGGAGTGCAGAGGTGAGATGAGGACTACAGTCTGTATCCCATATTTAGCACTTGTGCATGTCTCTAGTTGAGGTTTTTATGAGACAATTTTTATACATTCATTTTTGTGCTTATGGTATTGCTGCCCAGTAAAACCACATGACTCCTTAAAAATAAAACTCACTTTCTCAGCTCCTGTAGTGTGTTTGCCTTCTTGCAGAGGTAGAGAACGTGCTTGTTCTGCTGAAATTCCATTGCCACATAGGAAGGTTTCATTCCTCCTGACAAACAAATAATTTTTAAATCATCATGATAATAATCATCAAGTTAAACTCCTTTCATAATTAAGCATTATCTTTGGGAAGATATAGAGCACATGCAATTCCTATTTCATTGGCAGTTTCAAATTCAGTAGGTTTTCTTTCCTTCATTCCCTTCAGAAAATAGGAAGTGCTCACTTTCAAGGTTTATTACAGAAATCTGAATTTGTAAGTAACAACTATCTCACCTTCCTAACTCCTAGTAAAACAAGAGTTTGCTTCACTATCCAAATTATACTACAGAATTCTGCAAAGAACTTCTTCACAGCCAATTTTTTTGGTCTCTTTTAAAAGCAATTCTGTTCCCTAAAATATGTATCTCCTCTTCATTGATTATTTTCCATTCAGAGTTTGGAAATACTGGTGTGCATTTTTTAAAAAGTTAAAGTTCTTTGGGATCCTTTTAGGTAAGTGTCTACAATTTGGTTGCACTTACCTTTTACGTACAAAATTTTTTTTTGACACTATAGTGTCTACTATAGGTAGGCCCTGAGCACTTTTGCTTTTGATTTAACTCAGCATACTTTTTTAATGGCAAATGGCCTTATGTCTCTATGTATAGTCAGGTCCCAACACAGTATTTACTGTAGCTACATAATCCTGTGTTCATGGAACTTCTGCAGACTAGAATTCATGGAAATTACTACAGATGGGTCTTCTACCAGGTGTATCTTTTAGTTTCTGCTGTAACTGTGACTCTGATGAGCGTAAGTAGTAGTTTTTTGCTACTACTATAACAGAGATCTACCTTTTCAAGTAATCTTGCACATTGTCTGCCCATTCCAAAATGCACTGAAACTTCTCTTCATTCAGGACTTTGTACAAAAGCTGAACAAAGAACTCCAGAAAACGTGACTGATTTCTGAATTTAATCACTGAAATAAAATAACAGATAACACAGAATTTGTATTTATGCTACAACAGGATTCTGAAATCGGCTACAATTACGGCTATGTAAGTCTTAAAGCACATATTTATATCATGTTGCATGCTGATGAAGAAAAGGCATGCTCATACTAAAATCAGAGGTGCACAGCAGCAGTTGCTAAATACTTCTTGTGGTTGGGCATTCAGAATCACAAGTTCACTCTATTTACACTCCTAGAATGACAAACATTCTAGGGACAGAAACTTGTGTGAATTCCTCTTCCAGTAAGATAACTAAATATGGAAATGTTGTGTCTCAATTTACAAAAGAACATTCCACACAAGCAGAATCTTTGAAAACTTGACACAATTTTTTTTACAAAAAATTAGCTCATTTCCAAGATTACTAGAAAATAAACTTCTTTCAATTTAGAATATTCATATTTTATATACTTAGCATCAAATCCAAAATAATTTGTTACATACACTTCCATATGTGACTATATGACCTTTTTATAAGCTATGTTTTTCTTGATTTTATTTGAGAACCAAATGAAACTAACATTTCTAAGAGTTTATTTCAAGCCAGAACAAGACAGCTTTACTGACAACTTTCTGAAGTAAAGAAGCCTTTACAATTAAAACAAACACCAGTTTATCCTACCTTCTTGATAAGCACGGTCTGAATTCCAACACAAAATTACAGGGTAGAGGAACAAAGGATATTCCTGTCCTGTAAGTCCTGATCCAGGAGCTAGATCAATAAACAAATCAAATCCATTATGATAAGCAGTGATACTGTACAATAGAAACTCTACCAGAAACCATAACTGAAGACTAGAAAAATCCTTCTTTAGCAGAGAGTTTGCTTTTAAATCTCTCACTGTCATCAGGAGAGAAAATCAAATGCTTGCTCCTTTCTTCTAACAAAAGTAGCTGTTCTACTTAAATAATGAAGAGCTTACAGATGTGACTGATGAACTTCCAGCTACTAGACTATTAAGGAGAATATCTGGAGTTCACCAGAACAAAGATCCATGCAAATCATATGTGGAGGATAATGTGCAGAAAGGACATGTCAAGAACGTATTTAAGGCTATACAGCACAAACTGATCACATGATGCTGCTGGTGACTAGTGCTTACATACATGCTCCTCATATGGATAGTGTAAGTAGGTAAAGGGGGGTTTTTCTTAATCTCAGTATTTACATAAATATATATGTATATAAATTTATTAATATTCTATAAACAATACACTTTTATAAGTGTAAATTATATATTCAATATGTAGATATAAATAGTAAAAATAATATATAGAACAATAACTTGGATTCAAGCTTCTTAGAGTCAAACACAACTGCATTACCAGCTGAGGAGCACCAGAACAGTGTTACATGTGCTACTTATTATTTTGCCTTAATAAAGAAACATGCCCTACAAATTTTGTGCTTAGGCAAGTCCTGTGGTAGAAAAAGATCAGCAAGTCCCTGAAAAGAGCAAGGATAAAAATGCTCTCTATAAAAAGTTGCAGTAGTGGATCAATAGCTACACCTTCCAGTGACAGCAGTCAGTTTAAGTCTGTTGAATGCAAATAATGTCCAATTAAATAGGACAGCCAGTGGGAAAAGCAGATTTTTTTAAATTTTCTTTTTAGGACAAATCACACCCTTTCTTAGTACTCTCTCGTATTTGACAAGTTCAAAAATATATTGCTTCAAATAAGCATTTTCACAAAGAATAATACCTTCCAAAAATTTTTAAATGGAAAAAGATTTCAAATTTCAGCATTTAAATTGTACTGTGTATGAAATATTTGGTTTTCTCTTCTTTTGAAAAAGGCAGATGCTGTTCTTTTTCTTGTAGACTGCATTGTTCCACTTTTAAAGACTTCCTATGACAAGGTTTTTTTTCCCAAATATTTTTAGCAGCATGCCCCACAGGTGTGCACATCATCCTAAACCACATATACATATTTGTAAGGACAGCTGTAAGCTTTGCATGGCCTCAGCAAAAGGCTCCTTCTACTGAAAATGCGTTCTTTGCTAACTGATCAATCCGTTAATTTAACTTTCTATTATGTAAAAATGGAACAACATTTTGTTAAGTAATCAATGTAATTTTCAATGAATTAACACAATTCTTTCATTCTGTAAGTTGTTCTGCAGGAATGCAGGCATCAATGTCAACAGCAACGATGAAGGATTCATGAGTGGAATTTTTCCATCACTCTTTAACCTATTTATTACAAGAATGCTTTCTCTTCTGAGACAAATGAATGTACAAAGATAATGGATGATAACCGGAACATGAGTCATCAGTGTGGTCCTGCAGCACAGGCCAGTTGCATACTGGGCTATAGGAGAAATAGCACAGCCAGTGGGTCAAGGGAAGTGACTATTCCCCTCTAATCAGCACTTGGGAGACCACATCTAGGTTACTGTGTTTGGTTTTGGACACTGTAGTACAAGACACTGACACACTGGAGGAAGTCCAGTGAAGGACAATCAAGATGATAAGGAGCTACAGTGCATGGCAAAGCAAGTAGAGGATGAGGGAATATGGTTTATTCAGTCTTAAGAAGGGAAGGCTAAGAGGAGTCTACACCTACCTAATAGGAGGAATACAGAATGTGGAGACAGATTGCCCTCACTGGTAGCACAACAGGCAATAGAAACAAGCTGGAAATCCGAAAATTCCAAACAGATACAAAGAAAACCTTTCTAACCATAAGGGTGGTCAACTATTGAAACAGGTTGTCCGTAAAGGTTGCACAATATCTTCCCTGGGAGAGATTCAAAACTTGACAAGTCTCAGAGCAGCCTGATCTAATTGGACCTGCTTTGAGAAGGGGATTGGAATAAATACCTTCCAGAAATGCCTTCCAACCTAAATTATTCTACAATTTTATCCAGGCTCCAAGGAGCACAAAATGTCATGCAAATACAATGGAAAAAAAATTTTCAAAGTTGATATATTAATTCCTGAGTTAAAAGGCAGTTAAATGCAAGTATACATGCAATTTCTTTACAAAAAGGACAATTTCTGTGAACTTTCTTCAGGAAACATTTTCTCTCCTAAGATTTCCTGCAGTGATCATTACTACTAGCACTGGTAGAGTACTAAGACATGCTATAAATGTGCAGTGGTCTTTGCCGCTGCATCTTCTGATTTAGGAAGATAGAGCAAGCCTACATAACATGGAATCTAATTTACACAGACTGGGAGAACATATATATTGGCAGAACAGACCACAAATGAACATTTCTTTGAAAAAAGAAATGGATGTTCCAGTGAAAATTATGAAAAATAAGATTAAAGGTCATTACACACATAACTACCAGGTATAAATAAGATCACTGAAATTATCTTATTTTGGTTCATTTATCATGGAAGAGATAAGAAATAAAAATATTTCTTAGGTAAATATTTTTTACAAATAAAACATAGAAAACTCATAGAAAAAAGTAGGAAGTGTTTCAATAATACACCCACCTGGTTCTGTCAGTCTGAGGAGATCTGATTCAAGAGTGCTTAGATTTTCTGCTGCTTTTGCCATTGCAGCTAAATGGGATTCCTTTGAGGAACTGGCCTGAAATATCCAATACTTAGTTATGAAAGCTTAGCTTTAACTTAACTAAAACCAGCATGTCAATAGTGGAATTTAGGTTAGATCCCAAGTCTTCTAAATTTGTATCTGATAATTTCATCAATATGATGAAAATTTTTTCAAGTGAACTAAAAATGGTGTTCATTATTTTTTAAGTATAGCATATTTTGTCAGGCAGTCTGTTCAAATGTGTTCTTGTCATAGCATGTAGGACTTCCTAAAAAATTTATTTGGTAGTAGAGCAACTCCACTTACTCCCTTGGAGATTAATCAAGAATGTATCATTGCCAGGTTTTTGGTTTGACAAAACATGCCATTTTCCAGAAAACATAGTCTTTTTTAGTTTATTTATTGCCTACAGAAATCAAAATCTTCCTCTGGAAAGGAAGTTCTTTATTTTTTTTTCACTTTAGTGAAAATATAATTTTCAGTCAGCCATACTTGGCTGAAGATATTATATTGCTTCTACGATCTTGGATATCTTTCTCTTTTTTTGGTATGAACCTGGGAGCAGCTAATGGAAACTCAGCAACAGAGAAAATCTTGCTCTGGATCCTATCAGTGTTCTATGGAAGCCCTTTCCTGTAAGCCAATTGACTTTTTGTCTCTCTCTTTAATACATCTCCATTTCATGCTCCCACTGCTTCCTTTCTTCCTCTCTCGTTTATTCCTACTTTCTTAACTCTTTTTCAAATCTCCTCTCCAGTAAAATCTCTTCTAAGATTATTTTAAGAAAAAACAACTCTAAGTTGCAGAAAATCCCCGCGACCTGCTGCATCTCTTTGTAATTTAAGTACTAAGGTCTTTGAGGTTGAAAGTTCTTCCTCTGTTGAGATATATTTTTCAGTCTACACAATTCCTAAGATTCTCTTCTATATGACCCAGTTTCAAGCAGTTTCTAGACAAAGTGAAATGCTAAATTTTTACAATGTTTGGGATTAATTTTGATCTTTTTTACTTAAACAATTCTTTAATTGTTCTTCTTTTGTTTAATAAAGCATTCCTGGAAACTATACGTGAAGATCAGTTAGAGATGCTTGTATACACATCTGCAGGAGCCTCTTGGCTCTGACCTGTAATACTGCTAACCCTGCTCCAGTTCAACAAGATGAGACACTGTACACACTACAGTTTACCACTGATCTTAACAAAGACGGCTACAATTAAATAAAAGCCTTTCACCTGTACTTTGGGAATTTTTATTCTGCAAGGAAATTCTTCTTCCTTACAATCGCTTCTGAAGTGCCCAGAGAGGTTGTGGACTCCCCATCCCAGGAAGTGTTCAAGATCTGGTTGGATGGGGCCCTGAGCAACCTGGTCTAGGGGAAGGTTCCCTGCCCATGGCAGGGGGGTTGGAACTAGATGATCTTTAAGGTCCCTTCCAACCCAAACCATTCTATGATTCTAAACAAAAAAAAAAAAAAATAATTCAAATCTTCAAAAGGGTAGAACACAATGTTTAGAAAAAAAGAAAGAGTAAAAAACAGAGAAATTACTTTTACTTCTTTGTTGGTATGTGTTTCTTCAGTTTTTGTAGCTCCAGACAGGCAGAGTGAGACTGTTGGTGATAAATCCAACAATTTTTTCCCATAGTTAATGATAATTACTGCAAGTTCATATTCTTTCCATGAACGTAGGACCTATTAAAGAATCATCTGTTATATTTTTTCTTGTTTACATAACATGTAATGTTTCGTTATTGCCTACTTATAATTGTCACAATGCATGAATATTATAAATATAAATTAATTACTGAATACTCAAATTTCTTTTAATTAAAAAAACCAAGACTATAGACCTGTAAAATAATTGGAATTGCAGATATGTTATCTATGTGTTCTACTTCTGCTTAGCCTATCCCTCAGAGAATAGAAAAATTTAACCAGAAGTATCTATTGCTGTGATTGACACTCTCCCTGTTCTCAGGAAGTACTGCTATCAAAGGATATAAAGGGTAACTAAATGATACTAAATTTACCTCTCTGGTATCGAGGGCACATTTTAAAATCCCAACTGTATTAGTGAAAGGAGTGGTGAAATTCATTTTAAAATATGAAATTTATAAATTAACAGTATAGGGAATGTTTTTAGATGGCTTTATTTTCTGTAGATAGAGCTCTAAAGGCCCAAGTTCTTCCTACTGTATGCAAGCTTACTTCACGTAAGGATATTTGCCTTTGTGATATTAAGTAAGTGTATAGATTGCCTTAGGATAAATACAGTACATGACCTGACTGTAACTCAAAAGAAGACCATATACCGTAGTTTAATCAGAAGCATTTGCAATTTACTCATTCTGCTTGATATTCTGTATGCTATTCTATTGAAATGCTATCTTTAAGGGGAAAAAATGAGCAATATAAGTGACAGTCACTTAGCTGAGGAATCCAACAAACAGTCAATCAAGGTTTCGAGGTTCCTAACAGGCTTTATTTGCCTTAATAGCATCCACCTGGGCCCTCCATATATGGGGCCAGGAGCTCCCTCTAAGCTCATGCCTAAGCCTAAAGTCCCTGCCAGCTCCTGTGTAGCAGGAATGCTGGTCTCCAGTTTGGTCCAAGCCATGCCTGGGCCTGGCAATGGACTGGGCACCTGAGGCATGGACCAACTTCTTAGCTTGATCTCAGACTGTTCCCATTGTGATGGACCAGCCTGTTGGGTGATCCTAGCTACACTTACCTGACCGTAGCCTGACCTGTGGACTAACTTTCTAGCTTCAGTTCTGACCTGCCTCATCACCAAACTCCCCTGATAATCTCCTGGTTGAACCTGACTACCAGGTGCTGCCCTGCCAGCCGTGGCATTGTCCTTGGCTCCTGATCTCACAGCCATGAAATATTTGATTCAAATAAAGAAAATGACAACACTAATGCTTAAGAAACTCATCTTTATAGAAAGAATGAAAACTGGGTCTTCTTGCAGAGCATTTTTAGGGTTGTTTGATACTGATCTAGTCTGGTGAGGTGAGCACAAGAGATTCAGCTCCTATAAAGACTGGGGTGAGGAATTACCAACCCAGTGGAATCCCTCAAACTCTTAGCCACAGCTCAGCTTCAGTATGAGTTCTTGGTTGAGGTGCATTCAAAACTAGAGGAAAACTGACTTTTTCAGTACCATATATTTATGATGGTGAGTAATTTAACTGTAGCCTGCCTTGATACCTGAGGAAAAAAATTCAGTACCATCTTTCTCCTTATCTCACTAAACAGATTGAGTATCTGAATCATAAATGTCATCTACAAATATAAATTATGGTTAAAAGTCAAGGTGCTTATATTTCTGCTAGCATGTGAGACTAAATAATATAAAGTCTCTTATATCTAATTAGCAAATAAACCAGATATGTTAATCAGATTGAAACTACAAATATGGCTTATTTGCAGTAAGTAAACTTTTAAAATTATATATTACACAGAGACCTCACTGAAAATAGTGCTACCTTAAATGTAAAAGTACACACAATTATATAAAATATAGATTTGATGTCATGGACTAATAGTTACAGTCTATTTTCTGAAAAAATAAATATTAAAAAAATCAAAATGTCATTATTATATAAAATGCAGAGATACAAACATACTAATAAATGTTTGTTTACCTTGGCTATTTTTGAATGCTGTTTCTCTAGGATATCAGTCTGAAGGTCAGCTTACTAAATCTCTTTTTTTGCTCTAAATGGCAAGAGCTACATCTCAAATTAAGCTCTACGCACAATAATACATTTCATACCTTTGCTGTATAAAATGAAGTACAAGCTATCATATGCTGAATACTCTCATAACATCCTGCATGTCTTCTCTGCAAAACAGCACTTGGAATTTCTTGGAGAACTGCCAAGCACTTAATGAGAATCTGTAAATACAAGGGTTAAAACAAAGTTTGGAATCTGCAGCACACTTACAAGTCTGTATCTCTGTACAGCCTGTTGTATTTGATGGTGAACTTTGAAAATACTTTGAAATCTGATGGATGGAATGAAACATTAGCTCTACAAGTGCCAATAATAAAATTTACATTTACTTTAACAGTGTCAAGATTTCAACCACAGCCCTTTGGAATAAATTACATGTTCACATGAAATCCCAGATATTAAATTACAGATACATGATGGATATTTTTGCTGATTTAATTAACACAAAATCCAAAATGCTTAATTCAGTGAGATAACATACACCTCCTATAGGAGGACTGCTTAAAAAGACACCGAGGTGGTCAGAATTTCAAAGGAAAGAAAAATATTTTCAGTGTGCTGTAACAATAAAATAGTTCTTTCCCTCATTTTTGCCTATCAGACATGAAAGGAACATGTGGCTCAATTGTTTTCACTTAAATTAGGAAATGTGAAAGAGGAGCTATTTCCAGTGGCTAGCTGTACCTTTAGTAGGCCATCACAGTCTATAACTTCTTAAGAAAGAGGTCATTCCTAATGGAATAGATTATATTTTTCTTCTAAACACTTCTAAAACTTCTCTGGGCCCTAACTGCTCCAGTAGTCCTTCCCTGAGCATCTTTATTGATGACGTCCACTCACACCTTCTGCCCAAGGGCCCAAGAGTCCCAATTAAGCTCATACACAAGCCTTCCGTCCCTGCTTGAGCTGTGGTATTGGTGTGCTGGTCTTCAGTTCTTTCTCCTGGATGAACCTTGGGCCTGTATTGTAGCCTTGTCTTCAGTGTCTGGCTCCAATTCTTGCAGCTCCTGACTTTTTCTCCTGAATGGACCCTGGGCCAGCCTAATAAGTTCACTTCTCTGGACTGTCAGTGGATCCCCTTACCAATAACCTGCTCTGTCATGTTTATATGCTGTCAGTCTGTGCCTTACCTGCAGGGCAGTCACCCCATCCTTTCTCACAGAGGGAATGTGCTCTTATTGCTACCCCCTAACAAAGCTACCTAATTACAGGGGGAAAAATTGCACATATCCTTTCTGAATCTAAGTAACACATCTGCTGCTTCAGAAATGGCAGGAAAGGATTTAGGTACTCTGTTTTCAAAGAGAAAGGGCTTGCTTCTGGAAAGGAGCACATGCCTGAAAACTAAAGACTGGATTATCAAAACATTGAATAGCCTTCTCTTTTTTTAAGAAGAAAATTGTATATGAATCAAACATTCAGGGAAAAAATAGACAAATGCTGCTTTTCTCTCCTCAAAATTGCCATCTGCAAATAACATTCAAGTAGAAGTTACATCACAGATTCTGCTATAGTTTCAAATACCAACAAATCATCCTGAAGAAACAACCGATACTCTGCAGTTACCTTGTTATATCTGAGACCAGAATGCAGCTTACACTGAACATACATGCATTGGGGACACATGAAACTATAAAAGGCTTTTCTTTCTTCAGCTATTAAGAACTTGAAGTCTAGATATTTAGCTCTCCCACTGTACTGTCTATTACAAGTTTATTTTGAATCAATGTAACTGCAGGACGTGACAGCTGTTTTGTCTTAAAATGCTCTCACCTGAATTACTGGCACTGAAGAAATCTTGTGATAAATAAGTGGAGCAAGGAGACCATAACATTGCACAACAGACTGCAGGGTGTAACTTGCATCATTCAACCAGCTGCTAAGTTCAATAGCCACAGTCATTGCTTCACATTCTGCTAATCTAGCAACCTGTAAAAGAAAAACACATTTTGATTTAAATGTGAATTCAGTTGCCTTAGATCATTTGAAAGTGGAAGAAAACACGTTATTACAGTTTAAAAAGTGGTGTAAGCAGCAAGTAAGATAAAAGTTTAAAAATTAATTTACATTGACAGCTGTTAGAAGTGTATTAAAAAATGTGACAGTCACGATTCTAAAGGAAACAATTGCCCTTGATCTAATTGTGCACTCTGAGTTTGCCCATATAATTTACAGAGCCTGGTTAACAACCTCAACCTCTGTCGAGTGGATATTTCACACGCTAACCTCTCAGAGTAGATAAGGGAAGGATAACAATTCTTTTCTTTCTCTTCAAGTTATCTGCTGAAGTCCTTACAAGCGTGGGTAGATCCAGTAAAGTCACTGAGTAATCAACTGCTCACATTTTTTACAAGACAAGTAATTCAGAAAAGAAAATGAGAGAATAGGAGTGTAATAATACTAGAGGCAAAGCTTGACTATCCAAATAAAAATTAAGAAACAAAAAAAATGGGGTTTTTTGTAATTAATATGTCACTATACTATAAAAAAGTCTGAAATAAAGTAGAAAAAGATTAATATATTCAAACCATGAAACCCTGTTAGAAGTTAAATCTTAATTAAAATATATGTATTAAATAGCAGAAATGTTTAAAATTAAAAATTAAAGGTATATCTTAGTAGGACAAAAATAACAATTATTGTACTTTTTTCTTAAATTATAATCTACCATCACTGAGGTCAAGGAAAATCCTTTCTCAGTAGGAATCAGTAGACTTTGGGTCAGACAATAACTGATTCAGAAACCATCATTCCAGCAGGCTACAAATAACCAACAGCTTCTAAAATACTTCAGAAAGAAAGACCATGTAACTCAGAGAAAATGGAACATTCTGTAAATAGGATTAGTAAATTGCAACATCTATCTTGGAGAGATGAAATAAAGCTGATCAAAGTAAAATCAAATCCAATATATTATTTTAAAACACACATACTTGCTCTGTATAAAATATCTCATTGGAACAGATGGAATCACAGAATAGGGCTCCTTCCATGACACTAATGTCACAGACAGCAAATATATTCCTTAGAAAGAGGTGCAAGGTAACAGGAGAAGTCTGAGATACAGCTTCAAAACGTAACCTACAAAATACAAGAGCAAAGGAACAGTAAAAGCATATGAATTATGATTCACATCTCACATGCCTGAAACTGCAGTATATTAAAATGAAGGACAAAAAGGCTTACTATAGCTTCTTCTGGAAATAAGATCTATATATTTAACTGCAAAAATAGCTTAAAATTTCTGAAATTAAAAAAAAAAAAGACTACTTTTCAAATTGCTGTCCACCTTCTACTATTCTAAGACAACTTTCCCTTATTTCTATCATCTAATCCAGTGCAACTTATTTTGAACTTTCTTTGAAAAGTTGGGATTCTAGAGCTTATTTATTTTCACTGTCTCCTTTTACAGATTATTCTTCGGTATTCTGAAAATGATACATACAGTTGTGAAGTCCATTACTAAGTATTACTAACAGATTCCTTTTCATCACTGATGTCTTTTGTAATACAAGTTGCAAAATAATCTCTTCTATCTCCTTTGCTATAGCATTGTTTTTCAGTTGGTTTTTTTCTTCCCTGGGGCTAGGGGGGCATTTGTCCTTGTTATATATTTTTAATATTTTTATTAGAGTAAAAATTCTATGATTTTGAAGTACAAGAAATAAATTCCTTCTCCTCGACTGTTTCTTGAAAGAGACTGAAATTCGAGAAGGAAGATCAAATAGACTCATTCACATACTTGTTATTACCCAGATATTACCAACAAGGCTGCTGGCTGGAAACACGAGGTTTCCTTTCCTTCCAGCTCCCTCTAATGTCTCTTTTAAGTCTTGTCCACTTTCAAGCTAGTCCAATTTCTTAGCTACTGATCAGTAAAATTGAAACTGCCTGATACTGCATGTTAACTGTAAAAAGAAAAAAATTAGGCTTGGACATAGGTGTCAGAAAAGCAAAATCTTTTTTGCACATCTGCTTTGCACATCTATTTAAAAATTTTCTATCTTCATTTGATTTATCTGAAAGTAGACTCATTCAAATGTTATCTCTAGAGCTGTATATGTTCAAAGAAAAAATAATTGTTTATGAAAAAATATTACTGAAAAGCAAGTGCAAAAACCAGCACAATGACCAGACTTGTATTCCTACTTTGTTGCCTAGGCCAGGGACAGATTTTTAAAAAACACGAAGTCATGAAATAGGATGTCTAGTGATTATCTGCCTGCATCAATGCAGTCTGCAGGCTTCTTGTAAATCCCAAATGCTGCTGTGGCATGTTACATCAAGACCCTTGGTCAATTTGTATGCCTAGTATCAGACATATAGTGGCACTGGAAGGACAGACAGGATATACGGTGGTCTGGCTGAGCCTGGAATAACAAGAATACTCTTAGACACAGTGCTTTCTCCTATAACACGAATTAAAACACACACAGGCTACACTATCTGCTTGCAACCAAACAGCATTACTATAAGAAAACCATGGGCTCTGATGCAAGTATATAAAAACAATATAGAGAAAAAACTCAGTACGTGTCTCAGAATTACTGATTATTCTGTTTTTAAAGTGGAAATGGAAGTATTCCAACAAATATTAGAGGAAATCCCTCTAATACCTATTTCTTGAAATAAAGATCTTTATTTCTTCTTTAATTCTTGAAGTATTCAAGAACTATTAATACATGTGCAATAATGTTGCTTCTTGTCATTATGGTTTCAAGACTAAGTCAGTCTGTCAAACTGAAACAGAGATGCTGTGAAACTTTTCCGCACCTCCTCCACAAGTTTGCCAAAACTTTTCTAAGGAAAGAATTGGTCTAAAAAGAATTACACACAAGTGAAAATGATGATTTGTGTTCTGTTATATTGGATGTTAATTCATTATCAAATCATAAATAGTTGACTTACAATTAAAATATTTTTATGATAATATTCATGTCTATTACTTAATAAAAATCTCTTTTATCTGGGAGTAAATTAAGTTTTGATGTATTTTTTTATTCTTGATCTATTGAATTTCAGTACATGCAACCACAGAATTTCTAGGTGGGCTTTGTCATCATGAAAAAGCTGTAATATCATGGTTGAACATTTGATATTTATTTGTAAAATAATCGATTTTAAGTATCTTTTCTAAAGCCCTTTAGTACACGTAAGGATTATTGGGAGATTCTATAGCCATTCCAAAACAAAATTAGCAAGCATTTACCTATTTTTAGGTGGTGTTCTTGACAAAATTTTCACAGTTTTTGAACTCTACTGCTCCCTTAATTGGAAAGTCAATAAACCAGTGCACATGATACATTTTGCATATGAAAATGCATCACACAGAATTAGCACTCACTTTATAGGTTTCCCAATTATCTTAAGAAAATAGTCATTATAAAGAATTAGGTGTGTAAATCTTAGTGTTCCATAAACAGCAAAAATCCTCTGCTAATTATAAACCACTATATTTTCATAACACATTTATCACTTCTTTTTTCAGAATGTTTCTCATGTCATAAACCCTAACAAAATTTCACAACCTGGAACTCTTTAAAATAAAACGTGCACATCTATAATTATTATTTTAATTTTGGTTTTGACAGTTACCTTTTTTCAGATATAGTCAAATTACTACTTGCAGAAATAACAGCTGCATTGGCAGGCAGTGGAGAAGAATTTGAAACAAAATAATCCCACATTGGTGAAAATGTTTCTCTGGCTAATCTAAAGTTTCCAGTCTGATAAGCTACCTACAAAACAAACAAACAAAATTTAGCAAATTGACATGTTCATCAAATAACCAAGTCAGATATGATTAAGTCTTAAAACTCCCCCTAACATGTAAATTTACAATTTCTCCACGAATATTCTGACATATTTAAATAAAATATATGTAGTAACAATCTGATTCTGATAATATTAGTTTGGTTCAGATTTAGCATCAGAGAAGGCAAAAGAGTTTCTTGACCGTGGACCAAGGATCTAACTTCCCTTTATGGAATACTTTACAGGTCCTGTGTTGCAGTTTTTGAAAGCATATTATTACACCAAAGTTCATTTTACTTTTGCTAATACTGCAAAATGCCCTGCTGCTCTGGGTAATGGGATGTAAATGAAGGAAGCAAGCAGACATACATTCTTACTCTGAAATATTTTAGGAAATCTTCTAAGCGGTCCCTACAATTTATCTATAGCGCTACACAGTTTCATTTTTCTCCATGTCACAAAGTGTTTTAAATATCCTTGACTAAGAACACAGAAAAGTATCATGAAGGACTGACAGAGCCTTTGTGATCTCCCACAAGACATTACAAAATTAATTTCAATATGAAAATGGTTGGCTTTCATACCTGGTAAGCCCAGCCACGTTTTTCATCCCATACTGTAATGACTAATAAGATCATTTCTAGTACTTGGTCTCAATCACAAAAATTTAAAAAAAAAAAAGAAAAAGAAGAATTTGTGATTTGTGCTTATCAGGCTTTTGGCAAGAAAGTCTTGAGTTTTTACCAGATGCAGTTTAGAGCTATCAGTGAAAACAAGCAATTACAACCAAAAGTATGTGTTTATTACCAGGTTCTGACCCTACCTGAGTTAGATAGGCTCGAACAGTAGTAGCAGAAAGGGGTGGATAAGCAAGGATTGGCTTAGTCATTTCCCCAATGGCATCACCAATAAGTTTTCCATCAGAAGAATAAGCTGCAACTGCAAAGACGTATTTCTCATTGGCATTTAAGCCCTGTACTTCCAAGAGACTCTTCCCATCTGCTGGTATCTACCAATAAAACCATTTTCTAGTTACATCCACTGTACATACTAAAAACAAATCTCACATTCTAAACTTTTATTGCTAAACAAATTATTTCATGATCTTGGATACAAAGTACAATCTAGATTGTGATGTTTCCATGTAATACTAGGTTCTTGAAAACAAGGAGAAAACAGTAAAATGACAGGTAAAAAAAAGGATCAGTTTTCTCTGGAATGCTGTTGCATTTACAGAGCCTATAACCCAAGAGAACAGTTAAATATCAAGAGCTGGAGTTTTTCTAAGATACTTTCATCCATTTTGAACATTCACACCATGGTTGTGCATGCTTGCAGTTGTTGAGCTGGAAACATTCTGGCTTCTTCCAGAGAAAGAGCATATTGCTCTCCTCCATACATGCCACCTTTTTGTGTCAGATATGGGCAGAGGATATCCCAGGTCCTTTCAGCACAATTAACAACATTTTTGGCTTTGTGAAGAAAAGATCATACTTTCAAGATCTTAATTTTTCCTTCAAGTAATTTTGCACCTGCACTTTAACAGCACAGCTCACTTCTAACAGGCTTTTCCACCTTGCCCTCCATAACCAGGACAACTTAAACAAGGAAAGTTTGAAGGTTTTTGAGATCATCATAATGTAGCATAAATACAGTGCTCTTAATCACAGTCTGGCCTTCATAAGGAGACTTCTGAGCAACACAAGCACCTTCAAATGCTGGGACTGAATCCTGAACCAGCAGACCATAAATGAGAGTATGGCAGTCCATAGCATCCCTTTAGAGCAAGATTTTCCAATGTTGATAAGCTGATAGATTGTTTGATCCCTAACAAATTAAGAAAAATAATAAATTTTATATCCATTTATAATTTTTTTTTTAATTCCTCAAGAGAGTAGTGTCTGAAGCACACTAAAAAAATGCCATATACTTTCTTTAACTTTTGCATTTCTTAGAAATCACTCAAAAAAACATAGTTATAACAGATGGGATGGAGACATGTTTAAGTTTTTGAATAGTTTAATTTATTATTCAAAAAAAGGATTCCTAGTAGTTTTTTGGTCTAAAGATCAAAGAGTTTGTCAAATGCTTGGCCAGTTACATGATTAAAAAATATATCAGATATATAGATTTAAAAAATTGGTGTTTTTTAGAGGAAGAAAGTACAACCTAAACAAGCTTTACCCCTCTCTGTCTTACCTGTTCTCCTGAATTTGGAAGTTTATTGTTATTTAACCTTACTTTCATATTACTTCCTCCTGCTACAGATCCAAAAATACTGTACCATGAAACCTTTGAAGAAAATGAGAATAAAATTAGTCAATACACAGTACTATTTCCAACTTTCGCACAGTGCAGAATATACAAATTTTGTGAAAAAAGTCTCTGCAAAAAACCCCACCTTAGTTATAAAAAAGCATAGTCTAACTGCACTAGAATTTATCAATAAATCAATTAATTTATTTAGCTGGACAACTAGATATACTACAGTGGCAATAAAAGCAAATTACTCTCGTTATCCTGTGGATTTAAAGTCACCTAGATCCGCTATTTGATGGAGAAGAATAGTGTTCTTCTAAAGCTGGCATCAGGTTCTGATTCAGGAAACTACTTGTGGACAGATCTTTAAAATCAGGCAGAAGAAATGCAGATATGAAGCAATGCAGTAATATTTTCAAAAAAAGCCATGTTCTTAGCACCTATTGAAATCAATGTCTTTTAATGTCATTGAGATGTTGATAAGCTAATTGGGCATATCATCTACACTTTCCAATCTTTACCCAAGGAAGAATGTGAGCACACAGTCCTGAACCAGTGTTCAGTGGTGTCCAGTGAGATCAAACATGGAAACTAATTTTAATTTTATCTCTGCAATACTGGGCAGATGTATTTCACTAAGTTATGTATCTGATTATTCTCTTACATTAAATTCCTTCTACTAAAAAATGTAGTAAGTCTATTTACTTCCTGTAAACATTTAAACAGACCAGAGGTTTAGCAGATGAGGTGATTTTTCAACATACAAAAAATCTGTACAGACAAAATGTCCATTTTTCTTGTAATAAATATGATTTAGATTTCTAGATTTGTTGAGTTTCATGGGGTTCTTGTGGGTCCACTTCTCCAGATCCCCTGGATGATATCCCTTCCTTCTGTTGTGTCAACTGCAACACGCAGCTTCCTGTTGTCTGCAAGCTTGCAGGGGGAGCACTTGATCTCACTGCCTGAGTCATTAATGAAGATACTGAAGAGCATCAGTCCCAAGACAGCCCAGAGGGACACCACTCATCACCATCCACTACCCAGACACAAAGCCATTGACCACAACTCTCTGGCTGCATCCATCCAGCCCATTACTTATCCACTGAATCCATCAAATCCATGTCTTTCCAACCTGGAGATAAGGATGTCCCATGGGACCATATCAAAGGCCTTACAGAAGTCTACACACACAACATCTGTCTTCCCTTGCCAACCACTGTCGTCACTCCATTAATAGAGGGCCACCAGACTGCACAGGCACCATTTGCCCTTAGTAAAGCCGTGCTGGCTGCCTTGGATCACCTCCTTGTCTTTTATGTGCTTTAGCACATCCTCTAGGAGGATTGCTCCATGATCTTCCCAGGCACAGCGGTGAGGCTTACCAGTCTGTAGTTTCATGGATCATCCTTTGACCCCTTTTTAATAACAAGAGTGATGTTTCCCTTTTTTCAGTCACTGAGGTCTTTGCCTGACTGCCATGACTTTTAAAATATGACAGATAGTAGATTGGCAACAACATCAGCCAGTTCCCTCAGGACCGTAGAATGTCATCAGGTCCCACAGAATTGTGGCTATTCAGCTTCATCAAGTCATCCCACACCTGCCTTTTGCTTATGCTGGGAGGGACTTCACTCCCCCCAAACCCTCCCAGAGGACCAGGAACTTGAGAGAAGCGGGAATCCTGACTGCCAGTGAAGACTGAGGCAAAGAATTCATTGAGTACCTTGGTCTTCTCTATATCAGTCCCCATGAGTTTACACTTCCCGATTATCAGGGAGTACACTCTCTTTGGCCTTTGTTTTCTGACCTACGTACTAACAGAATCCCTTCTTGTTATTCTTCATGTCCCTTGCAAAGTCCTGCTCCAACTTTGCCTTGGCTTTTCTGACCCCATTCTTACATGTTTAAACCATATCCTTCTACTACCCCCAGGGCACCTGTCCCTGGCTCCATTGGCTGTGCATTTGTTTCTTACTCCTCAGTTTGAGAAGCAGATCCTTGCTCAGCCATTCTGGTTTCCCACCTGTCTTGCTCAATTTCCACACCTGGAGAGAGAGCTCTTGTGCTCTAAGAAAATTTGTATTACAATGAATACTGACTTTTTCAGAAGGAGTTACTGAAACTGAGAAGATTATTTTCAGTAAATGAGCTTTAATATCAGAAAATTTTTAGAGATATTTTGAGTTCTAGTACAAGAATAATGTATATCTAATTAAGTCCTGGGCATATATATTTATTCTAAGAAACTAGTAATCCTAAGTATCCAGTTAATAACCTCTTCATTAAAAAATACCTTTCATGTCTGTTCAACAGCTATGTGTAATTTAAAAAAAAAAAAATTCTTCTAGACTATCTGGATAGAATTACAATAAAACGACTAGTAATCCTATTTCGCCATCTAGCGGCCCAATGTGTTGCATTCAGGCTCCTGTGTCAAAATGAAGTCTGAAAACTTACTAAAACAAATGAATTCAAAGATTTTTTAAAGTTTTGGCTTATACTCATTAAATATAACAAGAATTAACTTTTCCTTAATTAATTAATTTGAAACTCACTCATAAAATTGCAATAAAACTGCAAGTTATAAAACAACTGTTCACAAAAGTATTCTTACCACTATTAATAAGATTTGAGCATAGTTGGTATATTTGATACTTCAGACTTTTTGAACCCTTTCTGGACATGGGAAGGAGAATAAGGTGGAACAGTCAGCATGGATTTACTGAGGGTAAATCATGTCTGATCACCAGGACTGGCCTCTGCAACAAAATTACTTGATTAGCAGAGGAAGGGAGTAGAGTATTTTTCACAGTAGTGCATGGTAGGAGGATGAAAAACAAAAGACTGACTTTGAAGCAAGGGAGATTCCAAAGTGTTCCCTATGAACATCTTGCCCTGTTGGAACACACTGTCCAGAAAAGCTGCTCAGTCTCTGTTCTTGGAAGTTTTCAGAACTGACTGCACACAGCCTTGAGCAACCTGATCTAAACTCACAATCAACCCTACTTTGAGGAGAAGGTTGGACTAGAGACCTCTTCTAAAATCCCTTATGATCTGCATAGTTCTATAACTCTACATGTTCAGCAGAAAGTAGATTCTTCCACTCAACATTTCATTAACAGAGACTTCAGTGCGGTACTTTCTTGCATCAGATAATGCAACAGTCTTGCACCTCTTCAGAGGATAACTAGGAGTATGTCAACCCCTGACCAAAAAAATAAGCTTTTGATAAGTGAAATAAATAAATGTTAGACAACAGACTCACTAAGGAACATGATGCATGAGATTAAGAAATTTTCATGCAAATGTGAAGGTCAAAACAGTGAGTCATGACTGATTCAAGGAGAGGAAAAAAGGATACTTAAGTAAGTCAGGATAACATAATCTTCTCAAGAACATAAAAATGTGATGGTACAGCACTGTTGAAACAACTTTTTCCTCTTGTGTATTGTTTAGTTATTTCTTATGGAGTCATCACGAAAAACATTACCTCAATATCTGAAGAGAATGGGGCTGGTTTAAATGTCATGGAGCAATGGGATCTAGAAAGTAACAGAGGAGGAGGTGGAGTTCTGCTTTCTTTCTTGCTGCTCATGACTTCTTTAAGACTGTGATACAATGCACTTTGTTCAGCTTCAACTTGCTCAATTAAAGTTAGTGCTGCCTATGATTTAAATTAAAGCAAAAGGGAGAAACTATTGAACTATAGCAATCAGACATGTGGCAGTGTTTAAAGAGGAGAAAGAATAATCTTATGGCTGAAGAAGCAAAATGTCACCATTGAAAACAACATGCTTGTCCTGTGATAAACCACATTTTGTCCCTGCCTCTGTCACAAACTTGCATCATGGTATTAACTTGATCACATTAATTAAATTTTACATCTGGCCACAGTAAAGGCTGCACAGTAGCTCAAGTAGTTAAGCAGTGTGTTGCAGTTGAGTATACATTTTTGACTCAGAAGTTTCCATACCTTCATAGTGGTTTACTGCATGGGAAATGCTTATTTGCATGCTTCTCAAAATAAAATAAACTGCTTCTTATTTTGCTATATAATAATGACAGACTTGTATCATATGTACTGAGTACAGTAGAAAAGACCAGAATATACAAGTAATTCTATATAGACCTATACAAGAAAAAAAGGAAAAAGCATGAAAAGGAAGGTCTAGGTTTTGTTGGGGTTTTTTGCTCTTTATTAAGTGAGCACCATCCACCTCAATGAGGAAATTTAATTGATCATCTAATTAAATATTTCATTGTAAAACAAATATCGAAGGAGATCAAGCTCAGTTTGTCCAGACAAAGTGAATTCTGACATTTTCTGGCAACTAGCTGCAGATATATTATATTCTTTTATCTACATCTTTCTTAGTGAAAAGTGCACAGAAGCAAAATATAGTGAAAGTCAGTGTAAAGTCTTGGCAAATATTTGTTTGGGATAACCACACATTTTTTGAGAATTGCTTGTAAGTCTGCATTGGTGACTACATTTGCAACTTTCATACCGTATCACCACATCTGATATTCATAAATAACGTATATTTTACAAATATGAGAAATATTTTTAATGTATGTCTTTTCTAATCCAGTTTTTGCATTCTTTCAACATAAAAGATATATGTACTAATTATCATGCTTACAAATTTGTGGCACTTAAAAGAAAAACACTTTCTAGTAACTTCTTGTTTAAAATACTATTTCATCCATTATATACTGAAAATTGCAGATTCCGTTGTCTGTTGTACAGGCCATAGAGAAACTTTAAGCCTTGCTGAGGAAGAGATAACTTTCATGAACAGATGCTGGTACAAAGCTCAATGGAAAAACTTTAGTTGATTTCAAGCAATTTTGAAATGAGCCCATGAAAAACTTTTAGCCGAAATAAATTCAAAATCACAATTTCTAAACTGTTCATTTAGTAAGTCCATGTCATCATCACCAGCCAAAATATTCTAAGACAACTTATAGATCTTGGGATAAGAATAATGTTGATGGTTACAATAAGGAAAGCTGCATGACATATTGGCAAAGTATATGTTCATAACTGCGAAGCCTGGGTGATTAAGTGTAGAAAGAAAGAGCATATCTTCTTTCAATCTCTATGTATGCACAAAATTTGGGGATGTGTTCTTTCCTTGTTTTAAGGTCACTTCATTGTTTTATCGTAATGAACCTTCTCAGGAAAAAAATTGACAATAGAAGTTAAAAACACACACTGTCCCTCAAGTTCCTTCCATTTTTCTTCTTTTTGTAAGAAGGAGTAATCCCTGACTTAATTACACAGAACATGAAAAACTGTGATAAAGAGTTTCTATCATAAGATATTTCTTATTACCTCCAGTAGCTGCCTTTGGGAAGTAGTAGTTAACTCTTCAGGAAACTTCTGTGCAGCCTTTTGCATCAAAAAGATTGCTCTGGATAGCTTATTGCTTTTTATTTTTTCCATTATACGTTCCTCTACAAAATAGATATTTTAAGACATCTATAAAGCAGCAGCAATAATTTATTATACTTCTAAAATCTTAATTAAATGGCCTTACCTGTTAAATAGTGGAAATCTTTAATATTCTTCACATCAGATTTAAGACTTCTGTCATTCACTTTAGCACCTGTGTGGGAAGGAAATGCTGAGTTATTTATTTTGATATTGTGAAAAATTCAGTGAGAGGGGTTAATATGTAGCTTTTTAGTAAAGCTCTGCTCCGTCTCATATTCTTTTCTTTGGTTCAAGTAGAATTTCTTGGACAGATCATGCCATTAAAAATATTCCACCCTCCTGATCTAAAATCTTTAGTAGTTATACCAACATCACAGAAAAAGAGAGCTTTTGTTTCATCATAGGGAGAAAGGCACAGGGGAGCTCTACAGTGTCAAACTAATACTAGCTTTTAATTTAAAAAAAAAACAAAAACCAACACTAAGGATGACAGAACAAGTAGAGTTTTTTTCAGAGGCATTTGGCAAAAAAGGGATATCTGCTGACTGGAAAGATGATATAAAGACAACTTCATAGGAGTAGAAATTCAAATTAACAAGAGCATTGAATAAAATATTCAAGTCATTCTCTAGAGAGAAAATCAGCATTACAGAAAAAAAATCTGCAGAACATCCCCCAATTTTTCTTTACTGGCACTGTAAGAGTTAATAATTAAAATAAACAATAAAGTGTCTAGGAATGAAATCCACTACTTGTAGCAAAGTTTAACTCCCATTGGTTGAGTAGAGGTTAGAAACTAGTATCATGCAAATCCAAATTCTGCAAGTTCAGTACATTATTTCTGTCTGTCTGTGGCATACAAACTGTCTAACACCAGCTCCTCTTCAGAAAGTAGATACTCCTTTATTTCTTAGTATTAAAAAAATATATTAACAAAAGGACTCTAATCGACCTATGAAGATGATTTAAGTTTAGTGAAACCTACCCTGTGTAATTTTAAGAAGTTTCACAGCTACTCGATGTTGGGCCTGAATGAGCTCCAAATGCAAATCTATTACAAAACCATTGTCTGCTCCTGTTTTATCATTATCACATCTCAAAACAGAATTCAAATTTTGACCATTTGAGTCCACCTAATAAATAGAAAGTGGCAATTAAGCAAATGCAAACTTTTGTAACTTAGCTTACTGCATTTTTCTTAACATCAATATTGTTTCAGTAAATCAAAAAACAGTGACATTTTTTATATCTGTGTAATATGCAGTTAATCAAAAAAGCATGGAAGGAAGGAGAATGACCAGACAGAGACAGCACAGATAACGGAGAGAGAGAAAACTTGACAAAATCTTAGTGTTAATAGGAAACTGGGTCAATAATAAAGATGAAACTGCAGAAAAATATGTTCTATTGTGTTACCAGTCCACAAAATAAATATCATGTAGAATGATAATATTTAGAAAATCTGAAGTCTCATCAACAGCAAAAATCTTAATAGTAAACAGTTGCAAGCAACAAATATTAAAAGGATTTCTGTTTTTAATATATAGAAGAAATTTATATGTTACAATTATTTCCAAAATACAATTGTAAAAAACAAACAAACAAAAAAGAGTTCATAATTTATTACTGAAAGAGAAAAATGCTATTTCAACTTGTGCTGGTTTTGGCTGAAGTAGAGTTAATTTTCTTCATAGTAGCTGGCTTGGGGCTGTGTTTTTGATTTGTACTAGAAACAGTATTGATACTGTCAGGGATATTTTCATTATTGCTGAGCAGTGCTTACACAGCATCAAGGCCTTTTCTGCTTCTTGTACCACCCAACCAGCAAGTAGGCTGAGGATGTCCAAGAAGGAGGGAGGGGACACAACCAGGACAGCTGACCCCTGCTGACCACAGGGATATGCCACACCATACAACGTCATGATCAGTATATAAATCTGGGGGAAGATGGAAGGGGGGATGTTCAGAGTGATGGCGTTTGTCTTCCCAAGTCCCTACTATGAGTGATGGAACCTTGCCTCCCTGGAGATGGCTGAACACCTGTCTGTCCATGGGAAGCAATGAATAAATTCCTTGTTTTGTTCTGCTTCTGTGCACAGCTTTTGCTTTACCTGTGAAACTGTCTTTATCTCAACCTATGAGTTTTCTCAGTTTTACCCTTCCCCCATGTCCCTGTGAGGGACTGAACAAGTGGCTGTGTGGGGCTCAGTTGCCAGCTGGGGTCAAACCACAACACTAATAAACAGAGATTTGTTTTTTCTATTTTCTTCTTACATGGGGCAGGAAGACAAGGGACATTTGATAGTGCTAAGATTTCTAAGTATAAAGAAAATATGAGGTCTGTGCCATCAAAATGCAATTCATATTAATTTATTTATAGATAGTGTAGCTTTTTGTAAACTTTACCTTTTTACAGCAGTTGTCAAATATCAACTTTCCATCTGGTAGAAGGGTCATTAAACGAGATGTGTTCATTCCATTAATTGCTTTTTCAAGACTTTCATAAGCAATTTGTAATTGTTCTGATGGAGTTTTCTGAAATGAAAACACATATGAACACATTTTATTAGATAACAGCATTAAAAACTGTAATATGGACTATTTAAAGTAAATTGCTATTCTTTTTAGCTGTTGCAGTTTAAAATTTGTCAAATAATCTTTACATAGGTACTGCACCCCATGCTTTCATATACTCATATTAATGCTTTAAATTTCAAGTAGGACTGATTTTCCTTCAGCTCTAAACAAAAAAAAAAAAACAAACAAAAAAAAAACATTTACTAACTCAGAGTTAACTTATAGCAGAATGAAACTGACCTTAAGGAATTAAGTTGAAAACACAGTATTTTTCACAAGCAGTTTTTCAGTGTTCCGTTAGATGTTGTTAAGAAAACAGTTTTTCTCAGAAAACACCACCTTTAAGTGGACTGTCACTGAATTAAACCTTCTCTATGTGTGTATACATCAGACATATTGACAAAAGTCCTGAATCCTCAGACAAATGGGTATCTTTCCTTCTTAATGTGTTTTATTAAGTAATTTGCTTGGACAATTCTGCAAAGTGCTGAACACTTAACACACTGAACAAAGCAAGGACACACAGGATGTTTCACCTATTCCACATGACCCTTACAAAACCAAAGACGCAAAACTACAACCCAAGATATTTTGCCAAATGAAACAATGACTAAAATTTCTACTATCTTAAAAAAATATCCTATTAAACCATTTAAAGCTTTTGTTGGCATAAAAGAGGGTGTACAGTGGAAATCAGTATAATCATGCTGTAAAAGTTTCAAATAAAACTTTCTCCATATAAAGGATTGATAAAAAATACTCAGGGAAAATTTTCCAATTTTATTTCATTTGAAAAAATATCTTTGCATTTTTCTCTGCACTAGCAAGATTGTGTAAAATTAAATACAGAATTGTATGAAAAGCTTCAAGCAGAAATATTCTTACATCATTCAAAATAACTGTATTAAAGAAGATAAATTAGACATTACCACGAGCACTTCAGGCATATCACATGTTTCATCTTGTGAAACAGAGGCACTTCTTTTTCCTTTTTTTTATAGGAAGAAAAACAGAAGTGAAAATGAAATAAACTCAGAAAATGTTAGTATCATTTGATTAACTCTACTACTAATTTAAGTCTGGCAATAATCCAGTTCTTCAGTGCTTGACTATGAGCGGTAAGTATATTGATTCTTGAAAAGCTTTCTGGGGTTTAGACACACAGCTACAATATGTAGCTACACTAATACGGGATATGACTATCCAATAATTTTGTCTTTTTAAATTTACCCTGTACTTCATAGCAACATTGTATCCAAGCCAATGAAACTTGGACTAATTTTGTAGTTTCTCAGTTTGTTGTAGTATTCACATCAATTCTCCATTTTTACTAAATTCAAATCTATTATTATGTAAGTCACAGTGGGTTTAATGCTAATTTTAGCTCTAGGAGGACTTTTAAGTAGCGAAGGTCATTTTTTTTATATATATATACCATTTCAATTTATTATTTTTTTAATTGGTATTATCACCTTTTTAATATTTACTTCAATTGTTTAAATTATTTCCATTTATAAAGAATGCATCCAGACCTGTGTTTTTCAAAACAAGAAGCAGCAATTTCTTAGTTCTTGGTTACAGCCCTCTAATTTCATTTCTTCACTGAAGTAAATCAATTTTTTTCCCCTTTCAGAGGGACAACCTCCTAGTCAGTCCTCGGGCAACTTTTGTCTGTTTATTTCTGCTTGTTCACCATCTCTTTCTCATAAATAAGAAAATATATATTCACTTAGTATTCATTTAGCAAATCGACTCTTTTCATCATAGAAATGTGCTTGACTGGCTATTTTTCATCCTGTTTTGACCAGTGGCTCCTATCTACTCAGCTTTTTTCGTCTAAAAAGACATATTTAAACTGAATGAAAAAGAACAGACTTGGTTCTACAAGGAGGTAGAATCAGTCTCCCTGAGAACAGTATGATTTTCATAACAACACCAAAAGCAATACCTACTATGCCTTTATAATGAATAGTAGTTTTCCAAGTTTTTTTTTACTTTCAAACAGGCAAAACTATTGTTATTCCTTTCTGTTTCTAGATATAGTCTAAAAGGATCCTTAACATTTACTCTCTAGTTACTGTAAAATATTTATGAGAACTATGATTCATATTCCAAAATACACAATAACAGAGGACTTCTAAAAGTATGTCTAAATATTCATATTTTACAGCATTAGTCAGGTTTTGGAAGGAAATTTGTTTAATGTGATTGTGATCCCATTACATCCCAATAGCGTCAGCCAAGTTCGATTTCTAAGACAATTGAATTCCTGTAAAAAAATCAAGACTATGTAGACAAGAAAACCAAACTGATGACTCAGTAAAAGCAAAAGCTTTAGGATGGCCTCAACATTTTCCTCTTTTTTTTGGCCTGCCAGTAGTCAACCAGCATTTAAATGCTCCAAATGAGCCACAGTATGTACTGCCTTCTACCTAGCCAATATTCAGAGAACGTATCAGTGATCTGAGGCTGCTCTGAAGGGGCTAAGAGACATGCAGAAGACCTGTGGGGAGGGCCAGTAATAACAGATGTAATTCAAAATGGGGTTACTCTGGTAGAACTGGAAATGTAAGGAAATAAGGCATAAATCTTATCAAAATCAGGTTTCATTAGTTACAATTACAGATGAAATTCTGTGCAAAAAAAAGTACCATTCTACTCTCAGCAATCTCTACAGTATTTTTTGGAAAAGTTTCCAACTCAGAAAAGTTCTTGTTTGAAAGTCATTCTTGAAAGAAAACTAAATGTGTGTTGAAAGCTTTACCTGCTTTTTTCTTAGATTCACTCATAGAATCCGCTATATTTTCCAATACTGCAGCTAGATATAAGGTTATCTCTGCAAACATTACATTAGTGTCTGCTATGCTGCTCTTCTCAATTACTTCATTTACTATCCAGAGTATATGAACCCACTGAAAATGAGGAGAGGAGAAGAGAAAGAGTCAAGACAGAGTTAAAACAAATTTTTGGAAGATATTTATATATTACAGATGTAGATATGGTTTTGCACTCAAAAATTTTTTTAAATATTCATAAGTATACACACAACTCCTTCCTTGGACTGGGCTTCTTTTTTTGAATGCCACCAGACTAGGATGCTGAACTTATGCTGCTCCATAGCCCCTGTTTCTTCAAACAGCAAACTTTTATTTTATTTTAGACTATTATTATTCTTTCCATTCCTTTGAGAAAGGTTTGTGAATGTTCTACAGCCACACTTTTATACCTTGCTATAGTGTAGTAAGTCTTCAGCAGATTCAATCATATGCCTCTCATCTCCATATCTTTCCACTTAAACAGTATAAAAGAGACCTGAACACTACTGTTGTACACAGAGAGGAAAGTAACCACGCACGACCTTCTGGTGAATCTCTGAACAACTTTACTACAGGCATCAGGGTCACAAAACTATCTCCTCCAGAAACTGTGGTTAGCATAAACTGGCAGCCCAGAGAAACCAGTGTGAATTACCTTCAAAAGACGGCATTTCACCAACAGCCTCTCAGTCTCAGGGAAAGTTCGAGGTAAGGTTGTGACTCATTAGTGGGCCGAATACTATTGACCCCATTTGCCTTGTCTTAAAGCTGTAAGGTTTTGCCACTTTGTTTAACTGACCTAGAGAACTTCCTTGAAATATATTGATATTTTCAGCCACAACACACCAAATGCTTCTTCTTATATCAAGCCCAAATGGTTTCACTGTTTTAGCATCTTATCACCATGGCCCACTGGCAGAGAAAGGGTTATTTTACTGCAAAAAGACTAAGAGATATTTTGATGCTGACATATGGGAGCATAGTGTGCTCAAAGCATATATACAATTCCTATTTTCATTGAAGAAGACTGTGAATTTTATCATAAGAAAATGTACTTGGGCTGGATGCCAGTATTTAATCTTGGGTTATCTATAACAGACTGCATTCTTATTAACAGAAATACATTATAATGAAGGAGTACTTGGTAAGCTTTGCATTTGTGGATACATTCTAAGTAGTCACTTCCACTTCTTCGGATTTGCTCAAGTTCCATTTTACACTTCTGCCACAAATACATTATTACATCAAAAAGTATTTCTTTGTCAGGATGGACATCCTGGAAAGAAAAAACAATATAATTGTGGAAACAGGTAGGCATATAAATATGCAAATAACCCAGTATATCAACAGTCTCAACATTTTTCAACATAAATAAATAAATCATTATCATAAGTAACTTTCTTCCAAGGAATAACTACATTTTGAAAGATTAAGGAATTCTTATAAAAAGTAATTTCTGGTAGACCACCCAAGTTTTTCTTCTTCTCCCAACAATACAAGTGGATTTAGAGGTTGGGTTTTGGTTTTTTTTTTTGTTTGTTTGATTTGGTTTTTTGTTTATTTTTTTTAATTGACAAGCTCTTAAAGATAATACAGACAAGGAAAAAAGTGAAATGAAAATTACATGAGAAAGCAAATTATGTGTGAAATGTTGTAACAATCAATACCTTCTGGAGAAACATCACTTTTTTTTTTAATTACCATTTAAATATTTGCAGAAGAAAGTCAATTAATAGTTTCAGTTTGCATTGACAGAGTACTTTCATGGGTTGGTTCATCTCAGATGATGGAGCAATAAAGAACAACTTAAAAAGCTTAGGAGAAAAAAAGCTTAGAGTGAAATATCTAACAAATGAAAGAAATGTTAAACCACATCTGCATCTTGTGAAGAGAAAATTAACAAATTCAAAACTATTCAATTACCTTCCTAATTAACATATCTTAAAAGGCAATAGAGTCCATCTACACCATGTTAAACACATTCTGATCAGTAAGGATCAGCACACATCTTTATCATCATTTATACCAGAGTTGGCCTAGAATCTCAGATGCAGTGAAACCTGATATATCCAAGTATCTATACACTTTACACTTTGTTTGAGTGCAAGACTTCAGGGGTATTGATAATGAAAGCAGAGGGAGACAAGGACCGGAAAAGAAGTAAATCAACATTACTTTTGCCATGATTTGGTAGCAGCAAGCTGTTAGATTGCCTCAGCTACATCACATAACTTCATCATCAGTGAAAGTTCTGTTAATCAGGGGAGAATTTGTCTTTCTTCCCTGGACAGATTAGGTGTCATAGAGATTTGTGGAAAGTGTAGAAGAACCAGAAGAGTTTAAATCTAGGTAATTGCCTCCATGATGCAGAGGTCATGCTAAAAAACTGATAAATCATGCTATCTAAAGGTATAACTACCTCACAGAAAAGGTATTTTGAATGAATATACTGTACTAAAAGGGTATGTGCCCCAGTTGCATTCAAATTGTGACAATACTCAAATTGTATCTAAAATACATTTTGCAGTTAAGACATATGCCATGTTAGAAGAACAGGTTTTTTCTAAGGAAAATTTGTCATTAGTCTTTTGGATCACAAACTATTTTAATACAAATGCTAGTGGAGACTATAATGTAATGATATATATATGTGTATATATACAACACTATAACGCTTTCCCCTCTCAGTAGCACATTAAGGGGAAATCTCAGTTTGAGCAAGTAATATAAAAGTGGTTACTCTGGGAATAAACCACCATATGTATAAAGGGATTAATTCTGAAGTAGAGATTTCAGCACAGAGAGTCCCACTCTCACTGGTTTTGCTGTTGCTGTTGTTTGGGCTTTTAGCATTGAGAATTTACCTTAAATTGCAGACATACTGCTGCTATAAAGACATCATTTCTTTGGGTAACTGCCCCCATTTCTATAAACATTGCAGAAGTGTTTTCTACTGCTGACAGTATTTGCCTACCTAAATCAAACACATAAAGAAATTTGATCTCTGCGTGATTAACTGAAACATGCAATCAGCTCTACAGTCTTTCAAATAAATTTAATATGTACTAAACATTTTTAAGTAGCCTGATTACATAGCGCCAATTTTAGAAAATGAAACCATTTTTTAATCACAAATTGATCATATTTCATAAGTACATTTTTTAATTTTTTATATTCTTTCAGTTTGTTAATCAAGCAACTGATTCCTTTGGTCTTCAGTTATATGCATTCATCACAGATTAAGTGATACACTGAAAAGATATGTCTCTAATTCCGTTATTACCTGCTGAGATGTGGAGACACAGGAAAGCGCTGTTGTTGCCAGAATGGTAAGGTCATGATAAGGTTCTTCATGCTTTAAGGAATCCTCTACATTCAGCGTTTATAAAAACGGAAGAAAAGGAAAGGCAACACATTATATCTAAGTACAAACCTATGTTTGGAAACACCTGAGTGATTTGATTTACCAAAATATGCCAGCAGACCATACGGTCTAAGAAACAGTAAATACAGAGGGGGAAGATATTCTCAGGTTTACTCCCTTCTGTGAAAAGTGAGCATTTCTATTTTTAGGTAACAAAGTTTTCAAGAAATTTGTGGGGGGTTTTGATTGTCATAGAATTAAACTGCAGTTACTCTAACAAGTTTTTCTTGCTTCTATGTGTAAAGAAATTTTGCATAAATTAAGTATAAGAACAAAAAACCCCCCTCAAATATGTCTGTTTCACTTTTTTTCTGAACACATCCATTCATTTTACATCTTTGCTTGTAACTTGATGCATGTTTAACATCCATCATGTATTTCACACCTGAGGGAAATGGTACAGTCATATTTTGGCAACTGAAAACCAGACAAAAGTCAATAGGAGGCAGTTACTGAGTTGCTACCTTTTGTCATAGAATATTGCATGCACCATATTACATAGTTTTAAAATAATTAACAAAATCTCTTCCTACAAAAATACTTGAAATTCAAACACAACTATAACCAAACAACACTCACTTCTAAATGTCTGTGTCTTTTCAGAACCTTGGGGTGTGCTAGCTTTTTTGCTATTATCTTCACGAACAGAAAAACCATGTTCAGATTTTCTTGGAAATAGTAAAGGTTGCATCAGTGTAAGAAGTTTGAGTTCCATTTCAGCTTTCTTCCATGTTGGGTCATCTTGAGACTAATTGAGAGGAAAAAACCCATAGAAATTGGCCTTTAAAATATCTGTTTTGAATATTCTTCCTTAGCCTCACAGAAAAAGACTAAATAAAGAATGTCTCAATAGCATCCAGATTACCTGAAGAAAATTAACAACAAGTTCAACAGCAGAATCAAACACCTCCCACTCTTCATAGCTGAAAGCTAATTTTATGAATTTCACAGCAGCATCTCCAGACACCCCCTTTTCTCCTGCAGTGATGACAAGAATATTTTCTCTGTTTCATATATATATTCAGAAGTTTATTGAAAGTTTAATTTAATTTACTAATTTGGGTATTGATAAATACAAAGATAAAACTCCACGTGTGTTTTTGAACAATCAGCATAATCTTGAAGGGTGTTTTTATAGCTCTACAAGAAACAGCAGCTTTATTATTTTGTGATAATGTCTATACTTACATGTTACTTTAATGACGTATCTGCAATCATAGAATCATAAAGGTCTGAAAACACCTCCAAGATCATCAGATTCAACCTTTTACCAAATACCACTATGCACACTTAACCACATCATAATCTCCTGTTACATTCCAAAGAAGCTGTACTATTACTGATATTAACATGCCCATGTTGAGAATACCAAGGATCTAGTCCTTTCTGTTGCAGAAAGAGCTTAAGTCTGGGATCACCCAATAATGACCCTTATTGCCAGAAATTTAGATTAAAAATTGCATAGAAACACAAACAACTTCTTTCAAGATAGTAAAACATTTCTCATTACTCTGTCAGAACATGTTCATGTACACATTGGGAGCTTATTTTCTCTCTCTTCAAGTTTAACCAAAGCCCAGCAAGGCAGAAAAGGGACTTCCTGGTCCTTCAACCTCTAAGCAAATGTCTTAGCTAATATATTCAGCAGTGTTCTGCAGTCCTAGCAATATGTCACAGTCACTGTCAGCTCCCCTGGGCATGTGGTCACTCCGTTAAAGATTGTAAAGATATTAACTTAGTAATGTAACTTAGCTTCTATTTACCAAAGCAGCACAATGATTGGTTCAAGGATCTCATTAGGGTTACTACAAACTTTGTGTTACTGCATCCCACTTCTCTTCTGTAAGAATGTACCAAGATATCACTGCAGAATCTGCCCTTTGAATGATTGTTTAGGGGCTTTAACATACCTAAATAAACTGCTATGCCGAAACAGTATGTCATTAAAACGTCCATATATTACTATATGTTATTTAATAAGTCTTGTGTCAAAAAAATTGCAATTATATGTGTACATAATCCCTTTTGAATGCCTTAACATTATATGTATAAACAAACACATCTCATAGAATCCTGAGTTGGAAGGGAACTACAAGGATCTTCAAAGTCCAGCTCCTGGCCCTGCACAGAACCACTCCAAGGGGACACCATTTTGCAGTTCCTTTATGCATAGAACTACCACTAACATGAAAGTAAATTCTGCTTACTGACCATTTGCATCACTGGGTACAGAATACTTTGAAATTCAAAGCTAGTTTACCTGTTAGGAACAGCTGCAGAAGGGTTGATGATGGATTAATTATAGCAAAATCATTGGTGCCACTGCTCACTCCACCTTCAATATAGACAACTTATTAAATCAATTTATAATGTCTTTGATTTGTTACATTCTAATTAGCCATAAAAATATCAAGAAAATATTATTATGAAGTGTATTTAGTCTCTATATATTCTTTTATTGACAAAATATCTCTATACCTATGGCTGTATTCAGCCCAGAGCCCAGCAAAAAAAGGTGTGGAAGGAATCATCTAGTCCAGTGTTTTTCTCAAGTTTCTAAATCTAACATTGAGTGATTTTTAAAAAAAAAAACATAAATAAATAAATCAAATACCATGGTAATTTTACCTTGCCTGGCTTCTGGACCCTCACCCAGCTGCTCTCTCCCCCCCACTCCACCAAAGGACAGAGGGAAAAATTAAGATTGAGAGCTCATGGGTTGAGATAAAATACAATTTAATAAGAAAACAAAGCTGTGACTGCAGGCAAAGTAAGAAAAGGAATTTATTTACTATTTCCCATAGGTGGGCAGATATTTCCAGTCACCTACTGGAAAGCAAGGCTTCAGGATGTGTAGCAGTTGCTTGGGAAGTACCCCCATCCTCTTCTCCCTTAGCCACAGGTGTTACTGCTGAATGTGATGTTTTATGGAACAGCCATTTGGTGAGTTCACGCCAGCTGTGCTAGCTATGTCCTCTGCCAGGCTCTTGCCCACCCCCAACCTATGGGCATTTGGGGAGAGGAGGGTTGGATAGACAGCCTTGATGCTGTGCAAACACACCCAGCAATAGTAAAAACACCGGTGTGTCAAGAACACTGTTTTAGCCATAAATGCAAGGCATAGCACTGTAAAGGGTCACAAAGAAAGTGAACTCTAGTTTACTTAGAAAATATATGCATAAATTGTGTAGATTTTTACTGATATAATAGACTATAAAGAACAACCCAGATTTTTATCTCACATTTTATGAAGCTAAGAAAGGTTACCTGTTTTTATAGGTGCTATTGTTATAAATTAAATATATGCCTTCAGGCAAGTTCTTTCTTTTAATAGAAAAATAAAATAAAACAGAGGTCCATGCTCCTCACCAACACCCTTTTTGCTTCCTCAAGCTGTTACCTGAGAGGATTTTTAGGCCTGCATGAAAAAGCTCTGAAATGACATCACGAATTTCAATTTCATCAGGAAGAGGTGGATGAGGGTGCAACACGTTCCTGCTACTGTCAGAGAGTGCTTCCAGGATGGCAAGGAACTGAGCTGCGGCACCATCGAACATTTCCACCAGCAGCCGTTCAGTAATAGTGCTAGGCCATGGCAACTAAGTAAGGGAAGATAATTTAAGCCTTGTCACATCTAAACCTACTTACAATAAAGCAAAATTGCTTTCAAAACAGTTCTCCATCAGAAACTAAGTACACATTTAAAGCAGAAAATAGCATACTGTAAAATATATTGTTGTTATTAATTTCATGCTTCCAAGGCACAGCAAAGCCTCATGCTAGGTGGGCAGAGCACTTAAGCAGGGTAATAATTTCACAGCAACCAGATGCATCACTGCATGGTATTTTACTTCAAAAATAATACAATAGAAATTATGAGTGAGAGTATTAAGGCCATGTAGTTTAAAACCATGCAGATCTTTCCTTGTAATTTTCTAAAGTAGTAATACCTACATCTTCCCTTCTTTCAAGTTTGTTCTGAGTTTTATTAATACATTATCTTTAACTGTGAAACTGAAAGAGTGAAACTTTCTGCTTGTGTATAGCACCATGTGTACTTGGAAGAATTATATCACATATTCATCACATGCAAATAGTAAATTAAGAGAAGGGTTATACAAAATGTTAAACTTACATTTACTGCTTTTTTTGGGCTACCTCTTGAGTCATGTTGAGAGCTTTTTGACTTTCTTCTGGATTCATATACTGCTCTCTTGAAAATCATTACTGACATCTCACAAAAAGAAAAAAGTAAGTAAATAACTGTGTTATGTGTTCTGTTCATAGAGATGGTAACTACTCTACATTTTTATAATGAATTGCAGGAAGATACCTTTAGTGTTGCCTCTTTAAAAATCTTTTCTGTCTCTACATTTTCCAGAGATGAACTGATATTTTCTAATTGCTTTAGTTCATTAATTTGAATCAGACCACGGCGAGCAAATATCTGTCCAAAGAATTAAAAAAAAAAATATTATATTCTATGTTCATATTCTGTATGCTGGTATTTAATTTTAGAACATTCTTGAATTCAAACAATTGCAAAGAACTGCAATGAAAGTCAGGACATGAACAACAACTGAAAAGAAAAACAAAACCTTTGCAGAAGACCTTTTGTGTACATACATGGGAGCTGGCCACTGCTAGAAGTCTGTAACTGTGAGTCTATTACAAAGTATCACTGCATTTAACTTTGAGTTGATTGCTCATTTACATGTGGAAAAAAAATTTGGAATATAGGCAAAACTCTAAATGCATACAACCTGATAATAAGCAGGAATATTTAAATAAGTATTTCTTGTTTGATTGCATCTGAAATGCTGAATAAGGTAAACCAGGATACCTCTCCATGAATTCCGTCTTGACAATCAAAATAACACTGAGAAACTGCAGTATATAGGGTGGCTCTCCATGTCAAATAATGTACAGATAAGAGTGGAATGGATGATTCCATACATACACTGGCCCACAGTAAATATTCCAGGACCTGTATTGAAGAAATTCAGTTTCAAAATGAATGCATTTTAACCTACATAGATACACTTTATATTACTAAAGGAGAGATACGAAGACTTATACTCACCCGGTAGGACAAATTAAAAGTGGGAGGGGGGGGAAATCACAGAAATTGTGTTAATTTTTAAAATGTTTTATTGACTTCAAGCATTGCTCCTGCATAGTATTGCCTTTTTCCATCTGAAACTGTGGTCAAGCATTATATTTTAGACTTCCAACTACCTTAACCACTTCAGTTCACTACAGCCTTGCCACCAGACAGATGTTCTACTTTTTTCTCTTCTCTGCTCTTATCTTGAGAGTTATCCCTCTGCTTTCTGGCAGTTCTAATGATCAGTATTCAACAAGATCAGTAAGCTTATTTGGGATGCAATGGAGTCTGTCTCCTTTGGTGACAGACTGTGCTTAGATTAATTTATGGAACTAGACTCTTTGCTCTTAACTTGCAGGGCAACATAGTCATTGCAGCAATCTCATTTTAAAAATTAGTCCTACTAAATTGATTGACCAGTATCTTCCCCTTACTATTTTCTTTGGGTCAGCTGTTCCCTGAAGTATATAAAATGTGCACAACCTTAGTCCTAAATTAAGTCAATACCTACAATCAATTTGTCTGTTTCCTGTACAGTAGAAACCTTATGTTAAATCATTTCTGATTTCAATAAAAGTTGTGTGTGTGTGTGTGTATATACATGTATATATTCTGTACTAAGGCTGAGTCACATTCTGTTCAAGTTTTAGGAGAATAGAGTAAAGCTAAGACAAACAAAAATTACATTCAGTCAAAAAGAAAAAGGAAGGGGGGAAAGAGTAGGTAATTTTTATCAAGTATTTACAACTAAAATTCCAGCCACCAGGTGTCAGTACACTTCCACTTTTTGGGAAGCAAAAGACCCGTTCTTGGAACACGATGTATTTGTCCAAAACAAAGCACCTAGAACCCTCTCAAAGATGCCATCTCAATGTCCAGCAACACATTGCTCTGGGCTCCATTCGACAGCTGAGGAAGGAGCAGGCTCATGAAGGCATGAGGGCTTAGGAATCGGCAACTTTGCAATCTAGACATTTTATTTCCTTGGGAAAAAGTACTACTATTGGCAATGGCAATGAAATAAATCAGGGTAGTGTTATGCAAAATACAGGTGCATTTTTCAAACTTCTGAAAATTTTTCAACCTTTTCAATTTATTTTGCCATACCTTAGCAGACTGACCTATCATCATCAAACGTCTGCATATGGTGTAAATATGAATAGTACCTGCAAAAATAAATTAAATAGAAAAAAAACAGGTAAGTTCTATAATCATACATGAAATTTCTTATATTAACCAACTGAACCTTTTTCTTATTATCTGGGTTGTTATTTACAGAGAAAAATAAACTAATGACTTTTCATTAAAAAATTAATGAAAAAAAATAAACTGCTTTTTCTATAAAAAATTTTAAATTAGAGAAGAAAAAGCCATTAAATTCTTGGGTGATATTAGCTTCAAAACTACCGCCATAATGAAGTAGTATAATAAAAAACAATGAAATCTTAAAAATTTATTGTATCAAATTTTTAGTAACTGATGGAAAGAAAAGTCTTATTTTCACCCCCAAATGCCAAGGTCTTTAAAGCAAAGTACTACCTCTCATCACAGACCTGACCTTACATGATTCTTTTAGTCTGTCATGGCACTGTCCTGGCAGACAACACCACTGTTATGTGATTTTAAGTATGATAAGTGACATGAAGAAAATTAATAGCGAGTAGAGTTTTCAAGAGCATCAAAGTGACTTACAAATAAAAACGTGTCAAAAATTTACTTAAGATATGTCATAAAATTGCTTTTCAAAAATCAGTTCTAGAAGTATAAAAGACAGTGCATTTCAGGGTGGGGGGGGAATGCCTATTCTTTGTATAATGTTCAGAAAGGGACACCTGTGGCAGCGGGAGGCAGCACAATATCAACTGTCATAGCTCAAAGGGTGTTATTATGCCAATAAGCTCGAATGCAGCAAGCACTAGGAAGATTTCTTTTTGTCAGTCAAATGTGTAATGAGGTACAAAATCTATTGTCTGAAATTGCAGAAAAAAATGCTCAAGAACTGGGGAAAACCTGAGTTACCGCCTAATTCTAATTAAGAGTAGATTATTGGCTTGGATTGGTACAGAGACCTGTCCCGCACACAGGTATGGGATGTAAGAATGGCAGGTGAGTATATTTTAATTTTAATTCTTCTCCCATAGAAAGAGACAATAAAACAGACACCTCAAAAGTAGGGACTGATGACAAAGGCAATACCAGCAAAACAAAAGGATAAGAATCGTGACCAATTATAGCTCAGAGAAAGTAAATTTTTCAAAATGAAACGAAAAACATATCATCATCTCAATTTATATTGCAACAATTAACCATAGTAAAACAAATTCCTAAGTCTTTTGACTTTGACTAAATAACATTTCCTTTCAAAGCAAAAATATACCATTGTTGTTCCTGAAATTAAAATCTTGATACACCATTCTCTTTTTTTCTAGTCTGCAGAATTTCCATTATTTCCTCCACTTTTCCTTATTCAAGCATTTACAAGTAGCACATTAAAATCTTATACAGAGATAAAAATTCATAAATGTCATGTGGCATTTTTTATAATACTAATTATAGCCTTCAAGGTACTTTAAAAAATACAAAGATGTAATAGCAGACAATCATTTTCTACTCTGAGATCTGCAATCCTCTTTTAAAACAACAAAAAAAAAAAAAAAAAAAAAAAAAAAAACACCAAAACCAAACCAAAGTCATTAACAAAAAAATTTTATTTATAAAAAATCTTGAGGGTTTTTTTTGTTAATCAGGATTCACTCAAAAAATGCCCTTACTGTGCTGTACGTTTTATTAGTACACTGTAAACAGTTACGATGAAAAAGCTGTTGCTTTTACAACAGTCAACCTGAAAAGGCACACTATGTAGAAACTTCAGTTTTAAAATCCCTTCTTTTAGAAAAACAAACCAACCAGCCAACCCAAAAAAAAAAAAAAAGGCAAAAAACACAGCAACAAAAAACCCCACAAACAAAAAAAACCCAAACCTACTGTGAGTGAAGACTAACTAGAAGACTAACTAGAGATTTAATCATGACCCTTAGGTTGACCTTAAAGAATATGTATACAAGTTTCCCTCCACAGCTTTGCTTAGCAAAAAAGTGTAAATGGCAAGCCTGAGGTACCGTTATAGATAAGCCAACACAAATTCTCCTGAGGTAGAGCCACTTGCATGGTGAGTCGTAACGAGGTCAAGACATCGAAACAAGTCTTCAGGGACTCTTGATTCTGGAGATTCCTGTCACTGCTGCAAACCATCTGATAAATGCAAACATTTCTCGCTTGCAAAGCATGGAACTAAACACACAGAAACATATATAAAATTAATTTGAACACAAGCATATGTCAGTTCACATCAGCAAAGTACAATGAAATAGTGAGCTGGAAAAGATCAAGCATATCAGAAAAAAAAATTGGCATGACATTGAAATGAGTATTAGAATACAGATAAAGTGCTAAAACTTCAGGGTTGCTGTACCATTAGCCTGAATCAGTTTCCACTGTGTCACAGGATGAAAATGGACATAGTGCACTAGGGCTGCTGAAAGGTGCACAGAGAGAATGAGGCATTAAACTGCTACTCAAAGAATCTGGCCTTTAACTCTTGGCTCCTCTGTAGATGTCTTCCATAAACTAAGGCAAGTCCTAGCTTTTCTGGACTTCTCCATCTGTATTACCAATATCTTATTTCTCACTCTCATCCATTACTTTTCTCTTCTACAGATGGGCTGTTCTTTCTCTTCTTTGTAATATCTAACATAACATTATCACAGTCTTGTCTGGAGTACAGTGTCATCTGAACAAACCAACAAGTGAGAAAATAAACTAAGTGGGACATGGCCAGTCAATACCCATCAACCTTTCAGAAGACTACTCACCTGATAATATTTGAAATTTCTTTTCAGTTAATTCACTGAAGTGGGAAGTTTCAAGCCCTGAAACTCCATTTCAATGATTTTCTTAGTGTTGCACTAAAAACCAAAAGCTAGCTGCACAAACCTGGCCAAAAAAAATTACATCTAAAGCCTTTAGATGTAATCATTTGACACATTATCATTTTCCATTTCCAATTGTAGGGATCATTGTCAAACCAGATTCTATAACCGAAAATTATTTCTAGGAAGCTGAGCCACATTTGAAAAACAAAAAAATAATACAAACAGAGTATCTTTTCTCTCGTGACATCTGCTTGTAGCTTTTAATCAAACTGTCCTCTTTTTTCTCTTCACTAAACATGCATTTGCACTCTAACTCTGACTAGAGGAATATGAATTTGATTAGCTCAATACACAGGAGATGCCTATCATTTCCATCCACTGTTCTTGATCACAGAGTAACTTGCATTAGTTAATTTGAAATATCTACTATGTATGAAGATAGAGCTTCTCAGCAAAGAACTGCTTAGGGTAAAAGCTCTACTGAAACACTTTCTTCCATGGATAACAAAGGATATACTGCAAGACCCTACCTTGACAAGCTATTAACAAAGAAGGATGCCTACACACTCTTGAGGTCACTCAACTTCCCAGAGCTTAAAGCACTTACAAAACTACTCAACATTCTGCCTTTTCTGTTCATAAATAAGCAACAGGTAGTAATGCAATGCTTTTTTGTTTACCCTCTTGAGCTTTTTTTTTACATATAGTATTTTTGCACATTAATGGTACAAATTAATGTTTTAATTGTCCTGCACTCTGCCTAGTTCTTAGATCATACTATATGGAAATTTCTACAATTGCAGGACATTTATGAAATGTTGGCTATATCCTGAGTCTGACAGTAGATAATAGTAACTATTTCAGAGCAAAACCTGCTGTAAACGGCTACAGAATAACCAGTTCAGAAGAAACTGCCTTTTTTAACATTAAGTTGAAAGTGTCTGGCTTATGCCACAAAAGCATTAAGCACTCTAAAAAATGTACACCAACCCCAGATGTTCATATAACACATATGACCACTAAATCTCAATACTATTTATAGCAGTAAACTACTAAAGACTAGTTCATGTTAAGATATAATTAATAGGGAGTATATTTGGGGAGGATAAAATAAGCTACTGACTTTAAATCTGTTAATGTCTTTGACCAAAAAAAAATTTAAAACCCCCCACAACCTACCGTAAGTGCTGCATTTTTGTCTCTGAAACCATTTGGAAAAAAGGTGGATTTAAAAACATGCACATCATTCATGATATCACCAAGGTTTACAGAAATGAATTGCTGAAGATATTTTTCATAGCAGTGCAGAAGTGCCAACTTATATTCCTGAAAAATGAATAATATACCCTTTTTATAGTTTGTATATTACATTTCTAATTCTATAAAATATGTTAATTTTTTATTATCATTATGTAAAAAAGTATAAATATGAAAGAGCAACTGGGAGTAAAACACAACAGTTTCATATAAATATTCAGCAATACAAGGCTGAAATACTTAAAAGAATGACTTGTGCTTTGTGAGTTTTTGTAAGTTTCTGTTCATTTTAGTCATAAATATGAGCTATCAGAGAACAACTGGAAAGTAGGGTCCTGGGTTAATGTAATAAAATGTTCCTGGAATGTCCTGCAGCTTTGCACCAGCAATGACACTACAATTCTGAGACAATTACTTCCTAATGTGGAACTTTATAAACAATATACAGACATCATCACTTCTCTCTTATTTCCCTGCTGTCAAAGCCCTGTTTTTGTCTGTTTGTTTGTTTGTTTTTAATATAAAAGCAGAGAGGAAGATTAAGATGTACTAAAAAAGAATGAAAAAAGTGATAACTAGAATTTACATATGGCCAAGAAATCACCATTAATAGAACAGAAATTGTCACTGGGTCTTTAAGAACTGTTAACAAACGGGATGTTGAGCTTTATATCTCATTCAAAACAGAGCTCTCTAGCAGCATTTTGAACCACTATAAAACATCACACTGAGACTATGGTTCAGATCTGACTCAGATGTGGAAGTGTCATTTACTGAATCACCACCACCACTTCCTGCAGCAAAGATTATATAGAGGTTTCTCTACCAACTTCACTAATTCTAGCACACACACTAAACAAATGGTTGAGGAAAAACAACTAATTTCTATTCATAAAAATGATGCTTTCTTGTTTAATCACAAAAATTTCTTACATATTCCCTTACACTTGCGTTTTTCCCCCCCAATACTAATTCCTACCACCACAGTAACACTTGCTTTGAATTTTTATTCATCTGAGGAGTCTAACTCACATGGTTCTATTGTCCTCTTTGCTGTGTGACAGAACTACCCACACACAGGAACTCTGACTTTCCATGAACAGCTATGGGCAGTCAGTCACTTGTGTGGCTTAATACATAGATTCAGGCTGTGATAACACTTAGAATCCAAAACCATAGATCAGAATACCATTAAGGCAGTTACTGATGCTTAATAAAAAGGTAATTTCTCTCCTAAAAAATTTAAAATATGGGTGTATGACCAGAGATAACAGGGAGATACAGCCAGAGAGGGAGGCAGGGAAAAAAATGAGTCGGTACTGATCAGTATGATGACTAATGGACTAAGTAATTTCCAGATACATGACTTCATGACTTTAGGTGTGTCCTAAAAAATACATAGCAGATGTATAATATGAAGGAATCTAAAGTGAGAAGGGATTAAAAAACAGCAGGAGGGCAGAGGGCTAAGTTGCTGCTTACCCATTGACTACCCATATGCAATAATTATTTTTTTAAGACTACACATAATTAATTATTATATAATGTGCAAGTAGATTAAAAAATAATCAACAGTAGTTTTCAACAAGGAGTCAAGAGAAGTACTTATGGAATAGGCTTTACCCCACCTATCATAGAGCTTGGTGTTACATCACATTCATCCTTCCTGTATTGCATTTAAAATTTGCAGCATTCATATTGTGTTGTTTCTATCTTTTCTTTCCTCCAGGAAAAAAACACATAGAATAAAAATTCGGTTTTAATTCTAAAATTAAGTCAAAGAAATGCACTTAAAAATGGGAGTTCCAAAAAAAAAAGGCTCATCTCAAAGTTTTAGGCTGGCCAGCAAAACAGCTTTTTCAACAACATTGATAACTTTACCTCTACTGGAGAAAAACACATTACACTAGAGGACTGCAGTTGCAAGCATAAGTCTTTACTCAGTACTCTAGATTACTTTTAGGCAATCTAGGGTCAGGTCACTAAGCACCTTGAATATCAAGGACCAAATGATATTTGAATGGTGCTATGGGAAGCCAAAGTAAAGTACAGAGAGCAGGGTTTGGTGTGTTTGAAATAAACTTACTGAGTACACTGGGAGAGCTGCAGTTCCCAAATACTAAAAGTTTCATGTAATGTTCCAAGCAATTCCTAGGACCCAGAAGATAAAAATCTTCAGGAAAATATGAACATGAAGAAAACATGAATGGACTTGCCTAGGCAATGAAGGGGCTATTAACAACTGCTGTTATTCAAGCCTCCTTAGGCATTTCTGTATTTCTAAACCTACACCATGAGCCTGTACCTTCAATTAGAATGGTTCCACAGCACACACAGTTATGGACTCCTCTATAGTCCTTCTTCAAACTACCAGTGAGTGCTGAGTGCTGCTGAAGTTCAGCTTCAGCTTACTATTCTATATTCAGGAGCCAGGCCACTTTTGCAGAATTCTTTAGGACAAATGCAATGAAGGATATATAAGATTTTATAACATCTGCATGATTCTCATACCTTCCTGGTCTGTGAAAAAGCTCACCCAGAAGGCACAGGTATATACTTTCCATAAGCAGCACAAATAGCATTTATCCTTGCTGTATTCCATAAGTGAAGGACATAATAGTAAAAGAACAGCTTTACTAGATATGTTCCTCAAAT